>OZ020619.1:15958761-17158761 GCA_963971575.1 Liopterus haemorrhoidalis
TTGTGGTGGCCAAAGCTGATTTTTTCTATTTTACGTTATACGAAAGAGCACATGAGTGAAGATACACGGGTCTCTTAGTCATATCTACGATATTTTAAATATGTGAGGGTGAAACATAGTTGCGTTAGATTAAAAATGAATTTATTACAACTTGTTTAGAACCGCTGAAAATACACCTGCAAAAGTTCGTTCGAAAATCTAAATATTTGGATTGGGCAAGTGGCCGGACGGTTCACCGTTTATTTGTATATATTCTGCCGTACTTGAATTGTCTCTATGCTCTATGGTATGTCAGCTTAGAAAAATGTGTGTGAGAAGATAGAAGCTGTTTGTCCTTACTTCAGGATTGGTTTAGAACACCATCACTATTACAATGTTAATATATTGTTTTTAGTCCAAGTTGACAGATGTTCAGTGTCGTACATTGTATTTCATAATATCACTGTCTTCTAGCACAGATTATTATTCGAGAATATTGTATATACGTCGAAATATATATTATTTATAAGGTATAATTGGTTATTATTTACATATTTAGACTTTTATTTATATTCTTGGAGTAGATTTTATGGAGAGTTTATGTAATTTATTTTTACGCAATTATATACTTTTTAGGTTATCTAACATATAAATATTTTTTGACACTTGACAATTAACAGATCAAGATAGAGGACTAATGTGAGGCCAAAAGACAGCTTAGCTGATAGTGCCCATAGAAGAAGTTATTGATATTCTTTTTAGACCTTCATATAGACATATATTTTTAATTTTTATTTACAATAAATATTTAAATAAGAAACTTTAGCTCTGAAGATATATTGTTTGTTTTAATGATTTATTTAAACTCTTTTAGCCTAATCTCTCTTTTTATATATAATGCATAATTTTTAAAAATTAATATTTTTTTAACTTTTTCAAGTTTTCCATTATATTGAATTTATGTCGTATAAATAACGACTTGTTTATTTCAATATCTTATTAACCAGTTCCTTATATATATTTAAAAAAAAAAAATCACTTGCTAACATTTTTACTACACCCATGCCCTAGATGTAACTTATTTTAAATTTCCCGCTATACTGTATTTGTCCTGTGTAAATTGTACTCGGTTCGCAGCGCTATCTATTCTTTTCTAATCTTTTCTAATTTGAAAAAGAGTTTAGTGTTTTTAATTTTTAAATTCTTATAAAAAGTTTACAGTCACCTTCAGCGTATTTTTTACCGACCGCCAAAATACATAAGAGAGGTATTGTGATATACCGATTTTGACATTTCGAGATTTCGATGGATCTCCACGAATTGAGGTCCCTACATAACGTTTTGACTATTTTTAACATGATATCTGTCTGTCTGTCTGACTATCTGTCTGTATGCCTGCCTGCCTGTCTGTCTGTGTGTCTGTCTGTCGGTCGGTCTGTGTACACGTGCAGAGCAAATTCGGCTAAAAGGATTTTTATGAAACTTCATATTTAAGCTTTTGATATCAATGGCACGAGTTGATCAACTTTTGTAAAAATCGGTTGACTAAAAATGGGAGTTGACTCGTATCGATTTTAAGGTTTTTGCGAATATTTAACAACAGAAAAATATTTCGTAAAAATTTATTTGACTAAAATTGCTATAAAAGCATTAAGTAACAACTTTTATTTCAGACATTTTTTGATAAAACGAAAAATTTTGAAAAATTTGTTGAATTTTTTGTAAGTATCTATTTTTTCATACTTATATGTAACGTTTTCATGGTCATAATAAATAATATCTCTGTTAGAAAATATTAGGCCAAGTTATTTCTGTTTTGTTGCTAGAATGTATTTTATACAAGTACTTTGTGATAGCGGTCGGTCCTGTGGTGGCCGGCCACAGCTGATTATTTTTTATGAGAATTACCTCAGCATCTGTTGATTTGACGTATAATTTTAATTAATATATGTTTAAATAGGTGTAATAAAACCATTGTTTAAAATTCTTAACCTCACTTTATACCTATCTGTGAGCGCCCCTGGTTTATGGTAGCGATCTATTATAAACCAGGCTTTACTCATGATTAGGGTTGCTATCCATCCCGATATATCGGGACTGTCACCGTTATTGAGCCTAATGTCCCAACATCCCGACTGTGCTCTCAAAAGTCCCGACAATGAGTTTAAGTGAGGTTAAGAATTTTAAACAATGGTTTTATTACATCTATTTTATTACTTCACGTTTCAATAAATATTATATGTTTAAATATATTAATTACATTAATATATGTTGTTTTGTTTATAATTCGAGTGAATGCAAATATTTATTTTTATTTAATTTTGTGTGTAAGTTTAACCTGTAGTTTCGCACTACAAAATTTATTACAGTAATTTCTTCTGAGTAAGTCCAGTTATTTTATACTTGTATCCTGATGTGAAATCATCCCTTAAGGAGCCTACCAAACCCAGGAAACTATATATACTGGAGGTTTCCCTCCAGATTCAGGTCTGAGTTCCGAGTAGAGGAAATATTATTATTATTATTATTATTATTAATATAATTCCTTGTGCACAAATTTGAGGCCAAACAGTGTAATTTTACACAAATATATTTCAGTTTTATATGGAACTTTATTATAAAAATTTGTCGTTTTAATACATTTTTGTCGAGTGATGTCGTAACTCGCCGCTACCTAGCCAAACCCGTGTTTAACCTTTCGTAACTTCGTTCAACTTATTTTTCTTTTGTTTTAATTTAACGTAATATTATTTTACTATAAATTTATTTTTTATACTTTACATTCACTATAATATCATTGTTACGCTGAAAACAGTTTAACAATAAAAGCTATTGTTGAACTGTTTTTGGTGACTTTTATTTTGAGAGATTGGCAGTTCTACTATGGCAGGTCGTCTATGGCGTCTCATTGATTACTTCAAATATTTTGTTACACGATGCACGGAAAAGTGCTCATATCTGTTTCAAGGTGCTCACCATTTGGCGAGTACTCAGCGAAGACCACAACGAGCACTTCGGCTATTCGGTGTTCGGCGAATTCCGCATGTATGGCGCCGCCTTAACGTCGCTCGTACCTCAACCGTTTAACTTATTATTGAATAAAGTTCTAATCAATATGAAATACAAATATACAGCTGAGCGACCATTCTCTTATTTCAGGAGTATTAGAGGAGCGGCGCAGGATAAATACAGTAGAAATTCATTAAATAATAGATACTGATGTTATGACGTTTCATAAAAATAAATTTCGTGTGTTTATATATCCACTATATTTTGAGCTTTTTTTACTTATTATGGTATAATTATAAATATTCGCCTTGAACCTTAGGGGCGGTCCGGACCCACTGGACTACCCCTCTGTGAGCGGCCCTGGTTTATCCTATCGATCTATTATAAACCAGGCTTTACTCATGATTATGGTTGCCATCCATCCCGATATATCAGGACTGTCACCGTTATGGAGCCTCATGTCCCAACGTCCCGAATGTGCTCTCAAAAGTCCCGACAATATTCATTTATAATTTTTTAACTAAACAATACAATTTAATTAAGCAATATTATTTAATTAAACAATACGCGTCTAGACCACGAGGAGTTATTCAAATGATGAACGCTGCGTGGTCTAAACGCTATGTAGACTATAACTCATGTATTTCTTGAACTCTCAGTATCTTTCCTCTATGCAGGTCAAAGAGTTGCACAAGCATGCCAAATTTCAACTTTTTATGTTCAGTCGTTTGGATACAATTTTTACCGTACAAAGAGACAGATACATGTATGACGTTATAGCGGTTTTTTGGTGGTCATAACTATAAAACCTTAAAAAGATATTTTGAAAGAAATCAAGTTTTTAGAAAAGTATTATTTTTAAACTAAGTAAATAAACTGGTTTGTATATATGCATGTTTTGATAAAAAAGTAAATATATATATTTGATTTTTATTTTCTTTCACATCACTTTAACACTTTCGACTTTACATTTGTAAACATTATTTTAATTTTCGGATGCCCCGATGACGGCTGTGAAATTTATGTCAGTGTCCCGATACCGGATGAGAGATTTATTGGCATTTACCCTATTCATGATGGTAATCAGTAGAGTCCGGCAAATATATGCAACGGTACTTTTAGTAAGTGTTTTTCGATAAATAGCGGCACATGTGTTATCTGTAGAAATAAAATGTAATTATATTTTTTCGTAATGTGCCCTGCTGACAAATAATGTAGCGTATAAAAACTGAATATCTTATCAAAAACTGACCAATGGCAAAGGAGTGACTGGAATAATCTAGGATATAATCCCTAAATAATGAGGTGTCGTTATGAAGATAAGAATTCATTGCGGTGCAAGTGTTTTATTCTTGTTTTTTGTTGATCTTTATTTTCAAATAGTAAAAAATTGAAAAATGAAAAAGTTTATAAACGATATTATTTATTATTATTAATAAATAGTATACACAAGCAAAATAAATGCAATTTTAATATCAATAATAATAATAGTAAGAAATTTTTCGACTTGGTGTGTGTTGTAGTGAGTTTTTTTTTTTCTTTTCTCAATAATAATAAAAATAATTAATAATAATATTTATGAAAGTAATAAGTTTTTAATTATGTAAAGAAATCATTAAGTATTTTTCTAAATTTTCATCAGAAAAATTAGTTTTTCTCGATGTATATACTTCCTTGAAAAAAGAAAAAGACCTCTCTACATCAAAACTTGTTATTGGTGCATAATTATAAAAAGTATATATTTCTTTATATTTATTAAATATATCCTGATTTGATAATATATTGATAGAAAATTGTAGTAATACTTGTAGGTCAGGATTTTTATTAAATATACTATGAATTTTTGCAGACAAGTGCAAACCAAACTCGCCGGGAACAGATTTCAGTTTGAGTACTATCCAATAAATAATATTTAAAGATTCTGACAACGGCCGGTTTTGTTTTTCTAAATTTACTATGGTTGAAGGGAGAAATTCAAAATTAGTCTTTATGAACTTTAACTTGAACATAAATATTTGGTTTTTGTATAATATTTTTTGATATTTTAATGCTTTGAGCATCCGGAGTTAGATTGAAAATAAAAAAATTTAAAACTTAAAAATTGTTAACATAAAATAACGCCGCTTCAAGCCAAGTTCCCCAACGTGTCACAACAGGATTTGGTGGTAAGGGTAAATTTGGACATAATTCTTTATATAAGGATACTCTTAATGGCACTGCCCTTTTTTACCAATCTCCTATGTCAAATAGGCTTTGAGAAAAGAACCTGATAAACTCGATGTAGACTATAACTCACGTGTTTCTTGAAGTCTCAGTATCTTTCCGTTTCACTTTTGTAAGAACAAACTAAGAGGAAATTTTGTTTTGAATAGTTTCCATCTTTGAAATTGTATGTCATGATGGTATTAAAAAATTTCACTTTTTTAAAATGTCGATCCATTTGACATATGTCATAATGAAAAATGATATCTTAATTATAATGACCATAACCTAGAAACCTAAAGTCGGTTTTATAGTGTAAGGTATATTTTTAATAGACATTTAAAGTCAGTAATACACTATAAAAGTAACCAAAATAATCAGATCTAGTTTGTTCTTACAAAAGTGAACAGCTTATATACCCAATACAGTCTATATATAGTACGCTAATATCAGAGAGGACGCTTTATAAGTAAAAAGAAGTTAAAAATTATTACAGAATTATTCGTTCAAAAGAAAGTTTAAAATAGCACGCCTATGGCAAACGTACCGTTGCATATATTTACCGGTCTCTGGTAATCAGTAATCACAATCACTTACTACACTATCGTATTTATTTCATTTAAAATTACTTATTATTTTTATTTACTATATCATTAATTCGTATAAATCGAAACAGAAATATTTGCTTATCCGGAATATATTTATAATATTTATTAAAGCAGTGGTATAGATTTTACAGTACATCTTTTTTCAAAATAGTTCCTTTGCTTCTCAACACACTTGGTCCATAGATGCACAAGATTCGTTATGCCCTCTGAATAAAATGTTTTTGGTTGAGCGGTAAGCCATTGTGCACCGCTTCCTTGACGCCTTGATCTGAGAAAAATGATCGGTATTCTAAGATTTTTTCTGTGCAGACCAAACAGGTAGTCCGAAAGAGGAGGGTGAGGACTACATGGGGAATATTGCAATATCTAAAAATTCAGTCCATGTGTTATTATCTGAATTTGTCAAGTTATTATACCGTTTTCTCTTCAAGACTGCAACTGAACAGAATTACCACACATATATAATGCAGACAAAGCACTTCCATCACTGCCTTCCTGCATAAAATAGCGTCTAGTTGTAGCAATTGTGAAATTGTAGATTTTGGAACATTATTTACCTCTAACAGCTGACAATGACGGTAAGGAGGACGGCTTTTTATCTAGTCGAGAATTACATTTTTTTTTTTTTTTTTTCCAGAAATTAACAAATCTTTTCGTGGCATTATTCAACTGAAATGTACAGAAAATAAAAACAGTAACATATTTTTCCAATACATGCTTTTACCAATTCCTTATCCGCAAAATCATTTTAAAACTTTTTACCGACCGCCAACATATATAAGGGAGGTATTGTGATCATACCGATTTTGACATTTCGAGATTTCGATGAATCTCCACGAATTGAGGTCCCTACATAACGTTTTGACTATTTTTAGCACGATGTCTGTCGGTCTGTCTGTCCGTCCGTCTGTCCGTCTGTCTGTCTGTCCGTCTGTCCGTCTGTCCGTCCGTCCGTCTGTCTGTCTGTGTACACGTGCAGAGCAAATTCGGCTAAATGGATTTTTATGAAACTGCATATTTAAGCTTTTCACATCAATGGCACGAGTTGATCAACTTTTGGTAAAAATCGGTTGACTAGAAATGGGAGTTTACTTGTGTCGATATTTGCGAATATTTAGCAAAAGAAAAATATTTAGAAAAAATTTATTTAACAAATGTAATATAATAATGTAATATAATAATAAATAATGCTATAAATGCAATAATTAATAACTTTTACTTGAGATGTTTTTAGATAAATCGAAAAATTTCGAAAAATTTTTGTAAAATTTTTCGTAACTTTTTTTAAAGTTTTAATTTTTTCATACTTGTATGTAACGTTTCCCTGGTCATGATAAATAATATCTCTGTTAGAAAATATTAGGCCAAGTTATTTCTACTCTGCTGCTAGAATGTATTTTATACAAGCACTTTATGATGGCGGTCGGTCCTGTGGTGGCCACAGCTGATTTTATTTAATTAATCCACGCTAATTAGGTTTCTAATTTGAAATGCATTTTTACCAAAAAAAAAAAAAAAATAGTAAGTATTTATTGACACGAGGTTGTACAGGAACACCTTGATTAGAGCAATGGGTCGCTAAGCGAAATAGCACTAGTCGTTAAGTTAATAACTAACCCATTTATGCTCATTGGATCTTTATCGAGCCACTTAAAAAAATCAACTGTGGCCACCACAGGACCGACCGCCATCATAAGGTACTTGTATAAAATACATTCTAGCAGCAGAGTAGAAATAACTTGGCCTAATATTTTCTAACAGAGATATTATTTATCATGACCATGGAAACGTTACATACTGGGTGAATTATTTAAGGAGCAACATACATGTTTCACATATAATGTTAATGAAGTGAGTTATTTCAAAAGCAACATAGCCATAAAACAAATGCTTATCGTATCCATAGAAAAGACAAAATATTATTTTTTAAATATTTTTTGGACTTAGTTACTAAGGACATTATTATTTTTGTTTGTGTGTAAAGAAACTGATAAAAATTAATTTATTGTTTCTAATTTACTATTTTTTGGCCGTCTAGGAACTTTATCATGTCAAATAACTATTATATCTAATCACCATTGCATATCTGTTGCTATGGATATGAGCTTGCTTTTATAATTAACTATGTTGCAAATGAAATAACTCACTTCATTAACATTATATGTGAAACATGTATGTTGCTCCTTAAATGATTCACCCGGTATAAGTATGAAAAAATTTAGACTTTTTTCAAATTTCAAATTTTATCAAAAAATTTCTCAAATAAAAGTTGTTAGTTATTTCTTTTATAGCAACTTTTGTTTAATAAATTTTTTCGAAATATTTTTCTGTTGTGAAATATTCGCAAAAAACTTAAAATCGACACGAGTAAACTCCATTTTAAGTACCAACCGATTTTTACCAAAAGCAGATCAACTCGTATCATTGATGTCAAAAGCTTAAATATGCAGTTTCAAAAAAATCCTTTTAGCCGAATTTACTCTGCACGTGTAAACAGACAGACAGACGGACGGACGGACGGACAGACGGACGGACGGACGGACAGACGGACGGACAGACAGACCGACAGACATCATGCTAAAAATAGTTAAAACGTTATGTAGGGACCTCAATTCGTGGAGATCCATCGAAATCTCGAAATGTCAAAATCGATATGATCACACTACCTCCCTTATGTTGGCGGAGGGTTAAAATATTTATTTATTTGTGTTTGTTTAGTCTAGACTTTTTTTTCAAACACATCGTTTATAAACAAACCTTTTATTTTAAATCGTCTTCTTTGAATTACTGGTTAGAATATATGTTCTACTCCAAACGTTTAGGCGGAAATAGATTTTTCAATCTAGTTACTTTCATCGTTTGAATCGTTCTTTTTGGCCGTTTTATTTAAGCTTTGTAAATCATACTTACATTAAAAAAAAATTGGTTAAGATTTATATCATTTTAAAACGTCATTGTCAAGAAAATTTCAAACTGACACAGATAAGTTCTATAGGGCATAGGAAACTGGATATTATTATACAATCAATAAATTCAGTTTTGTATTTAATTTGTACGTAATTGATATAAAAATGAAAATTTATATTTTTGAACTAAATAAAAATAGAAAATTTTAATAAAAATTTCGCTGGTGCTGCTCGTAACTAAGGTTATCAGTCGATATCTTGTCAAGTAGTTTAATGTCGATTCTGTTCCTGGAGTTAAAGTCAAATTGTATTTACATTTCCGTAATTATAATTATACTTGTGATTTACATTTATACTTAGAAATTTGTCATACTGCCGCCTACCTCTTATGTAAACTATTCACACTAACAAATATAAGGGTATTAATTATAAATATAATCTAACAGTATGCAAACTTATAGTTTTGGTTTACACTTAACGAGAATAAGAAATAAACTAACCTATAAGTAAATTTGAAATGTCAAAATAGGTACGACATGCAAATATAATAAAATTATGAATCATATAACTGGCGAAATAATTCATAGACGAAAAATTGTAATCATTTTAGCATATTTGAAAATGAAAAAGGTTAAAAACGGAAATGGTGGGTACATGTACTGCCAATTACTGTATACAATAGTTATTTTCACTTGTAACAACAGATGGTAGCACTTACTAATTATAATTATGATATGGTATGTATGAGTGTTCTAAGTATAAATATAATACTTGATTATAATTCTAAATTGTAAATATAATTTGGTAACTTTGGTGAATTAATTTGACCTGTCTATTTGTGGAGTTCACACATACTAACAAAGATGTATAAAGCAGGGACAATGTATGAAATTTATAGAAGATAAACTCGAAGTATTTTCTACTAAAACCGTTAAAGTAGGTTAAAAGATCAACACTAGTAAAACCAAGTGCATGAGTCTTTGTACCTTTAAGTGCAAAGTTTCCGCTTATTTGATCAGGGGTTGGAATTGAATTTTTCATATATTTAAGTAGCACAATTGATGTAAATGGATGAGCTGAGAATAATATATTACCTATATTACCTTAAAACGCAACATCCTTACGCTACTACCTAACGAAGCCGTACATTGTTCGATGTTTGTTGTACAGGGTGGGTGAAGTTACATTAACCAACTTTTTTATTATTGAAGATAACTAAATATACTAAATAAATATACGTGTGTTATACACGTATATTCAATTTGAAAGTTACTTGACACATAAATTGTACACAACCATGACACACAAATATCATTTTGATGTAAAATAAAGGCTCAAATAATAAAAAAATATTCTTGTTTGGTAGAATACGTTTTTCTAAGTTTAGCAGTGCAACATTTGAATAGGATTTGGTTACAAAAAGATTGAGAAGAAAATTAATCGTTTTTATCTTAAAATATTATGAGCAAATTTTAACAAAATAAGTGGCGCAAACAAAGACACACAAGCTATTTTATGGCCTTCGCCATAGCATAATAATAAATTAAATAATCTCATTTGAATAGTTATTCTCCATTTCATTATTCACGTCACAAAGTGAACATGGAATAATTAACGTTAACTATCGTATTCTAACCAAATTTAATAAGTGAAATAAGACCATGCTAAGGTTTTTTCTCAACTGCACAAGTATAAAATTTAAACTCATAAATTCAAACTTAAAAACTTGATATCATTTTTGGTGCAGTTCAAATTAAATTCCTTAGCACTGCAATTATTATTTTAGAGCACATATCTGCACGTATCACTAATTTAAGCGTAGAAACAACTATATTTTGTGGCGCTTGACGGGTTTCTGCAACAAACGGGATTTTCGAAACAATGAAACAGGAATGTAGGCTTACAGCATGGCATTTTGCACTAAACGATGTATATATCTACAAATAATATGAATCTAGAATAAATTCAGTTTTGCCGATTTTTTAATATCAATCACATGCAAATTAATAATTTTATATAAATTATATACATAGAACCAAATATGAAAAAAATCATAAATAATTTTTTATAATATGCAACATATAGAAAATTTTAACTGCACAAATGTGTAGTTTTCACTACACAATTTTAATTTCAACTGCGCATTTTGTGTCCAACACATTACAATAAGGCCTAAGTGAAATGTTATACAACTTTCATTTGGCCGACCGGCGTAGCGTAGTGATAACACACGTGCCCTGCGTTGCTAAGGTCTCGTGTTTGAATCAGAGCCGGTGCTATGTTTTGCGAGGCCCAGTGCAAAATAACGAAATGGGGCCCCTCTCAAATATAAAATTTGTAGGTATTTACAAAATTGACACATGGTAATTTATTTAATGCTTTAATTTTTATACGTTCATATAAATATTATATAAAAAATATAGTTTTTTCTATATGTAAGTCACAAGATCCAATACATTAGTACTGATTTATAATAAAAAATAAAAGTTAAAACAAATTTTACCAAAATGTACAATTGTTTTAATCTGATACGTTTATTTACAAAATTATCTATTACATTATCGTAATTAATATTCTTTCCGATTTCATGTTCAATTGAATTAACTGCGAGCGATGCTAGGCGCTTTTGAGACATGGAGAACCGCATGTAGTTCTTTATTAATTTTAATTTAGAGAATGATCTCTCTGCTGTTGCAATCGTAACAGGGTTGGTCAATAAAATTTTGTATGCAATAGTTACATTTGGATATATATCAGTCAAATTATTTGTGATTTAATATTTCACGATATTAAGTGGAGAATATTCCTCTGGCACAATATGCCGCAATATAAATAATTCGGTATATAAATCTGTTTCATCAATATCTGTATTTAATTTGGCATATATTGATTTGCAACTTGTCTCTAATTGTTTTTCTTATAAAAGCGTCATTTCGCGTAAAATTTTCATGTTGTAAAGAAAACCAAATGATTTTTCCAATCTTACCAATTTTTGTGTAATATGTATTTTATCTTATTTTAATATTTTATTTTATTTTTTTATTTTGATGTATTTGTAATTTGCTTTTTAAGTAAGGTTATTTTTAACGAAATATGTATGTTTTTATCACTTTTTATACTATTTTTATATTGCTTACATGTTTTTTAAATTTTGATTTTTAATTGTTTTTAATTTGTTTGTAATATGCATGTTTTATTACTTATGTTTGTATATGCGGCTCATCCTATTTAAATAAAGTATTATTAATTATTGCCTTTTTAGTAACTTTTGTTAAATAAAATATCGAAATATTTTTCTGTTATGAAATATTCGCAAAAATCTTAAAATCGACTCGAGTAAACTCCCATTTCTAATCAACCGATTTTTACCAAAAGTCAACTCATTCCATTCTTGTTAAAAGCTTAAATATGAATTTTCATAAAAATCTTTTTAGCCGAATTTGCTCTGCACTTGTACACAGACCGACAGACAGACAGACGGACGGACAGACAGACAGACATTCAGACCGACAGACATCATGCTAAAAATAGTCAAAAGGTTATCTAGGGACCTCAATTCATGGAGGTCCATCGAAATCTCGAAATGTCAAAATCAGTATGATCACAATACCTCCCTTATACCATGTGTTCAAAAAAAATTACATAAGGGTTTGCTGTGGAAAAATAAAATAATGTGTACTGCAAGCTTTAACTGTCAATTAGTTAACTGTCATCACTGTTGTTGTCATAAGTTTCTATTGAAAATTCAATAGAAACGTTAGTCAATTGTTATATAAAGCTTGCAATAGATATTATTTTATTTTTCCACAGTCAACCCTTATGTAATTTCTTTTTGAACCCATGGTATATGTTGGCGGTCGGTAAAAAAAATGTATGCATAGCTTACTTTGTTGAAAAGCGTTCAAAACAGTTTTTCCCAAATATTTCTCTAAACTAATCCTATACAAGAATTATATGCTATGGTGCTGTATTACAAAAAATATTTCCTACTAAATAATAATATTTTTTTACAGAATGCCATTTCAAAAAACAAATTTATTATTGTGAGTGCACATTAGCGAACCGATCCTGTTATGTATCACATAAGGTAATTCTCGTTTGAAATCTACGTGTCACGAACATTAACATGAAATTAAAATTTCAGTTAAAGGATATTCTAGATACACAATCTAAAGTGGGTTTTACACGATTCAATTAATTGATCAATTAATTGAAAAAGTTGACAATCAATTAATTGGTGTGTGTAAAGTGTAAAAATTTCGTCAATTAATTGATCAATTAATTGACAAAAAAATTGATCAATTGAATTTAATTTGAAAATAGAACAAGTTCTATTTTTCATCTATTTTTCATCAATTTTTCATCAATTTTATTAGTTATTTAATTTTTCACGTTGGAATGTCAAAATTTAAAATTTCAACAATGAAACCATGGAAACGAATGACATATGTCAAACTTAAATTAATTTTCTTACATATTTTAATGACAAAAAAATAAATAAATGGGATATTTGTATTAAGAATGACACAAAAAATCAAAATATAAAGAAAATGACATTTTAAAATGATATTAACCTTAACCAAAAAATGTTTGTTGCAAGTATGATTTACAAAGCTTAAACAAAACGGCCGCAAAGCATGATTTAAACGATGAAAGTAACTAGATTGCAAAATCTAGTTCCGCCTAACCGTTTGGAACAGACTTTATATTTTTATCTGTTAAGATATTGCCAACTGTTTAGTTGTAGCATAACCTCCAAATATATATTTTGTGTTTCGTTTTCAGATTTAACATAACTTCGAACGTTCTAATTTACCATCATCTAGGTTATTTCTTTTGTTTTTGTTTACAGCTCGTAACTTTGTGAAGATATTTTCAATATTTTCATTTTAATTAATATGTCAACATATTTTACAGTTGGTAATGTAAAAGTTTTCAAAAAAATTGATAAATAAATTGATGTGTGTAAAGTGGTTTTGTTTCCAAGGTTACCAATAAATTTTTCAATTATTTGACAAAAAACTTGATCAATTTGTTGATAAATTAATTGAACTGTGTAAAACCAACTTAACTCATTTTATGCGAAGTTTCGTAAAAAATTCCTCCGGTAATACTGGGTTAAGATGTGTTAGGCTAGAAAAAATGTACATTTTAGTTTTATTAAATTCTTGGTAAACTTCATATTTATAATATATACAACAAATAAAAAATCTTGCTCGTGAATTATGTCGAAAAATAAGTAAAGAATTTTATTTATTAACATTTACTATCTGCTCTAGGTTATGTAAACTTTGTGTCAAATATCCATGCTCGTGAACATCGAAACTATCTCGAACGCGTCCAGACAAATTCGGCGAATTTCTTTGTGTTCGCAGCAAAACCCGACATAGTGGATTAGGTCGAGCGCTTTGCGAATCGTTGTGAGTGCCTTGTGAGTCCATCCAAACTAGACAAAAATGATAAACGGCGTGTTCGAACACCTTATGGCATAAATTACAGGATCGATTCCCTAATCCAGATCCAGCTTTATAAATCAAAAAGACGGGTGTTTGCGTGCTTGCGTGCGTAAATAACGAAAGTTATTCAATACCCTCTCGTAATCGACAAAACATAAGTGGATGGGTACAAAGTACTCATTTACCTTTTCAATCAGAAGTCTGATGTTTAATATCACAACAGTTACGAGCAGTTACGAAAAATTACGATCATTACAGTTCACGAGCACCACGTCCTCTCACAAAACCAGCTTATTCTGGTACAATTTGACAAGATGTAAATGGTAGCAGTCTGGATCGAATAATGTATAACCTGATTTTACTTGCATGTGACAGAAAAGTTATGTGATGGTATTTATTGCAGTTCGTTGTAGATCCTTTTTAGGGTTTTGTAGGTATGACCAAAAAACCCTTATACCGTCATTTTGTCGTCTGTCTGTCTGTTCGGTAAAAATTGTAGCCAAACGGCTAAATTTAAAGAGTTGAAATTAGGCATGCTTATAACACAGTTAACATAAATTGACCCGCACATAGGAAAAATATTAAAACATCTAAAAAACATATCCTCTTAAAAATATAAACAAACTAGCTGAGCACCCGTGCTTCGCTACGGTATATTGACGACCGGGTTGCCAGATTATTATTTTACCAAATCGGGATTTTTATCAAATAAATATAAAAAATTCGGGATTAAGACTCAAAAATCGGGAGAACCTAATAAAATGTACATCAAAATTTTTCAAAATGTTTATGAAGAAACTCTCTCCCAAAATAGTAGTGAGGAGCAAAAAAAAGGTCCTCACTTCCAAAATAGAAGTGATGAGCAAAAAACAAAGTCTTCACTCTCAAAATAGAACTGATGAGCAAAAAAAGGTCCTCAGTCCTCAACCCCAAAATAGAAAGTGAGGAGACAAATAATTTTTTTTGATTAATTCGAGATTTTAGCTGTCCCGCGCAACCCTATTGACGATCTCATTTTAGTGTAAAATACTCAGTTTGTTTTTAAACATGTGTATGGGTAACCTTTGTAAGCCAAAACCTAGTCGATATCTCATGTTTCTTAAGAGATATTGAGGAATCCGCGAAATCACATTTCAGCCCTTTCCACCCCCTTAGGGATCGAATTTTGAAAAGTTCCGTATTAGTGGATGCTTACGTCATGGAGGGAATATATTTCCAGAATTTCATGTCTCTATGTCAAGGGACGTTCTATCGAATAAAAAATACCAATTAACCCCGTTAGAGATGAAATTTTAAAAAACTGTCAAAACGCTTACTAAACATTTTAAATAGAAAGCTATGTAGGTTTCTATTCAATAGAAACCTATGTAAGTTTTCTATAATTCACCCCAAATATAGATTCATCCCTTTAGGGGTTGATTAGGGCAAAATCCTGAATTTCTTTTGCAAACATTTGTATGGGTAACCTTTGTAAGCAAAAACCAAGTCGATATCTGATTGGTTCTAGGAGATATTGAGGAATTCCTGAAATCATATTTCACCCCGTTTTTACCCCCTTAGAAGTCGACTTTCGAAAAATCTCTTCTTAGTGGAATATATTTTGCGAATTTCATGTATCTATGTCCAAAAAACGTTCTATCGAATAAAAAATACCTATTTACCTCTTTAAGGGTGAAATTATAAAAAACTGTCTAAATTATTTTGAGGTATTTTAAAAAGACATCTATGTGCCAAAAAGGAACGTCAACAAACACAGGAAATACGACGGGATGTATAATTCACCCCGAATGTAGATTCACCCCTTTAGGGGTTGATTAGGATAAAATACTAAAATAAGTTTTTGGCATTTGTATGGGTAATCTTTATAAGCAAAAATCAAATCGCTCATAACTTATTGGTCTTAAGAAATATTAAGGAATCCTTGAAATCACATTTCACCCTTTAGGAATGCAATTTTAAAAAATTGTCAAAACCATTTCGAGATTTTTTAAAAAGAGAACCATCAGCCGAAAATATATCTTATGACTCAACAAATACAGGAATACGACGGGATGTATAGCTAAGTCCGAATGTAGATTCACCCTTTTAGGGGTTGATTAGGCAAAATCCTGAAATAGATTTTTTGGCCTTTGTATTGGTTATCTTTATAAGCGAAAACCAAATCGATATTTTCTTGGTCCTCAGAGATATTAGAGTATCATTGAAATCACATTTCATCCCTTTTAACCCTTTAAGGGGAAATTAAAAGAACTATCAAAAATATTTCGAGATATTTAAAAAAGAAACCTATGTGCCAAAAAGATATGTTATAAGTCAACAAACACAGAAAATACGACTGCATGTATAATTCACCCCGATTGTAGATTCACCCCTTTAGGGGTTGATTAGGACAAAATCCTGAAATAGGTTTTTCGGCATTTGTATTAGTAAGTAATCTGTGTAAGAAAAATCCAAGTCGATATTTTATTGGTCCTAAGAGATATTAAGATATCCTTGAATTCACATTTCATCCCTTTTCACCCTTTAGGGACGTAATTTTTAAAAAACTATCAATATTATTTCAAGTTATTTTAAAAAGACTTTTGTGCCAAAAAGAAATTGTATAACTCAACAAACACAGGAAATACGACAAGATGTATAATTCACCCCGTTTGTAGGTTCACCCCTTTAGGGGTTTATTAGGCAAAATCCTGAAATAAGTTTTTCGGCATTTGTTGAGTAATTATTGTAAGAAAAAACCAAGTCGATATCTTATTGGTCCTAAGAAATATTAAGAAATCCTTGAATTCACATTTCTTCCCTTTTCACCTCTAAGGCCTGCAATTTTAAAACACTATCAATATTATTTCGAGATATTTTAAAAAGACACTTACGTGCCAAAAAGATATTTTTCAACTCAACAATCTCAGGAAATACGACGGCATGTATAATTCACCCCAATTTTATACTCACCGCTTTAGGGGTTGATTAGGATAAAAACCTGAAATAAGTTTTTCGGTATTTGTATGAATTATCTTTGTAAGCAAAAAGCAAGCCGATATCTTATTGGTCCTAAGAAATATTAAGGAATCCTTGAAATCACATGTCACCCCTTTTCACCCTTTGAGGCTGAAATTTAAAAAAACTGTCAAAACCATTTCGAAATATTTTAATAATACACCTATGTGCCAAAAAGTAATGTCACTTCTCAACAATCACAGGAAATACGACGGGATATATAATTCGCCCCAATTGTAGATTCACCCCTTTAGGGGTTGATAAGGACAAAATGCTGGAATTAGTTTTTTGGTTTTGTATGGGTATTTTTTGTAAGCAAAAAGCAAGTGGATATCTTATTGGTCCTAAGAGATATTAAAGAATCCCTGAAATCACATATTACCCCTTTCCACCCTTTAGGGGTGAAATTTTAAAAAACTGTCAAAACCATTTCGAGATATTATAAAAAGACACCTATGTGCCACAAAGAAACCTTATAACTCAACAAACACAGGAAATACGACGGGATGTAAAATTCACCCCGATTGTAGATTCACCCTTTTAGGGGTTGATTAGGACAAAATCCTGAAATAAGTTTTTTGGCATATGTATGTGTAATCTTTGTAAGTAAAAACTAAGTCGATATCCCATCGACCCAAAGAGATATTAAAGAATCCGTGAAATCACATTTCACCCCTTTTCGCCCCTTAGGGGTTGAATTTCGAAAAATCCCTTCTTAGTGGGTGCTTACGTCATGGAGGGAATATACTCTCCAAGTTTCAAGTTTCTAGGCCCAAGGGTTCGGGCTGGGCGGTGATGAGTCAGTCAGTCAGGACACTTGCTTTTATATATATAGATAAGTGCTCATCGAAAAAAAAAAATATTTTTTTTAAATTCTGAGTAGGGTATCAAATGAAAGCCCTTAGCACGTGGATTAACAATCAAAATTTTATTTTTGCAAAATAAATTATTTTGACGCGTTTTTTTGCCAGAAATGTGCAAAAAAAATGTCCCACACCATGTGCCCAGATGGTTTAAACTAAAAATCTGAATGTACTGAAATCTGAAAGTAATGTACATTGGTGTGAACTGGAATAGTACAACAGGAATTTTTGATCAGATTATGTTTTCAAGAAATGACGCATATTTGTGTTCTTTTGTTGACGTTGCTCAAAAGTTATAACATCTTAAATTGGAAGGCGTATCCTGGTCTAATGGGTAGCTTGCTCGCTAGCTACCCAGATTTCTTCGGTTCACTCCTGGGCAGAGAGACAATTTTAGTTTTTGTTTTTTTTTCCATTTTTATTTTGTTTAAATTAATTTGTCAAAATTCTAGTTATATTTTGGCAAATGTTGCATTTAATTTTTAAGAGCGTAAATTTAATAACCAATTGTAATTGTTGAAATTATATTTTCATTCTATGTGTCATGTATACGAAATCAGAGGGGCGGAGCGTATGATTTAAAACAACCAATGGAAGACATAGGCGCAATTTTCAAAATCTTAATGAACTTTACTATATAAAAAAATACAAATATTTAGAAACCTAAATAATGGTATTAGGTATTCGAATTGAAATTAACAAAAAAATATTTTAACATAAAATTTGTTTTTAAAGCTCATACAATAAGACGATAAATTATTTTTAAAATATCGTTCATTTTGCCGTGATTACTACAAAGCAAAATTTGTCCTACACAATCGGCATGCCGCCTTCACTTATTATATGCCTGCAAAACCCTGCAATGTGTGAAAATTCACACTTCACATCAATTTTTTATGTAGTGGAATAACTACTGATCTGATCTAATCAGCTGGACAACTGCATGATTTTCTTATGTTTTGACACAGTTTGTATATTGTTGGAAAGCAATCGTTTGTTCCACATTTCGGAGGTTATGCCATCAATGCCAGGAGCTTTGCCACAAAATTCCTGAATTTTTCCTTATAGGAATCTATACAAGCCGCATCGTAGTTATCTTTATATAGATCTTCACAATAATCACTCCAGATGTTCACAGTTTTATCCAATTCCGTAAAGAGGACCTCTCTTCTATAAGATATCACCCAGTTATTTATTTGTATCTTTTTAGTTAATGATTGGATTATCAAGAACACATTTTTTGTATTATTGTTATCTGCATATTTTTGTATTTCGTTACAAAAAATAATAAAATATGCCTTGTTGTCTCTTATGCATGCAGCTTGAATTCTAGACGTAGATCTATACTTTTGTTTCTGACATCTCTTCTATATGAAACAAGGTGAAGAGGTGAATCCAGGACTGATTATTGACAATGTGGATTCTTGTGTTGGTCGATGCGAAAAAAGATGTTAAGAAAGTTTTCAGTGCATTCTACATTTCATCTGATGACTCTTTTAAGAAACTCTGAACTCTTGGAATTTGTCTCTTGCTTTAAATGCTGCTGAAAGATGTTATTTATATGTGATAATCGCAACCAGTCCATGTGATGATGTCATATGGTCCATTAGGAAATTAAAACTAAACGTTTTTGTGGACCCGATCTAATTCCACCATATATTTTGAAGGGTGTATAGAAATTATTTCAGAACCATAGCAAATATTATTTAACTTGTCGGTCTCAACAAACATGATGTCGAGAATTTGTCCTATTCATAAGTCAGGCGATAAGAAACTTTTAAGCAATTACCGTCCAATATCTATCTTAGTCATTTTCCGCTAAGATTTTTGAACAAATCATGTACAAACGTCTTTAGGACTATGTATCACCGCATATTACACCTTATTAGCATGGTTTCTTGCCTAATTGATCAACCACCACATATCTCCTTGCTATTACCCAAGTTATTTCATCTAGCTTGAATCTAGGCCAACAAACAGATGTCATTTACTTGGATATGAGTAAAGGATTCCACACACCAAAGCGGCCGCGGTGGCGACCGCGTTAGCGTTACGGCGGCGGCCTAACGCAACCTATATAATACAATGAGACCACACAAATACAAGCGTTCAGCTATCTGAGAACGTTGCCGAATGCAGCGTTCAGTCTAGTGATCACTGGCGGCCGAACTCGACAAGTTGCGTTAGGCCGCGCGATATTCATTGTTTATATACCACAGAGTGAATATATTTAAGAAAATAGTGTCGAAAATAGATAATTTAACAGAAAAAAATCATTGATCAGTAAAGGATCATTTAATTTTGTATGACTTAGCACATCCTGATTACAAGAATATTAGGAAAACAAATAAAGTGTGGGAAGAAATATGAAAAGTTTTGGAAATTGATAGTAAGTAGATTATTATTTTTCCTCTACACACAATTAATTATTCTATTGTATTCTCACAATCAATATTATCATTATAGTTGTATGACTACCTTGATTATATACCGTGATTCACTAACTGATCGCTACCGCTACCGCCACTCCCACCGCGTTAGTGTGAGGAGACCTGATTGCTAGTCGTATCGCTAACGCCACCGCTACCGCGGCCGCTTTGGTGTGTGGAATCCTTAAGGCGTTTAATAAGGTATCACATACACTTTTGTTGAGATGTTTAAGTTCATTTAACGCTTTTGAAAATACTATTAAATGGTTTGTCTCATATCTATGTGAATGCCAACAATATGTGGAATACGAAAGTTGTCAATCACAACCCTTCTCGATACCCCAGGTGTCCCCCAAGGTTCGAAACTTGGACTATTGTTGGTTTGTTGGCAGTGAATTATATGCGGATGACATCAAGATATACAAGCAAATAAACAGTCTCTCAGATTGTTATGATTTGAAATATGATCTTAATTTGTTATCAGGTTGGAGCTCAGCTACTGGCTTACATTTTAATCCATCCAAATGTAATCTCATTTCTTTTACCAGAAATCATGTATATGTGTATGTTTATTTAAAAGAAATATTTATTATAATTGTAAAATAATCTAGAAATTACTTGAAACATAATAATCTAAGAATAATTTGTGTGAGGATATGGGCACATTTGGGACCTTTGGTCTGCAGTGTCCTTCATTTCAAATAAATAAATTAATTAATAATTTGAATATCTGGTAGTCTCTTCAGGGTCCATCTTTTAAACTTCAACCGAAACTCCAACATTAACAACAGATGATCAGATCTACAGTCTAATAAAGAAAGCGTCTTAGCTATTTGCAATAAAAACCGCCAATGAGTAATAATCAGAATAAAAACAATTTTATTTTTATAGAGACCATCAGGTGTTCATGTAAAAAAATTACAAGTAGGCTGTTGGAAACAGTATTCAAGATGCTAAATTTATTATCAGTGCAGAATTGTAGAAGATGCTCACCTTTACCATTGATCTCCTAAACCAGGGGTCTCCAAACTACGGTCCGCGGGAAAAATCTGGCCCACAAGAAGATATATTCCGGCCCGTGGCCATTTTTTAAAATGTTTACTTAGATCAAAACAGCAATTTAAAATAACCAGAAGATCGCAAAATAAAACATATATAACTAAATAATACCTGATTTTTAAAATTTTTATTTTAATTAATAATATCTCCATTTTTATTAAGCTTGTTTTTAAAATCATACGCCTAAAGCCCAGATGAATTAAAGTTGTCTGGCCCGCCATTTATTTGAGAAATTTGGATGTGACCCGCTTCCGAAAAGTTTAGAGACTCCTGTTCTAGACCGAATTTATCAACTACTGTACGAATGTGGTCTTCTTTAGTTGTGTTTACAACTTTAGCATTGAAATCTCCCATTATAATGGTTACTTCATTTTTTGAAATCTTATTTAGCGTAGATTCTCTGGTTTTATATAAATCCTCGACTTCTTCATCATCTGACTTGGATGTAGATGTATAAACCTGCATGGAATTTATAATACAAAGGCTCGCGTTGATCGCAGGCTTGCAGTGGCGTGCTGTGAATTTTTAAAATGGGAAGCATATTTGTATTTAATTTATCTCTCTTTACTTTATTTTTAATTTTTTTGTTTTTATTTAATTTATTTTTTTATTTATTTATGATTTAAGTTTTACCACTATTTAAACAGTAAATTAAAAAGCCTTACAATAAGCTTACAAGAAAATTTCAGCACATCATAAAAATGTGCCCTTGTCTGTAGTAATTGCAAGAGTTCTTTTTCTATTGAAAATAACGATAGATATGTTAACCTGTCTTGACCTGTTGTATTTTTGGCATACGTGTTCACCCGTTTTAATGCAAAATATAATCTGACTACTAAATCTGTGCTATAAGGTATAAAAATAATTAGTGTATATAATTTAAAAACTTGCGATAATGCTCCCTCTAATTCTTTAATTTTAATATATGTGAATTTCAAATATATTTTTATGCTGAAAATTTTCTGAACTATACAAAACTGTTGAAAGAAATGAAATTAAATATTCAGGAAATTTCATTTTATATCTAGAGAACATTTTACAATTTAATAACTATAGAAAGTACAATGAACTGAGCTTCTCGAATCATACAGTGATTTTAAAGACAATAGTGTCTACAATTTCGTGGAATAATCTTTTGCAATAAATTATTTGATTTTCTCTTAAATCCCGGTTACTTTTCGGCATTTTAGCTACCGTCGTCAAACGCAGTCTGAAATTATTCTTTTAATTATTTAATATTTCCTTTCGTTTCGTTAATTTTTATTAATGCAGTATTATACTTCGAAACATGTCTTTTGTAAAATTGTACATAATTACTATATACCTTTATACCTTTAGTGCGCAACACACGCATGACACGCACTCTAAAAACAATATCCGTTCTAATTTTATTCGTCTGAACAAATCTAGAAACTCTTCGAATTGTTTCTCTATTCGTTTCTTTAACTTATTACCCATGAGCATTAGATCATCACTTTTCAATTTTTCAAAAAATTACGCCAGATCCAGTGCGCGCACAATGCGGAGTGACCCGAGCAGCACTGCTTTCAGCATCCTGCAGATCAAAGAGGTGGTAGAAGATCTGCAGGCGGGATTGGACTCGATTTCCCTTCGATAGGAGACTTTTATACCACCCAAAACATCAACTATCAGGACTTCAAGCTTAACTTTATACCCTGGATACAGCTTTTTAAGCTCGGACAAGAGATCCATATACTTGGACCTCTTTTCCTCTTCCTTGCGAGAGATATTCTTCTCAGCTGGACTTGTAAGAACATTGTCATTGTAAGAACTTGTCTCTATATCCAGGAGGGTTATGTCTGGTTTAGTGGCTGTCAGTAACCTCGAGGTGGGGAAGGAGTAATTCCAATAAAATCGGCACTTGGAATTTTCCACCACCTATTCTATGTCAGAAGGGACGTACGGTATAACCGGTATTATTATTGGGGTTTGTCTGGTCTTGACAAGAGTCCATTAATCTCAAACTTCAGCAACCTTTTGAGCCGCGTCATACTAGAGACTAATGGAGCTAAATACACACGACTGCATCCCAAACCCTTAACCGGTATTATTATTATTATTATTAAAAATCTGACATTAAATTCATTAAAAATTTTAAAAACCTGCCGGCTGAAATTATAGTTTTTCTATCCCAATTATGTGGATTTCTTGCATTCATGAAAAAAAAAAAAAAAAACTGAAATATTGCTAAATATTGTGTTAACAAGACGGGAATAACTTTAGGAAATTTTACTTTAATTATATTTTATAGAGCGTGAGTTCTTTTAGTCAAATGAGGAAAAAAAAGATGCTATTCCACATACAGTTGAAAAAAAATATATTCTTTAATGTGACTGACTAATTGCAAGAGAACTAAATTTAAAATTTTGTCCCGTGGTTGGTTAGATAGAAATGTTTTAAACTCCTGGTTTTAACAATACAATTAATTAAATATATGTCACGTTTATAATGTAATTGTATGGTGGAATTTGTCCATGGAGTTGGGGAAGCCTTCAGTCCATCCCGTGTTGGCCGGAATCGGCTTGGACCTGTCTCCGAGGTGGGGGTTGCCTGGAGTCGAGGAGCTTGGAGAAGCCTTCTCCCACTCACACGGAATTGCTGCTTGGCTCACCAGATGTATTGGTATATGGCGTCGGTATCTCGGTCGTTACTCATCTCTCAAACTCTAGGTCTCCCTCACATTATGAGTATCCAGACTTGCGCGCGGATAAAGTCTGGACCCCTTTTCTTTATGTTCGCTAGCTGGTTGCTATGATTCTTAGGAAGGAGTTAAGGGTTGTTCAATTAAAGTCAACATTTTAGCTAATCTACTTTAATTATGATACGGTTTAAATATTTACACTAATTACACTAGACTTACAGTTACGTCGATACAGCTAAATCCAAATAAGACATTCACTAACACTAAACACTAGACTTTTTAACACTAATCACTAATTTGTCCACTGGACACCACAGTCTTGACTGACATCCTCTAAACCCATTTATCTCTGACATGTCTTTAGCTGGGCACTACACTAACGTTCTTACGAAATTACTTGGTTACATTTTTAGTTGACATTAAAGTTGGAAATATTATTAACTAAAAATTTCATCTTTGACGACCTGATAATTCTAGAGTTGTCAACTATGCGAGTTTTATTTGTCATTTAATAATTCCTTGTCAAAATCAGCTGTTTACGCAATTATTTTTTTGTTTCTATTTTTTTGAAATCGATATTTCCTAGAAATTGAATAAACTGATTAAACTGAAAATAAAATCGTTCGTTGAATGTTGTGTTACACTAGTCATTATATTAATATAGTTAAGGATTCTTTAGAGATATGACAGTTTAAACATTACTCAGATCACAATATTTAAATCGTTTAACTTGGATAGCACCCTCGGATAAACCGGGACATATTATCAGAAATCAAATTGATTTAATTTTAATCGACAAGAGCTTTAGAAGATCTTTAAGAGTGTTATAACATATCATGGAGCAGATGTTTGGAGCGATCAAATTCCCTTAGTAGCGTTGATAAACTGCAAACTAAAAACTGTGAGGAGAAAAACATCTACAAAAAGGTTCGACACATCTATTTTGAAAGTAAAAGAATCAAAACATCTTATCCAAACATCTCTAAACAAAGAGTTTGATGCAGTTAGATCCAGGAAGAATATTTCATTGTGGAAACAATTGAAAAACGCCTTTATAGATGTATAGTGTACTCCTTTAAAACCACAGAAAAAGATCAAAAGTAAAACCTGAATGACTGATGTACTCATGGAACTAATGAAAAAAATACGGGAGTATAGGAATAAATATCTGCCCTGTCATAAAAGATTTCAGAAGGAAATAAAACAGGAAATATGAAAAGCAACGCTTAAAAGGAAATGTGAAGAAATAGAACAAGTAGAAGAAAGTATGATTTCATTAATCTACATAGGCTAACCAAAGAAGCAACTGGCGTGTCCTAATTATCGACTGACACAAAATTAGTAGATACACAAGGAGAGGTAGTCTTAAAAGTGGAGAATAAATTTAAAGTATTGGAACATTCCAACAAAAAACAACAAAACAATCCAACGGTATGTACAACTGGTCCAAAAATTTTTATGGAGGAAGTGAACCACGCTATATTTCCTGCCAAAGATAAGAGAGTCGTTGAACCAAATGGCATTCAAGTAGAAATAACAAAACTGTTGAATGAAACCCATTTACAGAAAATTACAGATCTGTTTAATTCAATCTATTACTCTGGCAACATTCCATCTTATTGGCACAGCTCTACATTCATCACACTGCCAAAGAAACAATCAGCAGTTTACTGATTTTAATGCAGTAACTCCAGAACCATCAGTTTGATGAGCCACATGTTAAAAAAAATTCTAAAAATAATTCGTAATAGAATTTATAAGAAATGTGAACTCAATATATTATATAAAACCCAAATTGGCTTTCGAAGTGCTCTAGAAACGAGAGACGCGCAGTTATGCACTCAAGTACTGTTTCAAAGATGCAAAGATATAAACGGTGATATCATTGCATGATTTACTAACTACAGTGAAGCTTTTGATCTGGTAGAACATCACAAGTTAATAGAAGTATTAACTAAACTTGGGTTGGGTGAAAAGGATATTCGATTTATTACAAATTTATATTGGAATCAGTCCGCTCATATTGTTGTTGATGGGTACAAATCCAAATACATTTCTATCCAACGAAATGGTTGGCAGTGAGAAAATTTTTAAGGAAGCTCTTTACGAATGCAACAAAGGTATACTTGTTATCGGGGAATTCATCAACAATATAAGATAGGCTGAAGACACTATAATATTTGATGATACTCTGGAAGGTTTAAAAGGCATCTTAAACTGCGTAATCAATATAAGCGAACAATACTTCCTTAAAACACCTTAAACACCAAGAAAACAAAATTTATGATCATTAGCAAGAATAATGGGTCTTGCAGATAACTTTTTATAAATAATAGTAGTATTGAAAGAGTACAAACTCATACTTACTTAGGCGCTACTAATATCGATCATTGGGATTCAGCACAGAAATAAGACATGCATAGAAATTGCTTAGGCAGCATTTACAAAAATGATTTAAATATGCGGAAGTCTTGACTTAAATTTAGAATCAAAGTTTGGACTTGTAAGATGCTGTTTTTTCTACTCTAATGTATAGTATCGAGTCAAGGGCATTAAGGGAAGCTTCATCTAAGAAAATCGTAGCTTTCACTATTCGGAAAAGAAAGCTAGAGTACTTGGGCCATTTTCTAGTTATGTCGGCCCTCTTCCAAACACACCATATTCAAGAAAAATTGTTTCCTTTGCTTTTCATATTTCCTGCTTTATTTTCTTCCGCATTCTTTTATAACAAGTCATATCTTTATTCCTATATTTTCGTCTTTCTTCCATTAATTCCATGATTTCATCAGTCATCCAGGTGTTACTTTTGATCTTTTTCAATGGTATCAAATGAGTAGAACATACACTATAAAATCGTTTTTCATTTGTGTCCATGTTGAAGTATTTTGCATGAGTATTATTACATCGAACTCTTTGTTTAGAGATGTTCGGATAAAATGCTTCGATTCTTCTACTTTCAAAATAGATGTGTGTAACCTTTTTGTAGAGATGTTTCTCTTCACAGTTTTTAGTTTGCAGTTTATCAACGCTACAAAGGGAATATGATCGTTCCCAAAATCTACTCCAGGATATGTTTTAACACTCTTCAAAGTAAGCTATTCTAAACCTCATTGATTGAGATAAAATAAATTTAATTTCTGATAATATGTCCCGGTTTATCCGATGGCAATATCTCAGTTAAAAAAATGTTGTGATCTGAGTAATATTTAAAATGTTATATTTTAAAAGATTCTTCAACGATATTAATACAAGGTGTCTCAAAAGAAATTTTATATTTAGTGGATCGATTAAAAAAAAGTAAGCCGTATATAGAAAAAATGTTTATTAATTATTAAAATACATTTTTTGGGGATTTATTTCTTAAAAATAATATCGTCTAAATGTATACCCTCGCGTTCTCGGCACTCATTTAATCGAACAGTAAAATTACTTATGACGTCTCGGCAGGTGGACTCAGGGATGGCTGCCGTTTCGTGACGGATATTTTCTTTCAAATGCGCCAGTGAAGTCGGTTTATTGGCTTAAACTTTAGATTTAAGATAAC
Source organism: Liopterus haemorrhoidalis (assembly GCA_963971575.1). NCBI lineage: Eukaryota > Metazoa > Arthropoda > Insecta > Coleoptera > Dytiscidae > Liopterus > Liopterus haemorrhoidalis. The sequence goes on from OZ020619.1 coordinate 15,986,476, forward strand.
CCCATAGAAAAAAATCCATAGGGGTTAAATCTGGACTGCGTGGAGACCAATTTATGTCACCTCTCCGGGAGATCAATTTGCCTGAGAAAATTTCACGAACACGTGGCAGAGACATATTGGACGTGTGTGAAGTTACTCCGTCCTGTTGGAACCATGTTCTTTGGTTATAGCCAGGAAAGTTTTGCAGTTCAGGTACCAAGAAGTTGTCTAACATCTCCACATAACGCTCTGAATTCACTGTAACTGCACGCCCCCTTTCGTCTTCAAAAAAGTAAGGGCCGATAATTCCTCGCGCCGACATCGCAGCCCATACGGTCACTTTAGACGAATGTAGGGGTTTCTGATGTTTGCGTTTCGGATTCGTTGCACTCCAGTAGCGGCAGTTCTGCTTATTTACGTGGCCATTAAGATGAAAATGAGCTTCATCTGAAAACAAAATGTTGGTAAACGTTGAAAATCGCTCAATCACCTGATTTACGAAATTAAGCCTCTGACTGGCATCTTAGGGCTTTAATTCTTGCACCAATTGAATTTTGTAGGGGTGCAGCTTTAGGTCTTTGTGCATAATGCGATGTAATGATGATCTATGCACAATTAAAGCACTTGCGCGCTTCCAAATTGAAAGGTTCGGGTCGTCACGAACAGACTGATTAACATTCTCCACGTTTTCTACCGTTCTTGATGACCTAGGTCGCCCGGATTTTGATTTATCCAGCGTTGTACCAGTCTCTTCAAACTTTTTAACCCAATGTCGAATGAGAGGAATGCTTGGCGCATCATTTAAGTGGCGAAAACCTCGAATACTGCAGAATTTTCTACGCGCTACAGTCGCCGAATCACCGTTTTTGTAAAACTCTCGCACGCATAACGCGCGGTCTGCTCCCGAGAAACGCTCCATAGCGACTAAATTCCCAAGAGCCAGGCTACCGATTGACATAACCCCCGCGCCTCTCGTATACGTTGCGTTCACGCAGTAAGCTAAATAAATATAAAATTTCTTTTGAGACACCTTGTATTATATAAAACCCAAATTGGCTTTCGAAGTGCTCTAAAAACGAGAGACGCGCAGTTCTGCACTCAAGTACTGTTTCAAAGATGCAAAGATATAAACGGTGATATCATTGCATGATTTACTAACTACAGTGAAGCTTTTGATCTGGTAGAACATCACAAGTTAATAGAAGTATTAACTAAAGTTGGGTTGGGTGAAAAGTATATTCGATTTATTACAAATTTATATTGGAATCAGTCCGCTCATATTGTTGTTGATGGGTACAAATCCAAATACATTTCTATCCAGCGAAATGGTTGGCAGTGTTGTGTCTTATTTCAGATTTTATTAAACGTTTATTCGGAGAAAATTTTTAAGGATGCTCTTTACGAATGCAACAAAGGTATACTTGTTATCGGGGAATTCATCAACAATATAAGATAGGCTGAAGACACTATAATATTTGATGATACTCTGGAAGGTTTAAAAGGCATCTTAAATTGCGTAATCAATATAAGCGTACAATACTTCCTAAAACACCAAGAAAACAAAATTTATGATCATTAGCAAGAATAATGGGCCTTGCAGATAACTTTTTATAAATAATAGTAGTATTGGAAGAGTACAAACTCATACTTACTTAGGCGCTACTAATATCGATCATTGGGATTCCACACAGAAATCAGACATGCATAGAAATTGCTTAGGCAGCATTTACAAAAATGATTTAAATATGCGGAAGCCTTGACTTAAATTTAGAAACAAAGTTTGGACTTGTAAGATGTTGTTTTTTCTACTCTAATGTATAGTATCGAGTCAAGGACATTAAGGGAAGCTTCATCTAAGAAAATCGTAGCTTTCACTATTCGGAAAAGAAAGCTAGAGTACTTGGGCCATTTTCTAGTTATGTCGGCCCTCTTCCAAACACACCATATTCAAGAAAAATTGTTTACTTTGCTTTTCATATTTCCTGCTTTATTTTCTTCCGAATTCTTTTATAACAGGTCATATCTTTATTCCTATATTTTCGTCTTTCTTCCATTAATTTCATGATTTCATCAGTCATCCAGGTGTTACTTTTGATCTTTTTCATTAGTTTCAAATGAGTAGAACATACACTATAAAGTCGAAGTATTTTGCATGAGTCTTATTTCATCGAACTCTTTGTTTAGAGATGTTCGGATAAGATGCTTAGATTCTTCTACTTTCAAAATAGATGTGTGTAATCTTTTTGTAGAGATGTTTCTCTTCACAGTTTTTAGTTTGCAGTTTATCAACGCTACAAAGGGAATATGATCGTTCCCAAAATCTACTCCAGGATATGTTTTAACACTCTTAAAAGTAAACTCTTCTAAACCTCATTGATTGAGATAAAATAAATTTAATTTCTGATGATATGTCCCGGTTTATCCGATGGCACTATCTCAGTTAAAGAAATGTTGCGATCTGAGTAATATTTAAAATGTTATATTTTAAAAGATTCTTCAACGATATTAATATAATGACTAGTGTAACACAACATTCAACGCAGGACGTGCGATTATTTTTTTTTCAGTTTAATCATTTTATTCAGTTTCTAGGAAATATCGACTTCAAAAAAATCTAAATTGAGTAAACAGCTGATTTTGACAAGGAATTTTTAAAGGATAAATAGAACTCGCATAGTTGACAACTCTACAATTACATAGTGAAATTGAATAATAAAGATTGCTGGTAGGTAACCAAATGTACTTAGATGCATATAGAAATAACTAATCATTTACTGTAAGGGTGTAAGGCATCAAGTCCCCCAAGTTGAGAAGTAGGCAACTAACCATATTCAGTTATGGAAATTGACAACTCAAACATTTACCTCAGTTAGTTAAATTTGAGTACTTAAGCTCTAGTCCCTCTAGGCTCTAGGCCCTCTTCCAAACACTTTACCATATTCAAAGTAAAGTGTTTGGAAGAAGGCCTGGCAGACATCGTATATCTTTGTTGAACAATTTAAGGGTGTAGTTCAATAAAACCACAACTGAACTGTTTAGACCTGCAGTCAGCAGGTCAAAATAGCCATGATGATGGCCAATAGTCAAAACGGATAGGCACCTTAAGAAGAAGAGAAAAACTCTGGGCTATGAATGAATCACAACGAATCATAATGAACAATCATATATGACTAGTGCACTCGTTGCCAACCCGTGGCAAACACATCATTACCTTAATGTGGAACTTGCTCGATGCCTCTGACTTCTTTCTCTAGCCATACGCCTTACTTCATGAAGTGCATGAAGTGCCTTACTTCAAGTAAACATCATATACCAAGGCGAGTTTAACTCAATGCATTACATTTACATTTTTGAAAATAAAAATAATTTATAACGTTTAATTTATTTTTACATTAATTTACCATTTTAACCAAAATGTTTTCAAAAATATCTCACATCAGCTTAAATAATCGTGTAAATATAAAATAAGGTCAGTATTATATGGGGATAAATCTGCAAAATATCATTTACATCGGTCAAAGGATATAAAAGTGTTTTGTTTATGCCTATGAAACCCTAGGCATTTCTGTATGTAATTATATCCCCAGAATTTTAGAGAATAAATCTGCAAAATATTGTTCATATCAGGCAAAGGTCTAGAGTGTCTAGAGTTTCTTTATTTATGCCTACAAACCCTAGACATTTTTATATGGTATTTTATCTGCAGTTTATCTAGAGTTTCTTGTTTATGCCTACGAAACCCTATACATTTCTATATGTAGTTATATTCGTAGATTCTTAGAGACTAAATCTACAAAATATTGTTCATATCGGTCAAAGCATATAGGAATGTCTACAGTTACTTATTTATGCCTACGAAACCCTAGACATTTCTAAATGTAATTATATTCGTAGATTCGTAGAGAATAAATCTGCAAAATATTTTTCATATAGATCATAGGATATAGGAGTGTCTAGAGCATGGGTGTCAAACTCATATCAGCCCCGGGCCAATTTCTAATAAATAAAATTCACGCGGGCCGCACGATACGTATTTATATTATTACTCATTCTGTTTTTCATTTTCCACCATTTTTCTGAATATTTATTTGAAGGAAGTAAAGAAATAACAATTAAATTTTGCCAAAATATTTCCTTTATCGAACAACAAAGTTCAGCGTATTGGTAATGTAAACTGCAGTTGCACCTATAGAAAAGTGCTATTTGATAGCTCTGCTTACGAGTATATTATATGGAATCATGGGGAATTACCGATCTACCGACTATCGCATGGCCTTGGCTAACTGCAACAGACTGACTATTGGTTTTCCGCCCTTTGCCAAAGTCTTGACGCCGCGGCCCGAACAGAATCTGTCACGAGGTGTTTCCGCTAAAATAAATTTTTATACTGTATAAGACATATAGTATAAAAATTTATTATAGTACAAGAAGTCGTTGCGGGCCGCAAAAATACAACAATTGGGCCTCATGCGGCCCGCGAAACGCCAGTTTGACACCCTTGGTCTAGAGTCTTGTTTATGCCTACGAAACCATAGACATTTCTATATGTTATTTTATTAAATACAGCTAAATAAATTACAGCCGAAATGCCAGCTGAAAAATATCAAAATGTTTTTAGTCTAGTTATAGATGGTGACCCGGAGTGTTACCAGCTTCGGAACATTTCGTTACATTTCGGAATCTCGCTTCAAATTTGACGTCATATAATTATACTAACTCATTGGACGACAGGCACGAACGCATCCAGCCACCCATTCAGGGACACACGTTGGAGTTTTATATTATAGAGATGTTAGAGGTTACTGTTCTTCTTTTACCACCTATCCCTCATATTCCGTCACACTGTCCGCTAAAAATATTCTATTCAACGGGGAATTGAATGGGACAGAAATGGGACAGTCAGTACTTGTCTGCTTGTCTTAATTTTTTGCAACACATTACTATTTATTATTCTTTTGATCCACTATATTTTTGATATCTTCGTTATTATCCACATTTCTCGCGCTCTTAATTTATTTAAGGTTTTTTTATTTAGCGTTGAACATTCACTTTCATTCACATAGAACAGCTAGGGTAAAGAAATGGTAATTTAGAAAGCCTGTGGCTCGTGAATGACTTGAACCAGGATAATTTGTGTAGGAACCACTTCGCTGATGACGCTTTACAGCGTAATTAATATATTTTTAGCTACTTCCAAAATACCAGCGATATTCGTATATTGCAGCCATATATATTTTTTCTTTCTCTTTATTATTATTATTTTCCTTTTGTTTTTGTATTTTTTTTTATTATCTTTAAATATTAAGAACGTGTCAATAGTACTAAAATGTTCTAATTTGGTATTTTCATGGCTAATTTCTTTGTTTGATTTTATTATTTCAGTATCACAAGTTTCTTTAAAAGTTAGTAATACTATACCTAACTGTTAATGGCCACCACATTTATCAATCACAGTATATTTTGTTATATTATAAATGTAAAGATTTTTCGTTTGAGGATTTATAAATGGTTATTTATTTATTTATTATTTATTTATCTTAATGCCACGATGCAGGTCATCCAAAATCTGTTGGTCAAATTTTAATAATAGTTTAGAAATCCCTAAGATGAGTAACTAATGCGCAAAATTTTATTTTAACTATTAATTAAAATAAAATTTGTTATAATACATTTAATTAATATGCGATATTATTTATGTAGTTTTCGTTCAATGGGGTATTATTTATTAATATGACTTAGTTTAGTTAGTAATAAAATTGTCTGTTCATGCCGACTACTTATGTATATAAATATTGTATTACCTCCTAATTTATAGTTTCTTATTGAAACGATTAAATAAATTTTTATTAGGTTTTAAAATACAATCGTAACTGTCCCATTTTTAGGGTTTTGTAGGTATGACCAAAAAAACCCTTATACCGTCATTTTGTAGTCTCTCTGTCTGTCTGTCTGTCTGTCTGTCTGTCTGTTCGGTAAAAATTGTAGCCAAACGGCTAAACCTAGAGAGTTGAAATTTGGCATGCTTATACAACTCTTTGACACATAGAAAAACATCTAAAAAACATACCCCCCTAAAAATATAAACAAATATGTGCTCATCGAAAACAAAAATATTTTTTTTAAATTATGAGTAGGGTATCAAATGAAAGCCCTTAGTACGTGGATTAACGATCAAATTTTTATTTTTGAAAAATAAATTATTTTGAAGCGATTTTTGCCAAAAGTGTGCAAAAAATTTTTTGTCCCACACCCTGTAGCCCAGATGGTTTAAACTAAAAATCTAAAAAAATTCTAAGTAATGTATATTGGTGTGAACCGAAATAGTACAACAGGAATTTTTGATCAGATTATGTTTTCGGAAAATAACGCATTTTTTGTGGTTTTTGGTTCACAAAGTACAAAAGTTATACCAATGTAAGACACTCACATGCAAGGCGTACGATGGCGTTATTGGTTAGAGCACTGGTGTCGTAAGCTAAAACTCGCTGGTAAACGAAGGGTTTCGAGTTCGAGTACTGAGTGAATTTTATTTTTTCTGTTTTTTTTTTTAATCTGCAAACGTATTTGTTAACAAGTATATCTTAGTTTATCAAAAGTAGCTTTTGTTATGGGTATTTTTGTATTTAGATCAGCGTCACTTTTTCCGTCTTCTGTTATTATATTTCCCAAATACCTATATTTTCTTCACTCTGTTTATGGCTCCCTTGTGTATAATTAGATTGTCTTGATCTCTATATCGTTTCTTACATATTACGCTGTAAATTGATTTATCTGGATTAAGTTTTAGTCCTATTTCCTCACTTAGTTCCAGAATCTTATTTACTATTTGTCTTAACACTTCTCGACTTTCCGCAATTAGCAATGTATCTTATCCTATTAAATCTTTTCCCCCTATGTTAACTCCGCTCATAATTTCTATTTCCCGTAATAGTATATAATTTTGTATGAAGTCAAAGTAATATTTTTTGTGGCGAATCTGTATTTTTGACAGACGAGCAAAACGAGTCCAACAATTATACAGAGAAGCCACAAAAAATCATATTTACGCGGAATAAAGCTATTTTTCTTGACACGTTAAAAATCAAGACAATGATAATAAATAAAATATTTGTTATTATTAAAAACATTATTCTTATTATACTGGCTTGTTCTGAAAAGATTATCTGCGTTACTATGGTTACACATTAATTTAAACTACTAAAAAATGGAGTACCAAAATTGTTGATTTGGAGGTTATTAGTAAATATTTGATTTTCAGTAACATTTCTTTTTAAAGCTACTTTACAGCAAATTAGCTTTAGGTTACATTATGTCCGAAAATAAAATTGAGTATACGCTATCTGAGGTTGCGGGAATCGTTAAGAATACTATTGCAGTCGGGAAGTATATATCAAGCTGCTTATCGAAGATTCATTAATTATGTAATCATCAGAGAGTGGCCAATCTATGCTTCAGTTTTTAAGAGATATCTGATCAAGGCCATATGCATGATATTACAATTATCTGACTGATGTGTTTCTATTTCACTCATTCTGGCCGCCTGTAAAAGAATTACAAGTGAGCAGTTTGTCAAGTTGTGTTGTTTCTTGTTTAAGCGTAGCACTTAAAAGTGCATATTCACTGGGAGTGAGTTTGTCTTAGATTCTAGCATTATTCTCAGAACCAATAACGTAAAATCTTGTAGAATGTAGTAAATAACCTTGATCATATTTTTCTTAAAAATTGAACTGTACGTGTTAATACATTTTAGTTTTATTCAGGACCATCTTATGAATTGTAAGAGCTCTAGGCCATGGGTATTTAACGGGCCCTCCACCCAGGAGAAGTGTAGTCAAATTACGAAAAAATATAGCAATTTAAGCGATTACAAAGATTTTGAGACCTTATTTTTAACCTTGATTATTCATTACCGCTATATTTAAATATACTAAAATTATTGGTTGATGCAAAATTAACGACGATTTTTTTGGAGTTTTTATTTTGAGTTGAAAAATGACGCTTGTTTTATATAATGATTATAAAAATACTCTTCTGTTTTTATGTGGAAAAAATGCTTGTCGAAACTCATATTCATGTTCGTCATATAATGCTCTACCACAGGGATGAGCAACCTTTTTTTACTACGGGCCAACTAGAAATTTAAAAATTTCCTGCGGGCCGCATACGAAATTTATTAAAATATGAACACAAGATGATAAACACAAATTATCTATTTATTAACAAAATAACAAAATTATTTTTAAAAAAATACACAAATAAAACATATAATAGAAATGCTAGGTATAAAAAAACAGTCAAAGATAATTATTATGGGGAAAAAATCATAAACAAATTTTAATGAGAAGTTTGGCATTGCTTCTTTGCAACCAATTGCTCTATATTGCTCTTATTTATGCTTTAAAATATATATGTATCTTCTGTAATTTAATGGCCATTTTTGAAATTTGACAGACAAAAGCTTTGACGGGCTGTACGAAAAAGTACTCCGGGCCGCGGGTTGCTCATCCCTGCTCTACCACTTCGAGAAAGGATGGAAAGCGGCACAATTATTTCGCGATCTCAACGAGCTTTTCGGCAAAGGAACAATCAGTCAAAGACAAGTTGAAATATGGTTCAACAAGTTATAATCGGGTGACACAAGTCTTAAGGATGATAAAGGAAGAGGACGGCCTTCGGATTTCGACGATCAGGCTCTTTTGTCAGCCGTCGAAGAGGACGCTAGCATGACAATCCGGCTACTGGCTGAAGGCTTCAATGTTGACCAATTCACAATCGTCCGTCGCAGTGGGGCAAGATCGCAAAAAACCTGGCAGAAAGTCGAAAAATGAAAATGGGCGTAACGTTAAATTTTTTGGGGGTAATGTATACTAGGGACTCAGGACCAACTTATCCGCCCATTTTGGCCAGCTCAAAACTGCCCTTTAGCCTCTTACAGCCCTTAATTAACGCAACTCTTTAGCGTACACTACACGTCTCTTGCGCGAGTTATTTTTAGTCCTGTGTTTCTGGTGTGTTTAAGCCGTAGTTTTTGAAAAATTCGAAAAAAATTTCATGGATCCTTCAACTTCAGGTTTGTAGCTAACTTTGAGTAATAATAAAATAATATTTAAGTGCATGCAATATATATAAATAGGCTTCTGAAAAATGGTCAGAAATATTTTGCATTTATATGTAATTTTGTGAAACAATGGACTTTATGTTTATGTTCCAAACCCGTCCCAGCTTAGATTTTTGGCTGATGATTATAGATTATAAATTTGTTTTTTTTTTGTGCCCGTTTTTGCCCGTGCCGTAGATATTTATAAAAGTCCGTCCGCCGGACGTATTTGATCATCTTATTATTATTTTAGCCGTATTAGTATTTGACGAATATTTCTTAAAAAAAGTAATATTTCGCAAAAATGTGTTCAACATAAATTGTTAAACAAGTTAAAGCTGACAACTTTTATATCAGATATTTTTTATAGGACAATACATTTTTATGGTTTTTATATTTTTGCAATATTTCCTCAAAGCATGTACATTGAAATATACGTTTTCATAGTTGCGATAAGTTTTAAATATGTGTTATGACCTTTTCTGTGTGTTATGTTTTATTATCATTTTATCAATAATAATTTCTTTGATTATTTAATATAATAAATTATAATTGTTATGCCGGGCTTATAAGACTTGTAACGTTTAATAGTTATTGTTTATGGTTTATGTTTAAAGTATTTATTAGAAGTAGAATTATGGTTTAGCGTTTAACAAACTCAACTTCTTTAATTTTATCATTCTGCACATGACAGACTAACGTCAAATATTTCAATTAACGGTACGGCATTCTTCGCTATTTAATTCATTAATGACATTCACATTAGTATCTCCTAATCATATATTTTGTTACAATGCACACAAAAACATAACAAATGAAAATGATTATATATTTTCAAATTCCGAAGATGAATATGAATTTTGAAGCAGTTATTTTATTTATTTTAATTTTTATACTAATTTGTAAGACATTATATAATAATTATATTAGTAAATAAACATTTAAAAATCTGTCAATGCATTTTTCTTAAGTCTACCAAGTGCCCTTAAAACAAATATCTAACTTAGAAATCCAGTCCTATAATACCTAAATTGATGCCAGTTTTGAAGCTCTCCTGCCCCACTGTGCGTCTAAAAAATCTTGGAAAAGTGTGGAAATTGGCTGGACGGGTGCCTCGTAAACTCATCCAACAACAACAAAGCCGAACGTGTTCGAATTTTCACCGAATTGCTACAGAGAAACGAGCAATCGTCATTTTTGAAGAATCTTGTCACTCTTGGTGATGAATCGTGGTTGCTCTTCAAAAACGTTAAATGAAAGAAAGTTTGTGTATCTTCGGGTGAAACAATCAAAGGAATAGCAAAAGGTGCCCACAGTAAGAAGGCAATGTGATGCGTATGGTGGGATAGAAGCGGAATCATCCATTGGAAGATCATTGCAAACGGCATTTGCTTTTGGTGGAATGAAGATGGTGAGCGACAGCAGAGGCGGATTCCATACAAAAACGGCAAACGGCAATTCATCATCAACAGCGACGTCTATCTGGCTCAGATCGATCGTCTCCATACAGCAATAAGTCGTTTCTACACAGCAATTTTTTTGTTGAATAAACTTATATAAAAAAAAATATATATCTTTTACACACATAAATTCTATAATGCCGAACAGGAGTTCGTCTGAAATATGAATATCCTTGTATTTTTATAATGATTATGTTATTCATTTTTTAATTATTTATTTTTTTTTAAATCAGTAACTTTACAAAATGAAGTTAAGACCGGCGACCGGGCCCCTTATATAAGTGAGCCCTAGGCCATGGCCGCGTTGGTCTAGGTGAAAACGGCCCTGATTTTATTCAATTATAAAGAACAATGTCTTTTTCTCCAATTAAGTAAGTGTTTTCAACGCACGTAGCCACTTCAAGCCAAATCGCTTTATCAAATCTTTTTCAAATAGATTCTACGCCAGTGCTAGTCTCCGGTTGGAAATTCGCTTCCAATCTTGTCCGTATGATACTAGCAAGTGCATTTTACATCAGGAATAAATCAAATTTCGTACAGTAAAATTTCCTACAGCTTTTACTAAAAATTGTGACTACACACACCCCTTGAGGATAGTAAACACTAGATCACCAGCAGCACATCAACTTAGCTCTCGCACCGATACAGCACTAAATGATAAGTATTAAGTTATATTCACACATTTCTAACTACTTATCTTCTTAGTCGCGTTCTTTGTCCACGTTCCACGTGGTATCAAGTAAACGTTACCACGAGTAGCTGTAATCCACGTAGCTGAGTGCTAAATTAATATATAATTGACAGAGGAGTCCGTGTATTCTCGGTGAAACGTATTTAATATAAGATTAATAAATAAAACACTCGGTAAGTTTCACAAATAAAAGTTTAATATTACTCTATACGTATTTCGGCAGTGACGCCATCTACAGAAGTTCAAATTACAAACTAAACTTATTTTTTAACAGATACATTCAGTGGGAAAAAAGGGAAAAAAGTTTTTTACCGATTTATTAGGGGTGAGTTGTAAACGTCAATCTGGTCATTCATTAAGGGAATTCCAGAGTTAATATTTTTGTGAATTTCCCGGTATTCTAAAAGGTTCAGTTTAAGGCTTTTATTGTGAATGTGTAGGATTTTAAAGTCATCAACGGAATGGTTATGGATTATTGGAGATCATATGTTCTGCTATGTTGGACTGTTCTATTTTTTGATTTTGGATGGCTTTCAAATGTTCACCAAATCTTGTAGCAAATTTTCGACCAGTTTGGCCTATATATTGTTGAACAATCTTGGCATGATGCTTGATAAACTCCACTTTTGTTGTGTACATCAGTTTTATCTAGTTTATTATTAACGAGTAAATTTTTAATTGTATGTTTATTATAAAAGGCTGGAGTTATATTTGATTTATTTAATTTTGATCCTATTTTGAAACTAACCTGGCCGTGAAACGCTATTTTTTTTATAAATTTTTGTATCTGGTATACTTGGGGGATAAAAATATGTTAATAAAAGTTTTTTGCGCTTTTTTCTAATAATTTTGTCTATTTCAGCCTTGTTATAACCGTTATTAATAGCAATTTTGTAAATAGTTTGTAATTCCAGATTGTAGTCTTCATCAGAAAGTGGAACTTTTAATAATCGGTCTACAAAACAATTGAAAGCAGCCATTTTAGTATTATAAGGATGTAAAGAGGAAGCAGGAATGATGGTGTCAGTATATGTCGGTTTTCTATAGATTTTGAAGTTGACTTTAGAATTAGAATGTGAGATGGAAAGGTCTAAGAAGTTTATGGAACGATTATTTTCTATCTCCATAGTAAATTTTATTGAAGGATTGATATCGTTGGTTGAAAAATAATTTTAATTGCCTATTACTACCTTCCCAAAGTCAAATAATATCATCAACATAACGATACCAGAATTTAATACAGTGATGGAATTTGTTTGAACTACTAAAAATAATTTTCTCCATATGATCCATAAATATTTCTCACAATAGGGGGGGAGAGAGGAGAACCCACAGGCAAACCATCTATCTGAGCATAAATTAAGTCGTTAAAAATAAAATAGTTTTGGTCTTAACACCGTTCTAATAAATTAAATAGTTCCTGAGCTTTAAAGCAATCTATATTATTATTTAGAAGATAAGTTTCGACAATATGTTTTACCTCATTAATGGGAATAGAAGAAAATAAGTTGACTACATCAAAGGAAACTAAAATCGCGTTTTGGTTAATAGGGATATTCTTAATTTTATTAACCAGATCTAAACTAGTCTTTATGGCTAATTTATATTTAAAGTTTAAAATTGAGGGTAATATGTTATTTACCTTCTTGCATAATTTGTAAGACGGGGCGAGATTAACATACGAAACAACTGGTCTAATGGGACAGTGGGGTTTGTGTAGTTTCGGTAAGCCATATAAAACTGGAGGAGAAGGATTCATATAGATATATATGAATTTTTCATTTTTGTTAAGAACCAATTCACACTTGCCTAATAGAGATTTTAATTTGTTTTGAAAATTACTAGTAGGATCTTTATTTAAAATTTGTAAATTATTAGTGTTTAAAAAATAATTAACTTTCGACACATAGTCAGTTTTTTCGAGAATGGTTATTGTGTTTCCCTTATCTGCCTTACATAAAAAATGAAAAATTCAAATAAATCTCTCTAAAGTTCCTTAAACTTCTTAGACCTTTCCATCTCACATTCTAATTCTAAACTAAACTTCAAAATCTATAGAAAACCGACTTATACTGACACCATCATTCCTGCTTCCTCTTTACATCCTTATAATACTAAAATGGCTGCTTTCAATTGTTATGTAGACCGATTATTAAAAGTTCCACTTTCTGACGAAGACTACAATCTGGAATTACAAACTATTTACAAAATTGCTATTAATAACGGTTATAACAAGACTGAAATAGACAAAATTATTAGAAAAAAGCGCAAAAAACTTTTATTAACATATTTTTATCCCCCAAGTATACCAGATACAAAAATTTATAAAAAAAATACCCTTTCACGGCCAGGTTAGTTTCAAAATAGGATCAAAATTAGAGAAATCAAATATAACTCCAGCCTTTTATAATAAACATACAATTAAAAATTTACTCGTTAATAATAAACTAGATAAAACTGATGTACACAACAAAAGTGGAGTTTATCAAGCATCGTGCCAAGATTGTTCAACAATATATATAGGCCAAACTGGTCGAAAATTTGCTACAAGATTTGGTGAACATTTGAAAGCCATCCAAAATAAAATAGTAGAACAGTCCAACATAGCAGAACATATGATCTCCAATAATCATAATCTTTCCGTTAATGACTTTAAAATCCTACACATTCACAATAAAAGCTTTGAACTGAACCTTTTAGGATACCGAGAAATTCACAAAAATATTAACTCTGGAATTCCCTTAATGAATGACCAGATTGCCGTTTACAACTCACCCCTAATAAATCGGTAAAAAACTTTTTTCCCTTTTTTCCCTTATCTGCTAATATGGTTTACACTTGTGTTCCCTACCATTAATATTTGTTCCCACTGAATGTATCTGTTAAAAAATAAGTTTAGTTTGTAATTTGAACTCCTGTAGATGGCGTCATTGCCGAAATACGTATAGAGTAATATTAAACTTTTATTTGTGAAACTTACCGAGTGTTTTATTTATTAATCTTATATTAAATTAATCATCATCATCATCTCTATACCAAAGCAATACTGTGTTTTTAGGAACTCCAAGTTTAACGGATCAGGGAATACCACTGCGCCTGGCCACTTTGCTTCCGCATTGACTAATTTTGCATCCTGTTGCACCTGCTTGGTTTGGAACCTAAATTTCGCATGCATGGCATCTGCTTGAGATAATACTTGCACCACAGTGAGAATGATTGACCCATACAACACCAATGTACATGGAAGGTCATCTAGATTTCTGGTAACATAGCAAGCTTATCAACTAGCCACTTGTTGCCACAAATCTTTTTGAATCCCTTGCACATTCCTGTTAACATTTAATGTGGGCGTCATCAGGGACCTATCACTCCCAAAGCAAACGTATCCCTTTGTATAAATACTGGCGTACAGGCCGCGCCAGCGAAGAGTCTAAACTACCTCTCTTTTCCGTGATAGTCGCTGTGTCACCTCAACATCTACCACCAGTTAGACCAGTTCAGCTTTATATACAATCCACTCACTCTGTGTCTGGCAAACCCAAAAGGCACTGATTCTTCGAGTTTATCCATCCAATAAGCGCTTAGATCGCAATAGTAAGATTAAAACGTATTATGACCCAATTTAACCGCGCTCTACTAATTATTAATAATGAAATTATTCTAAAAACGTATTATTAGCATATTTTTCTGAACTAGCAATTAAAATAAAATTGAGTTCGACAACGTGGTCGCAATATTCAATGATGAAAACATTACTGAGTATTAAATACGGAATGACAAATATTTGATAAACTTGGTATAAACGTTCAAGGTGCCCTACTAAACTATTTTTCTTTTAGTTTATGTTTTAATAATTAATAAAATGTTTTTTGATGAATTTGATTGATTTAATAAATATTTTAGGTTTGCAGACGCCGTTAAGAAATGTGGTTACTTTTCATGAGTCGCCAATGGCAACATTGTGTTGAAAATGTAAAATTTTACTATTAACAATTGAGTACTAAAATATCGCAATTTTTTATCGTTAAAAAAAATCTTTCTGTGTATGAATTGAACGGGTAAAATGACAATAGAGCTTTGCCTACCGCCTCTTTCTATTTATATGTAATTTGACCTGGTATTCTCTATTCTAATGGCCACTTCCTGCATCCAATAAACGTTAGAGATTATTCTAATATCTATATCATCAACATTAAGCTGCTGCAATATATCTCTTAGTTTTACATGCTGCACGCTATCGGTAGCTTTGGTATGGTCAACAAAGCATTGTTTTGTTTCTCAACTTCTTTCAATTAACTTATTAAACATAAACAGACCATCCAACATTTAACAGCCTATTCAAAATAAATCTAAATATCCTAAATATCCAGGACGAAACCTTACTACAAAAACAACTAATTGAATACCTCTCAACACTAAACATACAATTTCCCAAACTCCAAAAATATTTAATCCACAACATTCTCCCCTAGGCACTTACAACACCTAAATTCGATCTATCACTTCATCGTCTAAAAAAAGAAGTTGCTTCAAGTCTCACATATCAAAAGAAATACGAAGAAATCTGTTCCAGAATTCAACCAACCAAGATAATCTATACAGACGCATCCAAGAAGAAAAACCATGTTGGGGTTGCCCAAGTAACAGCTGAAACCACAACATCTTCAAGATTGCCTACTACTCTATCCATAGAAAAAGCTGAAAAATTAAGTATCTACATGGCACTACAATCTATAACTGCTAATAATCATCAAATAGCAATTTGCTCAGACTCGCTAGCCGTATTAAATAACATTCAGAACGTGCAAAGTAAAAAACCAACCATAATAAAAATACAAGAAGAGATCCACAAATTCTCAAACTTATACAAAAAAAAAAAAATATACCTGATATGGATTCCAGGTCATTCAGGCATTGACGGGAATGAACAAGTCGACAACGCAGGAAAAGAAGATACAAGCCCAGTACAAAATATCCCCAAACCAGCAACAGACTTTAAGAACTCTCAAAGACATCACAATACAACACAAAAAAGTGCATGGCTCAATATCGACCCAAATACGAACAAATTACGTAACATCAAGAAAGACATAAAAGTATGGGATCTGAAAAAAGGACGAAAAATACTGACATTAATGACAAGACTGCGCAACGGACACTCAAGATTCACCCACAGCTACCTATTCAACAGAGAAACCCCCCTCGGTGTGACAATTGCGACATGCTATTGACCATAGAACATATTATATCCAAATGTGAATCATATAACTCTTCAAAAATCAAATTCAACATCACAATAGCCCTACAAAACAACCCAGACAGTATCACTAACATTATAAATTACATATTCCTATTATTCTGTAATGATCACATAATCTTCCATCACTTTTTTTTTTGGTAATGGTATGAATGTTAATCTGTTCAACTTTGATGGAATTTTTTCTGAATCAAATGTTTTATTCAATATCTTTGTAATAATCAGTATCATTCTGAAAGCTGGCGTTAAGTTACATGGCAAATAACTCGGTAAATAACTCTGACCATAGGTACGATCTAATGTCAAATCGGTATTCTCAAATCTCAGAGTAACCTGTCCACTGTTAATTTACGCCAACATTAATATGTTCTGCAGATCTTTGTACATGTTTTATATTTAGCCAATCAAATGCGAGTATTTCCTGAAAATTGAAATAAATCAATCTGTCAATTTATTATTATATACAATCCAGTTATTCCATACTTCATTTATGATTATTATAGAAAATATTAAAATAAATTCTATTTATACAATTTATAATTGTATTAATTTATATAATTGCTGTCATATATTTACTAATCTATTCCAGTGGTGTTCAACAGAAGACCTACGGGCCATATCAAGCCCGAAAATAACTTTTAAATGGCCTACACTAAATTTTTGCCTCCCCAATTTGATATTTTGAATTTTTGTCCCTCTGTATCACCAAATGATATTCTGAAAATTACCCAGGTGATCTTTTGAATTTCTGCACTCGATTCTCAAGTGCGGACACCCTTATTTTGGTCGTTTGCCATTGCTGATAGAACTAGGCTATAATAGTACAATAGAATGAGTATTAGTATCAAAAAGATATAACACTTCATGAACTATATAAAATATTTTCGGCGTTGCGGAAACTGCTCAACGATCTGTTTCCATCTTCAGCGATCACGGGAAGTAATGGATCGATGGAACGATTCTCAAGTGATTTGTTTTTAAGTTGACCCTCTCTTAAGGTGACTCTCTCTTAGTCACCTTTCCATTAAGTGATTTTTAGAATTTTTGTTCTTCATGCCCCCAATTTATTTTCTGAGTTTTTACCTCCCCCGTCCGCAAGTGATTTTTTGTGCTTCTGCCTTTCCTTAAAGTGATTTTTAGTAATTCGGAAAATAAAATCCGGGTGGGGTTGAAATTTTTTTTTTTTCTAAATTTTTACCTCCTCGCCGTCAAGTGATTTTTTAGAATTTCTACCTCCTCCTCAAGTGATTTTTCAAATTTTTGCACAAGGCCCCAACGCCTTAGTTTAATTTCTGAATTTTACCTTCCCCGTTCACAAGCGATTTTTATAATTTTTGCTCAACGTGATTTTATTCGTAAACTCAATAAAATAATTAAAGCATTTTTATTACTTACTACTTTTTTATTTAATCTGTAGTAGAATATACAGTCAAATGCGTTATTTGATAAAGATTAATGTAATTTTAATTATATTATAACTTTAATATGAATATTTTACTGTTAGTACAAGCTACCTCTCAATGCTGCAATTCATCTGGCGTCAAGTCACTCCAACTTTCAGCGTTAATGTGCACGGAAGATTTCGTTCAGAATCGTAATTCAACAAAAACCACCGTAACTTAACGTTAACTCTTATAGTGACTTAACGTCATCTTTTGGAATTAAACAGAATATCATTGCCTTCTGCCAAGATTCAATTAACATATACTTACATTATCTGATACTTATGCTTTAGTCTTAGGCAAATATTTAACTGCTTTACTGACTCCTTCTTTCTGATGTACGATCGTTGGTTATTTCTGTCTAAATTCATTGCAATAGGACTATTTGTATCCACATATAACCCTTATAAATTTTTCTACTGTGCTGAATAATTAATGGCCACTTTTGTGTTCCAAACAACTTTTTATCATTTTTTTATTAACCTGCAGTCTATTAGAAATTTTTATTGTATTTTTCTTGTGTCTACTTCTCCTTTGCTTAATTTATCTTTTTTCTTATTAACCCTTCACATTTTAAAATCCAAGTTTTCTGAAACGCAGATAGAATACAAAATGCCGGATCCATCATTTGGTAAGTACCAAAACATATAATTTTATCGTAATGATGAACCCTGTATAAAACTCATGCCTAGTACCCAAAATCTTTAGTCTAAAATATAATTTTAGCTTGAGATTTTGTTTTTTGTCATAAAATTGTTTTTTGATGCAAGTTTCCGGTTTCATGGCTTCTTCCGTCCGACACGAAGACCAACAATAGTGTGGTAATGCCACATCGGAGGCTGGATTGGACGTTAAACCGTCATAATTATAAAAATTAAATTAGTAAACATTTCGATATGATTACATTATATCACAAGCTCGCTACATAGTTGATATCAACGGTGCAATATAAAGTCTTGTGCCAAAGTGCTGCTACACTTATCCATATCTAAAATCTTCTTGTGGGGTGCTCAAATAATGAGTTCATTGTTACTTGAACGTTGAACTTGTACCAGTTAATCCATTTTCCTGTTTGATCATTCCTGTGTCCCATTTTATAGTTTCCTACTATATAATCAACTTTACCTTTTCTTTTTTGCATTTAGAATTCCCATAACGATTTCTATTTCTCGAATTTTACATTGGGCTATTACACTATCTAATTTTTCATAAAATGTATCGACATCGATCTTTGCCAAACTTTGCTTGGTCGTCCGTGTTATATTCTCCAATCCAGTTAGCATTTAAAAAGAAATGATTTATCACTACACGGAATTAGATTTTATTCATGATTAAGAAAATATACGTAATTAGTTACCTTAGTTAACTGTCACGGCTAAACTGTATGCCCGATCAGTCTGGAAATTTGACTGCAGTTATATGAAAGATTAGATCTTCAAAATATATGAACGATATACGCGCACAATTCCGTGTTTTAGTTCGTTTCGGATCACCTCCAGTATGCTATAGATTTTATTAAGAGATAGATTTTTTCTTTTATAATCAAAAGTGTTTTACCGCGATTTACAAAAGATTAAGAACTACTGTTAATAACCTATCATTTAATATTAAATTCATATAGGTTTGTATCGTAGTTAATTCTCAAAGTTTGCTATTTCCAAATAATAATACTAGTACTAGTTTCATAAACTCGTTTGTAGAGCACAAGGTTACACAAAAGCTTACCTCTTAACCTTGTTCTCCGTTAATGTTGTTACTCTTCAAGATGATTAGGATGCACCTCCTTTGATATTCATAGAGTATGTCCAATCCACTTCCGTTTGTAACGGACGATTTTCAGCTATACTTGTCTTTGTAAAGTCAAGTTATAGGTCGTTATTTCTTGCGCGATCAGATTAGAATATATGCATTAGTTTATGTAAACAGCGGTTAATGAAGGTTTGAAGTTTTTGCATGTTACTTCCGGTTAATTGTCATAATTCGTATCCGTATAATAGAATTGTTAAATTGTGTGAAGTGGGACCAATTTATATCTAAGGAAAACATGCACTGTATTAAAGATTATTTAACACAGTGCCATATCTTAACTTGCGGGTGGTGTTGTGGTGTGTTGAACAATTTAAAAAATAAATATATAATGTGACAAAAAAAAGTTTAAATTCATTGGTAGGAAATCAGCATTTTCATCATAAAAATATTTGTTTTAAACAAAAATTATTTTTCTATGCATATAATGCAAAAGAAATTAAATTTTTCTTGATCCTATGTTTATCGACTATGGATTTTTATTCTTTTTAGTGAAATTTCACAACATGCTTAAATATATTTTAATTTTCTTTTAGAATATAATACATAGATGTATCTTAAACAAGAATCACCAGTCAGTTTTAAAAATTACGACTTTTGACCGTTACACAACGCTAAGTTATTCACACCGTTAAGTTTCTGTGGCCACACACCAATAGAATTAAGACTAAGAATAGATTTTTAATATAGATGAGGCTTTCAAGCGCCAGAACGACATAGTATGCTACAAGTTCACGATAAGCTTGTTTATCCATTATCTTGCTTCAGTTTTGATATTATGCCGGTACCAGTAAGCTTCATTTTTACGACAAAGGAAACCTCGGTCAAAGTCTACTAGAAAATCGTGTTGCAGTTGGTAATTAAAGAATCGAACAACTCTCTCTTTACTGGTTACCACTTGAGCTTCCAGCAAGATTTAGCGCCAGCCCACAATGCCAAGGCTGCGTACCAGAGGATGAAAGTAATGTACCAGACATTATTTCTCCTGATGATTGGCCACCTAGCTGCTATTACCTCAACACCCTTCTCTACAAATTATGGTCCGTGCTTCAGGACATGGCATGCACGAAGAGACACCCAAAATCGCTAGTCTGAAGCTCGCTCTGATGAGAGCAGCGGGAGGTTTTGCTGTAGAAACCCTTCGTAATTCTGTTGAAGTGTAGTCGTAGACAATTAAGCGCTGCGTAACGGCTAGAGGTGTTCATTTTTAAAACTGATTGGCGTTTCTCGTTTAAGATGTATTTATGTATTATGAACTAAAAAAAAAATGAAAATAACTGTAAGCATCTTGTGGAATTTCACTGAAAACTTTCTAATAGTATTTATGGCAAGACTAGTTAATTTAATGAAAACACTGATTGAAATAAAATATCGATTTTTATCAAATAAACAATCTACAACTAATCAAAAAATAAAAATGCAAATGAAGAGAAAAAAATATTTAATGTTTACTGGTTAATGAAAAATAAATGAAAAATCTGGTTACATTAACTACGTAAAATCTTAGTGAAATTAAAGATAGATAGGAACATCAAACGATACAATATATCTATTAAACTGCCTGGTTCAAAAAGAATTTTGAACACTTGTATGCTGCGTTCCTCACTCTTTATTAATATAGTATTAGTATATCCCTGTGAACCCGCATGCCGATAATCTATTAGCTTAATTGTTCAAAGCTTACTTATAACGCCCGAGACCTTAAAAGTTTGGTACAATTGATAATAGTAATGACAAATTTAAATGACATAGCTTAAAAGCGACACAAAAGTATACTCAGAATAGCAACTAATTAAAATTGGTTCAGAAGTTCTGGAGACGACCCAAGCTATGGATTTTAGATACAGTTCTAAAAACAATACTCGGTATCAAACATAACAGACAGGAAGCAATGGCAAACTAATGTCTTTTTTATTTGTCCAGGATTTCCACAGATCAGTAACAAAATATAAATATAAATTAACGTCTGGGAAATTACGAGGATGTTTTTAAAAACAATTTTCTTCATCACAAGATAGACCTTTACAATTTAAAATGATATTCTAAACTAAAACCTTTTGCTGTTAGCATTTTTACGTTTACATTGTTATATGATATTTAATAGTGTACTAAATAGTGTACTAATTTGAAGGCCGATTTATCTCTGTGGGATCCTGCCAATTCAGCAGAGTATCTCGTGGGTTGGCGAGATAACTTATATATAATAAAAATAAAGAAAAATGGTGGAAAATGGGAATTTGGAATGTGTATCAGAAAAGGAAACTCGAAAATATATTACAAGAAATAAAATAATGTATCGTAACATTCTTCGTGTATATGAAACCAAATGGACGAGATCTGGAAATATTAAAGTAAAGGGAGGAAGAATGATCTACCCGGAGGGCAATAAACATAAGAACGCTGTGGGTGTAATGGAATCAGATGGCACTTAAGATACAAGGATATTGGACATTTTCTGATAGAATACTTATGGTGAAAATTAGTGTATTCTATCACAATAGCCTTCCTCAAATATATGCTGCCATAAGGGACAATTCAGAGAACGACGTCGATACATTTTATGAAAAATTAGATAAAGTAATAGTCCAGTGATTTGAGCAGATTTGATAAGAAGATTGTAGATATGGAAAAGTGCAGTAGCCCATTGGTACAAGACTTTATATTGCACCGTTGTAATCAACTATGTAGCGAGCTTGTGATATAATGTAATCATATCGAAATGTTTACTAATTTAATTTTTATAATTATGACGGTTTAACGTCCAATCCAGCCTCCGATGTGGCATTACCACACTATTTTTGGTCTTCGTGTCGGACGGAAGAAACCCTGAAACCGGAAACCTGCATCGAAAGACAATTTTGTGACAAAAATCAAAATCTCAAGCTGAAATTATATTTTTGACTAAAGAGTTTGGGTACTAGGCATGAGTTTTATCCAGGGTTCATCATTACGATAAAATTATATGTTTTGGTACTTACAAAACGACGGATCCGGTATCTTGTATGCGATCCTGGTTTCAGAACACTTAGATTTTGAAATGTGAAGGGTTAATAAAAATTAAGAAAAGGAGAAGTAGATACAAGAAAAATACAAAAAAAAATCTAATAGACTGCAGGTTAATAAAAAAATGGTAAAAAGTTGAAAACGGGGGTGTTAAATGAAAAGTCTTGAAATGTAGATTTAGAATCAGAAAGCAATTTCTCCAACATCAACTTCTTTAAGATCTGCCCATACGACGCGTAAGAATTATCACTATCCCAATTAAAATGTTATATTCAACGAAGACTGCCTAATAGATTATCGGCCCCTAATTGAAAGATTAAGTTTTTCAATGTAAAATAAATTTTGTAACAAGGTCACGGAACACTAGTGTTTTGTGGAACACCGATTAAGAACCACTGATCTACGTGGTCTAAAGAAAGAAAAATTAATTTCCATGTCTACAATTCTACGCTACATGAGACCTCGTGATCATCTTGACGTTTCTGCCATTCCCATTATCCTTGTATAAATAATTTTTCGCTTTTATGGTTTTTTAGATATGACCGAGAAACCCGTCTACCATGTTCTTGATAATTTGATTATTATTATTATTTTTTGTAAAAGAAAGAATATATAATGATAAGTAATTCGCTGAAAATGTGTCAAAAGACTTTTTCTCACAGCCTTTATCCTAAAGGAACTGGTCTAAAAACCTAAATAACGGACACTGAGTAATCGAAATAGTTTCACTGAATTTTTTTTTTTTCAGATTAATGTTTAAAAAAATATCGAATTTAATGTTGAAAAAAAAAATATATATATTTTTAAAATATTTTTATGGGCTGTATAAAGAAAGTTATTGACACGTAGATTCAGGAAGAGAAATTACAATAATATTTTAAAAGTTCTTTATCTAAAAATTTATTCTATTTCCTGGAACACAGAGGGGTTAAACTAATAATCTGAAAAAATCTAAATAATGCAGATTGATGCGAACCGTAATAATACGAGATGATCCACGTTTAAGAATTTAAGACGTACAAAAAGTGCAACCTCTGTTCAGCAGTTGTTCAGGTTTTGGATGATCAGGGAATAAAGGACCGTGAAATACTCAAAAGGACGGTACATTATATATTAATTAGTTTTATGTACGAAAAAGCTGTGTAGAAGGTGAGTGTTGCATTTCGTAATCATTTTTAAAGCCCCGTTATCCATTTGTTCTAATGTTATTTCAATGAATACTTTAGTACTTTAAAGTTAACTATAATTACAACATGTTTTTATCTTCTACAATATTTTCAACATTAAAAAAGATATATACAGTATTGGTCATAAAGATAGCAACTTTTGATAATCATCTTTTATTTTTATTCTATTCAATATTTTTAAAATTAAAAAAATTTAATACTTACCTTTAACAATCCTCTACATATATTATAGTAAGAAATCAAATTTTAATAGTAAATTTTATTTTTTTTATAGTATTTAATATTTTTACCTGGACATAAAGATAGCAACTACTCTTAAAAAATCTTTTTTTTATTAATTAAGAAAATGAATTATTATTAACAGATCATTTTTAATATTTTGTGTAGTAACCACCAGTATTTATAACTTCCCGACATCTTTTCGGCATTGATTTTAATAATTTCGTGATCATTTCATTATCAATATTAGACCAGGCACCCTGCAAAGCTTTAAACAAATCTTTAATATTTGAATGCGTTTTGTTTCTAATATTTCTGTCGACAATCTCCCAAAGGTTTTCTATTGGATTTAAATCGGGTGACTGTGACGGCCAAGTCATTATGTTAATTTTTGAATACTCCAACTATTTTTTGACCAACTTCGAAGAATGTTTTGTGTCATTATCATGCTGAAAAATATGTATTAAAGGCATGAACTCACCAGAATAAGGTTCCATAACATTTTGAAAGATGTCTATATATTTAAATCGATCCATTATTCCTTCAATGTGGTATAGAGGACCCATACCATATCCTGAGAAACAGCCCTATACCATCACACCACCTCCGCCATGTTTAACTGTTGGCAAGGTGTATTTTTGAACAAATCTTTTATTAGCAGGTCTCCTAACGTAACTTACACCATCACTTTTAAACAAATTGAACTTAGATTCATCAATAAAAATAACTTTTTTCCATTGATCCACAGTCCAGTCAATATGATTTTTAGCAAATTCTAATCGGGTCTTCACATTCTTTTTGGATAGAAGTGGAGTTTTAGCAGGACGGCGACTAAAAAGACCCTCACTAATTAATCTTCTGCGAATAGTTCTTGTTGAGATCTTTTCTTGATCCATTTGTGGCAAAAGGCCCAAAATTTTCTCCGATGACAGAAAGGGGTTATTGGTAGATAAATAAATAATTTTTTTATCAGTTCGTTTTGTAGTTTTTCGTGGCCGTCCTGGAATTTTTGAAACTTCAAACGTACCTTCTTCTCGAAATCGTTTTATAATTCGCGACACAGTAGATTTATGAACATTTAAATTTTGTGAAATCACATTTTGCAGCAGTCTTTAAAACCAGAAATTATGAAGTTTCTAATTTCACTTGAAACAGTTTTACTACGACCCATGAGTGACAAATATAAACTGAAATATTACTTGTGCACAACATATTATTTATGGATAAAACCTGCATATAACAAGAAAATTCAAGTAGTTGCAATATTTTTGTCCAAGCAAAAATGAAGAAATAATTTATTATTAATCTGTAAGTCAGATTATTTGACTATTGATTGATGTAACAGACAAAATATGATTAAATTATAGAATTAAGAGTATTTATTTTCCAATATTATTATTAAAATTTGAAAAATTGAAAGATGTTAAAAGTTGCAATCTTTATGGCCAATACTGTATATATATATTCTAATAATTATTTTTCTCGAGATTTCTCGAGAATTACCGAGAATATAAGTTTAATTTTTCATTTCTCGAGAAATGAAAAATGTCGAGAAATCAGAAACACTAGTTTTGGAGCATCGTTGAAATAAAAGTATCGTCATGATTTGACAGGAGTTCAAATCTGTTAATATTTTCTATGCTTGTTTCTTGGCTATTATTTATTAGTGACTTCTTTTTTGGAAGCTGTGGATATACTTTTATAGTTATGACTTATAATATAATTGTTTGATGTTCAGGGAGATCATATTGGAATATAAAATTCATTTTAAATTGAAAAACCTAATGTATCAATTTGAATATAACCTTTTAATTGGGATAGTGATAATTATTACCCGTCGTATGGGTAGATTTTAAAGAAGTTGATGTTGGAGAAATACTTTCTGATTCGAAATCTACATTTCAAGAGTTTTCATTTGACACTCCCGAAATAAAGTTTGAAATATAATTAATTCCTTTAATAAAAAAATTGCCGTTGATATATGTAGATATATTTTGCGGTAAATAAAATGAATTGAATCTATTCCGATTATTGCTAGGAACCGAATTCAATCCCGATTTTCGGATAAAACCGAATTTGTTATTTTTGGATTTATCAACCGGATTCATAATTTTCGAGTAACCTGGTTCAGGGCACCCATTTTCAGATACTCGGTTTTGAACACCTGTTTCTGATACCCGATTACAGATACCTGGCTCAATATATTTCCGAATACCGTTTTTTTTTCTGCATCAGGTCATTTGTTGTTTTGTTTATCAGTTTCATCCGTTGTTTTGTTCTCCACTTCTTTTGCCGATACCTAGATTCGGATGTTTGGTTCCTGATACCTGGTTCCGAATACCCTATTCCGAATACCCGGTTTCGGATATCCGCTTCCAAATGCGCGTTTTCGAATACCCGGTTGTGAAAACCCAGTTCCGGACACCCGATTCTGAATACTCGGTTCCCAATGCCCTTAATTTTTCAAAGTAAAGTTCTTTATTTGCAATCTGTTTCGGTTCCGATATCATCGATTTCCATCAGCGCTAATTCCGAATCACAACAATGCGCATTATTTCAAATTTTCTATATTTCCTAAATGCGGGTAAAAACGTACGAGGTGTGTAAATTAAATAACCGGACTGATTTTTATTTATTTTTATTTTTTTATTCGAATAGAAATACAATTCAATATTGTCTCCCTCACAATAACTTCCTTGGGAAACCACACAGCTCTGGAGACGGTTCTTCCAATCCTCATAGCAGTGCTGGAGCTCAGATACTGGAATATCTTTCAGCTGGTCGGTTACGCACGTTTGAATGTTTTCGAGTGTCCCAAAATGACGTCCCTTGAGGTGATTTTTCAATCTTGGAAAGAGGAAAAAGTCACAAGGACTCAAAGCGAATAAGGAGACTGAGGAGCCACAGGAATGTATTTACTGGCCAAAAACTCGTTTATTGAAATTGCTGTGTGACAAGCGCGTTGTCAAATTCATTGGTCAAAATCTGATCAATGGTAGGGTGAATCAAATTCAACTCTTCCCCGATTATTCTGACTGGCAACCGACGACCTGAACGTACAAGATCCCGGATTCTGTCGACATTTTTATCTGTTCTTGAAGATGAAGGCCTTCTTCCTTCTGAAAATGCCTTAAACCACCAAAAATCCCTGGGTCCTTGACAAAACACTGTCTCCGTAGGCCTGCTGAAGTTTTGCAAAAGATTCCACTGCACTATGTCCAAGTCTGAAGCAAGTCCTGATAGCACGCCGTTGCTCGAAATGAATGTCACTCATTTTTAGAATCCACTAGAAAAAACTGGTTCACGAAAAAAATCGCTACGGCAACAAAATTACTCTAGCGAGTTCAAACTCGTACTGAAGACGTATCACATATTCACCTGCTGCTCCTTCAAGTCCTGCGTCGCAAATGTTGCCAGATCAAACGCTATGTTGCCAGTCCGGTTACATAATTTACACACCTCGCATATACGTGCAACTCTAAGTTTAACCGTTTGAGCACAATATCTATCGTACAGATATACAGACAGGCGACATTCACACTACCAGACATACACATGACTAACTGTATAGCAGTTCCTTGATTTTACCTACGAAGTCCTAAATATATAAATTAAATTTTCATTTCTGAAAATACATTTACGTGCATCTTGGGTTAAGAAAAAAATCCAGTTCTCGTCAGAAATTTTTCATCTTTACCACTGTAAAATATTCAGATTCAGAACGAATTGATTCGTTGAGAAAATCTCTCGTATGCGCCATAAGTATAACTCAAACTTTCTTATTACTTTCTTAATAGGTAATTCTGTTTCTTATACGTATCATGGAAGGAATATCTCATTTTTAACCTAGCCTTGTAACATACTGTGAGCTGTACGCACGCAGCATGATATGGAAATATTCGTGATATTACAGACATTCTCAAGTACATGCCATCGTTGAAATTTGTTTTAGAAACATTGCTATCATATTTCATATTTTTTTAAACGTTTCACCCCTAGAATAATATACGAGGATTGTTGAGAAATCTATGTTGCGTGGGGAGCACGCAATTTGTCCAATTTTTACTTTCACATATTTTGTGCTTGTATTAGAAAATTATACAACCTGGCAGAAGTTAATTTCCATTTTAAATCATAAATAACTTTTTTAATAAAATGCTGAAGAAATTTTCACCTTAGGTATACAGTGAGGTTGCAACAACAAACATCTTTTAAATAATAAAACCATGACGAAACAACGAAAATGGATGCTACAACGAATGTGGAGGAATACTACCGACCGATGTAGCATGACGTGCTCAAGACGTGTTGTTATATTGTGTTAGATTGTTTATGATTTGCATTAGGAAAGTTATCATCAACATCATCATCATGATCATCATAATCATTATCAAGTATCATCAAGCATCACTATCATCTTCCTTCATCTCCTTCACTCCATCTTTGTCTTGATTTGCCCTCACTCATCTTCTCTTGAATCTATGGTTGTAGGCTAATTTAGGGAGTCTTTCTTCGTCCATTCTCTCCAGATAGACTACCCAATTATTTCGGCTCTGGTAACTCATGTCCTGCAACTTTTATATCTTTAGGTGTGCTCTAATGGATCTATTTGCCAATTTATTGTGATTCGTGCATCCTTTAACTGACTGTAGAAACCAGGGTATCGAACCGGAACTGTACCGAAAACCGAAAAAAACCGTTATTTTTGTCGGAACGAAAACAGGAGCTGAACCGAAAAAAAATATCGGTTTATTTCGGTTTTCGGTACTGTTCCGGTTCGATACCCTGGTTTCTATGTTTATGTTTATGGGAGTGAACCAAAATATAAAATACATTTTATCAAAAAAAAAATCATAAAAAAATCGTAATATTTTAACTGATAAGTAAAAACAAAATCCGCTTCTATATTTGGGGGGGGGGGTGCCCAGAACCCCTTCTGGCAGCGGCCTTGGTATGATTATTATACTAATATCTATTATATCTATCTACTCATAGTAGAAAATAATTTTCTAATACAAATAAAAGTATTTAAAAATATATCACTGGAACTGAACCGAAAACCGTTATTTTTGCCGGAACGAAAACCGGAACCGAACTGATATATATTTTTTTAATTGAACCGGAACAAAAACCGAAATGTAAAAAATAACGGTTCGAAGCCCTGGTTGAAACCTCATTTCTGCCGCCTGAATGTAATTTAGGTCTCTTTAAATTTGACATGTCTCAATTTGTCGCTCTTTCTTCCGTATTTGTACTTCTTGTTCCGTATTTACTTGGTACCATTTTCATATTAGGCCAATGGCGTTTGCACCTATACAAACTTTAACTTGTTTGGACCTATTATTGATCTATTTTATTGGTGATATTTGTTATACAGTGTATATTTATTGTTTGTAAAAAACTACACTTATTTATTTTATATATTTAGTTCACTATTTTATTAGCTTTCCGGTGATACCGATTTTATATTTTTATCGTCAATTTTACGTAATAATCACTCATACACTATATAAACAAATTTCAATTATTAAAAAATATATATTAGCAGCTAGCGGGATTAAGAAGGATATGCATGAAGGAAATACACCATCTTGCACCATACTCTTGTTGCGCCACTGGTCCTCACTATACGAGTTCAAACGAATGGTTTAAAGGGGATACAAACTGTTAAACTAAAAAGTGTCAAACAGAAAATAAAGACTTAAAATTGGCTTTGTTAGAGTACCGATACAGTCAACTGGATTATAGTTTAGAATCGCCCGCTTAGTTACTATTTGGACGTCAGTTGCGTGGTTTGTTACCTAGTACCGATAATTTGTTGAAACCAAATCATAAATTTGCTAAAAAGTTAAGTTTAAACAAAATTGTCAAAAGTTTTATTGTGGTAGAATCACAAAAGACTTAACAGAATTAAGAAAAGGTCAAAATGTGTTTATTAAACAAAATAAATAAACTGCGGAATAGACACCAACATACAATTGTTAATAAAGGAGATCATCCTAGATCTTATATTGTTGATTTATAAGGTCTTGACACCACATTAAAAATAATAGTGTTGATGCTGCAATTAAAATTGAAATGACAGCATGAATGAATCATATTGGGCAATAGACAGTGGTGCAACATGCCACATTACCAACGATAAAACTATATCGAAAAATTTCGAAAACAAAGAATGTGGTGGAATCAAAATGGCGGATGGAACAAATGGTTCAAATCAACAGATTTGACACATAATAATTGTTTGCTTCAAAACGTCATTTGTGTACCAGAACTCGAGGCAAACCTTATTTCTGTTAGAACATTGGATGAACTAGGCGTAGAAGTATCCTTTAAAGACGGCAAATGATATTTATATCATAATAATACCTTAATACTTACAGCAACCAAGAAAAATTGTGCGTATATTTACTGAATACGAATAATGAAATAGAATTTCTAGGTGTATATGTCGACGATATTTTACTTGTAACGACAAATATGGAATGAATGAAGGATATATTGTCAAAACTTAATAGCAGTATCCAAGTCAGAGACTTAGGAGAACCAAAGAAAATATTAGGAATAAATGTTACAAGAATACGTGAGAAAAATTACATCGCAATAGACCAAAAACATTAAATAGATGAGCTATTAGAAAAATATAATATGCAAGACTGCAAGACAAGTAATACCCCGATGGAAGTTGGAATAAAATTGGAGAAGACCAACATGAACGTATATGAGAAAAATCCATTCCAAAGTTTGATTGGAGGGTTAATATTCCTGGCTCAGGGAACAAGGCCAGACATTGCATTCGCCATACATTATTTGAGTAAATTTAATAACTGTTATCAGGAAACTCATTGAAAGCATCTCAGGAGAATTTTGAAATACCTGAAATTGACCAAAGATAAGAAAATTGAATATTTTAATAATAATTCTGGTGTTTTAGCATATTGTGACTCAAGCTGGAACACACGTGGTGATGGACAGGCTACTACTGGATATATTTATAATTTGAATGATGGCGCTATACTTTGGAAGTCAATAAACCAGCCAACAATTAGTTTATCGACATGTGAATCAGAGTAAATATCTATTTCTGAAACTATACGAGATGGTAAGTGGATTACAAATTTCTTAGAAGAATGCAAACTCAGAGATGTCTACATCAAGAATGGAAAAATTGTCATCATGTGCGACAATCAAGCTGCAATTTGCATAATAAAAAATACGAACAACACGAAAAGAACAAAACACATAGGTTTGAAGTATTTATATATTCGCGAAGAAGTAGAAAATGGAGCATTTGTGCTGGAATATATACCCAGTGAAGATAATGTAGCAGATATTTTAACCAAACGTGCACCTCAAGAAAAACTTGGGAAACATCTATACAAAATAGGACTAAATTAAATTATGTTCAAAATATTTCATATTTTTATTGAGCGTGGGAGCTTTTTGATGCTGCAATTAAAATATAAAATATTCTCCATGATCTGGTTGTCATAGATAACTTATGTAAATGATAGTTGTAAAATAAATAGATATAAAAGTACATTGTTTCAAAAGTACTCTGCTTAATACTGCTATTTTACAAATAGAATTGATATTATATCCGGACCGCCTCGAGATAATAAAAAATTAGATTTGAAAATTAAGAAACTAATTAATAAAAATAATTCTGAACTTAATGTTGTGCCATAAAAATCGGTTATTGACTGAGAAACAATTGTTATTAATTTAGGGTAAGTCTTAAAAGGTAACTCTGATACCCTGAAAGTTATTAAGTCAGGTCGAATGGTATGGGGACCTGCTAGATTAATTGGTAACCCGAAGAAAACATTTTTTTAAACTTATTATGGTTTTAGTCCCCGGGCAGTCTGGGGTCGAAATCCCGGTAATAAAGCATTTTTTTTTTTCATGTCTCGTATCCTGGAAAAATAACCACAGCCACCCTAGACTTTTATATAATAATTCTGGATTTTCTTTCGGATGTTTATCTTTCGATATTTTGCAGTCAGCTCTGGGGTCGACTCAGCCTCAAGTATTTAATACTCTAAATACGTACCAGGGATAATAGGACCGGTCGAAACATCACACTAACCACGTGGCTTTCATATCTATGGCCGGCGGTTTAGAAACTTAGAACTTAACTTCTCTGTCCCAATACGTTAATCAACACGTTGGGAACCTTTTATTTATTTATTTATTATTATTATTATTTTAGTTTTGGAGTAATATTTTACGAAATCTATTATATTTACTAGTATACACACTTAAAAATCAAACATGTAATCTTATTCCAGATATATACAGGAGGACGCCACTGACGTTAATGCGTCATATGCGTATTCCACTACCACTGTCTACTAGTTTACGAATTTACTGGAGACTTGAGGTTTGACGCTGAACATAGAAAGTTGAAATTTCGCATACTTGTACAACTTTTTGAGTCACATATAGGAAAACTATAGAGAGTTCAAAAAAATACAGCGCGGCATAATTATAAAGAAATATGTAATTAATGGAAAAAAAATATTTTTTTAAAATTTTGAATGGGGTATCAAATGAAACATCTCAATACGTGAATGCAGAAACAAATTTTTATTTTTGAATTTTTTTTTTTATAGTGTTTTTGTCAATATAATGGCAAAATACTTTTGACCCCCCACCGTATTTCCCAGAGGGATTGAATTAAAAATATGAAAACAATCTAAATGATGTACATTGATGATAATCAGATTTTCTCAACACGAAATTTTGATCAGTTTTTTCGCGAAAAGATTGATTTTTTTGTGTCGTCGAAAAAAAATTATTTTTTAAAAATTTATTGTGTGGTATCAAAAGAAAATTCTTAAGACGTAGATAAAGAAACGGGAAGTAGTTTTTTATTTTATTACGATTTTTTCCAAAAAAATATTACAAAAAATCAGTGTCCACCTTTAACCCTAAGGTGTTAAATTAAAAATCTGAAAAAAATCTAAGCAATGTATATTGCTATGAACTGGAAATGTACAAGAGAAATTTTCGATCCGATTTCGTTTTTGTAAAATATTACAGTTTTTTTGTTATTGAAAAGAAAAACATTTTTAATTTATTATTTTTTTAAAATTTGTTGTGTTATCAAAAGAAAGCTCTTAAGACATAGATAAAGGAACGGGAAGTAGTTTTTTATTTTATTACGATTTTTTCCAAAAAAATACTAAAAAAATCAGTGTCCACCTTTTAACTCTAAGGTGTTAAATTAAAAATCTGAAAAAAATGTAAGCAATGGATATTTTGGAAATGTACGAGAAGAATTTTCGATCCAACTTCGTTTTTGTAAAATATTACAGTTTTTTTGTTATTGAAAAGAAAAACATTTTTAACTTTTTTTTTTAAATTTATTTTGGGATATTAAATTAAATCTCTTTAAGTGCAGATTAATGGACGGTAATTGATTTTTGAAACACATTTCATTTTGACTAAATTTTGTCAAGTACTAAGATTTTCGTTTAATATCTAAAATTAAAAAAATACATTTGTATATACATCGATAAATTTTGTTATGGTAGGAAAATAAATAAATAACTGGCCGGTAGCTGTGATTCCATTTCTAGTAGAAAATCTGTTAGTTTTTTATATAGTCGAAATATAAACAATGTCTCTATAGGAGTTATGCTCTTGCGTGACAAAAGATCGCCCGCAGTGTTGCTAGGTCTGGATTTGAATTATATTTTTCCAATTATACAAAAAAAAAGGCGTTAAAATATATATTATGGTATTATTAGAGATATATGACAACCAAATTAGAGGAGTTCTAGTGTAATTTACACGGTAGAAAAAAATCTATCTACAACCTTCTTGTCGTGCCTAATGATTTAAAGGATTTAAAAGCAACACTTGTAATTGTGTTATATACTGACAGGCATTCATCGTTTGGCTTTCTAATAATCATCATTGACTAAATACCTACAAAACCATGAAATGTGTGTAAATTCACACTTTACATCAATTTATTATTTATATTTTGAAAAAAGGATTTTTAAGTTTCATGCGGGATTTTAAATGAAAGGTCTTAATACTTACACGGATAGAAGAAAAATGATAGAGAATGCTGATTTTAAAATATTGTTATATATATATATATATATATATATATATATATAAGAATAATGAAATTATTTTGAATTAACAATATTAAAGTTATTTTAAGAATGAAAATTGATATCAAAAATACAACCTCCCCGGGAATCGAACCCGCATCCTAGAGATTACGCGTCTCAGTCCTCTGCCACAGGGCCATGGAGGCATGAGAATTGCATTTGATATCAGTGGACAAGTCGTGACTTCAATTAACATATTTCATGTACGAAAGAGAAGCTGATTTTTCTAACGAAAAACACAATTTAACACTAATGTCTCAGTCAGTGCGTACACCACCCAAATATTTAAGAATAATGAAATTATTTTGAATTAACAATATTAAAGTTATTTTAAGAATGAAAATTGATATCAAAAATACAACCTCCCCGGGAATCGAACCCGCATCCTAGAGATTACGCGTCTCAGTCCCCTGCCACAGGGCCATGGAGGCATGAGAATTGCATTTGATATCAGTGGACAAGTCGTGACTTCAATTAACATATTTCATGTACGAAAGAGAAGCTGATTTTTCTAACGAAAATCACAATTTAACACTAATGTCTCAGTCAGTGCGTACACCACCCAAATATTTAAGAATAATGAAATTATTTTGAATTAACAATATTAAAGTTATTTTAAGAATGAAAATTGATATCAAAAATACAACCTCCCCGGGAATCGAACCCGCATCCTAGAGATTACGCGTCTCAGTCCTCTGCCACAGGGCCATGGAGGCATGAGAATTGCATTTGATATCAGTGGACAAGTCGTGACTTCAATTAACATATTTCATGTACGAAAGAGAAGCTGATTTTTCTAACGAAAAACACAATTTAACACTAATGTCTCAGTCAGTGCGTACACCACCCAAATATTTAAGAATAATGAAATTATTTTGAATTAACAATATTAAAGTTATTTTAAGAATGAAAATTGATATCAAAAATACAACCTCCCCGGGAATCGAACCCGCATCCTAGAGATTACGCGTCTCAGTCCCCTGCCACAGGGCCATGGAGGCATGAGAATTGCATTTGATATCAGTGGACAAGTCGTGACTTCAATTAACATATTTCATGTACGAAAGAGAAGCTGATTTTTCTAACGAAAATCACAATTTAACACTAATGTCTCAGTCAGTGCGTACACCACCCAAATATTTAAGAATAATGAAATTATTTTGAATTAACAATATTAAAGTTATTTTAAGAATGAAAATTGATATCAAAAATACAACCTCCCCGGGAATCGAACCCGCATCCTAGAGATTACGCGTCTCAGTCCTCTGCCACAGGGCCATGGGGGCATGAGAATTGCATTTGATATCAGTGGACAAGTCGTGACTTCAATTAACATATTTCATGTACGAAAGAGAAGCTGATTTTTCTAACGAAAAACACAATTTAACACTAATGTCTCAGTCAGTGCGTACACCACCCAAATATTTAAGAATAATGAAATTATTTTGAATTAACAATATTAAAGTTATTTTAAGAATGAAAATTGATATCAAAAATACAACCTCCCCGGGAATCGAACCCGCATCCTAGAGATTACGCGTCTCAGTCCCCTGCCACAGGGCCATGGAGGCATGAGAATTGCATTTGATATCAGTGGACAAGTCGTGACTTCAATTAACATATTTCATGTACGAAAGAGAAGCTGATTTTTCTAACGAAAAACACAATTTAACACTAATGTCTCAGTCAGTGCGTACACCACCCAAATATTTAAGAATAATGAAATTATTTTGAATTAACAATATTAAAGTTATTTTAAGAATGAAAATTGATATCAAAAATACAACCTCCCCGGGAATCGAACCCGCATCCTAGAGATTACGCGTCTCAGTCCTCTGCCACAGGGCCATGGAGGCATGAGAATTGCATTTGATATCAGTGGACAAGTCGTGACTTCAATTAACATATTTCATGTACGAAAGAGAAGCTGATTTTTCTAACGAAAAACACAATTTAACACTAATGTCTCAGTCAGTGCGTACACCACCCAAATATTTAAGAATAATGAAATTATTTTGAATTAACAATATTAAAGTTATTTTAAGAATGAAAATTGATATCAAAAATACAACCTCCCCGGGAATCGAACCCGCATCCTAGAGATTACGCGTCTCAGTCCCCTGCCACAGGGCCATGGAGGCATGAGAATTGCATTTGATATCAGTGGACAAGTCGTGACTTCAATTAACATATTTCATGTACGAAAGAGAAGCTGATTTTTCTAACGAAAATCACAATTTAACACTAATGTCTCAGTCAGTGCGTACACCACCCAAATATTTAAGAATAATGAAATTATTTTGAATTAACAATATTAAAGTTATTTTAAGAATGAAAATTGATATCAAAAATACAACCTCCCCGGGAATCGAACCCGCATCCTAGAGATTACGCGTCTCAGTCCTCTGCCACAGGGCCATGGGGGCATGAGAATTGCATTTGATATCAGTGGACAAGTCGTGACTTCAATTAACATATTTCATGTACGAAAGAGAAGCTGATTTTTCTAACGAAAAACACAATTTAACACTAATGTCTCAGTCAGTGCGTACACCACCCAAATATTTAAGAATAATGAAATTATTTTGAATTAACAATATTAAAGTTATTTTAAGAATGAAAATTGATATCAAAAATACAACCTCCCCGGGAATTGTCAGTGGACAAGTCGTGACTTCAATTAACATATTTCATGTACGAAAGAGAAGCTGATTTTTCTAACGAAAAACACAATTTAACACTAATGTCTCAGTCAGTGCGTACACCACCCAAATATTTAAGAATAATGAAATTATTTTGAATTAACAATATTAAAGTTATTTTAAGAATGAAAATTGATATCAAAAATACAACCTCCCCGGGAATCGAACCCGCATCCTATTATTTTTTTTGTCGCGATAATTGTCATAAATACTATACTTACTACGTAACGTATTAAGATGGAGGAGTTGCGTGAGTGAAGCTAAATGTTAACCCAACTGACAGTGCCCGTAAGAGAAAGAGAAAGAGTTTTAATTTTAATATACAAAACCGTTAAGTTATTTGGTTTCGTAGTACGTTGTAGGAAAGGTCTTGGAACGTGTCGATCAATTTTGTTATTTACGTAGAATCGTTGAGGGAAATGGAGGGTGCATTTAAGATGTGAGATCAAGAATAGAAGCTGTACAATCTGCTTTTAATCTACTAAATAAGATATGGGAATCCAAAGAAATAACAACTAAATCAAATCAGAATCTTCAACACTACCATAAATGCATTATGTTGTAAGATGCTGAAACATGGATAGAGGACAAGAACGAAATGATAATCAAGATGTTCAAGGAAAATTTTGTGGATATATATGCCAGAAAATATTTCGGATTAAGAATTATATTAAAGAACGAATCAAGTACTAATACATGTATTTTATCTTTGATCACATTCAAATTAATGGTGAATGGAGAATCCGTAAGAACAAAGATATCCGAGAACTGTACTCAAGACCGAGTCTCACACAAAAACTGAGAGATAGACGATTACAGTCGATAGGACACGTGATGAGGATGAAGGCTGACAGAATGGTTAGAAAGATATGGGAGGGAAGATTTAATACCTGTTGACTAGTGGGAAGACCTCGAAAGAGATGGAGAGATCAGCTAACCGAAGATATAATCAGTATTGGTATACAGGACACATGGAAAGACCTGACAATGAACAGATCAATATGAAGGACTTATGTAATTGAGGCCAAAAGTGACTGACAGTGCCAAAGAAGTAGTAGTAGAAGAAGAAGAAGAAGAAGAAGAAGAAGAAGAAGAAGAAGAAGAATAAATATAGAGGCAGTGGCAAATTTACACTTTTGCCACTTATCTTTTCACCACTTTACTTCCTGTCCCATATTACCCATAAATAATAAATAAAAATATCTGGATATAAAATTTAAACGTATCGTCACTCTTAGTTCCACTTTATAGGAGAGCACTAATAGGCGAGGAAACGACGCAGTGAACTTCCGATTTTTGGCGCAGTAAGATGGATTTACATGCGGTTTTGTGCATTCGATTCGTTAGAGCCTCAGGATTTTGTGAACCAATGCGATCAATGCAAAATGAAAAACTGCATTTGTGCATAAGAAAAATGCATTGGAAAAGTGCATTTTCCAGAGTTGCAAAATCAAAAATTTATAATCGGTATAAATTCACTAAAATAAGTCAAATTTTGATACTCGGGGGTTTTTGGGGTCGCTGAACACGAATATCGGGACGAGAGAAGTGTCCGAGGTACCTGGTGCCCAGGGTGGACACTACGTACATCGTCTCCTAGAGTTTTATGCAAATTTTATACAAAAGAAGTTGAATCACGTTACTCGGGGGTTTTTGGGGTCGCTGAATCCGAATATCGCAATAGCGAACGTCTCCGAGGTACCTGGTGCTCAGGGTGAGCGGTACTTACCCTCGTCTTCAGGAGTTTTATGCGAATTCGATACAAAAGTAGTTGAAACACGTTATTCGGGGGTTTTTGGGGTGGCTAAATCCGAATATCGCAATAGCAAATGTCTCCGAGGTACCTGGTGCTCAGGGTGAGCGGTACTTACCCTCGTCTCCGAGAGTTTTATGCGAATTTGTTACAAATGTGGTTGAAATACGTTATTCGAGGTTTTTCGGAGTAATGTAACAATGTTTTTTCAATAAATACTTTTTATAAATGCATGTAAAAATATTTTTTTATTACAAAAAAAATACAAAACAATTACATTAGAAACTTTCAGTACTTTCATTTTCGCGCCTACGTTTAAAAAAAATGAGTTTCAGTATACAAGGTCCAAGGATCCTTGGCACTTCGAACTTCGGAGACATTTGCTATTGCGATATTCGAGCTCAGCGACCCCAAAAACCCCCGAGTAACGTGATTCAACTGCTTTTGTATCGAATTCGCATAAAACTCCTGAAGACGAGGGTAAGTACCGGTCACCCTGAGCACCAGGTACCTCGGAGACGTTCGCTATTGCGATATTCGGATTCAGCGACTCCAAAAAACCCCGAGTAACGTGATTCAACTGCTTTTGTATCAAATTTGCATAAAACTCTAGGAGACGATGTACGTAGTGTCCACCCTGGGCACCAGGTACCTCGGACACTTTTCTCGTCCCGATATTCGTGTTCAGCGACCCCAGAAACCCCCAAGTATCAATATTTGACTTATTTTAGTGAATTTATACCGAGTTATAAATTTTTGATTTTGCAACTCTGGAAAATGCACTTTTCCAATAGATTTTTCTTATGCACAAATGCAGTTTTTCATTTTGCATTGATCGCGTTGGTTCACAAAATTTCCTGAGGCTCTAACGAGTCGAATGCACCAAAACCGCATGTAAATCCATCTTACTGCGCCAAAAATCGGAAGTTGGGCTGATTTTTGTGCTTCATTGCCTCGCCTATAAAATTATTCTTAATTTTTACATAACATATGGGGGACTAGTATTTTCAATCTGCTGTTTGATGACTTGTAAATTTCTTTTGGAGTTTGAGGGTTGAATGGGGCATGCGTTCAACTGATCTAAGCAGGGATGTACTGCATCCCTTGCTTCCACAGATGCCAACGTTACTGGTCAGACGATCTCTGATTCACGACCATAGACGTCCCTCAAAGAGTTTGTCAATATTTCTACTAACCAACTCTGCTACTCTTTATTATGATCATCTAACAAATGGAGTACATATCAACTGATGAAGGAGAAATTCACGACCTGGAAATCTAGGTAGATCTGCAAATGATATGTAGTGATAGATTCAAATATCTTGGATGCAAGATCTCAAAAAATGCATCGACGGAACAAGAAAGAAATAGCCGACTGGGACAAACAAGAATAAATATTAAACAGCTAAATCCAATTCTTTGGAACAAAAATCTCATAAAAAGAACAAAAACAACGATATACAAAACTAAAGTCCAAAATATTATGACACACGGACTCCTCAAGGGCGGAGAACAGGGTATGAAGGATTTGAAATAAAATCACGGCTACGAAAACTGAAAACTCAGAGGCGGATTACCAGGCGCACGCCCTGGGCCCCAACCTCTGAAAGGCTCCGCAAAACCCCAACTTTACATTTTTATTAATAATTTAATAGAAATATATAAAGATGACATTGATTTAAGTAATTTCAAAGATGAGTTGGAACAGTTTTTAATCTTTTTAGATGAAGAAGACAAGCGATAATGATATATACAAAAAAAAAAAAAAAAATAGATATGAAAGCAACTTTTCCAAACGTGGAAATTATTTCGAAAATTTTGTTATATATGTACATATATAATTCTTTATTTCCCCCAGGCCTTGCGGCGTTTAGGGTTTTAACTATTACATTGTGAAAAATAATCATAATAATAATAAAATAATTCATTTTATGATTTTCTTCCTTCTTCTTCTTCTTCTACTTTCTGCCTCCGGTGTTCCTCTCTTTCTTCGTATTCTCTTTTCGGCTTCCGTCTCCGGTCTCCTTCCTTCTTTACTCCAGTTCTTCTTCCCCTCTTTCTTCGCTTCTCTTCCCTCTTTCCTTTCCTCCTCCTTTGCCTAGCTCTTCCTTCCTGTTCTCAGTTCTGTCTTACCTCTCCGCATTTCTTCCTTCTTTCCTCGAGTACTCTCACCCACCTTTCTCTCTTTCCTTCTTCACTCAACAGCTCCTTTATCTCTCCCTCCCATTTTGTCATCTTTCCACATCTTTTTGTAAGATGATTCTTCAAGGATTCTTCCTCCTCTCTACACATTCTGCATATCCTATCCTCTGTTTTTGCCCAATACCTATTACTCCGTTCTTCATTTCCGCATCTTAATCTGGCAATCCTTCTAACTCTGCCCCCTGCTTTTCCTCTCCTCCCTTTCAAATATTTAGGTATTCCTACCGTCCTTATCTCCCTATACCTTTTCACATTCCTTGAGTTGTCTATTCTTACTGTTCTTTTCTGCTCCTGTACCTCCTTTTGTCTCTCCTTCTCAATTCTTCTACTATGTTTCTTCCTCCATTTATCTTTCGCTCAGATTCCCTTATGTCCATCCCACATCTCCAATTTAAAGTACTCTTTCCTTGTTTCTCCCCA
This sequence comes from Liopterus haemorrhoidalis, assembly GCA_963971575.1. NCBI lineage: Eukaryota > Metazoa > Arthropoda > Insecta > Coleoptera > Dytiscidae > Liopterus > Liopterus haemorrhoidalis. The sequence continues at coordinate 16,027,824 of OZ020619.1, forward strand.
TTCCGACAGTTTACCTTTTTGTTCTTCCTTCATTCTTTCTTCCCAGCTTTCTCTTAATATCTTCCTTCTTTCGTCCCTCCTGATTTTCTCCTCATACTTCGCCGCTCTCGCCCCGGCTCCTACTCTCAGCTTTTCCCTCTTCATTTCCTCTCTCACTATATATCGTGGTGTCGTTCTCTCTAATCCCATAATCCATCTCATGTATCCCTTTTGTACCCTTTCTACTATCTCCCATTCTTTCCATCCGTAGATCTCTACTCCGTACATGAGGATACTATTCACAATCCCGTCAAACAATTTCATTCTCCACCTGATATCGTCGTCTCCTCTCTCCTATGCTCCATAGCTTCCCCATAACCATTCTTGCTTTCTTCACCGTTTCTCTAACATGCTGCTCTGCTCTGTTGTTCCTTGTTAGAACATATCCCAGGTACTTCATACTCTTTACCTCTTCAATTTCTATCCCTGACCATTCCTATCTTATATTCTTTCTCTTTCCTCCCCCCTTTCCAAACACCATCACATTCGTTTTATCTCTGTTTACCTCCAGTTTTTTTCTTCTAAAGTACTTGTCCGCTCTGACCATCATCCTCTTTAGTCCCTGCTCATTCTCTGCCATCAGAGTCAGGTCATCTGCGTACCCCATTGCCCAATACTTCTTCCTTCCCACCACCACTACTCCGTCTTGCCCTTTCCTCATTGTTTCTTCCAGGTCAGCTACGTATATATTAAATAATGTTGGGCTCAACGGACAGCCCTGCCTCACCCCCTTATTTACCCAAAAGCTTTCGGACTCATCTTCTCCCACCTTCACCTTGCACCTCGTCTCCTCGTATATTTTTTTAATCCTTCTTATCATTTCTTCCTTTACACTCCTTCTTTCCAATACTTCCCACAATTCTTGCCTGTCCAGTTTCGAAAATTTTGTTATTCATGCCAATTTCAAACGCATCGGAGGAAAGCTCATTTTCTTGTCTAAGAAGAGTAAAAAATTATCTGAGAAATTCAATGTCAGAAAAGACTAAATAATATGGCTGTTTTATATATAGTGATTTACTTAAAATTATTGTTTCTGATGAAATAGCTAGTAAGTTTGCAAAACAAAAAACAACAAAAAAACAAAAATTATTTAAACATTTTCACATTTGTAATTTTAATTTCAAGTAAAATTCTATGATTTTTTTGTTCAAATTTCTGATTGTTACTCCTATTATACGTATACTACTTTTAATTATATTAGACATATATATATATATATATATATATATATATATATATATATATATATATATATATATATATATATATAATATTCAAATTTTATTGGAAATACAGCATTAAGAAATTATGTATTGTTTATTTGAAAATATGGTTATCATGTATTTTAATTTTCTCTTTCCTTATTTTTAAGGGGCCCAATGTCATCTTCTGCGCCCGGGATCTCAACCGACCTTAATCCACCTCTGTGAATACTGGAGATGTTTTAGGGTCACAAGCATGGAGAAATAAAAAGAAGAATGGCTGTAGAAAAGAACATTTTAACATACATAGAAGAAAAGAGAATTATCTGGTACAGGCATCTTTGGAGAGCAAACGAAGGAAGATGGATAAATAGAGTGTGTCCAAATAAGACGAAGAATGAGATGAAGATCAAGAAGAACCTGATGAGAAGAGAGGCCTGAAAGATTGAGAATGGGAAGGTAAAACTAACTGGAGAACCTGGCTGAGAGTGGGAAAACGGCGTCAGCCGCAGAAAACCCTAATATATATATGTCTATAAAATAGCAGGTTGACATATCCAGCAAAAATTATACTGGCGGAAACCCAGTGATCAAATATCGCAGATATGTCGCGATGCATATAAACAAACGGTTAGGGCAGTTGATCATAATATATCCACGGGTTACAAACCTGTCCTAAATAAATCTGTAGCACAATCCTGATAGCAATTAATGAGGTGTAATTTCCTAGCAAGCGCTAGCGGTTTTATACACTGTATTGGAATGATATGAACCACGTGCTTAATTTACTAGTGTAGATTTGATACTATTATTTGGGTTGAAATTTATATAATCGTTGAACATGTGTTATCCTAACTTACTTTACAGTAATTACAATTAAATGTATACACAAACGATGTCTGTACTGTTACTGAATGGCTAGACCGTTAATGAACTATTTCATTTAAATAGGCTCTAGCATTTCTTTGTAGACAGTGCCGGATTTACGTATAAGTCCAAGTAGGCCCAGGCCTAAAGCATTGCGGATTTTGGGCCCCCGAATAGGCCTGGGATTTCTTTTTTAGGGTTTTGTAAGTATAACCAAAAAACCTTATAAGGGCACTCATGTATCTATTGGTCTGTCTGACTATTTGGTAAAAATTTTTGCTAAACGGTTGAGTATAAAAATTTGATACGGTTGTACAATTCTTTGTTCCGCGTATAGACAATTTATGGAATTAAAAGGCACACATAAATACAGGGTGAGTGGGGAGGAATGGGCCGAACTTCAGGAATGTATTGTACATGTAAAAATAAGTAAAAAAAAACTAATGTTGTTGTGCGATTTTTTTTATTTATTTTCAAGGTATAGGGTAACTGCAGCGAATTTCGACTACCAAATTTATTTATTTTTTAATTTACGTACTATTCAATATTTTGGTATGAAAGTGGTCCCAATCGATACCTCATTCACTTATCTTTAGGTGCTAAATATTTTTACGATGAAACAAGCTGTTATTACAACTTAAGTTCGACAAAAAAAATATGAAAAAAAGCGTTGATTTCAAAAAAGTGATGTTAATATCGACTACCCTAAAATTTTAAGATAATCAACGTTTCTTGTCTCTTTTACATTTTATTTAGGTAAAAGAATATAATAATAGAGACTTTTAGTAAGACGTGATTTTAACTGTCGTCAAATTAGGTAAGTGAAACATGCATGCCTGTAATATCGACTAGTCCTTAGTAGCTTCATTCCTCTAGTCGATATTACCTGCAATCAAATCTGTTTTATTTAGCCTGTGATATTGTAACAAAATATTATGAAAATCAAATTTTACCAGCTAATATATATGTATTTGGATCAGTTCTTATCAGTTTATTCAATGCAAAATATTTTAAAACTTAAAAAATATAAATATCTACACTGTTCGTCTAACGATATTCACACGTGGCTTAAAATAAAGTGATGTTAGTTTTTCACATAAACATAGTGTTACGTTATACTACCGCTATATGGCAGCAATTATTTAGAGAAATAATGGGATAGTCGAAATTACCTGTATAGTCGAAATTCGCTGCAGTTACCCTAACACTTTCTATCGAACATTGGGCCGAACTTCAGGAATGTATTGTACATGTAAAAACAAGTAAAAAAAACCTCTAACGTTGTTATACGATTGTCTTCTGTTTAATAAATAAATCATTAGTGTCATTATACGAATGATGAATTAGAAATACTGCAGTCGATATTAAAGAAAGGCATGAAACAATCAGGAGAGCAACGGGCGCTCTTCGTAGGCGAAGTAGACTATGTTTACAAGTTAACGGTAATATTTTTGAAAACTTTTTAGCACACCGAAAGTAAAACGATGTTCGATAGAAAGTGTTTTAATTACGTTATAACTTGAGAATAAAAGACAATCGCATAACAACATTAGAGTTTTTTTTTTACTTATTTTTACATGTACAATACATTCCTGAAGTTCGGCCCATTCCTCCCCACTCACCCTGTATAAACAAATATTTATTGAACGAAGAAATTTTTTTTTTTAATTTTGAGTTGGTTAATAAATGAAGTTCTTTAATGCATAAATAATTCAACAAAATTTTATTTTTGGTAAAACATTTTTATGAAATTTTCGCCAAAAATGTGTAAAATATTTTTGTCCTCCACCTTACTTTCCTGAGAGGTTAGTCTAAAAATCTGAAAAATTACTCAATAATGTACATTGATGGTAACCGGAATAGTTCTATAGTGTAAATATCGATTTTTTGTATCGTTGAAAAAATAATTATTTTTCAAAAATGTATTGTGTGGTATCAGAAGACGGTTTTTAAGACGTAGATTAAAGAACGAAAAGTATTATTTTCATATTTCATTAGTTTAATACGATTATCAAAAATGTGCTAAAAAAACTTTTTTTACCAATGGGGGTAATCCAAAAATCTCGAGTATTGCACATTTTTGAGCAAAAATGTTAAAGAAATTAATATTGTAACGGGACGCCACTGTGGCCAGTTTGTTAATGCGAAGGGATAAGGGTGGCTATGGTGATATGTTGTTATTATTGTGGATAGAGTTGTTGATTGTTTTGTTGAATGTAAAACGTCAAAAAATACAAAAACTATTTTACATTTATATATTATTATATCTGATTTAAATTAACAAAGTTGTCATTATATGTCTTGGAGTGTGTTTTTTTTTTTTTAAATTATGTAGTTTGTTTTACCCTAACCAAATCATAATAAATTATTTTTTGCAATAAAATGCTACAATATCTTTTTAGACTTGACAGATTGTAAATTGTTAATCAGCGTTCTACTGTTTTTTATTTATTTTTTTTTTTAATGGCCTTTGCTTCTGTGGCAATTAGCCAGGACAATTTTTGTTTGAGAAAATTTCCATGCCATAACCGGGATTTGAACCCGAGCCCCCATGGTTGGTAGTCAAATGAGCTGACCACTACGCCATAGCGACCGGCTACTGTTTTTTATTGTGTTTGCTATATTTTATTGTATTTATTATGTTGTTTCCTACTATTTATTTTATACTGTTCTTGTATTTCATTGATATGATAACTTCCATACCATTCTACTTCGCACGTAAACAAATATGACTATGCCTATCACATCAATGCATGCATGTATACCCACACATAATTGTATTTTGTATATGAAGGTTAATAAAATTATTATTATTATTATTATTATTAATATGAACCATGTAGGAATTTTAATTTGATAATTATTTCGAGAGACACCATTTTTTTGCAACATTACATTATTTTTTTGCAACAAATTAACATTATTTTTTTGCAACTTACAATATTCATATAAGAGATCTGGATAGATATAGTTGGGGTCTTGATGCGAGCACATCTCATGTACGGTTCTAGGTCTCTAGACTGAAGCATGTGTTTTAAAATTTTAAAAGTTTTCGAAATTTATTAGTAGTATTTTTAATATGTACGGCACATATTAAAAACATATTTGTTTTAACTTTCCAAATACCTACAAAACTCTAAAATGTGGGAAAATTCACATTTCACATTATTTTGGCTTCTTCACTTCGATTCGACTTCCTTTAGGAGAGCCACTCTATTTAATCGGCCGAACCATAAAAACCTTAATCCTGCACTGTTTTTAGATATAGCTTGCCTCTCTAAAGCGAACCGATTTCATAATCCCAAAACGGCTATCCAGAAAACTTAATATACATTATTTATTATTTTTTTATGAAAAATATATTATAAGACACATAACAAAAATAGTTTAAAATTTACAATTGGATGAATATTTAAGAAGCAACGAGGAACATCACCTACTGATGTATCTACACTGGAGCGGATAGTCATATAACTTTATCACGCGATCATGCTCCGTGATAACGTCATTGAAAACCTACTGCGGGCCTTTTTTTTTGACTAGGTTAATAATTTGTTTGTTAAATTATTATTTTTGTAAATTATCAATGTACCATTTGATGTATATTTACTTGTAATTTGTGAAAATCTGTTGTAGAGATTTATCTCTGTTGATTTTCCGACGTAAAATAAAAATAAAAAAATAAAATAAAATAAAATAAAATACCTACATATAAAAATATAGATAAAAAAAACATTTTAAAAACACAGGCAGGACGCACGAGCATTCTGCTTGTTATCATATACGGTCTGGAAACGATGACGTAGACAGTCAGAAGTCCAAACAGACTAAGACCAACACAAAGGGCAATGGAGTATGTCATGTTGGGCGTAAGTTTGCGGGACAGAATCAGAAATTCGGAAATTCGGAAACGTAGCAAAATTACAAACGTAAAACACCGCCTTGCGAACCTCAAATGGAGCTGAGAAGGACATATCGTAAGACAGGACTCAGATAGGTTGACAAACAAAATGGCCCGTTGGTGCCCGTAGCTAAACAAAAAAAAATCATCGAAACCGTTGGCTTGACGAGTAGCATCGCCGGGAACCAATGGTATAGAAAAACTCAAGATAAAGATATGTAGAATAAGAAGAGGGATGCTTAAATCCAACCGTGGATGAATACAGACTGAGAAAAAAGAAGAAAGAATAAGACTTAAACACCTAATAACTGCAATACGCCACCAAAGATATTAAGAAAACCAAGAATCAACCTCCAACTGTCAAGATTTAGCAAACAGCAAATTACAAACGTCCAGTACAAAGAAGAGTTTAACAGAATAATAAATCAGCTCCACCCAGGCACTTCTCTTCTCTATACCGATGCAGCCAAAACCCAGAATAAAGTGACTGCAGCCTATGGATCTGAACACTCAACAAAAAAAATTCTTCTGCCCAATCTGCTGCCAACCATCACAGCTGAAACCGAAAGCCTTCACCTAGCAATAGACAGTATACTGAAAAAAAAAAACAACCATCACTTCGCCATATGCACAGACTCACTAGGAGCTATCAACGAATTAGGAAACATAAACAGTAATGTTTTTATAAAAATAGAAGCAAGCACAGTAACACAATCACTCGTTCACCAACTACAAGAAAATAAGTCCAATCACATTACAATAATATGGGTAACCAAACACCATGGAATACCAGGCAACGAAGCCGCTGACCTTGCTACTAAATCTACAGCCGGTACAGTAGCATACTACACCCCAGTACTTCCCCAAGACCTGCACAGAACAATTAAAGAAAGAGAGAGAAGACAAATGGACGAACATAACGAATAATAAACTACGAGTAATCAAAACACAAAACAATCAAGACACATCAATGTGGGACCAAAATCTAAAAAGACGAGATCAGAACATTTTGAGCAGATTGAAAATAGGTCACTCAAAAATAACTCATCAACACCTTTTGGATAAATCTGAGCCAATCATTTGCCCAATATGTAAGACAGGATATGTAAGGATCACAACAGAACACATAATAACCAGCTGTGCTAAATACAACACTAAATACAACGAAATAAAACATTAAATATAACTAACCGCCCAACTGTCAGATACTCTAAAGCAGCGTTTCTCAACCGGGTGGCCGCGGCCCCCTAGGGGGCCGTGAAGGCTTCGTCGGGGGGCCGCGAAGTCATACAAGATCGAAACATGAAAATATAATAAAAATTCACTCAATCTTACAAGATATAGATTTGATTCTTATTTATAAATACGATTATCTTATATTGATATTCATAAAAACATACCTTTCACAACATAAATAAAATAAATATTCTATTTATTTTTATACTTAATATACTTATTTTGACAACTAATTTAAACTACAGGCTATTTCAAATGTTTAAGTTGTCACTAGCTAACTTCATAATTACTAAATGGGCTTTTACTAAACAAAACGATGAAAAGCTTCATTTAATCGATAAAAATTACTAGATTTGAAAATCTAGTTCCGCTTTAACAAAAGAAACAGACTATAAGTAGACTATATCAAGGTCAGATAAATTGTATGTGTCGGTTAATGGGTTTCTCTGGCAATAGTTCGCGTTGGAGGTACTTCAAGTATTTTAAGTTGTGCTTTGAAGTAGGTACTATTTGAAAGTGCAATATTTGTTATTATATATATTTTTAATTGCTCTCCGAACTACAGGTAACTCAAGAGTAAGGATGCGAATGTGTTTAAATTAAAATGAAAGGTACTTTGAACACTTGTAAATAAAAATATTTTACTTTCAAGTCGTTATAGGGAATATAATCGTCATTTAAAAATATCACAGTTTTTTTGTCAACCGTAAAAGACTTTATAAAAATGTTTAAGGAAAAGTTGCTCTATCCAAATATATTCAATATGACATACGTTCCCATTTAAAAATTAGAAATTGTTCTTGATATTCTGTAATTCCGTTTTTTCCGGAAAATTTCAATACTACCATTCAATTTTGTGGATAAATTTTAGTTCAAAATTTTTGACGTCTGAGCAACGTCGCCTTTTCGAAAAAACTCGTGTTCCCATTATCTTGATACACCATATATATATATATATATATTTGGCTGTAAAATTATTGGGAAGAAAACTGTGAGGAAAGTAAAACTCAACTTTTCTTCCCAATAATTTTACAGCCAAATAATTACTGGAACGGAATAATTTTTTAATCTATATATATATATATATACGAAAGAAAGTTCTTGACGAAATTAATATGGTTATTACTCGTCATATATTTATTAAAAAATGTTCACCGAGGCGTTTCGATTGGTAATCCAATCATCCTCAGTCTATAAATAAGGATACACAATGAAATATAACAAAATCGAAATTATTAGTCTTGCATGAAAGAATATTTGTGATGAAGAAATGTAAAAGTAAAAGAAATAACTAGAAAACTAACAATGAAACCAAAATATGAAAAACAAAACCAAGATGGCGCGAACTCCATTTTCCATTTTTCAGGAGTTTCATTTTGAATTACGTACGGTAATAATATATGTGCTAAACACGTAAACTGAAAAACATTTAAATTAAAACAAAATGGACAAACAATATTCTTTAATACAGTCATAATTAGCAACAAAAGGAAGTGTTCTTAACAAAGATAGCTTACCCAATATTATTGTCAAAAGTGTAAAATAATGTATTTCCACATTAAAATGTTTGGAACGGACAGGAACGGTTAATCATAGTCTAGCCGAACGGTCTATACCAGTTTAGGACAGACCGTTATTCATTGTTAGTTTTCTAGTTATTTCTTTTACTTTTACATTTCTTCATCACAAATATTCTTTCATACAAGACTAATAATTTCGATTTTGTTATATTTCAATGTGTATCCTTATTTATAGACTGAGAATGATTGGATTACCAATCGAAACGTCTCGATGAACATTTTTTAATAAATATATGACGAGTATAACATAAGAATTTTATTTATTTTATATATATATATAGGGGCCGCAGATAATATTTATATAATTTGGGGGGTCCCAGGCCATAAAAGGTTGGGAAGCACTGCTCTAAAGAACGACCCAACAATATAAAAATCAAATATATTAAACTTTATAAAAGAAGCAGATTTAACAAGCAATACATAGTTGTGTATTTCTGGTTAAATCTGCTGTTAAATTCGTAAGCAAAATGTAATAAATATATGTATATATACTAATTATCATATAATTATTGCATATTAGAATTAGCAAATAAGTAATATTATAAAAACATGTATAATATAAACTGTAATAACTTCAGGACGCTAGACACCTAGATGTTGAAGCGTCGTTACATAAACAGTAGGAAAAAAAAAACCTCCACATATTCCACCGTTAAGCCAATAACTCAACGTAACAAATCAAATTATTTAACCTTACAAATAATTACACTGTTCGTATATACATAAGTAATAACCAAAAGAGTATAACTGGGGCAAATTTGAATAGAATGCTCGGAAGGTTAATATATTCTATTAAAATATCTCTGCATTCAGAAGTTAATCCTAAATATAGAAGTAAAAACCTTTTTATTTGGCCTTTATAATGTAATTTATTAAAATCTGCATAAAAGAATTGAAAAACATAAAACCCAAACTGTGGTTTTACAGCCATATTATTAAAGTTTTCTAAAAATAATCGCTAATTTTGTAAATTTCATAGTGACCTGCAGCACGTAATTGGTGATAGTACTCATCGACCTTTAAAAGGAAGTTTATGAGCTTTTGAACTTTAATGTACTGCTTACAATGTACGCCTCTATGTAGTACTTTGTGATAACAAAGTAAGCTTTATTTAAGCTCTGCCGAACTGTGCTTTATGGAAATCTACGGTTTTTAATTAAAAAGACTTGGTTTCCTGCTATTTAAATTGATATTATTATTGTTTAAGACTTTAAGCTCATTTTGAACAATGAATTATGTCAAGATATTTTTCTTTTACTTAATTTACTTCCTCCGCTGCAAATTGCGAGCCTTTACGACAGTTGATAATAAGATATATTGTGGAATTTTTCAGTACGTGAAATGAACTGAAATGAAGGAAAAATTATGTTGTGTCATTGTCGAGCAGGAAGAGAGTCCAATTCACCAAATGAACAAAGATTTGGCCAATTTATTAGGTGGACTAAAAATACGACCGCGTAATTGAAGTTTTGTAAATTATTATTTTAATTTTTTTGATTTTGTAATAATCTTGTTTTCTTACTTTATTTATTAATGTTATACATTATATTTTATGTTTTCAATTTTGGTGTCACTACTTTGCGAATTTTCAATAAATGTCTACATAAATAAAACTATAATCCATTACAAATAAGAATGCAGTAATTGGCGCTGCGAACCGAGTATGATTTATGTACTTGTACTGCAAATTTGTAAATACAGTATTTTGGGAATTTTGAATTAAAAATATATCATTTATAAAATTATGTCAAAATTGATGGCAAGTGTGAATTTACACACAGGACAGTGTTTTGTACGTATTTGGCGATGATAACAAATTGTGGGTACATATTAAAAATAAAAAATTTCCATAACTTTTGAAAAAATAATTCACGTGTAGGGATATGCGATACTGAGAAAGTATCGATTTTTGGGCATCGATAATATCGAATAAAAAGTATCGATACCGGTACCATAGCGAAACAAAATATAGAAAGGAAAAATGAATATATTTTCTATAAAACTTAAAAAACATTTTATTCTTATAATAAAATTTTTTTTTTTACAATAATAAATAGATTAAAGCATAAAAGCGATTCCAAACGTTTAGGCGGAACTAAATGAAAATTTCATTCTTTTAGGTTGTCACGAGTCATGAGAACGGACCTCGCTTGGGTTATTTTATTTTTCAGGTTGTTATGTGAAAATTTAAAATTCCAACAGTGAAACTGTTCTGTGATTGAAACCATGTGAACGAATGACGTTTATTAAAAATTTTAATACTTTTACATATTTTGAAGACAAAACAAATAAATAAATGGGAAATTTTTATTAAGAATGACACAAAATTAAAATACAATGAAAAGGACATTTTATAATGACAATCAATTAAATCTAGAATTTGCAATGTGAGTATGATTTACAAAGCTTAAACAAAATAACCAAAAGTCCGAATTAACAGATAAAAATTACTAGATTTCAAAATCTAATTATGCCTTAACGTTTGGAATAGCCTAAAAACAAAGTAAGAGGACATTTTGATTTCAGTAGTTCGCACCTTTGAAATTGTATGTCAGGTTGGTATTAAAAAATGGTAAGGCAATGGGGCCTATAGGTCTGAGTTATTGTTTAAAATATAATTAAACACTCCACTCTTCTTCATTCAAACACCGAGAAAAGTACTAAATTGACTATTTCTGTCTCTGCATACAGTGGCTCCTACTTTCGAAAATATCTATAGATACTACAGATAAGAATTTCTGAGCAATTTTATATTAGTTAGGGAAGACTGTCTTCATATCGTCCCAAACCATATACTTAAATCGCGATATTGAATGAAAAATATCGATACTGATATCGTATCAGTAGTATCGGAACATCCCTATCCACGTTCTTCTGGAGACCTACGAGAGTACTTAATTACGAGCTTGTGCTCGCATCAAGCCGCAACTATAGCTATCAAGTTCTCAGTCAAAATATATTGTAAATACAGTGTTGCAAAAAATTCGATAACTTTCGAAATAATTATTATACCATTAAAAATTCCTCATACTATTCCGGTTCATGTGCAGTACTCAGAATTTTTTCAGATTTTTAGATTAACCCCACTGGGTTAGAGGTTGCGGGATAAAAGTTTTTTCTAGCGAAACTCCTGTTAAAATTAAGAAATTTACAAAAATAAAAAGAAACTATGATCTATTTCAAATTAGAAAAAAAGTAGATAGCGCTGCGAATCAAGTACGATTTACATTGGACAAATACAGTATAGCGGGATGTTTAAAATAGGTTACAACTAGGGCATGGGCGTAGTAACAGGATTAGCCAGGGATTTTTTTTAAATATATAAAAGTAACGTAAATTCAGTTTAATGGGAAATTTGAAAAAGTTAAAAAATATTAATTTTTAAAAATTATGTACTATATATAAAAAGAGAGATTTGGCTAAAAGAGTTTAAATAAAGCAATAAAACAAACAATATATCTTCAGACCTAAAGTTTCTTATTTAAATATTTATTGTAAATAAAAATTAAAAATATATGTGTATATAAAGGTCTAAAAATTATATCAATAACTTCTTCTTTGGGCACTATCAGCTGGGCTGTCTTTTGGCCTCACATTAGTCCTCTATCTTGATCTGTTAATTGTCAAGTGTCAAAAAATATTTACATCAGATAACCTAAAAAATATATAACTGCGTAAAAAGAAATTACATGGAGAATTTTCTCCATAAAATCTACGCCAAGAATATAAATAAAGGCCTAAATATGTAAATAATAACAAAATATACGAAAAAATAAAATAATTTAAATAATATATATTTCCAATGTACGACACTGAACATTTGTCAACTTGGACTAAAAACAATATTTTAACAGTGTAATAGGGATGATTTTCTAAACCAATCCGAAGCAAGGACAAACAGAGAATATCAGTATTTTCTAATATGTTTTGGCAATTACTGTCTATATTTGGCAATATAGCGTTTGATCTGGCAACATTTGTGACGCGGGACCTGGAGGGGCGGCAGGTGAACATGTGATACGCCTTCAGTACGAGTTTGAACTCGCTAGTGTAATTTTGTTGTCCATACCGATTTTTTTCGTGAAACAGTTTTTTTCTAGGGCGTGCTAAAAATGAGTGACATTCATTTCGAGCAACAGTGTGCTATCAGGTTTTGCTTCAGACTTGGGAATCAAGCTGTTCCCAAGTTTCAAAGTTCCGGAAACTTTTGCAAATCTTCAGTAGGTTTTTTGGTCGTGTAAAGCATTTTCAGAAGGAAGAGAGCTGATTGAAGATAAATCACACAGCGGAAGACCTTCATCTTCAAGAACCGATGACAAAATCCGGGATCTTGTGCGTTCAGATCGTCGGTTGACAGTCAGAATGATCGGGGAAGAGTTGAATTGGACACACTACTGTTCATCAGATTTTGACCAATGAATTGGGGATGAGAAAAATCTGGGCAAAAATGGTTCCAAAAAAACGTTTCACAGGACCAAAAGGACATCTCAGGAGGCCTCCTTATTCGCCTGACTTGAGACTTTTTCCTCTTCCCAAGATTGAAAAATCACCTCAAGGAACGTCAGTTTGGGATACTCGAAAACATTCAAACGTCCGTAACCGACCAGCTGAAAGCTATTCCAGTCTCCGAATTCCAGCACTGCTATGAGGATAGGAAGAAACGTCACCAGCACTGTGTGGCTTCCCAAGGAAGTTATTTTGAGGGCGACAATATTAAATTATAATTCTATTCGAATAAACAAAACAAAAAAATAAATCAATCCTTTTACTTAATTTAAACACTTTGTATATGGCATTCCGCGCTAGTTGCACGATACAGTATTACTAGCAGAGTACCAGTTTTACACGGAATAAGCTCAATTAAGTTCAGTTAAGTTGATTATAAAATAAACAATAATTTTTTTACTAATTTTTTTACTTAGCATTTCTAAAGAACTTCTTTGCACACAACGTTTCATCCCTTTGCGTGTAGTTTACGCTCACTCATCAAAATTACTCCTGCAAATTTAAATTATGATATGGAACATAATAGTACATAATCTGCAACGGATTCACTTTAAAGTGTGTTGAAAATCTAGTGGAAATTGGTTCAGCCATTATGGCGTGATGCCCGCACAAACAGATCGACAGACTTTCACATTTATATAAATACTAGCTGGTGTACCCATGCTTCGCTACGGTATTTAACAACGCTAAAGTTAAATATATAAAACGATAATATAATTTAAAAACTATTAGGCGATGGAAAATAAAGAATTCTACATCAGTGCCATCTATTGGTAAGTTCTGCACCAAATAGCAACATACATGTATAACTTTAAACATTTCTGTGCATGCGTACACTTAACACTGTGATAACTTCGTTGTTATCAATCTTTGATGCATAGTTTAAAATTCTTTATGATTCTGCGTGAAATGATCTAATTTATTATTCTAAAATAATTGATACATCACTATAAAACTCCGATGTTATGCACCCACAAACTTTATAATACAAAAACTATTACGTTTAAAAATATAAAATTGCCCAATACACGATATCAGTGCATGATATATGCTCTCACAGACTTTGTTTTAGATCTAGTTAAGATCTACATATTTTTTCTGCATTATGTCAATATATCTCTTAAAGTTAAGACAATGTAAACAATTCAAACTGCACGAAGAGTGCAAAACTGACCCCCCATAACGCCCTCTAGGCGGACATGGGCCTGGCGGACAAGTTAGAACCCTCACTAAAACGTTTCCCTTTTACTTCCCTGTACTAAATTGGATGTAATTTGGTCTATCCGTTTGGCTTTATATAAAGAACAGACAAACAAACAAACAAACAGAAATTCATTTTTATGTATAAGATATATCAGGTCGTCAACAGTGATTGCGTTTACACGTAAACTTTAATTGTTTACGTTTACGTGTAAACTTATGTAAACAATTGGTAAACTTGTCAACAATGTAAACAATGTAAACTTTGTAAACTGTCAAATAATGAGGTTAGTTTTAGTTATTTAATACGAATAATAGAGAGTTAATGAACAAGTATATTCAGTTCAAAACAATAAATTTATTTAAAAAATGGTGGGAAGAAACCGACGGAATAGTTCTGAAGAACTAGATTTTGTTTTAATTAAAGAAAATGAAAGAAAATATAGGGCGTTATGCGAAATTTGCAATGAATCTTTTCGTTATTAAAAAATATAGGCTGATTTTCTTAAAGCTGAAATTTAATGTATTTTGTTAAATTTATTAAAGAAAAAAGTTTTTTATTTTTCATATTCATATTTACTAATTTGTATGTAACACCTGTATAATGATGCAAATTCGATTTTTATTAATATGTATATTGGCTTGTCCTAATTTTATATACTTACTTTTTCATTTAAAATCGTTTCGTTAAAATTTTATTATTTATAAAAATGTATTGAAAATGAGGTTCTGTAATTCAAAACAAGTCTAAATCATTGTTTACATTGTTCACGTTGTTTACATTGTTTACAAGAGTTTTGTGTTTACTTTACATCAAAAGTTTACGCGTCAACAATGAGGTAACTCACATCATGTAACTTACACGCCCATCACTGGTCGTCAATGATGATATTTGTAGTTAATAATATTGCCAACTTTAACAGCTTATTTATTATTTGATATTGGCTTAATATATATTTTTTTTTGTTGGAAAATTACACATCTCGCCTAATTAAATAAATCATTGTATGCTCTAAAAAATATCAAAAACTTTTGGGATGAATGTTTTTGTGTTTTATTGTTTAAATATCTAACAATAGATAATAATTTAGTACATTTTTCCATCATGCAAATGATGTTATTTAATACCAAATATAGTACAATATTATGTTCATATCGTCATTATCAATATAATAGCCCAATGTTTGTCCCTGCGTGGGTGAGTGCCTGTCGTCTAAAACAAATTTGAAGCGGGATTCCGAAATGTAACGAAATAATCCGAAGCTTACCGAAGTGTTACCAGCATAAACAAGAAACTCTAAACACTCCGATATGCTTTGACCGATATGAACAATATTTTGCAGATTTATTCTCTAAGAATCTAAAAATATTATTACATATACAAATGTCTAGGGTTTCGTAGGTATAAACAAGAAACTCTAGATACTCCTATATGCTTTGACCGATATGAACAATATTTTGCAAATTTATTCTCTAAAAAACTGTGGATAAAATTACATATTGAAATGTCTAGGATTTTGCAGGCATAAACAAGAAATTATAGGCACTCCTATATCATTTGACTGATATGAACAATATGAACAATATTTTGTAGATTTATTTTCTAAGAATCTATGAATATAATTACATATAGAAATTTCTAGGGTTTTGTAGGCATAAACAAAAAACTCTGGACACTCCTATATCCTTTGACTGATTTGCAGATTTATTCTCTAAGAATCTGGGGATAAAATAACATATAGAAATGTCTAGGGTTTCGTAGGCATAAACGAGAAAATCTAAACACTCTTATATCCTTTGACCGATACGAACAATATTTTACAGATTTATACTCTAAGAATCTACGAATATAATTACATACAGAAATGTCTAGGGTTTCATAGGCATAAACAAGAAACTCTTATATCGTTTTCCCATATAATATTGACTTTATTTTTTATTTACACGATTATTTAAACTGATTTGAGATATTTTTGAATAAATTTTGGTAAAAACGGTAAATTAATGTAAAAATAAACTAAACGTTTTAAATTACCTTTATTTTAAAAAATGTAAATGTAATTCATTGAGTAAAACTCGCCTTGGTATATGCTGTTCACTTGAAGTAAGGCACTTCATGAAATAAGGCGTATGGCAAGAAAAAGAAGTAAGAGGTGTCGAGCAAGTTCCACATTAAGGTAATGATGTGTTTGCCAACATGGTTGGCAACGGGTGCCTAGTATGTAGTAACATAATATTAAAATATATAAATTTTGAAATACGTACAGTACTTGAAGAGATTTTGAAATTGTAAAAAATCACTTAAAATTAATTTCTACCGACACAACTTTAATTCCGAGAACTGAATTCCGTAAAAAACTGATATACAAACCACTTCTGTAACTCAGTTACTATGATTTTAGTAACTAAATTGGTCACTATGAGCAAGGTGAAATCATGAATGAAAGTCATTATACTTTTTATAATATTTTATCATGTAGTTACGTTATTACACAGTGATTTTTTACAGAATTGATCTGATTAAGGGAAAGATACTAGGTAGGTAGATGAACTTGTTAACGTTATGTTAAAGTGGCGGAATATTGAAAAATTTTACTGATCGGTATTGTCTTTTATGTTATAAACTTAGATTAATTGGAATTAAGGGCATACTTATTAAAACGCTTTCATCTGTTAACTATATTATAGATTCTATTGAAAACAATTTAACTTCAAAACTGACAACTTACAACTACGTGTCTTATCATTCTAACAACTGATTAAAACTGTTTTAAACAATCAATAAGCAATAATCTAACTCAGCTAAATAATAGTCAAGTTAGTTTTTTTGCTTATGGGGACGCAAAACCGTATAGTTTTCACAACTTTCTTATACAAAACTAAAAATCTATCTTAATAAAATTGGGGGCTATGTATTTTTTTTTATTTTTTCGACTGCATATTTGGTTTCTACACGTTTCAGAAGATTATATATATCCATATCCGCAAAAAGAAACAATTTTTGGCAGGTGTCTCTCTGTCCGAGATTCACGCAAAAAAGGCTTTTTTCACGTAATTTGGTATCATGATATAGTAAAACCAGGATTCGAACATAGGCTATAAAACAGGGATGGGGAGTCGACAGAAAAATGAACGACTCCCGAGTCGGTATTTTTGAGAACCGACTCCGACGCCCGACTCCTTTCACTCATAAATCGTACTTACATTAAATATTTTAGTTTGGGACTATCATTATAAAATGTCATTTTATTTATAAGTTGATTTTATGTGTTATTCTTAATACAAATTTTTGAATATATCAGTTTTTAAAAAATTATTTTATTATATATAGGTACTTTATTTATCATAATATGGCATTTTCATATATTTTTAGATTTTAGCTACCAACATGAATCATGAAATAATCACGGAGCTCATTACAACTTGAAAAAACAAAAATCCCGTTAAGTTCCGCTTAAACATAACAACCATACGGAAAAAGATAAAAAAAGACATGTGTAAAAAATATCTTACTGCCTTATTTTATTATTCAGTTCCAATATTGTATTAATCAAATTATAAACTGGCGAATATGGAAAACCGGTTAAAACTGGTATTAAACATTGTCCATTTCATTTTCGTTCTTATTGCACGATACTGTTCCCGTTTCCGTTTTTTAAAAAATCTAATAACACCATTATTATGTTTTCATTGTCGGAGTGTTATCAACCTTGATAAAAATTAAATCAAATAGTCGAGTGTCGATAGTTCTTTTGACTCTCGACTCCGACTCCCGACTCCTCCAAAAAGTTTTGACACTTCGACACTTCGACACTCGACTTCCGACTCCCGATTCCCGACTCCCGACTCCCGACTCAAAATTTTACAGTGGGCCAATGTAACCAGTCTAACTAGATGGTAATTTTCACGTTTTCTCGAAAACCAATTCATACGGTGTTTATTTAGTTTCAGAATGAATTGTATTAATATAGGCGAAATATTGTACCCAAACATTTCAATTTTGTTGTTAATTAAATGCATAAATTCTTAAATAAGCTCCTAATTTTTTATGTGAATTTTCCAGAGCTCCTAACGTTTCATGATATTCTGTAGAATTTAACTGATTTATTTTTATTTGACAAATTGTTTATTTTTATTTTTATTTTATTTTTTCTTTTATGTAAATTTTAGAATCGTACACAGGTCGAGCCCAATAAGTACGACTACAAACAATATACATTGAAAGAAATCTTTTAGTAGTACAATGTATAAATACATACACATAGATATCCAAAAACCAATTGTTTCTGGACTTTTTAGAAACTGAAAATTGGGAAACAGTACTTCAACAAAATTGCCCCGAAAAAGCATTCACATTATTCAATAATATCTTCACGTATTATTACAATATCTGTTTTCCTAAAAAGCGCGTTTCAAGTACCAACAGCAGAAGAAGTAGGCTACCATGGTTGACTAAAGATGCATACGAACTTAGGGATAAAGTAAACACATATCGTGAATTATCACAAAACTACCCAATATTTAGAGACCAATACACATCTGCTAACCGACAATATAACAGTTTACTGCAACAATTAAAAATTCAATATAATGACCAATTAATTGATAACTCTGAAAATAAACAAAAAAAAATGTGGGGTATAATCAATAAAACAAGGCAAAATCTAACAGATAATACTGACTTTTCCGTGTTCGAAAAAAAATCTGAAAATATAGATATTGATAACATAAATAATGAAAATGTAGCTGACCTCTTTAACAATTATTTTTCTTCTATAGCAAGAAACATGAGTATAAACTTTGACAGAGATATTGACTACGAGTATATTAATTCCAATATTCCTCTGTCAAACAACACTTTCTTCCTAGCACCTATCTGTGAATGCGATGTGTCGGAGGCAATATCAAATCTCAAAAATTCGCATGCAGCTGGGGACGACAATTTTTCGAATAGTTCAATTAAACTCTCTAAAAATCTAATTTGCAGCCCTTTAATGCATATCATAAATCTCTCTTTTCAACAGGCAGTTTTTCCTGAAAATTTAAAATATTCACTTGTAAAACCGTTGTACAAAAAAGGCAGCAAAACAACACTAAATAATTACAGACCAATAAGCCTTATATCTCCCTTCTCAAAAGTAATAGAATCGACTGTTAATAAACAATTAGTTTCCTTTCTTTCTAGTTCCAATCTTCTAACACCTTTTCAACATGGATTTGTAAAAAATAAATCAGTAGATACTGCTCTTTTTAACTTTGTCGCTGATATACACAAAATACTGGATTCGGGAGACACAGCCTTGGGAATTTTTGCTGATTTGAGTAAGGCGTTTGATTGCGTTGATCACAATATCCTGTTAAATAAGATGGAACGTTACGGCATTAGAGGACAAACTTTGGACTGGTTTAAATCCTATTTGAGAGGTAGAACTCAGTACACAATTGTCAATAGCAATAATACCACTCACCGCTCTAAAAATAAACCCATGAAAATGGGCGTGCCACAAGGTTCTGTGCTTGGTCCCACATTATTTATTCTATATTCCAATGACCTTCCCAACTATTTTGTATTGTATTGTATTGTATTTATTTAATTTATACAGATTCTGCACAAATGCGTCAGTATACAATTATTGATCAATTAAATAAGAACAAAATCAACATACATGAAATAAAAGAATATAATAATATAAATAAATTAAAATTAGCTAATAACTAGGCATAAATACAGGTTAGTGCGGGCAATTAATTATTTCCAAGAAATTGAGATAGGCTATAAAAACAATTATTTGTGAGATACAGTTTTATTTGACTCTTAAATATTTTTAAGGAAGAGTTGTTTTTTATAGCTGGTGGTAGTTTATTATAGATTCTTACAGCCATACACAGAGGGCTGTTATCTGTAATTGCTAATCTGTGAGGAGGCATTACTAAATTGTCTTTGTGCCTAGTATTAAATTGGTGCACTTTACCTCGTTCCTTATAATGATTTAAATTTTTACGAGCATGTATTGCCATCTCATAAATATATAAACATGGGAGAGGTAAAATTTCATGCTTCCTAAATATAGGTTGACATGATTCCCTAAACATAGCACCAAATAAAACTCTAATGATGCGCTTTTGAATTATAAAAATCTGTTTTCTTGGTGGAGAGCAACCCCAGAAAATTAAGCCATATGAGAGTCTAGATTGCACTTCAGCGAAATAAAAGTTTTTTAGGACATTAATACGCATAATTGGTTTCAGACATCGTACTTGATAGCAGATAACACTGAGTTTGTCACATAGAATTTGGCAGTGAGTATCCCATTTAAGTGTGGACTGGATATTTAGGCCTAAAAACTTGGTAATATTAACACTATTGATTGTGGTACTGTCCAAAGCCAAATGATTTAAATCCGCATGGAAAATTCTACCAGCATAAAAAACCATGAAAACAGTTTTATTGAAATTAAGAAATAATTTGTTAGCGCAGAACCATTCAAACAATGCAGTGAGTATATTTTGTGCATCTTCTAAGACCTGTTCTAAGTTTTGGCCACTAGTAATTATCGAGGTATCATCGGCGTACATTATAGTCACAGCATTATTGATGATTCTGACAAGGTCATTAATAAAAATAATGAAGAGCACCGGGCCCAGTATAGAACCCTGCGGTACACCAATACTAACTGATTGAATACAGGATGTAGCTTCAGAAATTGAATCATACCAACTATTTTTTATAGTTACACATTGAGAGCGACCATGTAGATAGGATCTGAACCAGTCTAAAACAATGCCACGTAGGCCATAAAGTTCAAGTTTCTTTAAAAGTATACTGTGACTAACACAGTCAAAAGCACGACTAAGGTCACAGAAAATAGCCAGAGGATTTTGTTTTAGCTCTAGGAGTGATATAATTTTTTCATAGAAGCTACTGATAGCAGTAATAGTGCTCTTATTTTTAACAAACCCGTGTTGCGATTCAACTAAGACGTTAAAATTGTTTAAAAATGGCAACAATCTGTGAAACATAGCATATTCTAATATTTTGGAGAATACAGATAGTAATGCTATAGGCCTATAATTTTCAATGAGTAGAGGACTACCTTTTTTGAAAACAGGGCATATAATTGCAGTTTTTAACATCTCGGGAAAAACACCATTAGAAAGTGATTCGTTAATAATATATGTAATAGGGTTTAGGAGATACATTTTAAATTCTTTAATTAAAGTGGTCGGAATACCATCAATGCCAGATGAGCTAGAATTTTTTAAATTGCTAATAATATTCAGTATTTCAGCATTGTCATAGGGTATAATAGCCATACTGTTAGGGTTCGGGGTAATTATTTCATCTCTATATTTAAATTCAGGAATTTGGCTAATTATATCATGAGATTTTAAAAACATTCCGAATTTAACTATGACTGCTTTCGCCGATGATATGAACTTCCTGACGAAATGCAAAACTGCTCTTGACACGGAAACATCCTTTGCTTCCGTTATGACTGAAATTCATACTTGGACAAATAAAAATAAATTAACTTTGAATATAGACAAAACTACTTGCATTACCTTTAAAACATCACATAACAAAACAATATCAAGTAATTTTCTAACATACGACGGTGAAAATATAAATCTCTCCAAAGATACAAAATTACTTGGACTCTACATAGACTCAAACATAAAGTGGACTACTCATATAGATAATCTCTGCCAAAGGTTATGCTCCTGTTTATATGCATTAAAATCTCTAAAAATGCAGTGCAGCAAAAGAGTCTTAAAAAATCTATATTACTCTTGTTTCCATTCGCATCTCAAATATGGCATTATTCATTGGGGTCAATCAGCTGGATGGAATAGAGTTTTCGTGTTGCAAAAATCTGCAATACGAATCCTAGATTCAATAAATTTCAGAGACTCTTGTAGAGAATCTTTCAAAAATTTGAACATATTGACAGTCCCTGTAGAATATATCCTCTCCCTTGTCATTCTGGTGTACAAAAATAGAAATTTATTCCCGTTAAGCGACAATCACTCTCACGATACAAGAAACAGAAATCTTCTTGTTCCACAGGCTCATAATACATCTGGTTACCAAAAAGGAGCATACTTTAACTGCTGTAAATACTTTAATTCACTTCCTGAGAACCTTAAAAAGGTCGAAAATATGCAAAGTTTCAAATTTCAAGTAAAACGCCACCTATTACAAAATACCATCTATAATATTGCTGACTACAACACTGTGTAGTATTTTTTATATATATATTTTTTTTTATTTTTTTATATTTTTATATTTTTTTGTATTTTTGTAATATTGTATAATATGATTAATGTTTTATGATTTATAAATTAAATTTCTGTATGACATGATTTTCATATATAGTGTTGCACTATTGTAGATTGTACTCTTTTGTAATGTCTGTATATGGAAAATACAAATATAAACTAAAAAAAAAATATAAACTATACAACAAACGAAATCATATGCTTGAATCGTATAACTATATTACATATGCAATATTACATATAAATGTTATATAATTAATTGGTATTACATAAAAATATCAACAATACTCTTGAAAAAAATTAAGAATTATAAAGAAATTAAATTTTTAAGTTGGTTTTGTAAACCTGATTTGAATCGTAAAATATGTCTAAATTAGGGCAGTTACTATTAAATGTAGATATTAACCGATGCATTGGTGAGTTTAACAGGAAATTGGTTCTACTGCAAGCTTTATATAACAGTATAAACTAATGGCAACAACCACAGTGATGACAGTTAATTAATTCTAAAGCTTGCAGTAGACATTATTTCATTTTTCCATAGCCAGCCCTTATGTAATTACTTTTTGAAATCATGGTATTGTTAAACATTCGATTTATATATGTATTTCCTCCAGTTGGAAGCATACATGCATAGGGATGCTCCGATACTACAGATACGATACCAATATCGATATTTCTCATTCGATATCGCGATTTTAGTATCAATACTTGTAATAATGTGGAGTAATGAATTAGGAGAGTATATTAATAGATATTTATTTATATACGTCAAAATGTAAATTAACAAAATACAATACAATAAACATATATCTTTACCTAGTTACGCCAATAACAATATAAATTATTAACGCCAACTAATACATAATATACAAGATATTACAATTCCTTCCCCTTAAGTTAAGAATAATTTAGTCTTAAGGGTGGTCTTCTATTTTCTCTTTTTGGCCTAGCAGAGAAAGTATTAGTACTGGAAAAGGATTTATTACTTTTAATAATTTTATCATTTGCTTTAATGATTTGATCCAAATGCCTTTTCCACAACATGTCTTCATTTACTAAACGTACCATGTATGTTCTTTGTCCTAAAACTTCCTCTACTCTGCCCTTTTGCCAAATCCTTTTATTTGGATTTCTATAATCCTTAACATAGACAACCTTTCCTTCTAAAAATCTTACATTCCTCTTTCGGTGAGGTGATACATTATTATTTGATAAATTTGACGATTTTTCAAAAATTATATCTAAACGCGTTCTAAGTTTCCTTCCAAACATTCGCTGTGCAGGACTGACACCGGTTGCACAATGAGGAGAGTTTCTATAGTTGAAGAGATATCTGCTTACTAAGGTTTTCAAAGAATCTCTATTCTTATTGTCTTTAATTAATTTGTTGATAGTAGTTTTGAATGATTTGACTGCATTTTCAGCAGCGCCATTAGTTGCTGGATGAAATGGTGAAGATGTCGAAATTTTAATGCCGTTAATAAAACAAAAATTTGAAAAATCACTAGAAGTAAACTGTGCCCCATTATCCGTATGAATCTGTCTGGGTAAACCAAATCTAGCGAAAATTTCACGTAATTTTTCTATTGTTGTTTCTGTATCCATTTTATTTACTGGCATGACTTCAACCCATTTTGAAAATGCGTCTGTTAAAATTAAATAATTTTTACCACTAACCGGACCTAGAAAATCTAAATGTACTCTGTCAAAAACTGCCTTTGCTTCTGGCCAACAAACTAATTTAGATATTGGAGGATCTGACCTATTCTGCATACAAATATCACAGTTTTTAACGATATCTTCTATTTCATGATCCAAACCTGGCCACCAAAAATAACCTCTAGCAACTGCTTTCATTTTTGAAATACCTGAATGACAACAGTGTATTTCCGACAAAATATTTGGGCGATGCTTTAAAGGTACTACCACCCTGTATCCCCAAAATAATATACCGTCTTCTAAATAAAGTTCGTCTTTAATTTTGAAATATGCTTTCATCTCATTATTTCTATTTTCGGGCCAACCGAATTTTATAAAATTAATTACCTTACTCAATATATTATCTTTCCGGGTACAATTCCTAAAAAGATTTAAATTCATAGGAATAATATTTTGCATAAAATTGATATATTCAACAACATTGTTTTCCTCGATTTCGCTTTTCATTAACGGTAATCTAGATAATGAATCTGCTACATAATTTTTCTTTCCATCAATATAAGATAGTTTGTAGTCAAATTCTGATAAAAATAAAGCCCACCGTTGCAATCTACTTGCACTCATTTGTGGTATTCCTTTCTTTTCTCCAAAAAGTGCTAATAATGGTTTATGATCACTAACTATTTCAAATTTTCTGCCTAGCAAATAATGATTTAGTTTTTTAACTGACCAATAAATTGCAAGCGCTTCCTTATGAATTACAGCATAATTTTTTTCCGCTTGATTTAAAATTCTAGATATAAAACTTACAGGTCTTTCTGAACCGTCCGGGAAAATATTAGCCAATACCGCTCCTATTCCAACTGCAGAAGCGTCGCAAGTTAATTTTAATGGCAACTTTGGATCATAATGCGTAAGCACTTTATCTGACACTAATTCTTTCCTAACTAAATTAAAAGAATCCTCGCATTGTTGGGACCATTTAAATGCAATTCCCTTTTTTAATAAAGCATATATCGGTCCTAACTTAAATGATATATTTTGGATAAATTTTCCATAATAATTTATCATCCCGAGCCAAGATTTAAGTTCAGAAATATTTTTTGGACGCGGTTGCTCTACAATAGCTTGTACCTTTTTACGATCCATTCTTATTCCTTCTTTATCAATTATATGCCCAAGATATGCAATTTCTGTCTTAAAAAATTCGCACTTTGCTAAATTAAGTGTGAAACCTACATCGCGCAATCTTTGAAACACAGTTTCTAAATTTTTTAAATGTTCAGCGAACGTTCTACCTGTAACTACAACATCATCTAAATAATTAATAACTCCTTCAATATCTTGCAAGGTTTTTTCAACTATTTTCTGAAATATGGAACAAGCAGGCTTAGTTCCAAAAGGCAAACGATTTGGCAAGTACACTCCCTTCGAAGTACTCCATGCTAAAAGTTTTTTAGTTTCATCGTCAAGTTCTAACTGATTATAAGCATTTGAAAAATCTAATTTTGAAAATATTACTCCATTTTGTAATTTCCGAAAAAGTTCATCAATTATGGGTAAAGGGTATTCAACATTTACTAAATACTTATTAATTGTACATTTGTAATCTGCACAAAGTCTAATATTACCGTTAGGTTTCAACACGGGAACCAAAGGTGTACCCCATAAATTATAATCGACTTTTTCTATTACCCCTTGTTCTTCTAACCTATCTAATTCCGCATTAACTTTTTCTTTGAATGCATACGGAACCTTTCGAGGCTTTATGAAAATTTTCTGCACACATTTCTACATTTCCTGCATTTTAAGTTTAATTTTTTCTATTTTGTAAGTTCCTAATTCTCCTCTAAATAAATCGTCATATTTAGAAAGTATTACATTAAGATTCTTTTTATAATCTAATGGAACTATTTCATTTATGTCTACTTTGTTTAATTTACCTAAATCAATACCTAATTTTCGTATCAGGTCTCGGCCCAGCAGAGGTCTAATGCCTTTTTCAACTATTAAAATCGGATGCATTACTGTTTTCTCACCAAATTTCACTTCAACAAGAAACTCTCCTATTGGTTTAATAAACGAACCATCAAAAGTTCTTAACCTAATCTGCGTCTTTGAAACAAAAGGCTTATTAGGAAATGTTTTTTTAAAAATATTATTTGGCAGAACTGTCAATCCTGCACCAGTGTCAATTTCAAACGTCAACGGCTTATTATTGACAGTAATTTTTAACATAAGAGGTTCAGTAATATCTTTAGAACTGAAATTAAACATATCTATAGTATTTAAAGAATTTTCATTTTCTAAATAATTAGTAATATTATTTTTACAAACACTTGCAATATGACCAATATTTTGGCAAGATTTACACTTATATTGCCGAAATTTACAGTTTGCAAAATTGTGATTAGGTTTACCACATGCGTTACAAAATTTATTTTTATTGCATTTAGAATGAAAATTCGTCATACCACTACCTCT
Organism: Liopterus haemorrhoidalis; assembly: GCA_963971575.1. Classification (NCBI taxonomy): domain Eukaryota; kingdom Metazoa; phylum Arthropoda; class Insecta; order Coleoptera; family Dytiscidae; genus Liopterus; species Liopterus haemorrhoidalis. The sequence goes on from OZ020619.1 coordinate 16,054,781, forward strand.
AACCACATTTGACTTTTGTTTTGATTTTTGAAATGATGTTTTCTCCACTGCTATTTTATTAAACGGTATTTCTTGAACTTGATGCTTCCGTGCCGCCTCCTTTGCTAACGCTAATTCCAATAAGTCTTTTAAATTCTTCGTTGGACTTTCTTCGCACATTTTATCCAAAATATGCCCTCGTAATAAACCAGTAATGAATTTGTCTTTTAAAGCATTTTCTAATGAAGTTCCTAATTCACAAACTGCTGCCGCATTCTTCACTCTAGCATACCAGTTATTAATTGTTTCGTTTTCTTTTTGTGCGAGATTGTAAAATTCAATACGTTCTCTAAAAATTGAAACTCTTGGTGAAAATTGTGTTTTCAGTAGCTCACAAAGATCTTCGAACGATTTTGAACTAGGTACTTCTGGGTGACAAAGGTCTCTTAATATTCTGTATGGTTGCTCACCAACTACAGTTAGTAGTACAGCTACTTTTCTTTCTTTAGTGATACCATTAGCCAGAAAATATTGTTCGAGTCTTTCTTGATAAATTCGCCAATCATCATTAATACGAAATTCAGAAATATAGCCAATATTTCCAAAAACTCTAATTTCTGGAACATTTTCTGCAACGGAACCGCTTGATTGACCTCCTTCCTTTCTTGGCATTATTGTAAAATAAACCGCCTTGGTTTTATTTATTTTATTTTTAAATCTTGTTACATACGCCTTGTCTGCAACAATTTATTTAACTTTTTTACCTCGTCGCCAAAAATGTAATAATGTGGATAATGAATTAGGAGAGTATATTTAATAGATATTTATTTATATACGTCAAAATGTAAATTAACAAAATACAATACAATAAACATATATCTTTACCTAGTTACGCTAATAACAATATAAATTATTAACTAATACATAATATACAAGATATTACAATACTAATCTTCCGATACTTTACTTATATCAGTACATTTGACCCAGTATCGTATCGAATAGTTTATTTTTGAACATACTGACATTGCACATGGGAAGAGGGAACTAAAATCAGGCATAGGCCAACGTGGTTCTAACAAAACTGAACATGAACTATCACTGTATTTGAAAAATCCAGTTTGAAATACTGTTCCAGTCCAATCTCTGAAATCCAATACGCTACTAGTTTGGGACAATATGAAGACAGTCTTCCCTAACTTATATAAAATTGCTCAGTAATTCTTGCCTGTAGTAGCGATGTCAGTTTCTTCAGAGCGCTTATTTTCGAAAGCAGGAGCCACTGTATGTAGGGACAGAAATAGGCTTCTGGGCAAAAGGATTACTAAACTACTTTTTCTCGGTGCTTGCAATGAAGAAGAGTAGACTGTTTAATTATATTTTAAACAATCACTCAGACCTATAGAGACCATTGCCTTACCATTTTTTAATACCAACCTAACATACAATTTCAAAGGTGCAAACTACTGAAATCAAAAATTTCCCTTAGTTTGTTTTTACAAAAGTGAACAGCATATATAGGCTATTCCAATCGTTTAGGCGGAACTAGATTTTGAAATCTAGTAATAAGGTAAGGTAATTTAAGCTTTGTAAATCTTACTCACATTGCAAATTCTAGATTAAATTAACTGTCATTATAAAATGTCCCTTTCATTGCATTTTTGTCATTCTTAATAAAAATTTATCATTTATTTATTTGTTTTGTCTTTAAAATATGTAAAAAAGTATTACAATTTTTAATAAATGTTATTCGTTTGCATGGTTTCACTCACAGAACAGTTTCACGGTTAGTATTTTAAATTTTCACATAGCAACATGAAAATGAAATAACCCAAGCAAGGTCTGTTCTCATGACTCGTGACAAACTAAAAGAAGGAAATTCCCATTTAGGTCCGCTTAAACGTTTGGAATAGCCTTTATATTTTAATCTATTTATTATTGTAAAACAATTAAATTGTTATTATAAGAATAAAATGTTTTTTACGTTTTATAGAAAATATATTAATTTTTCCTATCGATGCTTGAAAATATCAATATTTTGTTTCGATACGATACCGCTATCGATATTTTTTATTTGATATTATCGATACCCAAATATCGATACTTTCTCAGTATCGCATATCCCTATACATGCATGAATCATTTAATATTAATTGTTGCGTCCTCCTATCTTTTATATTTTGTGAATTTTTTATAACACATTTTTATTTCGATATCTTTTATTAATTTCGGTGCCGATTTCAATAGTGCAATTAACTTATATTTATTATTTATCATAATTAATAATTCCGGAATAATATTCCTTTCAAGGTAAGCTCTGATCGAGGATCCTGGTTCGAATATATTATATTTAATATCCTATTTAAGATTTAGTAGATATTTCCCGTTCTTGTCTATAATTCTATGATTCTGTCGCGACATCTATATGTACATATATATTTTTTAAATGGTCTTAATCGAGAGGTATAAATTGAACACATTTAAGGACGGTTTTAATAGATTTACGATGCCAGGGTGATCAGGCCTGAAATCGGTTGGTTGTCCACTGGAACCTCCTCTAACATGGTCCTTACTTCCTTGTGCCCTAGTTGTTAGAAACACAGATGCACCCATGCCTTTTAATTATTCCGATTCACTCCTGATACATGACAACGCGTCCATCGTCATATTATCTTTATCATTTATATAATTTTCTGTGAAATCATATTCTTTCAGTTATAATGTAAATTTTATTAGTCTACTACATGAATTTTTCATACCGTAATAAAATTTTACATTCATAAGAGAGTCATTATGAAATGTTTTAGTGTCATAATCAGTTTCATTATGACACTAAACATTACATGTTATAAAATTGGTAAAATTGGTCCAATAACCTGCAAATTTTACAAAACATAATTGATAGCTACCTATTTAGGTAGCTAATTGAAGAATATAAAACATATAAATTAGTCCGGCCGACCGCTACATTCGCATACCAGATTCCCTAATTGGAGATGTTGTTTGATTTATATAATGCAAATTTATTAGTTTAAAAGACATAAAAGAGCAAATTAGAAAAAAATTTATAAAAAACTCGTTCTATAAGGATTTTTGCCGTACTAGTCGACGCGTGCGGCTAAATCCTGCCTTATGAAATTTGTATTTTAATATACCATTTCTATTTTGCATTATGAGTCCGGTCAACCGCTACATTCACGTACCAAAAAATTTAATCGTAACATAAGGCTTGTAGATTAGAAGCATGTCGCAAAATCATGTATTATGAAACTTGTGTTTTAATATACTATTATTATTTTCTGAAGGAATATCCATAAACTATCGTCTAGATGGACATCTTTTCAACTTAAGTAGATTACGTACGAAGTCCAAAGTTAAAACATGTAGCATAGTAGAAATACAATATGCAGATGACTGTGCATTAATAGCACACACTGAAACTGAACTACAACGCACACATGCAACTTTCTCAGATGCCTACCACAACCTAGGACTTTCACTAAATACTAATAAAACCAAAATTCTGTACCAACCTTCTCCCAATTCTCAAAACATTGTCTCCCATTCCCACTATAACAATAAATGGTGAAACTCTTGAGAATGTGGATTGCTTCCAATATCTAGGCAGCCACATCACCTCTGCAGCACATAATGACTAAGATATACAACACACAATACGCTGCGCTAGTTATGTTTTCTCAAAATTAAGATTGAAAGTATTATGTAATCATAATCTTAGTAGCGATACTAAATTGCAAGTATATAACGCCGTTATCATACCCACGCTTCTTTACGGTTGCGAAACTTGGGTCACATATATTATAGAAGGCACTTGAAAATGGTAGAAAAACATCATCAAAGGTGTTCGACGTATTCTAAATATAAACTGGGAGAAGAACCAACAGCAGTGTACTCGAACAAGCCAGTTCGTTAAGTATTGAAGCGACAATTATGAAGATTCAGCTTCGTTGGACAGGTCACTACAGGAGGATGTCTGAGAGTCGAATCCCAAAACAGATCCTGTTCCCTGAACTCTCTACTAGTTCGCGAAATGTGGACAGACAAAGGAAAAGATACAAAAATGTGCTAAAAGCACACCTAAAAAACTGAAATATTGACTCAATTAATAGGGAGAACCAAACCCGCGATCGACCAACTTGGCGACATACCATAAAAGAGACATCCAATAATTTTGGAATCAATCGTCCTGCGCACGAAGATGAGAAAAGACGAAGAAGAAAAGCCAAACAAAACCAGCACACCCTTTACCCCAGGAAACTATATGCCCTCACTGCAATAAAGGCTGCCACTCCAAAATCAGTCTCATCAGTCATTTAAGGGTCCACTAAATATAATATCAGTATAGCGGAAAATTATCTTCGATACGAAGTTTCGCCATCATCATTATTTTCTAAGAAATCAGGGTATTTCAAAATTGATGGGTTACTTAATGCATATTTTAGTTTCTCAAAACCATTTAGACATTTAAATTCTTTCTTGTTAATTTATTATGTGGTGTTGCAAGTTAAGCAAAATACTCGATAAATTTCTTATAATAATTTGCAAATGTTACAAATATTTTCGTAAAGTGTCGCTTGTTAATATAGGATAAGTCTGTAATGCTTCTATTTTTTTGGGATCTGGAAAAATGCCTTAAGATGAAATTAATTTTCCCAAATATATATCCGCAATATATTTTTTATTAATTCGCATTTTCCTGGATTTAACATTAAATTAACATGTCTTAATGTGTATAATACTTTAACTGTAATTTGTCAAATAATTTCGAAAAATCTATGAGATCATTTAAATACAAAAAACATTTTACATAATTTAGACCGGATATAGCAACAAACATTGATGTGGAAAATGAATTTGGACTTCATTTTAATCCCATCGGCAATCTTGTCATTTTAAATTGTCCAGGATCTGTTGTAAAAGCAGCATATGCAAAAGCCGTATATTGAGGGTGTATCTAACTTTACTTGATAATACTCCTGACATAAATCCAAATGAGAAAAATATACCGGTCCCTAAATAGTATCAAGAAACTCTTCAATATAAAGAAGTGGAAATTTTTCATTTTCATTTTTCTTGTTTAACTGTCTGTATTATATAACTATTCGCCATTTTTTATGGGAAATATTTAATTGATCATTAAAAAAAAATATATTGATGAGTAATAAAAATATTATTGCAAAGAATAATTTGATTAGACAAAAATAATGAATTGATCAGTAAAAATAATGACTTGATAATAAACAATAATGACTTGATCAGAAATAAAAATTGATGTGGTGAATTTTCACACATTTCAGGGTTTTGCAGGTATTTAGTAAGTGAATGATGATTATTTGGGATGCGAATACAAATTTTATGTTAAAATATTTTTTTGTTAATTTTAATTCGAGTGCCTAATACCATTATTTAGGTTTCTAAATATATGCAGTATTTTTTTTTATATAGCAAGGTATAACCAAAAAACCGTCACCTTGTCGCACTTATACCGTCATTTTGTCGTCTGTCTGTCTGTCTGTCTGTCAGTCTGTTCGGTAAAAATTGTAGCCAAACGGCTAAACCTAGAGAATTGAAATTTGACTTGCTTATACAACTCTTTGACCCGCACACAGGAAAAATACTAAAACACCATAAAAAGTTACCCCCAAAAATATAAACAAATATCTGCTCATCGAAAAAAATTTTTTTTTTTTTGTACTTTATTTTACAATAAAATTTTGATACCAATCAAAATTTTATTTTTGCAAAATAAATTATTTTTACGAGATTTTTACCAAAATTGTGCAAAAAAAAGATTTTCCCACACCCTGTAGCCCAGATGGTTTAAACTAAAAATCTGAAAAAATTCTAAGTAATGTATATTATAGTTAACCAGAATAGCACAACGGGAATTTTTTATCAGATTATGTTTTCGGAAAATAACGTATAACGTATTTCGTTTAAATTATTTTGTAAAAATTCTAGTTATATTTTGGCAAATGTTGCATTTAATTTTTAAAAGCGTAAATTTAATAACCAATGGAAATTGTTGAAATTATAATTTAATTTTATGTTTCAATATATACGAAATCAGAGAGGCGAAGCTTATAACTTAAAACAACCAATGGAAGCCATAGGCGCAATTTTCAAAATCTTAATGAACCTTGCTTTATAAAAAAAAAAATACTGCACATATTTAGAAACCTAAATAATGGTATTAGGCATTTGAATTAAAATTAACAAAAAAATATTTTAACATAAAATTTGTTTTGGCATCCCAAATAATCATCATACACTTACTAAATACCTGCGAACTGCGAAACCCTGAAATGTGTGAAAATTCAAACTTTACATCAATATTTTATTACCATTTCTATCTGTTTTCTTGGGAACTATCAATAGAGGTGTTAACTATTCTGATTCTAAAGTTCGGCGATTAGCCTTATTGCAGAAATAGGCCGATGTAAAATAAATAAATTAATGATTTAAAAGTTCAATAATTCCATCAGCTTGTATTTTGTCAGTTGTTTATGAATTTTGTCTATATTCGATTATTGTTTTGTAAGTGAACTTTTTGTTTAAAAACATTAATATAGATTACGTCATATTTAACGCAAGTTTTTTCATATTATTTTTACATCATATTTTTAATATTAATCTGATCTAGAATATTATCTACCCCAGGGTTTCCTAAACTTTTTCTTATGTAACCCTTAGGCAATTTTTTACGGATCATGGAACCCTTGCCATACCTAAAGCTGTTATAAATTAGATTAGTGGTAGTATTCTAGACAGAGATATTAGCGTTGACATCTGAGTGATTTTCGCATACATAGCGTTTCCAATACAAATTCCGTGACCTTGAACGATAACACCGATGCTAACATGAACTTTTGTTTTTACAAGTTTTAACAATAGTAATTCAGTGTTTTAACAAATAGTAAATAATGCCTTTGGCAAGAAAATTTTACTGAATTTGACAGATTTATTATAAATGTACGCGTAACGCCTTACATTAATAGTTTAATGCGTTTCTATGAAAATATTGCAGCTAATCTAATTTTAATATTATATCACAACTTGTCTCGCGGAACCCTAAAATTATTTCGTGGAACCCCAGGGTTCCATGGAACCCACTTTGGGAAACACTGTCTACCCTATCAACCGATATTTTATTTTTGTTAAACTTTCAAAAATGAAATTCGGATAGTTTTTTATTATGGTTTTAAAAATTTTAAATATTACATCTCTGTCATTCACATTTATAATTCTAATAGGAATCTCCCTCTCATGTATTTACTACAGAACTTGCTACAAACACCCCTTCATACACTTCTTCTGTACAAAACACACACCAACAACATCACATTCAAAATACTTGATAAATTCACATCTCGCAGAAATAACCGTACATACATTGTATTTTGATACAAGAGGTACAGAAATTTTATTGTGGTTGTTCCAAAATGTAAATAAATATTATTCATAATTAATATTAACTGAATACTTTTCAAAGAAATCCGAACCTAACACACCTCTGAATTCACTGTCAAAGTCATTAATTATATTAAATACGTGACTGAATTGTTCTTGGCCTAAATCGATTGAAATATCACAACCTGCCTAGCGAAGACGTTACATCGGATATATCTTAGATTTTAATTTTATTATTATATATATACCGAGTGGTTTACGGTTGGCGTCGTTTCTCGCTTCCTTTTTGCCAGGCGACTCTGTCCATCCAGTCGCCATCTTGGAGACCTCTTGCTTCCATCGCCTCCCGCACATCGTGAGCCCAGGACCTTGCTGGTCGCCCTGTTCTTCGTCTGCGCGCAGGAGTCCACTCCCAAATCTTCTTGGGCCATCGGTCATCAGGTATACGTAGGAGGTGCCCATACCATAAGAGTCGTTTGTTATCTATCGATTTTATGATGGAGTTTTCAACATTCATAGTTGCTTTTATGTTGCTCTTAGTTGGTATCATTACGATCGTGCTCGAGTTTGGAGATAACGCAATTTCTTCTCCAAAAATCCATTTTCACGGCGCTCATTCGGGATTTATTTCTTTGTGTGAGCTCCCATGTTTCTGAACCATAGGTACAGATATTTTCGACAATAGTTTTGTAGATAACCGTCTTTGTTCTTTTGGTTATATTGTCGTTCCACAATACCGAGTTTAGTTGCCTTATTACACACTTCCCTGGCCCTATTTTATTATTGGTATCATCTTCACTCTTCCATCTATTTGATAGGGTAACACCTAGGTATTTAAATGACTGGCAGTTTCTGATGATTTCATCATCTATTTTGAGGTGTCTTCCCTTCTCACTAAAAACGAGGTATTCAGTTCTAAGGCAACGAGGTATTCACAAAATTAAATTATGATAGTTGATCGTGCAAACGAATCTATGGGAAAACCCCATAGAACTTCCGATTGGGAAGATGTTGACAGTATGATATATTTAGGCTCACTTATCCATAGTTCAGGTACATGTGAATATGAAGTACGCCGCCGCATCCAACTGACAGGTGTTGCAATCAGCAACCTGACACAGATATGGAAAGATAAAAATATATTCCGTGTACTGGTAAACTCTTTAGTCTTCTCTGTTTTCCATTACGTTTCTGAAACATGGGTTATCAGAACATCAGATAAGCGTCGCATAGTCGCATTTGAAATATGGTGTTGGCGCCGCATGTTACGAATACCATGGACCGATAAGCGTACAAACATATCAGTTCTCGGAGAAATCAATCTTACCCAACGTCTTTTAAGTCTAACCTCTGCACGAATACTGAAATTCTTTAAGTATATAACCTGCCACAATAATTTGGAAAAACTTATCGTACAGAGGAAACCAGATGGGCTGACCTTGTATCCAATCTCACAGGAACGAGTCTTGTGACAGCTATTAGAGATGCCGAAGATCGAGTCACTTGGCGATGGGTAGTCCGAAGAGTATTAAATGAAGATGACACATAATCATGTGATCACTACACGTCGTTCGCGATGTTAGATTAAGAAGAAGGGGTTAAACTAATCAGTTTTTAAAAAAACATTGCTTAAAACTCTTATTAAAAAGTAAATAATTTGACTACTTGGGCGCTGCATATGTACGTCGGTAGGTACATGTAAAAAAAAAAACATTTAAATGTTCTATAAAATATCACAAAATTACAAAGCAATATAAATTCTTTGGTTCATATAAATAAAAAATTATTAGTAGTATTATTATTATTTTTATTGTCAAACACACTAGAAGCACACTTACTTCAAACCAAGTATCGCACAGGCATGCTGAACATCAAAGTAAACCATATGCCCAGCATCAACAAAATTAATAGAACCCCTGTTAAAAAGAAGCCAGTTTAATGCAAGGTATTTTGGAACACATATTTGCGACGCTGATTTTAACTGATGAACCTAGTATCGCATATTTTCGACGCTTGGTCATCAACGTGTTAAGATGTCCGTATTGCATCCTTGAGAGATTTAAAATCCTTAGCTTTTACTATGGTTTTAATGTCGTTGTCTCTCAAACCGTTACTAAAAGCACTTACAGCGATTTTCTCGTTAGTTTCAGTAAGGATTTTTATTGAATCATCATTCCCGTTGACTTGCGAAATAATTAAATTTACATTCATTCTATTCCTTAATAGACTGACCAAATTGTTCTACTATTTTATTAAATTGTTGCATTATATAGTTTTGAAGACAATGCTGCACTTAATTTCCTGGCTCTTAATTTTTTCTTATATCATTAAATAATTCATTATTTGATATAAAAGTTTTACCTAATCGTAATTTTGTTGCTTGCGTACGCTTGGTTTTCAAAGCGTAAATTGTTAAGAGTTTTTTGTCACCATTTTTTAACAAACTGTAATTCAATAGCATTTATTAGTTGTTTAGCCGAGTCTTCAGACTTTAGAAGGTGACAATGAAGCAGCAGTCTAAATTAAAATTTTCCTCATTTTATTAACTATTTTTATCTTATTTGCTTGTTAAAATATTTTTTATTTTATTACTTTTTTTTTTTATAACTTAACTAACTCTTTCAGATTTAGTTAAATTTGGACTTAATTTGTCCTTAAAACACTCAATTCGTTATTTATTTTATATAAGCTTACAAAAAAAAATGTAATCACCCCTAAATCTACATTTCGTTTCTGATTATACTTCTTTAAATTTCTTTTAATTTTACGTATATATACTTAAAGGGCTCTACTGTACTACTCATATCTAAATATTCTAACTAGATAATTATATTATGTTTATTTCTTTCTTGTCTAAATTATTTCTCGAACTTTAGCAATTTTCTTTCGGATCTTCTTCTCCAACTTCTTTTATTCTTTTAACAAGAACAAACGCCACAAGTCCATAAATTTCCAATTAATTAAACTGATAACTTGTAAGGAAGGTAATTTGGTGTTGTTTCAGATTTAAATATAATTATCCAATTAGAATAAAATGTTAAAAAAAAAATGTTAAATGATAAAAATAAGCCTTCTAAGTTTATAAGTCCCTAATATTATGACATGGAACAGGAACTCGTAAATTCTGTAGCAGTTCACAGAAATGTCAAGTAATAGATTAGATGTATTCGGACCATGTGTGAAAAACTAATAGTCTGTGTATTACAAAATAAAACAATATGCTTAACGTCACTTTTTAAAACATAAATGTACGTTTCGACTACGAATCAATCATCTTCAAGTACAATGCATACTGTGGCGCCCGCTCCCGGCCCAGGTAGGGTAGGAGTACACGACGACACACAAGGCTTGACTTGAAATGTCAAAAATTATAAAGGCGCGGTGCGCGGATCGGAGAATTTATTATTATTGAAAAAAATAAGGTCAGGTTCGTGGTGGAAATGCGTTGCCAATAAAATTGAATAAAAGAGAGAAAAGGTTTTGGGGATCGCTAATATGTTAGGGAAATTTACTTGTAAAAATAATTGAACAAATAAAAATATTATTTAAACAGAACGAACCGCAGGAAGAAACCGTATAACAATATTATAATAATATTAATTTAAAATTGACTGTTTTTTAACTAAAATTTAGGAAATTAATAACAAACCTTTCTCTCGGGTCTTACAAAAATGCAGTTATTAATAAATTACTGCCCCAATGACGGAATTTAAGCACAAAAGAAATCTGGAGGGAAAACTCCAGAAAAAACAGTGTTAACAAAATATAAATATAATAATTAATATAGCCTGATATATTAATTATCAATTTACTCAAATCAGGGGATCCTGAGTAAATTAAAACTGATTTAAAACTATTTCACAATATAAAATTCAAAAACACGTATTCTCACCTTGATCGGAAAAATATTAATGAACTAAAAATATGGTTGCATTTTGGTCGCTTGCGATGATCAAAATGAAATTAGTAACTGTAATATCAGCGGCTCTAAACAAGTTATATTTACATAAAATGTTTATTTAAATAAAATCAAAAATAAGTTTAAATAAATACGATAATATTATAATATAGTATTTTATAATATTATAGAAAATATTATTGTAAAAGGAATAGTATTCTGGTAATATATTGTAGGAATAAAATATATAGTGGTTCTAAATATGTTTTGTCTATAAAATGAATATTTATTTAAATTCTATAAAAATGGTAAAAATTATAATTAAATGGAAATAAAATATAATTTGCAATAAAAAATGAAAAATACAAAGTGGTACGCCCTAAGCGGGCGCTTCACATACATTTAGTTTTATTTTCATTTTGTATTGTACTCTGAAGATTATTGTGCTTTGTAGTCGAAATATACATTAATGTTTTAAATAAATAGCGAAGTTAAGAACATAATTGAATTTAAGAAAAGAAAAGCAATAGCAAGACGTACAATTAGAATCTAATTCATGGCAGCAGTACACCAACACAATTAACCCAGAAACATCTATAAAAGAGATATAGCAAAATTAAATGCATAAATACCTCATACCATAAAGCTAAAATTGTCTAAAATAGTACAATAACCAAATCGCAAGAAATAGCTGATACATTTGCAAAAGATTTAAGGAATGCTCACGTGACCACCAATACAATGCACAGTTTTTGGCGTATATAAAGGAGACTGGAAAAACAGAACTTCAAATTGAACCAGATAATCACCCATTAAATCTCCCTTTCACCGAATGGGAAATCAATTCCGCTATAGCTGATCTAAAAGACGCGAAGAGCCCTCGTCCAGACAACATCCCCTCCGAAATGATAAAACACTTTCGGGAAAAAACCAGACAAACACTATTACAAATATTCAATCAAATTTGAACCGCACAGGTTTTCTGGGAGAAGTGGAGTGAAGTTTTTGTTATTCCTATCCTTCAACCCTGTAAAAATCCCACACCAACTACAAATTATAGACCTATATCCCTATCAAATATTCTTTGTAAATTTATGGAAAAAAAATTCTATGGTTAATAGAAGACCTATGTGGTTCCTCGAAACAGAACACTTACTTGCATACATCCAGTGTGGATTTAGGAGAGGAAGATCAACAACAGACCATCTTATGTCATTATGTACCAAAATACAAAATGCGTTTGTTAATAAGCAACACTTAGTAGCCGTAAGTTTCGACTTGAAAAAGCTTACGATATGACATGGCGGTATGACATCCTAAAAAACTTAAAAGATTATAATATACTTGAAAATATGATCCACTTTGCAAAAAGCCTTCTTATAAATAGACGTTTCCAAGTCAAAACACATGTATTTATGTCAAACATAAAATTTCAGCAAAATGGCGTACCGCAGGGCTCACCACTTGGTGTATCATTATTCCTAATCGCAATAAATACAGTATCTTCAAAAATTAAGTTCTCTGTCAAAGCACTACTCTTCTCCGACGATCTAATGATATTTTGTAAAGGTATAAATATGCACACCATAAAATAACATCTACAGACAGCAATGAATGAATTAGATAAATGGACAACTCGAACAGCACAGATTGCAGAGGTGCACAGATTAACCCAAAACTCTAACTAAAAACTCGGATATCGAATTGGTAGATAAAATAAGATATCTAGGCCTTCTCTTGGGTCAAAAACTTTCATGAAAACCATATATTAAAGAAATAAGTACAGAATGTTTCAGAAGAATAAATATCTTAAAAAGTCTATCACATCACGAATGGGGAGCCCACACAGATACAATGCTGACAAAATATAAAACATTAATATGGTTTAAAGTAGACTACGGATGTATTATGTACAGCAAAGCAAATAGAGACAGTATAGAACACTGCCATCAGATTTGCAACTAGAGCACATCGCACAAGCCCAATCTCCAGTCTTCTGAACCTAACTGGAGAGTATCCTCACAGTATTAGTAGAAAACAGGTTTTATTAAAGTATGTCACAAACCTATCATGTAAAGCAAATCATCCTGCTTTTCCACGCATATTTACTACCCGCAACAACATTCATCAGCACCCATCAGTCAGCCCAGTCCATATCCAAATAGAAAATAATTTCAACGACTTTAATATTTCCATCCCCCAGAAGATCCAGGGTGAAAGTATTATCAAAACCCTGCCGTGGTTGATCAGTAAACCAAACTGCAATGATACAACTCTGCAAGCTACCGAAAAGTGTCAGCATCCCAGAAATCTACCTGCAACAATTTTGCCAGATTAGCCATTAATACAAAGATTTTCGCCAAAATACACTGATGCCTCAATTATTGACAACAACTGTGGAACAGCTGTAGTAGATAACGATCAAATACACCAGTATCGCCTACATAGTCCTTCTAGTATGTATACAGCAGAAGCAACAGGAAATTTAAAAAGCTTGGATATAATAGAAGAAAAGAACAAAACAAAATTCGCTACATTCACGGATACTTTGAACGTACTGACAAGCATTGAACAGATTTATTAAAAAAAAAAATGCATTAGTACAACTACTTCAAGAAAAGCTTCACTATCTTAAAACCCGTGGTATAGAAATACACCTTATTTGGATCCCTTCACACATTGGTATTCAAGGCAATGAGAAAACCAAAATTACTGCTAAAGAGGCCACCCAAAAGGACCCACCCTTGGACCTAAATGTTCAAGCGACTTACTTTTAAAATGAAATTGGAAAAAGACTAATACTAAAAGAAGAAAGAAAGTGGCAAGACGTAAAAGACAAACAAACTACGGCGAATAAAAGAAGACACAAAAAAATGGAAATTCGAAGGCACAAGAAGACAACAAATAGCAACGACTAGACTAAGAATTGGACATTCCAGACTGACAGACCAATACAGACTTGACCCACCAACTTGTGACGAGTGTAATACAAGACTGACAGTCAAACATATTATACTAAACTGCACAAAATACGAAACGATACAACAACGACCTCATATACCTAACAACTTACAAGAAGCCCTCAGTGACAAGGCGGAAAACCTGGCAAATCTCCACGAATTTTTACTTGACACACATTTATACTCTGTATTGTAATAATATAAACACAAAATATAATGTGGAGTAGTCGTGTCCGTAGATACTAATGGAAGAGGAAACTGTACGGGTTGCGGACAGCAATGAAAACTAATCAAATCAGCTGACAAGTTTCGAATAAGTTTTATTCTTCATCGGAACTACAATAGGATAATTAATATAAGTGTATGACAATAGAATGTAGTGTAACTATAATAAATATATAATATATAACAGCATAAATGAGAGTATAATGTATAATGTAGAATTTAGAATCTGAGTAAGTCACTTTTATTTCACGTTATACTTACTCAGATTCTACATTCTACATTATACTCTCATTTATGCTGTTATATATTATATATTTATTATAGTTACACTACATTCTATTGTCATACACTTATATTAATTATCCTATTGTAGCTCCGATGAAGAATAAAACTTATTCGAAACTTGTCAGCTGATTTGATTAGTTTTCATTGCTGTCCGCAACCCGTACAACCTCCTCTTCCACAAAATATAATGTAAATTAATAATTTACGGGCACTAATCACCATAGCAGTGGATGTGCCTACGTTTTTTTTTTTTTTTGTAAAATAAACATGTCTTAGGAGTAATTTTAGACAGTAAAATGATTTTTTATGAGTATATAAAAAATATTGTTAAAAAGTCATATTAAATGTTAGGCTTTCTTTTGTGAACTTGTAAATATATTAAAAAATTAAAACCATTTTGTCTTTATATTATTCTCTTGTTAGAAGTCAATTGGAGTTTGCAACAGTGGTTGGTCTCTTCAGTATTCTGTGTATATAAATTAAATCGAAAATGTACAGAGAAAAATTGTAAATTACATTTGTTATAGGTTCCTTGATGTAAATTTAACTTTAATGTCGCTTGAGAATAGACGTAACCTTCATGACTCTTGTTTTCTTTATAAAATTGTTAATTCTTTGATTGATTGCCCTCATTTACTCTGGAAATTTGGCTTACGTGTACCCAATTATCACATAAGATGTAATGAAATTTAATTGACAGAGGAGTCCGTGTATTCTCGGTGAAACATATTTAATATAAAATTAATAAATAAAACACTCGGTAAGTTACACAAATATAAGTTTAATATTACTCTTTACGTATTTCGGCAGTGACGCCATCTACAGGAGTTCAAATTACAAACTAAACTTATTTTTTAACAGATACATTCAGTGGGAACAAATATCAATGGTAGGGTATACAAGTGTAAACCATATTAGCAGATAAGGGAAAAAAAGTTTTTTGCCGATTTATTAGGGATGAGTTGTAAACGTCAATCTGGTCATTCATTAACTCTGAATTTCAAATAATTCAAAAATATTAGCTCTGGAATTCACTTAATGAATGACCAGATTGACGTTTACAACTCACCCCCTAATAAATCGGTAAAAAACTTTTTTTCCCTTATCTGCTAATATGGTTTACACTTGTATACCCTATCATTGATATTTGTTCCCACTGAATGTATCGGTTAAAAAATAAGTTTAGTTTGTAATTTGAACTCCTGTAGATGGCGTCACTGCCGAAATACGTATAGAGTAATATTAAGCTTATATTTGTGAAACTTACCGAGTGTTTTATTTATTAATTTTATAATGACATTTTTTCTATGTCTATTAAAAAAACGAATTCCGCTTTTAACTCTCCGATTAACCGAATATATCACTTCTATAATTATATTTTAATGAATAATAATTCTGATGAAGAAGAACCTGACATATTCGGTTATAGTTGAGGCGCTTTAAACAGGCAATTGTGGCTCAGTTATATAACACATAACTTTTTTTTTGTATTATTCCATATTTACTTCTGTATAATCTTTCTTTTTTTAATACTGTATTTGATCGTACATATGTATATACATTTTTGTTTGTTTTTGTATTTTGTACTTGTACATATTTGTGTTTGTAAATTTAATTAATGTATCAGTCGCCATTCTTTTATTTGGACATGTGTCCTGTTCTGTGGCGAAAAATTGTTAAATAAATAAATAAATAGATAAATAAATTAATAAATGAACAAATAAATAAATAAATAAATTAGTAAATAAATAAATAAAAACAAAAAGTTAAGAATATTGTTTTATTATTTTAATATACAGCCGCCTTCACGTCTTGCAACTATTATTTTAAAACCTGCCTTTAAAATAAACGTTATTTTGGTTATTTTTATAACGAGTGTATTCTTTCTAGTTTATTAAGTCATAACTGTCGTCCGACATTTGAGTTAAAACAGATGACCAAGTTACAGAGTGTGCGATGGCAATTGTAATCCTCTCGGGGTAGTTCAATTTAGAGAGCAATGCGTTAAACATATTTTTTAGAGTATTTAGTTAAGTTAAAGTTACCAGTAAATCCGTATTTCCTAGTGTAGTGTCCAAGCATACACGATATTCCAAAACGTAGGAGAGACAATTGGTATTCAGAGACGGTAGTGAGAGATTTGTATCCAGTGGACTTATTCGTGCTGGATTACCGTCAGGATTACTGTTTGATGTTAAAGAGCCTCTCATGTAGTTTAGTTTGTGTAAATATGTGTCACACTTTCATTAGCTGTTATCATCATAATTGTAAATTTAGTGTGTAGATAATGTAAATATTAAACCCGTAATCATAATTAAAGTAGAATTATTAAAATGTCGAGTTTAATTCAATAACTATTAACTTATACCCTTTAATCATTGTAACCAGTCATCGGACCGGGGGGGGTTCATATCCAAAACCGCTCGTAGATTATATGGGAGGCCTTGAGTTTGAGGGATGTGCAGAGTAAACATAAATGAAGTATATCAATATTATATTCAAATAAAAAAGCAAACCGTAACTTCAATTTATGCTATTAATAGGTTCCTCACTACTACTATTTGCCATTTGTCTTATAATAATATATTTTTGCTTAAGTTGTGTAGCACCCTTTTTCACTATATTTTTATATTCCCCCTTTAATTTTTATTCATTTATTTTTTATTATAATGACCCTGACAGGATCACCATGTAATAAACTTATATTAATTGAAATTAAGGGCATAGTTATTAAAACGCTTTCATCTAAATAACTATATTATTTATTATTTTGAAAACAACTCCAAAACTGTCTGTTGTCTGAATAAAACTGTTTTAAAAATTCAATAAGCAATAATCTAACTCACCTAAAAATAGTCAAGTTAGTTTGTTGCTTCAGGGCACGCAGAACCATATAGTTTTCTCAACTTGCTTATACAAAACTAACAATCTACGGGGATAATTGCAATCTACGGTAATCTATTGATAAAATTGAAGGGTATAACATCTTTTTTATTTTTTCGGCCACCTATTTCGTTTCTGCTCATTTAAGAAGATTGTATACCAACAACTGAATATAACTGTCTTAAACAATCAATAAGCAATATTCTCACTCAGCTAAAAAATAGTCAAGTTAGCTTATTACTTAATAGTGGATAAGTATTGCGTAACTCCATGTCAGCAAAATATGTATTGATCTAATTTTGAGAAAAGAATATTAGAATTATCCCATTACACCTGATCGGTATTATCCAACTTTCTCCTACCCCGTATTAACAGAGGATCATTCTTAATGAGTTCTAACGAGTTTTTCGCAGAAAAGACAAATATCTGAGTAAACCCAAGGTACAACTGTGTATTTTATGAAATGTCGTTACTATAATATTTAAAATTTTTACTTTATATTCACACCAGTGGCGGCGCTAGCGGGGAATCCGCCTGCCCAAAATTGCTTTGTCCCTCAGTTTGTCCCCCCCCCCCCCAAATGCTTGGAGAAATAATTATTTGGCGCGCAGCAAGGACTTGTTTTTTTTTTTTTTTGGCACCTCTCATATTTTAGAAGTGAGGACCTTTTTCTTTCTAGGTTATCACTTGAATTTTAGTAGCGAGTACCTTTTTTTAGGTCATGACTTATAATTTGAAGTATTTTCATCTAATTTTACGATAAAAAATTATGCCCTCTTCAAATATTTCCTGCCCGCCTCCAGATTTTAAATTCTAGCGACGCCACTGATTTACACCACTACGTAATTTTACTAAATTTTATTGTTCAACTATAATTTTGACACCAACGGTGTCATTATCAAGAATAATAGAACACTTTGTTCCTGAATAGCTTTGTTTCCCAGGGACCCGTTACTACTAGAGCATCCTCATAATTGGCCTCCAAGGACTCCGGTTGATTCCATGAGTAAGTTATGGCAATTCATGACCTAATACTCTCAAAAACACCTAGGGCCGGTTTCTGAAAATTCAGTTAACTATGGTAACAACTGACTAATGGTCAGGCGAACCATTTGGTCAATTTTATTTTGCGTTGCATAAACATTTTTTAAAGCTTGGTCAGCCAAGCCTATGGTTTACTAATCTTGGATATTTTTTGCTAAGGTGAACTGTACTTTATGTGATAGCAATCAGCTGTCATTATTTGAATTTGGTTGCTGAAAGAATGAAAAAGTTTTAAAACGAATTAAAAAATGAATTCACGAACACCAAATTTTACCAACACCGATAAAAACATTTTACTAGATATTGCCGGCAAGTAAGTATATATATTTTTTAAATTCATTTGAAAGCTGAATATTTTTAAACTATTCTTAAAACATAACCTAAAATTTGTATTTATCATTTTTCAATATACATCCTACTTTCAATGTTTATTCCTCTTTCCATTTCTATTACAGATATTCCCGTATTACTGAAGACAAAAAAGTGATAATTGAACAATCCAAGATAAAAAGAAAATTTGGTACTAGATTACAGATGAATTTAACTCAAGTTGCGTGAAGAGACGCAAAACAAATTAAATATTTGTATTTCAATTTAAAAAAATAAATAAATAAACTAGAAAGAATATTTGTGAATCAAATGTAGTCCTTTCAGTGTCTGCTTAAGGGCTGGTTTCTTGAAAAGTACAGTTGTCGATGTAGTACTGATAAAGTGTCGATACCGATGGAAACAACAAATTATTGAAAATATGTCGGTAGCTGTATTTTTTAAGAAATCAGCCCAAAGTAATTATTTTAGAAAAAAAAAAATTATTGGCGTAGCAAAAAGGCTGCATTGCACGATAAATTATTAAACATTTTAATTGTTATTATCTTGTTCAAGATTAGTGATATTTGTGTTAGGCTGTGTAAGAGCAAATTGCCTTTGATGCTGTATGCCAGATATTTTAACTAACTAATTGTGTTATTAATATTTATTATTTTAACTAATGACCTACCCATGCCCGTACACTAACTGAGGGGCCAAATTAATAGCAACATTTGAGGAAGAAATAAAAAATAAATATGTTGATGAATTATGTCCGTAAATAATATAATAGTTAAGTTTATGGGAGTCGGACAGGTATAGAAATAAATAAAAAAAAAAGTTTATTTAACTAAGCTTACGTTTCGATTTTAATAAAAACTTCCTCAGAGCTAGTTAAAGTCACATAATTTTAAAATAAAACGTTAAATAATAAAATATAATATAATAAAAGATAATATTGTTACCAACTTACCTGAACAATTATATAATGTTACAGTTTTTGATACACATTTGTCTGATCACAGGGCTACTCTTTTTGACTGCATGTTAAAAAATATAAATAGGAAACAGCAATCTGAACCTAGAAAAACCTATCATACACCAATTACTGTAAGAGGTATAGAAAATTTCTTAGACAACCTTAACAATGTAGATTTCAATAATATTTTAAATCACAAAAATGTAAACGAAATGTTTGATAAATTTATCTCAAATTACAACAATTGTATTAGTAGATCTTTTAAAACATGCCGCAAGTCAAATAAAAAATTAAATATAAATTGGTTCACGAATGAATTACGGACATTAAGAGACAAAATATCTTTCTTACTAGACTTGAGTCATTTAAACAACACCATCACATTCAAAAATTTAATTAAAAAAGAAAAGAAAAATTATAAAAATGAGATTATTGCAGCTAAAAAACGTGCCAATAGTAATTACATAAACAATAGTACTAATAAAGCAAAGTCTATGTGGGACATAATTAAATTGGAAACAAATTCATGTAAGAAAGAGGTCTTATCAAAAAATATTAATAGTAATGAGTTTAACACTTATTTTACAGAAATAGCAGAAAAACTTATTAATAAAATACCTAATAGTAAAATCTCAAGCGAAGAAATACTTTATAACCACACAAACAGCTGCAGTAAGAGCCTATTTCTATTCCCAACAGATAATTTAGAAGTTAAACGAGCTATATTCCAACTCTCCAACAGTACTGCTAGAGACTCTTATGGTATTAACAGCAAACTTGTTAAACTATCTGCCGAAATAATCACGCCAGTTCTTTGTTCCATAATAAATAAAAGTTTTGAAACAGGAGTTTTTCCTAAAAAACTTAAACTGACTAGAGTTGTGCCAATCCACAAACAAAATGACATTGATTGTGTCTCGAATTATAGGCCCATTGCAATTGTTCCAATATTTTCAAAAGTCTTTGAAATCATATTGAAGGATAGAATAACAAGTTTTTTGGACTCCAACACATTATTTTCAATTAAACAATACGGCTTTAGACCGAATTTGAATACAATCAAAGCTGCATCTGCAGTCGTGGACTTTATTGTCAAAGGTTTTGAAAAACATAGACTCTCGAAAGTAACGCTATGCGATCTGTCAAAAGCTTTTGACTGTGTATCGCACAAAATTTTGTTTCAGAAATTAAATCACTATGGCATACGCGGTACGGCAAACCAACTTATCCAGTCGTATTTATCCGATAGATATCAATATGTCACCTATAATAACATGAACTCGGACCTGCGTATACAGAATCATGGCATTGGACAAGGAACGGTCATTGGGCCTTTGCTGTTCATCATTTTTATAAATGATCTGCCTTCATATGTATGTGATAAAGATACTGACATGGTGTTATATGCAGATGACACAAACGTGTTAAACAATCATACAAGAGTTGGTGAACTTGATATATTATCTGAATTAGCGATGTCAAAGACAAAAGAATGGTTTTGCAGCAATTTATTGACATTAAATGCAAGCAAGAATCAACAATTAATACTCTCTCTCAATAGAAATGAAATTGTAAATAATGCCTTCAGCAATCCTGTAAAATTTCTTGGTCTTAAAATAGACAATCAGTTGAATTGGCATACACATGTAAAAGATGTAGCTACAAGTTTGTGTAAGGCCACATATGCACTAAGAAAATTACAAAGCTGTGTCACTACTGAAACTATTCGGACAGCATATTTCGCATCTTTTCACTCTAGGCTCGCTTACGGCATTTTGCTATGGGGAACATGTAAATCTGCTAAAAGAGTTTTTTTAATACAAAAACAAGCCATTAGAATAGTTAGTAATGCTCACTACCGAGCGCACTGCAAGCCACTATTTATAAAACTAAAAATTTTGTCTTTTTATAGTTTATTTATATACTCATGTTTGCTTTATGCCAAAGAAAATTTAAACATTGTCTTTAAAAAATCAGTTCATAGTCATAACGTAAGAAGTAAAGAAAATTTAGTTATTCCGTATATTAGGCTTGAAAAATCTAAAACTGGTCCTTATTTGGCTGCAATATTTTTCAACCATATACCTCAGTCTATAAGAATTCTCGACATTAAGAAATTCAAATTAAAATTGAAAAACATACTTGTAAAAAATTGCTTGTATTCTGTAGAAGATTTTTTTGATATAGATTTTACAGATCATGTCTGATTATATAGATATAATGTTTCTAATTTCTTAAAATTAAGATGTTATAATTTGTATTATTCTATTTGTACTGCTGTATTGACTTGTGTAAACAATCCTTTTGTAATTGTATTAGCACCAATAAAACATTATTATTATTATTATTATTATTATATCGGTATACGTGTCCATGGTTTATAAGGTCGTTGAACTTGGTGATAAGAATGATACCCCATAAACTTAACTATTATAAAAAATAAATATATAAAACTTATTTATGTATTTAATATTTATTTTACAGTGGTATTATAACATAATTGAAATATCAAATTAAAAAATTATTTCGAAATTATAAGGAAATTTTGTAGGTTATATTATATTAAAGTCATTCATTAATAAAAGTTAGATCCATTTTCACTTTAAAACACGAATTAAGAATTTAATTTACCGTCTTCTTAATTAAATTACTTTTTTTGCTTATTTAGCCGAGAAATTATAAAAAAATAATAATAATAATAATAATAATGAAAAAAACTGAATTTTGACGTTAATGAGTAGTTAAACTGGCATGAAGGTATAGTCAGCAAAATTCAATTGTTTGACTCGACGTTAAGTCGTAACCCATGTTTGTGCAACACTTAACCAAGAAAGCCTTGGTTGAACTTACGTCAAATGCTAAGTTAGCTATGCATAGATGACTAATGGTTAACTTTGCATTGTTTTACGTTCCTGCAACAGTTTACTAAGGCAACCGTAGTTGACCATTAGCTTATAGTTTACTGAGCTTCCAGCAACCGGCCCCTATAGTTCGTATAGAATTGACCCGAAGTTATAAAATCTTATTTTGTCAAATAGTATCCGTTAGTTTTTATAGACGCGGTTTACAAATAGTATTTAAATATAACTATTTTTTTGTTATTTGTAAGCCGATTCTATGAAAAATAAAGATAACTATTTAACAAAATAAGGTTTAACTACTTCGGGTCAATTCGAAACCAACTATAGCTTTTTAGAAAACTAGACCTGAACACCAAGAATGAGAAAAAATATCGCATTGTTAGTAGACACAATAATGAAAAGAGTGATATTTACTGTGTACAAGTTTCACATTCAAATACCTAGAAACCATGACAAACCAGGTAAATCCATTTCAAACAGAAATCAGAAACAATTCAGACTGTTAATGCATCTCACTTTGCAGTCGATCCTCTTTTCCAATGATACTCCTCTATAGAAACATCAAAATCAACCACTGCCAAAACAAGATATGTCCAGAACCGGGTCCATGCACAGGAAAACTTACGCAAGCGCCTAAGAGTGCCAAACAAAATGGGACGCTTGAAATTCCATAAATCATCACAACTATAGAATTAATATTTTGTTGGGAATTGGTCGAATTAAGAAAATTTATTTTATTCTGTGTGCTTGCAATTATCTATAGTATAATACGCCAACCTGTGTCCTTGGCTGCGTGGGTGCGTGGAAGTTGTCTGAAACAATTGGGCGAGGTACCGAAATGTAACGAAATATTCCGAAGCTCACCGAGTTACTTTGACATATAACGCGTAATAATAAAGTAACAATCTATATATCAAAATTTGCAGCGAATTTTTATCTATCTAATAGGATATTTTAAATTTTAGAAAAAACTGTTATGTAATTGTAATTAAGCAAATTGCATTATAGGCGCCATCTTGTAAACCAATCGACGCATATTTGTGTACGATGCGGCAAATTGTAGCTAAAGCTTCATTCTACAAAAAGGATTTTAGCTAATTTGTTCTATTGTGAAAACTACTTATAGTTATTGTACTTGATAGTCTATATTTGCCGCCATCTTGATTCTGCCGCGGTTCTCAAAATAGTTGTAGCGAGTAAAAATGATTTTATTTTTGTGAAGAATACGTGTGCCAAGTGGCATTACATTATCATCAAGTATAATATTTTTCGACGAGGGTTCGAAACTATAAGTAATCAAGTCGAAAAAAATGTTGACGGATTATTTGAACATTTCTACACAAATCTATATAAATATAAAAGTTATTTGAAACCCATAAATAGATTTAAAAAATTACAGAACAATGTTGCTGATGTCAATTTTTAAGTTATTGAGCCATAATATTTTTACAATAAATATTTCTACAATTAAAAATATCCTATTAGATAGATAAAAATTCGGTGCAAAATTTGATGTATAGATTGATACTAATTTTATTTCAGTTTGTTAATTTTGTATAAGAAATTGGTAACCTCTAGGGGTTATACGCAGCCTTAACGTTTTAAATTATCTAACGTCTTAAATTTTTAAAAATGTAAATGTAATGTATTGAGTAAAACTCGCCTTAAAATTATAATTTTTACCAAGAATTACCGGCCTAGTTTGGTCATTCATATCAGTAACACTAGGTGACATTTTATTTGTGTGAATTTTAAATTGGTTGGAAATATTTAAAATATTTTGGTAAAAATTACAAATTGATACATTCAATAGTATGCACCACAGAACACAATATATTAAGAACGGACAGTGGTAGCAAGAAAAATTAGTACGTACCCTCTAGGAATGTACCAATGAACTAAACAACAACAACCGCCAAATTTAAATATTACTATCTGATTTACGTTCATAATTACCATTATTATTGTATTATATATATTTTATTATTTATATTATCAAAAGTTTTACAATTAACAAAGAAATACATATATATTTAATAATCCATATACATTAATATAACAAATAAATAAGGAATTTAAATAAATAAATCTAAATAAAAGATGTAAGCTATTAATTTTTGAAACACAAAA
Source organism: Liopterus haemorrhoidalis (assembly GCA_963971575.1). NCBI lineage: Eukaryota > Metazoa > Arthropoda > Insecta > Coleoptera > Dytiscidae > Liopterus > Liopterus haemorrhoidalis. The sequence continues at coordinate 16,079,762 of OZ020619.1, forward strand.
TTATACACAACATTAAATTTGATTTTAAATACAACATTATAATTACTAATTACAAAAACTGTATTAATAAAATTGGAGGCTATACCTGTTTTATTATTTTTTCGGCCTCATATTTGGTTTCTACACATTTCAGATCATTATAAGACAATATCCGCAAAAAATCAATTTTTGTCCGTCTTCCCGAGATATACAATGTATGTATCAAATACAGTATAAGATGACCAAAATTGGAAATAAAACTATTATTTGAACCACGTATTTGAAAATTAACAAGCTTAAATGCGTATTACTTCAACACCAACTGTCATGTGTTTGACAGCTAATGGCGGCTGATCTACAGCTAGAACACGAAGTTTCTGATCGTTTGAAGTCGGGTGTATTCGTAATTTATTTTGCAATCTTCTGCCATCTACCAACGTACCAGAAAACTAAAACACGAGCCAAGGTCATTACATGCCAGTGGCACCCGGGTGGCTTGCACCTTTGAAATTGTATGTCATGTTGGTATTAAAACATGCTAAATAATTTCACTTTCTTAAAATGTCATTTCATTTGACATATGTCATAAAGATAAATAATATCATAGTTATAAGCAGTTCACTTTTGTAAAAACAAACTAGATCTGGTTATTTTGGTGATTTTTATAGTGTATTACTGTCTTTTAGAAACTTGGTTATATTGTAAAAAAGGCTTTACAGTTTTGGGTTATGTTTGTATGATTTTAGGTTAGTATTATATTTGCAAAATATTTAAGATGTCACTATTCAAAATGAAATATGACGAATGATATTTTTTTAAATGACATATTTATAATCTGACTTTTCAAATTATTTTCTGTAATATCAACATGACATACAGTTTCAAAGGTGCAAACTGTTGAAAACAAAACTTCCTCTAAGTTTGTTCTTACAAAAGTGAATTGCTTATATAATGATCATAACCAACAAATATGAAGTGGGTTTTACAGCGTAAGGAATATTTTGAAATGACAAATTTACATTTAAAAGTCAGTACTACACTATAAAAGTAACCAAAATAACCAGATCAGGTTTGACTTTACAAAAGTGAACGCAATATATTATAGCGGGCAAACAATTAAATTTTACTGTGTAATAGTTTCTCACGATATATTTCAAACTGATTTGAGATATAGTGTAAGTATGCTTTTTTCCGTGTGTGTTTTTTTCATGTGCGCTTTTTTCCGTGTGCGTATTTTTATATTATATAAGTAATTGGAAAATTTATTTTAATAAATATATTTTAAATTTAACGTCTCAAATCATTTTCAGTTTTATAATTATAAAGGTAATGGACAAGTGAAAATGAATCGTTTTCCCATCTTTAAAAGTTAATGAATAAATAATTCGGAATGAGACTCATTATTTGTTCAGTTTTTAATAAGGTGCGAAGAGTGGATTCAATATGAATTGGATGAAGTTAGGCATATGGCTAGAGAAAAAAGTCTGAGGTATCGGCAAGTTCCACATTAAGGTAATTATTTGTTTGCCAACACAGTTGGCAACGGGTCCACTAGTATCTTAATAATTTTCAAAGCCTGTAAACTGTTCTAGGTTAATGTATGTATTACACAAATTAGGTATTTTGGAATATTTTAACACTCACTTGCAGACAAGTTATATTTTAAAAAATCCAAAAAATATAATTATTATTTATTAACATTTTTTTATTTTGTGAACAGAATTTTTTTCATATTCTGTCTAACTAGTTGTGACATCACAATTAAATATATTTGTATTTCATTAAGGTTAAAACTATTCCAATGACCAGTTTAACTATCGAGATTCGAGAGCCTTTATTTACGTATATTGGGGGTAATAAAATATTATTGTATTGGCTTTTGTTATCTTCAGAATCATTTCTAAGTGAAACATTTATTTTGAAAAAACAAACGCTATTTTCACTTTGATCACATTTATTTTATTTACTTCTGTCTAATCTGTTCGCGGATCACCAGTAGACGCTCCGCGGAGCACAGTCTGAAAAACTCTGGTCTAACAAGTTGTGACATCACAATTAAATTTTTTTTTTTTGCTGCGCGGGGAGGAATTAATAATAAAATATGACTAGGTATGCTCCGTTGTAATGTATGGCGCTCTGGCGTGAACTTTAACAAGGCGATATTAAGAACAGAATCGTTGGTTCCAGTCAAATGAATGATAAATGCAGAATAAATATATCCGAAAACTGTACTCAAAAGTGAATATAACATAAAAAATTAATCACAATTAATTTGAAAGAAAATTTTGACAAAAATTAAGAGCTACATACATTTAATACACTACATGATATTTTCAAAAATATACTCATATTTTTTTTATTTTATTTTTTTGTTTGTCTACGGTTCTTTGAATACACATGACTTGGTCGGTTTCCGGACTAAGATTTGGTATTATATGGCATAATTTACAAGGCTTCTGCACTACGATTTAGTATTATATGGCAGGGGCGCTGCAAGTAGATGTACAAGATGTACTTCGCTCAAAGGAGCCATTCAAGAGGGGGCCGTGAGACAATAATATTGTCCGCAATATAAAATCTTAAGAAGTATTGTATCATAGTTAATTGGGCTGTTTCAAATGGTGCTTTTGAACAAGTTCATTGGGAACGCAAACCTATAATGTACATTTGAAATAGTTATCTTGGCGATTGTGGCGCGAACACATCGAAAGTGAATTATATATATATGTTATATGTTGGGTGAACTTGAATAAAACTTCACACACGCAGTTTTTACTATATTTGAAATCTTTATTTTAACTGTACGTTTTTTAATTATTTAATTATATTACAAAACATTGACAATCAACAACCAACATTTTTGCTTGACAACCAATATAATTATTTTGACATTTTGACAGCAACTGTCATCTACTTTTTGGCGCTAAAAATACGGATCAAGAGTCATTGCTGATCCAACACCCCTCCTCAATGTTTCTTGATCGTGTTTGTGTCAGTCCCAGCAATCTTCTCATTTCCCGTTTGTCCCAAAAACCCGTAGTTTTATGTATCCCAATGGATTTGTTAGGACATCTACAAGCATATTCTGCGAGGGACAGTATGTATAAGTTACTATACCTTAATCTAGTAAATCTCGAGCGTAGAAGTACTTGGTATCTATGTGTTTGGTTCGTTGATTTGTCCTCCCACTCTCCCATAACTTTAAACAGCTTTGGTTGTCTTCATAGATAATAACCGATGATAGATTTTTCAACTTTAAATCTTAAATAAGTCGAATAATCCAAATTAGTTCTCGGCTCGCTTCACAGAGAGAAATTAGCTCTGCCTCGGTGGATGAAAGTGCAATGGAGTTTTGTTTCCGGCTGGTCCACGACATTGTACTTCCTAAAAATTTAAACACGTATCCCGAGTTTGACTTCCTGTCAGCTGCGTCTTCGCCCCAATTAGCATCTGCATATCCGACTAAATCATTGTTCACTGTATCAGCTCCCAATGTTAATTTTTCGTCTATAGTGCCATTGAGATATCTGAATACCCTCTTAACTTCTGTCCAGTCGCCTTTGGTTGGTTCAGATACCTTTCTGCCTAAAATAGAGACACTGGCTGCTATGTCTGGCCTTGTGTTTGTGGCAACGTAAATCAGTGATCCTATTGCTTCTCGATATTTGTGGTTATTCGGTAATTTCTTTTCTGTCGTTCCCCTCTTCAAATATCCAGGATCTAGCGGCACTCTAGATGGTTTCGCTAAAGTCAAGTTGTACTTGGCTGATTTTCTGGTAATATAAGATTTTTGATAGATTAGAAATGATCCATCTTGCCGCTCTATTTGTAGACCTAAATAAAGCTTCAACTCACCCAGGTTCGTGAGTTCAAAATTACTCTCTAGCACTCTTACAATTTCATTGATCATGTGACAATCTTCACATGTTATTATAACGTCATCAACGTATACAAGTAAGTATATGCGTTTACCTTGTTTTTCTTTAGTGTATAAGCATGGATCTGCATCTCCCCTCCTGAATCCATTTGCAAAGAGAACTCCATTTATTTCTTGATTCCATAGTCGTGCAGCCTGTTTTAGCCCATATATGCCTCTCTTCAAAAAACAAACTAAATTTCGGGTTGTCTCATGTATATGGTTTCATCCAATTTAGAATTAAGAAAGGCTGACTTCATATCCAGATGACGTGTCGGCCATTTCGCTCTTCCAGCAATGGTTAATAGTGCCCGCAGGGTTGATTGCTTAACCACCGGTGCGAAAATTTCGTCATAATCCACACCGTATTTTTGTGTAAAACCTTGCGCTACTAACCTTGTCTTGTATTTTACCGTATTTCCCAGTTCGTCTCGTTTTAGTTTGTAGGTCCACTTGCATCCGATTATTTTTCACCCTTCCGACGGTTCAACAAGATCTCAAACGTTGTTGGTTTTCATAGATTTCATTTCTTCGTCCATAGCCGCCTTCCAATTCTTAGAATCACATTGTGTACACGCTTCTTGATATGTTTTTGGCTCCCGTTCATCGGACGATTGAAGTAGGTTGAATTCTTCGATATAGCGTTGCGCTGGAACTCCTTTGTTTGCTCTTGTTGACCTACGAGGTTCTTCAGTGTTTTCTACGTTATAATACACATCATTCTTGGCGTCTTTTTCCGTGTTTGCTTCTTCAGTATCTTCTTTGTCTTCCAGAACTATTTCTTCCTCTTCATCAGATACCACATCACTGTTTTCAGTTACGATTGGAATATTGATACTTGTATGATGTGTTTCGATAAATTGGACGTTTCTGTTTATGTAAATACGATTTGTTTCTGTGTCTAATAGTCTGTATCCTTTTGTTCCGTTTGCATATCCCACGAAGATCAATTTTTTTGCTTTCTCGTCAAGCTTTCTTCGTCGTTCATCCGGAACTAACGAGTATGCTGTACTTCCAAAAATCTTCATACCCGAGATATTTGGTGGTTTTCCATACAGCATCTCATACGGCGTCTTACTGACAGATTTGCTTGGCAGGCGATTTTGTAGATAAGTGGCAGTGTATACTGCTTCCCCCAGAACTTGTTGTCGAGTTTTGCGTCGAACAACATGCTTCTAGCCATTTCCATGATGGACCGATTGTTCCGCTCGGCCACCCCGTCTACTCTGGAGAATAAGGCGCTGTCATTTGCATTTTAATGCCTTCCTTTTTCAGGTAGTTTTTCAAGTCCACACCGATATATTCCCCGCCCCAATCTGAGCGAATCATTTTCGGTTTTAAGTGAAACTGTGTGTTCATTTCTGTTACATATTCTTGAATCTTTCCAGAAACTTCGCTCTTTTTTGACAACAAGTATGTTGTAGTATATCGACTGTAGTCGTCGATCATTGTAAGCATGTACCGTTTTCCCCCTGGTGTTATTGTCTGCATAGGTCCACAGACGTCTGTATGTAACAAGTCCATGATAGCCTTCGTCCTGGAGCTTGATGCCTTAGGAAAGGGGATCTTCGCCATTTTACCTCTGATACACTCTTCAAAGGTTATCTTGTCATTGCAATTTCTTATTTTTATTCCGTTTGCTAACCCGTCGTCTACGAGTTGCTTTATTGCTTGTGGAGCTCTATGTCCCAAACGCCTATGCCATGTGTGTATGCAATCTGTTTGACATCGTTCATTTATCATCAGTGCATGACCCGGTCCATGTAGGAGATAAAGATCATTATTCAGGTAAGCTGTTGCTATTTTTGTGCCGTTCTTTGAGATGCAACATTTTTCCTTTTCAAAATCTGCCTTAAAACCCAGTTTTGTGAGTTTCTTTACGGATAAAAGATTGCCTTTTAAATCCGGCACAAATAGCAAAAATTAGTTCAATAATAACTAATTGTCCCCAAGCGAAGCCGAGCAGAGCAAGTAGTATGGTATAATTGACTCGGTTACTAGACTACAGTTTTTCATCTAGTTGAAAATTTAACTTTTGGGCTCCCAAATCCTTTATCTCCTACACACCAACGAAACTTTGAAAAGTGTGAATATTCACACTGCACATCAATTTTACTGATTATTATTCATATTTCATTTAGTAAAATCTGATCTGGTCCTTTATGTTTGTGATGAATTGAGTTATACCGGAACATTCACGTTGTAATTGTATATTCAGCTTTTAATAACTTCAGTATCAGAGTTTAAATAAAATCGTTTTATTGTTCTCATTCATGTTTATATATGAAAGGATGAATAACGTCGTATACCGTTCATTTATATATAAAATATCGATGTTTAAATGGCAGTTTGTTCTTGCTTACTCCAGACTTCTTTTTTATTTTTGTTTTACTATGTTGTTTAAGTGGAAATAAATGATAACTTTCCATTACTGTTATTCTTATAACCATGTTTTCTCTTTTCTTGAAATTATAAGAGCAACAGTAGATAATAACCTACCATCACAAGCAGTGGCGGTGAAAGGCAGCGGCTACAAGGCACAGGCCCAAAGCGCCGGCTCTTATGGGCGCCAGAACAAACGCTTAGATATACATATTCTAAGTTTTTATAGTCTGGTGCCTACGCACCATATTTTACGTTGATACTGCACTTGATGATAATGGAATGCCATTTGGCACACGTGTTCTTTATAAAAATTAAATCATTTTGACCCGCAGCACCTATTTGTAAATCGAGGCAGATTCAAGATGGCGGCGACACCAGCGCGCCATTTACGATAACGATAACTAATTTTTATGATAGAGCAAAATAGCTAAATACATATTTGGACATTGGACCTTTAGCTACAATTTGCCGCGTCGTACGAGAATATTCCTCACTTAGTTTATAAGATACCGTCCATAATTCATTCCCAGACGCAAAAAAGTGATTTCCGAAATGGCTAACGAATTTCGTATGATATGGCTCGTTTTCTATTAATTTAATGCCGTAAATTGCAAATCTGTGTATATTAATATTTTGTTTCAATTCTTCCTAAATCTGTAGGGCATATCCTTGGCTACAAGAATATGAGCGGAATTTTTCTCTGAGTGGCGCCGAAATTAAGATAGTGGCCGAAATATGTAAATGCTCAACTTCGTATTATTTTGACACTTTTTATATCGCTGTCGCCCAAATCGGACCAGTAGATTACAAAAATAAAATAAAAAAAGTCACATGACTTGTTATTATTCGGGTTTTGTCCAAAATGAAATAAAAAAATTGACATACCCGGCCGGAACGGCTGTAAATTATGACATTTAAGTAAGATACTCCATGTTTATACGGAATGCATCAATTTGATTAGGTTTGATCGCAGCACCTGATCTCAAATGAAGCCGCTTTCGAAACAACGCTCGAAAATCGACTTTTGCTATTTACATCAAATTTGTTGAGTTGTATATTAATTTCGGGTATACTGAAGTCGTAGATTTCGAAAATGGAGTTATTTAAAAGATTTGCTACATATAAGATTGTATTTTGCCCGAAAAAAATAATTATATGTATTCTTAACGTAACTGTGAGATTCATTACACGAGAGTTAAGTACCTCCCCATCCCAAAAGAGTATTATATAGCAGTACTGACAAAATAATATAGATTACACACACTTAATACGATTCTAATGGTGGCCGAAAACTACTCTTTCGAAAATGTTAAAACCATCTCTGATATTTTACTAGTTATCAGGAGAACATTGTAATGTGTTGATAAATCCTCTATATGTGCCAATAATACTGACTTCCTCTACTACCTAATTGTATACAAAATAAAGAGATTCGATCAATTCTTATTCAATACTAGTCTGAATCGAAACCAGGTGTGAAACATTATTTTGCACAATTAATTGAAGAAAAATTTTAAATAAACTTAAATTTAAAAAATAATAAGTAATTAATAATTACTGGGGAACGGACGTAATTAGCCCCGGAACTTGACTTAATACGTTTTCATAGGCGTAGTTTTAAAAAATATAATTTTGAGATATTTTACGCATCTAAAAATTTAAAATAAACCTAAATTAAAATTAATAACGGCAATAATCAGTACAATTGATAGCATGAATGGACATTCTTTACTCACTAGAATTTTATCTTTACATATGCCTACGACTTTGATTTGTAAACAAATATAAATTATTTTGTAGGGTAGCACTGAAAGTCAATATTATTAGCAAATATATAGGAACTATCAAGTAATGTTGTCCTGATAACTGGTAATAACTGGTAAAAATATCAGAGATGATTTTAACCATTTTCGAAAGAATAGTTTTCGGCCACCATTAGAATCGTATTAAGTGGGTAGTAATCTATATTATTTTATCAGAACTGCTATATACTACTCTTTTGGGATGGGGAGGTACTTAACTCTCGTGTAATGAATCTCACTGTTACGTAAAGAATACATGTAATTATTTTTTTCGGGCAAAATACAAACCTATATGTGGCAAATCTTTAAATTAACTCCATTTTCGAAATCTACGACTTCAATATACCCGAAATTGATATACAACTCCATAAATTTGATGTAAATAGCAAAATTCGATTTTCGAGCGTTATTTCGAAAGCGGCTTCATTTGAGACCATGTGCTGCAAACAAACCTAATCAAATTGATGCATTCCGTATATTCATGGAGTATCTTACTTAAATGTCATAATTTATAGCCGTTCCGGTCGGATATGTCAAATTTTTTATTTCATTTCGGGCAAAACCCGAATAATAAGTCATATGCCATTTTTTATTTTATTCTTGTAATTTACAGGTCCGATTTAGTCCAAAACGATATAAAAAGTGTCCAAATAATACGAAGTTGAGACTTTACACATTTCGGCCGCTACCTTAATTTCGGCACCCCTCAGAGAAAAATTCCGCACATATTCTTGTAGCCAAGGGATAGCCCTACAGATTTAGGAAGAATTGAAAAAAAATATTAATATACGTAGATTTGCAGTGGTAGAGTATATCATCATGTCTCGAATTTGGGAAAAAAATCTATCAAAATTTAAAATGTTTGCCATTTTGATAACAGATTCGTAACCTACGGCATTAAATTAATAGAAAGCGAGCCATATCATACAAAATTCGTTAGCCATTACGGAAATCACTTTTTTGCGTCTGAGTATGAATTTCTCGTATGAATGTTCTCGTACGACGCGGAAAATTGTAGCTAAAGGTCCATTGTACAAATTAGTATTTAGCTATTTCGCTCTATCGTAAAAATTAGTTATCGTTATCGTAAATGGCGCGCTAGTTTCACCGCCATCTTGAATCTGCCTCGATTCACAAATAGGTGCTGCGGGTCAAAATGATTTTATTTTTATAAGGAACACGTGTGCCAAATGGCATTCCATTATCATCAAGTGCAGTATCTTTCCACGTAGGCACTAGACTATTTATTAAGTTTTTGTATTTTTATTTAGATCAAAAATATAAATTTTCATATCTATATCAGTCTCGTACATATTGAATACAAAATTTAAAGATGTACACATTTATTGATTATATAATAATATTCAGTATTTTTTTTTGGATTTCTGCAAAATATATATTGCATCATATATGCATTGTATATAAATAACAAAGAAAGTCCATTTTTCAATCTTCTGACTTGTTTGAAGATGATGTTTCGAAGATAGTTTTTTAAATAATTTAACGCAGAAAATAATCGTTCAGCAGTACGTTGTTTACTGGTAACGTTACTAATATTTTTACGGCTTTCATAGAAATATATTTGACTAACTCTCTTACACATCTGAAAACATCTATAGGATACTTTAGTTGACAGCTGACTGTTAATTAAAGCATATGGCTCAATGGGAGAGAACTATAGCAATACAATTTCCATTTCTGAATAGAGCCATATCATTTGTTCACAGACAAAGCTAGAAATAGAGAAAGTGATACATTTGTTTCACTTGCCTGTCTTCCATCTAGTGGTGGGAGCTGAATGCCCGCGCGTGTACACAATGGGACATACGTTGAACTTACCATGTTATAATGAAATAAAAAAGACAAAAACTATGAACGTACGTTACAGTAAGAAGCAGACATACGGTCTTGACATCTTGCATAAAACTGTGTGAAATAGATATATATTTCTTTATCGGTTGTCAATCGATCAATCTGTCAAGTAAATTCTCCTTTACTATATAATCTATTTTGGTTGCACATTAACATATACAATCGCACCTTCACTTACAAACTAAATTTGCTCCTGACCGCGGTTCGTATCTTAAAATGTATGTATCTAGAAACCCAATTTTCCATTATATCTTATGGGAAATCAATTAATCCGTTCCCTGGTTAAAAATAATAAAACAAACCCAAAAAAATTTTAAAAACTATTTTCAACTAAATGGTGAAAATGCAAAAACGTGGAGAAGAAGTCAGAAGATGCACTTTTTCACTATAAATGTGCATTATGTATACATTTACATATTAATTTTTATTTATGAAATTTTCTGTCACATGATTAGTATGAAAATCATCTTCCTTTAAATTGTAAAAAATGAACAACTTTGTGTCTCTCTTGTGTCTGGTTTTGTGGTTCAGGAGTTTTCGATTTGTTACATGTAGTAGTAGCCTGTTGTTAGTACTAGGGAAAAAAGTTGAAAAAGTTAATGTAAAACAGGATTTGATTCATTTAAAAAGAAAAACATCACGGTTTGTATTTAGAGGTCAAAATAGGATATGAAAATAGTTTGTACCTCGAAAAATTGGTATTTCGAGAGGTTTGTAAGTCGCTGTTACCACTGTAACAGCAAATTTACTTAGCCATAATTAGTATTAGGTTAAAATGTAAAAATATTTAAATTGCAACTGTCTAAATCAAAAGAATATGTTTGAAATAAGATTGCGAGCACCTAACCCCCCCCCCCTTTTCGGTACGCCACTGCATATTCTAACAAAAGGGCGCAGTCTACCCCGGGCGCCGAAAGAGCTGGCGCCGGCTCTGATCACAAGTCGTATACGCATAGAGATAATCATCATAACATGACCTTGTTTTCTAAGCGTGTCTGTTGTGTTGCATACTTTTTTACGAAGCACATTCAAAAATCGCGACATCGGAGACAATTTTTTCTTGTTTTTTTTTTTTTAATTATATATTATGAATGATATTTGGAATCGTATTTTTATAGTTTGGTGCATAGTTTTAGATCTAGTGTTCATAGTTTAAGATTGGGTATGTAGTTTTATAGTTTTTATTGTGTAAATACAATTTCAAATTAATAAAAATCGTGAACAGTTATGCATTTGAGTGTACAAATCGTAGCTATATCATAACTAGATAAAATGTGCAGAATAAATTAGTATCCTTTTTGGTAATAACAATTTGAATGAATACACTTTAATAAATTTTAAATACTGTAATGACTGTAGTGATTTGCCTTATCAATCAAAAAACCTTATAAAAATATATATTAATAAAACTGGAGGTTATATATGTTGATTTTATTTTTTCGGCCTCAATTTGGTTTCTACATGTTACATCATCTGTAATGTACATAATACAATATTTGTGAAAAAGTCAATATTTTTCTACCTGCCTGCTTGTCTGTATGTACGAGATTCACACAAAAGCGTAGTGGTAACACATTTGCTCTGCATTGCGAAGGTTTCGGGTTCGAATCCCGTTCAGACATGGAAATTTTCTCAAATAAAAAATGTCCTGGCTAATTGCCACAGCAGCAAAGGCCACAGAATTAAAAAAAAAAAAAATGGCTGGACATATTTTAACGAAATTTAGTACGAAGATAGAGTAGAAATAACTAGGATTCAAACATAGGCTATATGGTATCTTCAAATTTTCATTCTAATAAGGCGTTTCGAGGTTAAAACTGTTTACTGAAAAATATGTAGTTTTGTCAATGTAGTTTTTAATAAAATGAGAATGGGGGGAGCGACACATCTACTCTTCAAATATTTCACGTATCATAATCCCTAACCAACAACAATGTATATACCAAAAACCGTACGAAGTATGGGTGCTTTAGCTATTATGCCATAAATATGAAACAATTTCTAAAATTTGCACTAAACTAGAGTGGTGGCAAATTAAAAATATATATATGTAAACAAATAAGGGGTTTATTGTTTAAATAAAACTCAAGTTGTTCACAGACTATTTTATTCTAAGTATTCACTCTTACAACGTAAGAGAACATCTGATCTCTCTATCAAATTCTACGTGTGTTTTATAAAAACCAATTAGTGTAATAAGCAGTTATCATTATCGTTAATGAGTCGTCATCATTAGGATTGCATCTAGATAACATTTTATGGTGACGTAACAGGGCTTCGTGGAAGGCTAGATGCTAACACGGCCGTCCTGCTCCTGGCGTGTCCTCACATCCTTTCTGTAGACGAATATCTGGTAAATGATGATGTGGTAGATGACATCAGGGGATGATCATGTAGGCCTTAGAATAGTCTGAAACAGTCTTCAAAAAGATTTAAGGAAAAAAGAAAAAATTTAAAGTCCAATATCATTGACCTTTTAAGATCCACTCCATATTCGAGGGTTCAACTGGCAGAGACGATCCCTGACCATTCAACTGCTCTCAACTGGCAGGTTGGTCCCTGATCGTTCAACTGCCCTCAACACGACCAGTGTGTCTTGCGGTACTCGACAAGCTATCAATTCTCAACTCAACTATCCATCAGTTTATTTCATTACAGATTGTCTACAGTACCCAACAAGCTCAGTGACTGTCGCTTCTTCATACTCAGTGCCTTCACAAAGCGAAACGACTAGTGTGTCTTGCGGTACTCAACAAGCTCAGTGACTGTCGCTGCTACATAATCAAACTAATAAAACTTCTCTTACCATTTTACTCATGTTCTAACCATTACCTTCATACAATTTGTCCATAAACAGAACACCGCTCGTTCCTTCTGACAATTTTTTTGTATTTCTACTTCATTACTGGAACCATTTTATTCATCATCTAGATTTTCCTGCATGTAAGTTGTCTGTGCCTAAATAAAACAACGCTTGTCCATTTTGATAATTTTCTTCAATACATTTGCTACTTCGTCTTAAATGCACCTCAATCTGTTGTCAATCGCTAAGTATAAATTCTATTAGGAAATAGTTTTACCAGACGTAACTAGTTTGATAGCACGAATAATACCTGAAAAATTATAGACTGCAAAAGTGTTTCATCTGAAAACGTCGGAAAACGTTTTCAAACGTTTCGTTTTCCGTCCACGGTGGAACTTCCACCAATGTGTTCCACTATAATGACTTATTATTTGCAATAATTGAAACGTATCACTTGCGTTTTTCACTTTCAAACTACTATCTTAGACAAACAATATTTTCATACCCATTTGTTCCATTTTTTCCCATTCACAACCAGAAACGATTTCGAACGTTCGCCTTCGCAAATTGATTAAATAAGTTTTTCATGACCCAAATTGCATAATTAACTTTTGTAACTGTTCAAGCACACAAACTTAAATTCAATAATATCCGAAACAACGCACACAGGTAATTATTTATCACATCACTATTTGTCACTTAATCATCAAATTAACAATTTAAACAAAACACTGCAAAAATGCATCAAAGCAAGATCCCCAATAAAATAACAAAATATTATTAAGACGTGCATGAATCCCATTCACAAGAAGAAATGTTGACTCGATCCCACTTCTGATGTAAACAAATAAGGGGTTTATTGTTTAAATAAAACTCAAGTTGTTCACAGACTATTTTATTCTAAGTATTCACTCTTACAACGTAAGAGAACATCTGATCTCTCTATCAAATTCTACGTGTGTTTTATAAAAACCAATTAGTGTAATAAGCAGTTATCATTATCGTTAATGAGTCGTCATCATTAGGATTGCATCTAGATAACATTTTATGGTGACGTAACAGGGCTTCGTGGAAGGCTAGATGCTAACATATATATACCCAGCAAACATTCAACTAACGGCCGAATGCCGGCAAACTGCTTTTCTTTTACTGCTGGTAAATTGCTGGCACCAAAAGTAAGTGCAACGCCAGTATTAATAATGCACTTACAAATGTACCACATTTGTATTTTGCATTCCGCCTATACGAAGTACTTTACCAGCATTATTATTAATCCAAGCAAACATTTTTATACGAGCCAGTACTTAAAAGTACCAGCCTTTTTACTTAAAACTAAACTTGTTTTGAATGTAATAATTTGAAAAGTCTGATTGTTCTTAGTCATAAAACGCCCTAACCGCGTGGCCTTCGAGGGCCAGTACAAGTTGATACGTGTTGGTGGACAGTTTGTCAAGATGTGTATTTAAATAGTTATTGTTTTGTGAACATTATAAAGTTTTTTATTGTGATTTGTGTGTGTTTTGTTAGATTTAAGGACGTAGTTTACACAAACTGTTTCATGTTAAATTGTTTAAATTTTAGTTTAGTTAAATCATAGTTTTTTTCAAGTAATAAAATTTTCAATTATTAATAAATCTGTTACAAGATTATAAATATGTCATTTAAAAAATATAATTTGTCATATTTTATTTTGAATAGTGACATCTTAAATATTTTGTAAATATAATACTAACCTAAAATAATACAAACTTAATCCAAAACTGTAAAGCTTTTTTTACAATATAACCAAGTTTCTAAAAGTCAGTAATACACTATAAAAATCACCAAAATAACCAGATCTAGTTTTTTCTTACAAAAGTGAACAGCTTATAGCATTAATGCTTATAAAATTTGAATTTATTTTAACAAGTATGATTTCTTTAGGTTGGCACTCTTCAAGTCAGGGGGAAAAGATGTGGTAGATAATACAAGCCGAATATTTTTTGGCCGAAATGGCGGAAAACCATTTTCTTAAAATTCTTCATTGAATTAATAAATTAAATAAACTAATTCCTGTTATTCCTGAAATTATATTTATTTAATATTTATAAATAAATCAATAAATTATAACTGTTAATACAATTTACAATCGCCCAGTTTTACCATCGTTGAATAAATTTATTTAACAACTTAAGTTAACAATATCGCATCATTCTATTGACAGCAATGTTAATTTCTTCATTAATAGTTTAAAACCGATGCGATATTGTCAACTTTATTTGTTAAATAAATTTATTCAACGATGGTGAAAATGGCCAAATGAGTATTTATTTTGCACCTAACCATTAATTTATTTTAATACTGGGTAAGTACACATATGTTACATTTGAAACACTAGAGAGTGGGTATAATATATGCACTGGCCCAGTGCGAAATGCCAGCACTACCCAGTACGAAATACTAGCACTGGCCCAGTGCGAAATGCCAGCACTGGCCCATTACTTTCAATGCACTTTACCGTTGCTAGGCCGGCAACTGATACATCAATGGGCCAATAACGGCCACGGGGACACCGGGGTACTGGCCCAGTACGAAATGCCAGCACTGGCCCATTACTTTCAATGCCGGGGAGTATGTGCTTTACCAGTACTGGCCCGTATAAAAATGTTTGCTGGGTATATATTGTAGAATATGTGAGTATATCAATACTATTACTTAATACTATTTATGATTTTTGATTTTATTTGAAGTATTAAAAAAATTGATGTGAAGTGTGAATTTTCACATATTGCAGGGTTTCGCAGGTATATAATAAGTGAAAGCGGCATGCTGAGTGTGTAAGAAAAATTTTGCTTTGTAGTAATCACGGCAAAATGAACGATATTTTTAAATTAATTTATCGTCTGTTAATCTAAGAGCTTTAGAAACAAATTTTATGTTAAAATATTTTTTTGTTAATTTTAATTCGAATACCTAATGCCATTATTTAGGTTTCTAAATATGTGCAGTATTTTTTTTTATATAACAATAATGGTAAGCTTGCTCACTTGCTACGCAGCAAACTAGGGTTCGCTCCCATGCAGAGGACAAATTTTATAATTTTTTTTTTCATTTTTATTTTGTTTAAATTATTTTGTCAAAATTCTAGTTATATTTTGTCAAATGTTGCATTTAATTTTTAAGAGCGTAAATTTAATAACCAGTTGGAATTGTTGGAATTATATTTTCATTCTATGTGTCATGTATACGAAACCAGAGGGTCGAAGCATATGACAAAACAACCATTGGAAGCCATAGGCGCAATTTTCAAAATCTTAATGAACCTTGCTATATAAAAAAAAAATACTACACATATTTAGAAACCCAAATAATGGTATTAGGCATTCGAATTAAAATTAACAAAAAAATATTTTAACATATTATTTGTTCTGGCATCCCAAATAATCATCATTCTTTTACTAAATACCTGCGAACCCTGAAATGTGTGAAAATTCACACTTCACATCAATTGTTTACTGTACCATGAAAGTCCCTTTAACACTATTTTTTTTAGAGTGTAAGGGTTTACTGTTTATATCTACGAAACCCTAAAATGTCGTTTGTGCAAGAACATATAATCTGATTCGAAATTTAAATACATTTTTCAATTGCGATTTACAAAATTGTAATTGATCCATTGATAATATGGAATACATTTTCTTCAAAAGTTAATTTTCAAGTAAAATTCTTGCGTGCATGAGGGTGTGAGTGCGTGCGAGAATTTGCGTGTATACGTGTAAGGCCGCGGTCTGACTGATCGAGTGCTGTCGATCGTTTGCTGTCGAGCAAATTTCAAACACACGTTAACTAAGGGCATGAGTCGCACTGAACCATCGTTTGCTGTCAAGTAGCATCAAGTTGTTTGTATTTCAAACCGGTTTGAATTTCACTCGACGCTCGAGGCAATAGCACATGCGCATTTAAGCATATACAGTTCATAACCATATATTATTTGACAGTTGGAACGTCAAAAAAAACTCGCTAATTGGTATTAACTGTTTGATAGTATTATTTTAGGTTGGAATATGCACTATTTGACAAGTGAGAAACAAATTTACTTGACACTGAATGATCGATAATACTCGACAGTACTTGATCAGTCAGACCAGCTTTTAAATTTTTAAATGACACTACACGACTCGGCGCTGCGTTACACGACGGCACTCGATCAGTCAGACTGCTGCCTTAGTGTGTGATTTTGCGTGTTAACGCACAAACGTACTTGCGTGTAAATGTGCGCGTAAGTTCCAGCCTTAAGTCTTCAAAAATTATTTAATTTATATCTTTGAAATTGTTTTGTAAAGGTTCAGTATTTATGCAATTATCTTTATTTTGGAATATAACCATTGCGGATAGTAGTGAGTTAGAATAGTGCCAAGTTAAAACGGGTATTGGCATCAAACAAGTACAGCAGTAGCGTAACTTCAAATTTGATCGCTCCGCAGAATTTTGTGTAGGCTTCTTAGTAGGTTTTTCAAATTTGTCCAGAGAAATCAAAATACAAAAATACAAAAAAAAAATCCGCTATTCCGAACGGTACTGGCTTATAGTTATGCCAATGAAATACAGGTAACATACAAACAGTATCACAGATCGACGTTCCCTTCTATATAGTGAGTGAGTGAGTGAGTGAGTGAGTGAGTGAGTGAGTGAGTGAGTGAGTGAGTGAGTGAGTGAGTGAGTGAGTGAGTGAGCGAGTGAGTGAGTGAGCGAGTGAGTGAGTGAGCGAGTGAGTGAGTGAACAAGTGTGCGATTGAGTGAGTGAGCGAGTGAGCGGATGAGCGGATGAGCGATCAGGCGACTGAGTGAGTGAGTGAGCGCGAGAGGGAGAGAGAGGAGAGAGAAAGGGAAAGTACAGTAAAAAAAATTATGTCAAGTGTGAATTTTCACACATTGCAGGGCTTCGCAGGTATATAATAAGTGAAGCCGGCATGCTGAGTGTGTAGGACAAATTTTGCTTTGTAGTAATCACAGCAAAATGAACGATCTTTTTAAAATAATTTATCGTCAGTTAATCTAAGACAGTGTTTCCCAACATTTTTCTCCTCGCGAACCCCTTATAAAATCCGAACGAATTTGGCGAACCCCCTGTGTCAGTGTTTCTCAAACTTTTTAAGTTCGCGGCACACTTTTGACGTGTAAACATTTTTTTGCGGCATAGCTATGAGTTATTGAATATAGGTTTAAACGGAAAATTGTAAAATTTCGCAGCACACTCCTTGAATTTCACGGTACACTAAAGTGCCGCGGCATACCGGTTGGGAAACACTGCCCTATGTAGTCGTTAATGACAGGGGAAAAAAACAATAAAACTTGGTAAAACATTTATTTTTCACATTTTCCATGTACAAACATTAATAAGACTAAAATGATAGCTATAAAAAATTAATACAAAATCAATTCAACAATCCAACTGGTTCTTAGTTAAGCATATGTTAAATTTGAAAAAAACTCTTAGTTAAATGGGATATTTGTGGTTGTTTGATGGAACAAAGCAATTCAAAGTTTGGCTCAATATCCGACAATTTCAGTCTTAGATCAGGTTCTGCATTTAACCTGTTTCTGTATTTATCTTTCAGATAAGTATATTTTGTGCAAAAGGGTAATAGAACTTCAATGGCTCTTTTTGACAGAACAGGATATTCATTTTTAATTTGTTTTTATGCGTTTAATTTTCTTTGGCGATTTAAAATTCCGCCATTACAATATTATTTTCGCGAACCACGTTTATACACCCCGCGAACCACCGCTTGGGAAACGCTGATCTAAGAGCTTTAACAACAAATTTTATGTTAAAATATTTTTCTGTTAATTTCAATTCGAATACCTAATACCATTATTTACGTTTCTAAATATGTGCAGTATTTTTTATATATAGCAAGCTTCATTAAGATTTTGAAAATTACGCCTATGGCTTCCATTAGCGTAATTGATTTAAAACATCATACGCTCCGACCCTCTGGTTTCGTATACATGACACATAGAATGAAAATATAATTCCAACAATTCCAATTGGTTATTAAATTAGGGCTCTTAAAAATTAAATGCAATATTTGCCAAAATATAACTAGAATTTTGACAAATTAATTTAAACAAAATAAAAATACAAATAATAAAATTGTCTCCACGGGCCGGGAGCAAACCCTAGAAATCCGGATAGCTAACGTGCAACGTAACCATTCGACCAGGATACACCTTACAATATAATGTGTTACATAACTATAACTTTTGTGCAAAAATGCGTTATTTTCCGAAAACATAATCTGATCAAAAATTCCTGTTGTACTATTCCGGTTCATACCAATGTACATTACGTAGAATTTTTTCAGATTTTTAGTTGAAACTATCTGGGCTACAGGGCGTGGAACAAAAAATTTTTTTGCACAATTTTGGCAAAAATCGCATCAAAATAATTTATTTTGCAAAAATAAAATTTTGATCGTTAATCCACGTACTAAGAGCTTTCATTTGATGCCCTAATCAGAATTTTAAAAAAATATTTTTTTTTCAATGAGCACATATTTTTTATATTTTCAGGAGGTATGTTTTTTAGATGTTTTAGTATTTTCTTATGTGCGGGTCAAAGAGTTGTATAAGCATGCCAAATTTCAACTCTCTAGGTTTAGCCGTTTGGCTACAATTTTTACCGAACAGAACAGACAGACAGCCAGAAGACAGACAGACAGACAGACAGACAGACAGACAGACAGACAGACAGACAGACAGACAGACAGACAGACAGACAGACATACAGACTGACAGATAGAGAGACGACAAAATGACGGTATACGGATTTTTTGGTCACACCTACAAAACCCTAAAAACAAAAAAATTTCAGTTTACATGTTGACAGTTATATATTGTATTTTTTAGTTACGTCTGCCAACTTAAATACCACTTCAATCGCCTTTTCATCCTCAAGTAGCAACAACAGTGGCGGAGTGGAGAATTTTACCTGCCCTGGAAAATTTGAATAAACCGGCTCCATTGATTCAGATCCGTTGGGAAATTTCCCGGTGTCCCGGCGAGCCAGTACGCTACTGGGAAGAAACACCAGTGGCGGCTCGTGACATTATTTTCTGGTGGGGCAAAAAGCTTTTTTAGGGAAAAGCTTTTTTAGGGCAAAGCTTATCAAAAAGGTTTTTGAATGAAATTTCCTGAAATAACTGTTTTTTTAATTACTCGTTAAGGCGGCGCACAACCCTATAGTTGTAAATAGTTTCTTATACAAAACTAATAATCGGAAATAAAATTAATAACAATCTATATATCAAAATTTGCAGCGAATTTTTATTTATCTAATAGGATATTTTTAATTGTAGAAAAAACTGTTATGTAATTGTAAATAAGCAAATTGCATTATAGAAGCCATGTAAACCAATCGACAAATATTTGCGTACGATGCAGCAAATTGTAGCTAAAGCTTCATTCTCCAAATATGTTTCTAACTATTTTGCTCTATTGTGAAAACTACTTACAGTTATTGTACTTCGTAGTCTATTTTTGCCGCCATCTTGAATCTGCCGCGGTTCTCAAAATAGGTTTTTGGGGTAAATATGATTTAATTTACTTGAAGAATACGTGTACTAAGTGGCATTCCATTATCATCAAGTATAATATTTTTCAACGAAGGTTCTAAACTATAAGTAATCAATTTGAAAAAAATGTTGACATATTATTTGAACATTTCTACACAAAACTATATAAATATAAAAGTTATTCGAAACCCACAAATACATTTAAAAAATTACAGAACATTATCGCTGATGTCTATTTTTAAGTTATTGAGCGATAATTATTTTACAACAAATGTTTCTACAACTAAAAATACTCTATTAGATAGATAAAAATTCGGTGCAAAATTTGATGTATAGATTGATACTAATTTTATTTCAAATTGTTAGTTTTGTATAAGAAACTGGTAACCTCTGGGGGTTATAGGCAGCCTTAAAATGAATTCTGGTCTTGATGGTACTAAAGTTTTAAGTTTAATTTTTATATCATAGGTTCAATTTTTGGAAATCATTTCTAAAATTGAAATCACGCTATTTTCATTCTCATTCATTTTTAAATTTATTTATTTATTTATTATTATTGGATCCGGTTCCGGTTAGTATAGTGAATAGTTTGACAGTTAAAGTGTGCGTGAAATATATGTTTATTCGTATAATTGAGCGTAGTTTAAATAATAAAAGTGAACAAAGTTACATTGATTTGAATTATATTTAAAGTGAAGCAGTGATAATGGAAGAAATCGAATCTGATGATTATTCAACGGATGAGTCTTCTAGAAAGAGAAAACCACTCAAGGAGGTAGAAAATAACTTCGAAAGATTTGCAAAAAACGCCAAGAACTCCAGTAAAAATTCAAAGAAAGGAAGACGAAAAATGGGATCAATTAATAGGTTTAATAAAGGAGTTAAGGTGCGATCAAAAAGATATAAAAGGGGAAATACAACAGCTTAGAATAGAACAAAAACGCTTTAATGAAGAAATATTAATGATAAAACGCGAAAATGAAAATTTGAAGAAGGAAAATATGGAAATAAAACAAGAAAGTAATATTATTAAGCAAAAAATTAAAAAAATTAAAAATAGCCTAGAAGAACTTGAAAAAGAAAAAAAAAAACAACATAATAGTGAATGGAAAACAGATTAACTCTAATGATGAAGAACGACTAAGACAGGAAATGGAAGATCTTTTAAGGCATCAAGTAGATGCAGACATCAACATAAAGATGGCAAGGAAACTGAGACCAAAAACCTGTATATTAGAATTAGATAATGAAAACCAAAAGGAAAGAATTCTGAAGAATAAAGCTAAATTGAGATATTTAACATCAGAAAAAATATATATTAATGACGACCACAAAAAAAGAAAGGGAAAAGCAGAAAATAATAAGAAATAAAGCACAAGTAGAAAAAGGGAAAGGAATTGAAGTAAAGATAGGATATAATAAAATCATTATAGCAGGAGAAGAATGGCGATGGGACAAAGAAAAAGAAGAGTTAAAAAAAGCAGTATCAAAAAACGATCAGTAGGAGATGGACAACAGCAAACGATAAATGTACAAACGACCTGGAATGAAATTGGATCAAGCGACCTGGAAATTAACACTTTAGATGGTAAAAATATAGATATAAGATTAATAGGTAAGCAGAAAAATAATGTTAAAAAATATAAAAAAAAGAAGAGAAATAAAATCAAGGTTAGTACTTGGAACGTTAGGACAATGTTAGAAGCGGGAAAAATGTGCGAAATAGGGGTAGAATTGAAAAGATATCAAATAGATATAGCTGCAATACAAGAAATGCGCTGGAAAGGGAATGGAGTAATTGATAAACAACAATTTACAATATATTATTCAGGAGGAGAGAAACAAGGACTGTACGGAGTTGCCTTTATTGTTCGAGAGAAATGGAAAAATAAAGTAATGGAGTTCAAGCCAATAAATAAACGAATGGCATTTATACGATTAGAAGCAAAACCTTTTAACATATCATTATTGAATGTGTACGCACCGACAGAAAATGCAAATGCTGAAATCAAAGAAGAATTTTATGAAAAAATGGAAACTGTTGTTAAATAAATTACCAAGGAAGATATTTGCTTATTATTAGGGGACCTAAATGCTCAAATAGGAAAGGAGGATTATTTAAATCAAATAGCCGGAAAGTATACGATACATGATAAGACAAATGATAACGGAAAAATACTATGTAACGTAGCAGCAGCATTGAAGATAGTAGTAGTAGCACAAAATTTAACCATACACTACGACATAAAATAACATGGATATCGCCAGATCAGAAAGCGTATTCGCAAATAGACCATATATTAATAAATGAAAGAAAACAGTCATCAGTTTTAGATATAAGATCTTTCAGAGGAGCATGCGCCGATTCTGATCACTATATGGTAGCAGCTACAATAAGACAAAAAATAAGCAAGACAGCAAAAAGTGCTCAGTGTCATAAATGGAATGTCGAAGGTCTAAATAATGAAATAATAAGAGAAAAATACTCCGAGTTAATAGAAAAGCAGGTAAGAGAAGGCAATAACAAGGAAGATATAGAGTCGGAATGGAGAGAG
Source organism: Liopterus haemorrhoidalis (assembly GCA_963971575.1). NCBI lineage: Eukaryota > Metazoa > Arthropoda > Insecta > Coleoptera > Dytiscidae > Liopterus > Liopterus haemorrhoidalis. The sequence goes on from OZ020619.1 coordinate 16,102,630, forward strand.
ATAAAGAAAAGTATAGAAACGCAGCGAAGAAGCAAATAGGTACCCTAAAACCGCAAAAAATAAAAGAATGGTTTGACAAAAAATGCGAAATGATGTTAGAAAAAAAAGTGAAAGCAAGACTAAAATGGATCGAATCAAATAAGCTGGATGATAAAAATGACTATTATAGAATAAGAAAAAATACTAATAGAATACTTAGGAAAAATAAAAGAGAATGGATTGATAATAAAATAAGAGAAATTGAAAAGGAAAGAGTGAACAAAAATACGAAAAGTTTCTACCAAAAAATCAGCAACCAAAATAGAACACGCAAGACAAAAATTAATGGAATAAGAGACAAAGATGGGAAAGTTATACAAGAGGAAGAGCAATACAAAAAAATATGGGCCAACCACTTTAGGCAATTGCTGCCGGTAGAATCGTCAGAAAGCGAAGACACAAACAATGAAAGTGATGAGGAAGATATATTAGAAGAACCAACTAAAGAAGAGATAATGAATATAATCAGTAAGAGTCGCAATCGTAAAACACCAGGAAAAGATAATATCAATATGGAACTAATAAAATATGGTGGAGACAGAATACAAAATCAGTTATATGCTGTAATAAGAAGATCATGGATTGAAGAAAAAATGCCAAGGGAATGGGAAGGAGGCCAAATAGTAACAATACACAAAAAAGGAGATCAACAATGCTGTGAAAATTATAGAGGAATCACGTTACTAAATGAGGTATATAAAATATTATCGACAGTAATTCAGCGACGACTAAATAAAATAACAGAGAATATAACTGGAAAGTATCAATGCGGATTCAGAACAGCAAAATCTACCACAGAAGCTATTCATGCAGTGAAACAAATAATAGGTAAAGCAGAACAGCATAATATGGAACTGGAACTATTATTTATAGATTTCAAACAAGCATTTGACTCCATCAAAAGAAAAAAACTCTTGGACACACTAAAAAAGCTAAACATACACCCTAAGCTAAGAAGACTAATTAAAATGACCATGGAGAAAACAAGAATCACGGTGAAAACATCTAAAGGCGACGCATTTTCCGCAACTTTATTCAATTTAAGTCTTGAATATATTACAAGAAATATCAATAAAGGAAATATCAGGACAGGAGGCAGTCAACTTATTGCATATGCAGATGACGTAGTAGTAATTACAAAAAATAGGGAAATATTGGAAAATATAGTGCAGGAAATAGTCAAGGAAGGAGAAAAGATGGGCATGATAATAAATGAAAATAAAACGAAAATGATGCGTATAGGAAAAAAACAAGAATCAGTAGTAAAAATAGGAAAATATTATTTTGAAATGGTTGGTAATTTTAAGTATCTAGGAGTGTGGATATCAAACATAGCAAAAAGAGAGGGAGAACTAAGAGATAAAATATTAGCAACAAATAGAGCTTACTATGCGAATAAAAAACTCCTAAATAGTACTGTACTGACAAAAACAACTAAACTGAACATATACAAAACACTAATAAGACCAATACTATATGCAAGTGAGACACTCATATTGTCAAAGAAGAGGAAGAAGAACTCAGAATAGCTGAAAGGAAGATATTAAGAGCAGCTCTTGGTCCAGTAAAAATTGGCGAGAACGAATATAGGCAGAGAATGAACCATGAGATATTAGAAGTACTGGAAGGGAGCGATGTTGTAAGGAAAATTAAGCAACAGCGAGTAAGATGGCTTGGGCATGTATGGCGAGGAGAAGAAACGTCTATAGCTTATTCAGCGTTGCAGTGGGAACCAGGGAGGAAAAGAAAACGGGGAAGACCTAAGCTAACATGGATGCAAGAAGTAGAAGAAGATCTGAAAAGGGCCGGAATTACGAGATGGAGAAATAAAGTTAGAAACAGACAACTTTGGAGAGAGATCACAAAGAAGATTTAATGCGAGATATAGGAATTGATCCATCCTGAAATAGGATTTAGAAAGTCCAAAGGGCGGCGTAACCCCGTAGGAGTGTTTAGCCATTTATTATTATATTATTTGTATTATTATTATTATTATTATTATTATTATTATTTCATTATTCGCCACTTACATAAAACACAATCACATAAATTTAAGAAAATGTACTCAGCGCGTAAATTATTATCAAATATACCAGTAAAACACTATTTTAATAACGTAATTATTAAAATATCGAACATACATAACCTTGTAATAACACAGAACTACAAACAAATGTCAAAATAAAGCACTCCGATTAATAAATAAAACCACTTTGATCCACTTTGAGCTGCTACAGGTACTATTGCTCGTCCTTCAGCCCCGCTTGTACCCCGCATCAACACTCGTACAAAGATTTGAGACATTCGCTCTTTTGCCCTGCCTGGCGTATGTCCATTATGCCTGGGCCACACTTGCGTTATAAGCTTCGCCGATAATTGCGCGCTATATAAATTCGTGGTAAACTGCATCTATCGATATCGTGCTAAAGCGCAACTTGTGGCCATACCTGCGTTTTCGCCGCTACACTTTATTTACGTTTACAAGGTACAAGCGTATTTATTTTGCTGTAAATTAAATAAAATTATGGTGTATATCCATCATAACTGCATCCTAAAATTATTTTTACATTTAATTTTACAAATTCAAACATAATCTTATCTGATTTGACACAAATAAGTTGTAAAGAAATATGTAATGATGCCGGATAAACAACAATACGCGCCAACAGAACATACTACGCTCTGCGCTAAGTTCTTTTGATGTGCGCTCTAAAACCGCCACTTCAGTTATCGTCATGTGTCTAGTGGCGCGCACTGCTAATATTGTGAACGCAAACAGATAGTTGCTGGCCACATTAGCGTTTGTGTCACGTTAATCCGAAGTTTAGCGACGATAGATGCAGGTGTAGCCCAGGCATTATAAAAACATTTGTTTTAGGAAAGCGAAACGCAGCGCGATGCGTATTTAAGTTATAAACATTTCAATATAACTGAATATTAATTTAAAATGGGTAAAATGAAAACCATACATGTTACTATTATTATTTTTTATTGAAGATTTTCTTCTTTTCCAAAAGTAAATAACCCTGCACCAGCCGCCACTGCATCCATCATACAATATCAATTGGTATTGTTACGGTCAGTCTGACCGTAACAACATTAGACCTTTTGTTAAAACATCATCATATATTCTTTCATGTTGGAGTGGGCGAAATCTTTCTATCCACTGTTCTGAGACTTGTATATTTTATGATAAAAATATCCCGAGCAACTGCAAAATAATCGTTTGCTCACTTTCAATTTCAGGGATAGCAAGACAAAAAAAGTAAAACCGTTGCTGGCAACGTAATAAACAAGCAATTCTCACATTTCACACATAAATCCTCTCGTCTATACGTCTGTCCGTCCAATGCGTGGGCTTAGGGCGCGCTCACCCCGAGTGAGATGCCGTAATCACATACAAATAGTCCGGCAAGTATCACTTCTCGTCTCTTCTCTTCTCTTCTCTTCTCTCTCACAGGCTAAACTCCGTGAAACAGCCCCGTGAAAAGTCTGGAGTTAGGATTAAGCTCGATGTATGAGCTTCATTTCAATTCTTTTATTCTGGAAAATTAAATTTAAAAAATAGTATTTTTTCAAATGAAATTAGTTTTGTTGCGAATTTTTTAAATTGCGCTATTAAAATACATGTCACGATGAAAAGTATTCTTAATTAAATAAAATATTAATTTATCATTATTATTTTATTCTAGTGATGATAAAAATAAATAAATCGTGTTGTTTATGATTTTCTACTTAGAAACAGAAACCCGTATACCAGTCTTTTACAATACACTGGTTCGACACCAATCTCACAAAAATACTTTTATTTAATTATATTAATTAATTATTATATACTTAATACGAGGGCAACCTTTTAAGTTTTTACAAAAACTAATAAAGAAAAAATTCTTTTTGGAACAAACTGTTTTACTGCTTTTCGAAATAGTTGCCCTTAAAATTTATACACTTTTGCATGCGTTGAAATTAATTCTCGAAACATTTTTTCCACTCTGAAGTTGGTATCTCAAAAACATAATGAAATCAGGTGAATACGGGCAATGAGACATTAATTCGATGTTTTTCTCCTTCAAATAATCAATTGTTTGACGTGCTGTGTGGGAGCTTGCAGTGTTATGATGAAGGATCGGAGAACAGTTAATGCTGAATTGAATACAACAATTTGTTTGCCAGAAATCATCGAAATAATCAGGAAAAACAACCAAAAACGTCGCATGCGACGTTTTTGGTTGTTTAAATTTCGTCGTGATTTTTCGTCGTGCGTTCGTCAGTGATGAATCTCGTGAAGGTCGACCAAAACCGGTTATGATTCAAAAAAACATCGATGCTGTGCACAAAATGATGGAAGAAGATCGGCATGTGACTTACCGCATGCGACGTTTTTGGTTGTTTTTCATGATTTTTTCGATGATTTCTGGCAAACAAATTGTTGTATTCCATTCAGCATTAACTGTTCTCCGATCCTTTAAAGCAGTGGTACTCAACCTGGTCCCTACCGCCCACTAGTGGAATTTTTTGGTGGGCGGTAGGGGTTTTGTGCAATGATGGCTACTTTCTATTTAATAATGTAAAGATAAAATACGAAAAAAGTAACATATAATACACAAAAAGCATTTATTAGATTTTTAAATAGAAATATTCCTTTTTAATAGTAATTAATTTCACATTAACATTATTATACCCAATATAATAATCCTAATTTGTAGCTACAGTCTATTCCAAACGATTAGGCGGAACTAACCGCAATTTTCGTTTTTGTAATTTGTCATTAGATATTTTTTTATATATTGCAGTTTACTTTTCCTGAACAAATTGATCAAAAGCTTCAATCAATCGGTAAAAGTAACTAGAATTGAAAATCTAGTTCCGCCTAAACCCAAGAAACAGACCTTACTATTTTTACATTTCTAAAATGAAATATTGGGGTTTATTACAATACTAATATAGTAATCTTAATGTTAATTTTATATTATTTAACATAAAAATAACACTGTCATACACAATTATTGTATACACAAGTTGAAATAAAGTCTGTTCCTTTGGTTTAGGCGGAACTAGATTTTCAATTCTAGTTACTTTTACCGATTAATTTAAGCTTTTGATCATTTTGGTCAGGAAAAGCCAACTTCTATATAAAAAAATAGCTAATGACAACTTACAAAAATCCAGGTATTGGAGGAATAACAACTGGGAAAGTGTCAACAAGACTCAAAAAGAAAAAGTGTGTTGGCGTCTTTGCTCGTTCGCATTGTTTGCAAAAATTAGAAGTTTCTTCTTATTTTTTCGTATTCTGCTAACTGCTAAGAAGAATAAGAACTAACATTATTAGTATTGTTTTATCACAATAGATGGCGCTTATATTTTGTGTACTAATTTTAATAAAAATTAAATTTTTAACATTCCTGCGCCTCTAGCGGTAGTTTCTGAATTTCAAAGTTTAAACATCGACATCGGTAGTAGACATCGATGTTTTATGGATACTATCGCCAGCTCACCATCGATGGTAAAAACATCGATGTTTTTAAAACAAACATCGATGTTTTCGATACATCGATGTTTTTTCCCCATCCCTACTCACGACTCACGTAAAGTTCAATTAATTTATAATTTATACTTCCGTAGTTTTAACGGATCCCCGATGGAAAAAGTGTTAACAAACACTGCCTATACCGTCACTTTTGTGTCTGTCAATATGCCAGTCCATGTCAGGCATAGCCAAATAGCGGCTTTTTCTGTAGTAATAAATAATTTTAGTAGGCCTTATTACGTATTATATATTCAGGGTATTAATTATGTTATACTGATTTTATTGTTCAATGCAAGCAAAGCAAATATAACAAGCAAAGAAAATGTTTAACGGGTAAAGAATGGAAAACCAGTGTAACTGAGATTAAGATAAGTGTATAATTGTGTTAGTTAAGTATATTTAGGATCAGAGAAAAATAAAAGTGTAACAGGGTTACTCAGAGGCAAAATATTAAACACTGTTTAAAGTTTAAACAGTGTTTAATTTATTTGTGTATTCAGAAACATAATAACTACTAGCAATATACCCACTGCTTCGCTACCGGAAAAAAGTAGTCGTAGCCGGCTAAGACCGGGCCCATGTCGGAATCGGTTCAAGACTGGCTTGGTGCGAATCGTTTTTGGAAAACTCAAATATATTTCTATGTTTTAATCTACCATTGTATTGATATGCGCTTCTTATACACATAATGTAAGTAAAGGCTTCTTTGTAAACATTGATAGTACATTTACTGGGAATCAACAAGTATAAGTGTCCCGTTGTGCTACCCCGGGAAAATAACACATACATTTGCTCATGTAAAAATCACTCATCGTCCAAGGCGGTGCCGGTCACGTGAAGCATGTTATCTCGTACCTTATGAACTTATTTATTATGATTTTTATGATATTCATTGTAATTATTCCGTTTTTACTCCTGACCTATAAATCGTACCTATATTTGTCAGAGCACATTTTTACCGTTAGTAAATTATCTTGTCATCGAAGTGTTTCCTTCATATAGCTTTAGGGGTTACGAAAAAACAGCGAATTTCATTAAATAATTGTCGTCGAAAATGAAAATAAAAAAATCTGGGATATACATCCTCGGGACCATTTTTGTAGCAATTTTAAACACTAAGATACGTTCATATATATTTTGAATATGTATATCTTTTATAGTTTCGCCGCCATAGCATTTATAATGTGATTAATGTAAAACTCTGAATTACGTTTTTATAAATGTTTATGGGTAACCTCTGTCAGCAAAAACCAAGTCGATATCTCTCCTTGGGCCTAAGAAATATTGAGGAATCAGTGGAAAAAAAAAATCCGCTTTTTGGGGTCGAATTTCAAAAAATTCTGTTTTAATGGGTGCTTATATCATGGAAGGAACATCCCTCCTCGAAGAATTTCATGTTTATATGACCAGTAGACGTTCTTTCGGATAAAAAATACCAATTTTCCCCTTAAGGGGTGAAATTTAAAAAAACCCAAATAAAAAAATATTAAAAAGACACCTATATGTCAAAACGGAATGTTATCTCAATGAACAAAGGAAATACGAAGATTTCCATAATTTACCCCGAAAGTAGATTCATTCTTTAAGGGTTGATTAGGGCAAAATCTTGAAATTCGTTTTTAAATATTTGTATGTATAATCTTTATAAGCAAAAACCAAGTCGATATCTTATTGGAAGAGATATTGAGGAATCTTTGAAATTATATTTCACCCCTTTTCGCCCCCTTAGGTGTCGAATTTTGAAAAATCCCTTCTAAGTGGGTACTTATTCGAATCCTGGTTATGGTAAAATTTTGTATGATGATAGAGTCTACTCTATCATCATACCAAATTTTGATAAAATATGTCAAGCGGTCTTTACGTGAATCTCGGACATACAGAAATTGATTTTTTTGCGTTCTGAAAAAATGAAAAAACAGATATAGCCTCCAATTTTATTAATATGGATGAAATTAAAAAAATTATAAACCAAAAATTTCTAAATGAAAGCATGTGAAATTTTGGGCTGCAGGACCAGTTATACGGTATTACCTGATGGCTGAACGCTGCTAATACAGACATCAAAATAAATATTCGAAGAAATTTTTTGTGTTCTAGTTGTACGGTTTCGAAGTTAACATATTCCATCAAACCAGTTCAAACACAAATTAATTCACTAACTCGCCCATCATTAGACTTTCCACTACGTATAATCTCTATTTTTTTCTCATATAGATATTTTCATTTGTTCCAAACAAAAATTCCGGAAATTATGTATTAACAAATTGCATAGGGGAGCGAAGGGTAATTTCGAACATCGGGCAATGCCGAACACCCATTATTGTCCCATGCTGACATCGCTTGGGTTTCACCGACCATTAAGTTTGAAAGCTAAGTACGCCACTTTTGCCCAGTTCAACCGTAATAAACTTAGGTAATCATTTGTAAAAGTTATGGCGACTAAAAATTTTTCACGTGTTGCGATATTATTACGCTGTGTGGTATATTAAGGTAAGTTGACAATATAAGTTAACATTTTGCAAAAGTTTCAAAAGGTTATGATTGCTGAGTTGTTGTCTACCTCTATGAATAGCAGCTTTGAGATATAGGTGTTTGTTTATTAACTATAACTTAAAACAATTTCGATATACATTTCGGGCAATGCCGAACACGCTGTTCGGAATTACCCGACATGTATTGTAGTGCATTAGATAATCATACATCACAATTTTATAACATCTTTGTGACTTTTTCTCTCCGTTAGGTATTATCTGCCACTTGTACAGCATTACTCGCAACCTTCGGGTAATGCCGAAATTGCAGTATATTCAATAAATGCTACATATATGTCCTGGGTTGCTCCATTTGTTAAAATTTACTTCTTTAGGGTTTTCTTTGATATTTACGGCAAGTCGCATGACCCTAGTTTAAATAGTTTTAGAATTATTGATATTTTCCCTTAAGTGTTCGCAATTACCCTTCGCTCCCCTACATGTGATCCTCAATATTCTTCTACAAGGTGTCTCAAAAGAAATTTTATATTTAGTGGATCGATTAAAAAAAAAGTAAGCCGTATATAGAAAAAATGTTTATTAATTATTAAAATACACTTTTTGGGGATTTATTTCTTAAAAATAATATCGTCTAAATGTAGACCCTCGCGTTCTCGGCACTCATTTAATCGAACAGTAAAATTACTTATGACGTCTCGGCAGGTGGACTCAGGGATGGCTGCCATTTCGTGACGGATATTTTCTTTCAAATGCGCCAGTGAAGTCGGTTTATTGGCGTAAACTTTAGATTTAAGATAACCCCATAGGAAAAAGTCCATAGGGGTTAAATCTGGACTGCGTGGAGGCCAATTTATGTCACCTCTCCGGGAGATCAATTTGCCTGAGAAAATTTCACGAACACGTGGCAGAGACATATTGGACGTGTGTGAAGTTGCTCCGTCCTGTTGGAACCATGTTCTTTGGTTATAGCCAGGAAAGTTTTGCAGTTCAGGTACCAAGAAGTTGTCTAACATCTCCACATAACGCTCTGAATTCACTTTAACTGCACGCCCCCTTTCGTCTTCAAAAAAGTAAGGGCCGATAATTCCTCGCGCCGACATCGCAGCCCATACGGTCACTTTAGGCGAATGTAGGGGTTTCTGATGTTTGCGTTTCGGATTCGTTGCACTCCAGTAGCGGCAGTTCTGCTTATTTACGTGGCCATTAAGATGAAAATGAGCTTCATCCGAAAACAAAATGTTGGTAAACGTTGAAAATCGCTAAATCACCTGATTTACGAAATTAAGCCTCTGACTGGCATCTTGGGGCTTTAATTCTTGCACCAATTGAATTTTGTAGGGGTGCAGCTTTAGGTCTTTGTGCATAATGCGATGTAATAATGATCTATGCACATTTAAAGCACTTGCGTGCTTCCGAATTGAAAGGTTCGGGTTGTCACGAACAGACTGATTAACATTCTCCACGTTTTCTACCGTTCTTGATGACCTAGGTCGCCCGGATTTTGATTTATCCAGCGTTGTACCAGTCTCTTCAAACTTTTTAACCCAATGTCGAACGAGAGGAATGCTTGGCGCATCATTTAAGTGGCGAAAACCTCGAATACTGCAGAATTTTCTACGCGCTACAGTCGCCGAATCACCGTTTTTGTAAAACTCTCGCACGCATAACGCGCGGTCTGCTCCCGAGAAACGCTCCATAGCGACTGAATTCCCAAGAGCCAGGCTACCGATTGACATAGCCTCCGCGCCCCTCGGATACGTTGCGTTCACGCAGTAAGCTAAATAAATATAAAATTTCTTTTGAGACACCTTTTATTTAATCTAGTAAAAAAGTAAATATAATTTTGTATTAACATTGTAACTTGTAAACACTGTAAATTGTGTGCACTTTACTGGGTCAGTCCCATCTGTGATCCGATCATAATAAAATAAATAAATAAAAAATATCCATTTTCCAGCCCAGATTATCACCTATTTGGGCAGCTGAAGAAACACTTTGGAGGACAACGGTATATAGATGATGCAGCATTACAGAATATTGTCATAGTGTTCAACAAAGCTAGAAACGGATTACTACTATACATGAATTTTTAACTTTATGCCACGACGGGGCAAATGCATAAATTCTCAGGGGGATTATATTGAAAAATAATCAGCATACTTTGTTTCAATATTGTTCTTTTATTTATCGCATAACTTGCCAATAAAAATGTGTAAAAAAATATGGAGCATTATTTATTAATCAACCCTCGTATTTTTAGATTTTATACGTTTAAGTTTTTTATCCTGTAAACTTTTTTTGTATGCCTTAAAGTCGTTTCAGACATAAAGGAGACATATCAACTTTATAAGAATACCTGCAAGAATAACTTTAGCTGGATATTAAAATAATTTCATCTTGTAATGATAATAATTAGAAAAGTTATCATCAATTAAAGAGAAGATTAATTAAAGTACTTTAAAAAATATTCTCACCGGAGCGGGCGAAGGGATATTCTGTCTTCTAAAGGATTAATAAAAACGCTCGGAAACTTTGTTTTCGAACAAGTTTCTTCAACAGTGATATATTACATGATAAAAAGATTGGCGTTTTTTATAACGTAGGTGGGGCGCAAAACTATAATAAAAGTGAGAACCAAGGATGCTTAAAATCATAAAGTCTTGTTGTTCATGTTGATCTTCACGATGCCTGAGAGGTATAGTTGCCATTTACACAGATATTAGTTAGAAACTTTTTTTTTTAAACCGTGCGATGAAAACTTATTACTGTATATACACTTATTACATTAATTACAATATAATATTTATAAAAAGCCAATACATACTAACAGTTACATGAAGTATGGCTCCTGTGCACGTAATAACCATTTAGACATTAACCATAATAGAAACAATTCAATTGTAAAAGAAATGGAACTCTATAAAATTGCTAAAATTTATACTTTCTATTTGTATGAAAAATATTGAAGTGTGAATTTTCACACCTTTCAGGGTTTAGTATGTATTTAATAAATACCGAGCGATCATTATTTCTTGTCCGTTACATAACAGTATAAAATGAGTTTAAAAATATCAAAACTGTAATCTAATTCACATCTGAAAATCCCCAAGATTATTAAAGTAGGAGGTTGTCTCGTAACTTGTAGTGGGGGGGGGGGGGTAAATAGAGAGGCTACGCGTCATCCATATGCTAACGGGACGTCAGTCTTTGTTTATCGTATATGTTATTTACACGTGAAGTTTGATTTTTGGCTAGATATAAAAATATCGTTTAATTTTTTGATTTTCTACTTGTTTTAATATAATTTTTCTTCAAAAGGAATGTTTCTTCGTTCTAAATAAATTTTCTTACATTAATTTTTGATGTGAAGAGAATAATAAGTGAAATATTTCAATATTTTAGTTTTAGGGTGTTCCGTTACTACCCTAATATTCATCAAATTGAAAAAAATTCATAGAACAAATAATATTCGTTTTCTTATAAACAATTTTTATTGTAGGTATAGTTTTTCTGATTATAAAGGAAATATTTTAAGTTTTTTAGTATCAGTTTTAACCCAGAAACTCCCCCTAAGAATGAAAATTTTGAGCTACCATGCCTATATTTGATTCTGGTTCTACTATATTGTACCAAATTTCGTTAAAATACGTCCAGCCGTTTTTTAAAACAGATATAACCTCCAATTTTATTAATTACTAAATTATTGTAACAATTTATTTTTCTATTTTTAATTAAATATACCTAAAATTATATTATATTTGTATTAGATTTTATTGTTATTTATTAATTATAATACAAATACCCATCACTAAAAAAAAATCAGTATAAAATATCCTAAGGTTTTTATTTCTAATTTATCCAATAGAACTGTCTTGAAATAAATATCTATAATGAAAATATTCAATAAAATATTTCAAAACGTGCAACATTTATATTAATTTTGTGTGCTAGTTTGAACTACGCATACGTGTGACGTATTCCCTCTCACGCTGTGATTGGTCCGAAGTTACGAGACAACTTTTACTTTAATAATCTTGGAAAATACCAATTTAAAAATGAAACAATCAGATTACTTAGTTTGCCCGAAGTCATTCGAGGAACAACGAAAATATGTATTGCTGACTTAATATCTGTTATCAACTCATTGGCGTGTAGAGAAAAATTGTGTTCATTTAATAATCAAATCGTATAAGGTAACAAAAATAGAATGTACGCCTATGTGTACATGCCCTTGAAAATAAGTTTGATAACTAAATGTTTCTGTCAAGTATTGCATAACGGTCAAGATTTGATGACCGCTCTGTGTATACGAGATGTTCAATCTAAGTGTGCCACCATTGCTATCTCGAGAACTATAAGAGCTACTAGGTTGCTTAAATTAGACAACAAATACTATGTTACAGGAAGTCAATTAGTGAAGCATTTTTTTATTTCTACCAGTGCTTCTCAAAGTATGTTGTGCAACTTTCTTTTAAATAGAAACACATTTTATTTTTACTTATTCAATAGAGCAGCGTTTCCCAAAGTGTGTTCCGCGGAACCCCGGGGTTCCGCGATAAAATTCAGGGGTTCCGCGGGACATGGTGCTATTTATATCACTCTTGTTTCATAAAAATGGATATTTAAAAAAGGGATTTAAGATAAAGTTTTTTTTTAAATTTAATCGCCTTTGCTGCTGTGGCAATTAGCCAGGAAAATTTTTATTTGTGAAAAATTCAATGCCTGAACGGGATTCGAACTCGAGACCTTAGCAACGCAGCGCAGATGTGTTACCACTACGGTAAGCCGGTCGGCAAAAATATAGTTAAAAATTTATTCAAGAAAAATACAAAAATAAATGTAATACAGATACACAGAAAAAACAACTTTCTGGTCCAATATCCCCATTTATCAAAAAAGGCTATTTGGTTTTTGTTACTATTTGCAACTACGTACATGTATGAATCTGGATTTTTAAAATACACTGTACAAAATCGAAATATCGCAGTAAACTATTTAAATGCTGCACCAGATATGCGAATTTGATTATCCAATATTATACCAAATTTTGAAAGGCTATTAGAATTGAAAAAGCAAAAGCATGCTTCTCATCAAACCTAGCTGTATTAACAAAGTGTCTCACACTTTATCAGACCAATTCTGTAACTCAGTTACTATGATCATTGTAACTAAATTTGTCACTATGAGCAAGGTCAGTTACTATCATTATACTTTTTATGATATTTTATTTTGTAGTAACGTTACTACAGAGTAAATTTTTACAGAATTGATCTGTATATGAAAAATATGAATTCACGTTCTAGTTTTTAGGATGACAATGAAAATGACTACTAATTAATAAACTCTTACTTTTCTATCGTATTTATAAAAGGAAATAGTTTGCAGTAATGTAATGTATTTATTTTTTTGTATTTAAAGTTGTATAAAAAAAAATCCAACAAAAGGGGTCCGTAATTTTTTGAACAGCGCATGGGGGTTCCACGTTAAAATAAGTTTGGGAACCACTGCAATAGAGTATTCTATTCTGATTTCAACGATATAAAGAAGTCATAGCCTTACACTACAAAATAATCGAAAAAAACACAATTTAAATTTATTTGAATTTTATTGAAATGAATTATTATGAGCTTACAAATATTGTTTAAAATTGCACTATATCGTTTTAAATAAATTATTCTTAACTTTTTTTAAATATTCTCCCGTCGATATGAGCAATACTATCTTGGATACTATTAAATGTTGTACATCTAGATGTACAATGTTGTACACTTTGTCTTTGACAAAACCCCATAACAAAAAATCCAAAAGACTTAAATCGGGAGTTCTTACGGGCCAAGTAATAAGCCCATTGGTAACAATCCATTGGTCTGGCAATTTTTCGTTACGGTACTCTGATACTTGACAAAAATTGTGAGCTGGGGCTCCATCCTGCTGAAAGTATACATCTCTAACAACTATTAAAAGCAGATCGTCTAAAATATCGTCAATCTTATTTCTTATAAATTCCACATATCTATTGCCAGTAAGGGTACCATTGTACATGTGTATGAACACTTTAATATTTAAAATGGCGCACCATATATTGACACTGAATTTCTGTTGAAATCCTCCATCTCGCACCATCACGGGATTGATGCTACTTCAATAATGTGTGTTTTTCCTGTTAAACATCCCATTATTTAAAAAATTAGCTTCGTCAGTCCAGATGATAGATTTTTAAATTCTTTGCCCTTCATTTAGAAGTAAATGACAACATTCTAATCGCCATTCGTGATCAGGCTGCAGATGTTGTACTTTTTAATAATTGAATGCGAAGATCTTATTTTTTTAAGAGTTGTGCACCGTACTTTCATTTAAACCGCATTCCGTAGCATTCATTCTTTTGGAAGCGTTCGGATTGGCTTCAAAATAAACCAAAACATCTACTTCAATGTTGTTCATTGGATTTTGCACACGATTGCGATTATATTTAAATTGCGCAATATTAGCGCGGTCCAGTCTTCGAAAATTCTACGAACCAGAAACTTCTCTAGAAGGGTACCGGTCTCTGTACATATTTACTGCAGTACGAGAATTCTTGTGACACAAAATGTACAAGTCGAACACATCAATTTTTTCGTCTCGAGTAAAATTATTCGTTTTTTTTTCGAAACACAACAAACAGTATTGACAAATTACAACAAGTAATGAAACAAAACAAGAATGTTCAAGTGTTGTCATTCATAGCACTCTTGTTTCAACGAGATTTCAATCAAATTCAAATTAATTTTACTTGCGTTTTTCTCGTTTTTATTATTATTTTTTTTTTTTGTGATGTAAGACTATGACTTGTTTCTATGGTTGAAATCAGAATAGAATATTCTGTCGAATGAGTGAAACTAAAATGTATATTGCTATTTAAAATTAGAAAGTTGCACAATGTACTATGAGCACCACTGGTTGAAATAATAAATTGCTTCACTCATTGATATTTTCCCTTAAAATAGTATTTGTTGTCTAGTTTAAGCAAATCCGTAGCTCTTATAATTTTCGAGATAGCAATTTAAAATGAACACCCTGTATATATACTAATCTGTTGATCGTCAAATTATTAAAAAATCTTTAATGTTAAACAATAAAAAATCAGTCAGATATTCGCGTCCGCGTAAAACATAGATGCAGCGCATGAATAACAGAAATTAAAGTGGAAATGGGCAGGAGACACAACCCAAAGAGAAGACAACAGATAGACCCAGAATCAGAAAACTGGCTTCCATTGTACAAGAAAATGCGCAGAGGAAGACGTATAGGAGGAAAATATGAAAAAATCATTTGAAAGAAATACAGGAAAATGAATGGGGGAGTTCCGTATCCAGAGATAGGTTTCGTGAACATAACGCTTAAAATGTAGATATGTAATAATATGTTACTAATTTTTAGACATTTGTGCATTAACCAAAATGTATTACCTATATGTAAAGGTAAACTATATTCACCAGATTAATAGAAGAATAAAGTGCTCTTATTATTTTTATTATTATTATACTAATTTTACTAGTTTGTTGATATGAACCGTTTATTTTTTTAACAGATTCTTAACAGATTTAACGTATCTAAATATATAAAAGCAAAATTGGGTTTATGTCAAATGTGAGTTATAATTACAAAATCATATATTGTACGCATTAACCGAGCATTTCAAAGTTCTAAATATCCTTGCATTTGTTAAAATTTTTTTTTCGTCACAAAACAGTAGCTTGGGCCTTGTTTCCTTACCCCTTAGTACATTTATTGTATGCACTGTCCCAAATTAGTCAAGCGTATCCCTAATACTGTTCTTGTCCATAGAGCGTGGTACTTGGAGCTAAACTTGGTTGAGCAAATGTTACAATAAAAATCTTTTTGTGCCTATAATTTCGTGCTTATTTAGCAGCATTTAGTACTGCTTTGTACAGATTAACCCACAAAATGCCATAGAAATGTTACAGCAGTAACTCTTCAACTAACGCGGGTTCGATTAAGATTTGAATTAACGCAGTTAATCTTTTGCTACCAAATTTCAATTAGCCTGAATCAAAATTTCGCTTAGTTTGATATTTAGGTTTGGCTAAATGAACTATGATTTAAGTCTAAATGTACTGAAGCAAGCGATGCTACAAAAGTCAGTAAATAATTAAGCAGCTCCTACAGTGTACACGCAAGGAAATCTCTGTATTTGTAAATAATTCATAAAGAATAACGAATTCAGAAAAAATAATACAACAGAATCAATAAATAATATATGATCTTTACATACATTTTTATTAGATTTTAATCGATTGAATAGCATAAGAATTTTTAACATTTCTTTTTTTTTTAGCATTTCATTTTTTTTGTTTTTGCTACTAAGGCAATTAGTCAGGACAATACTCATTTTCAATGATGAAAATTCCAAGCCTGAACAGGATCCGAACCCGAGACCTTAGCAACGCATGGCACGTGTCGGCTGCATGAGTAATTAATGTTGTATTTATTTTTAATAGTTTATAAGGTAGCTGTCTCGCTTTGACTTTCATAACTTCATAATTAGAGACCGAATAGTTCGAACTGGAATTAATTATAATTAGCTTGGCCATTGGCGTCGTATAAAATAATAAATTTAGGCCCAGTCTTTCCACCTTCAGATAAAGTTCCAGGTAACTATCTGACAAATAAGGTTATTTGTAACTTCATCTGCTGAATAAATGTCAATACCAGTCAGTGAATCCAATACGTCAGTCTCATTATACGTTAGATAACTATCCGATAGATACATTTGTATAGAAAGAAGGGATGACATTTACTCAGCAGATGAAGTTACAAATAACCTTATCTGTCATATAGTTACCTGGAACTTTATCTGAAGGTGGAAAAACCGGGCCTTAATGAAATAAAACATTCAAATTTAAAAGTTTTCAAAAATTTATGAAAATAATAACTTAAATATTTTCATAATTTTTTTGCTTAAATACATTAGATATTTAGATTTAAAACAAATTTAAATTAACTAATGCCATCTCTTATTTGTTTATTTATATATGACGTAAATATGTTGCAATAACTTGTAAGTTTCTGGAGATTAGTATTATTTATACAGATATTTTTTGCAAAATTATTATAATTTTTGGTATTTATTATTATTATTTAATTATTTTGGTTTATTTATTAGTTTCTTTTTTGTTTTTTCTTGATTGATTTTTGAAGTAATCTTTTATTGAACATAATTATATTTTAGTACATAGTTTTTTGGTTTTTGTTTAAATATTTTGTTATATGTAATATAGTAATCATTTAAATATTTTGAATGGTTTAATTATAAATTTTCCGAATCAGTTTCAAATTGTTGATTGAGATATTTTTTGCATTCCATGTATTAAAATAATTAAGTGCCGAAAAACATTTCATTTTATTGTTCATATTCAAACGAAGACCTACAATGAAATATCAACGAAACAGGCAATTTTATCGAGGACGTATTTAAAGCGCTTATTGCGACAAATACGCCAGTCAATAAATTAAATAATCCCATTTTTAATAAATTTCTTAATAGATACACAAACAGAAAAATTCCGGATGAATCAACCATACGAAAAAACTACATGGCCAAAAAATATGAGAAAACTACCAAAACAATCCAATCCAACATCGCTGAAAATTATGTTTGGATTAGTGCAGATGAGACAATTGACGTAAAAAGCCATTGTATTATAAATGTTGTTGCTGAAATTCTTCATCCAACCCTTCATTACAGCCCATATTTAATTTAAATAGCGTAAAGAATTGAGTTAATGCTGAAATTATGGACGATTAGTTTTCGAGTCCCTCAGCTCTTTGATAAATAATGCCGAAACAAAAAGTTCTACTTTTTGTATCTGATAATGCAGCATATATGTTAAAAGCGGGCAGTGGCGGATTTAGGGGGGGTTGACTGGGCTACAGCCAGGGGCCCCCGATATTAAGGGGCCCCCAAATAATGTAATAAAAAAATATACTACAATTGAAAAGTTAATACTGAAAATAATTTATATACAATTGAATGAAGAACTAAATTTGTGAAATTATGAAGATGTTCGATCATCCTGTTCGGAGTAGCTCTACTGTATTTGGTCGACTGCACTTACTGCAACGCTGGGCGCCACTTGGGCTGTACATTGCATGGTCACATTTGCAATGTTACAAATACGAACTTCACATTTAGTCATTGATATACAAATTGCTGTTGATACGTGCGTCCAATACAAAAAAAAATGAATTTTCCAGTTTTATTTAGATTTTATGTGGCGGTAATTTGTGATTTTGGATTTAGACGACCTAAAAAGGTAAGTTTTTGATTTATATTACTATAGTTGGAAGTTGATGAAAATCAGCCACTAAACAGCAGACTTGAAGCGGGAGGATATCTGAAGAAATTTATAAAATTGGAAACCACCGTCTTACTGGAAATATGGGACACAATTTTAGAGAAGATTCCAGAAAACGAATTTATCTCTTCAAGAGGGAAGACTATCTTTGAATTCAGCTGTGCAGTAGTTGGTCTCTTCTTGAATTTGTCAAAAGTCAGCGCACGGAGCTTGAATACTACGAACATAAAGTAAAAATGAAATGTTCATTTAAAGATTACAAAGAGCTTTCAAATCGACCTCTGATGAGAAAACGTCAATTTGATGAGAGCCCAACAGCTGACACAAAAATCTTGCCCAGAGAAAATTTTAAGGTTAACGTGTTTCTCGTAACTATTGACAACATATCTTCAGCTCTTCAATATCGTTTAGATGCATATAAAGATACTCAAGATTTGTTTTTTTTTTGCTAACCTAACCGATTTTAGCAACGACGACATCAAAAAGGCAGCAACAAACCTAATGCAAAAATATTCCGATGATTTTTAGAACTGTTTTCCTTCCGAATTAATTCAGTTTGTAGAACTCTTCAAAATTGTCGGTGGACAAGAACAGGAAGAAACACCAGGTTCCTCACAATATACGAATGATGAATTAAGAATGTTGTTACTTTTAAATCAAAATAAATAAACTCAAAGTTTTCCTAATGTTCACATAGCGTCAGTGTTGCCAGATGTACGATTTAAATCGTATTTGTACGATTATTTTTGCAGGTGTACGATGTACGACTTCTTGGTATCAGATGTACGATTTTTTTGATGTTTTTATTGATGAAACCTATTTATTTAAAAAAATTATTTATTAAGTTAAATATTAATATTATATAATGCTGTATATTGAATATTTTAACCCTCGGATTTCAAATCGACGCGCTCTTTTACTCTATTTTACTAGTGACCTTTTTTTTGCTCATCACTTGTAATTGCCCCCCAAGAAAAAATCCTGGGTGCGCCACTGACTGTACTACAAAGTGAAATCGGCCTTGTCTGTATTAATTTATTATTGTATTAATGTATTAATATAGAGATATGTATTTCCCTGAGAGTACTCAAATTTTACTAAAATACCTTATGATTTTTAGTTTTCAACTACTTTAATATTTATGCATGTGATAGGTATTAATGTGATTTTTACAAAATGAAACAAGACACTGATTATATATATATATATATATATATATATATATATATATATATATATATATATATATATATATATATATACATACATACATATATACATACATACATACATACATACATACATACATACATACATACATACATACATACATACATACATATATATATATATATATATATATATATATATATATATATATATATATATATATATGTGTGTGTGTGTGTGTGTGTGTGTGTGTATATATATAGTGCAATAGAAAAATATATACCTAATAATTTTTAAATTAATTACACAGCAAATTTTTTGTACGATTATTTTTTAAAAAATACGATTGTTTGTACTATTTTTTTCTTGAAAATACGATCATTTTGAAGTGTTGGTACGATTTTTTCTTTCTCACCATCTGGCAACACTGCATAGCGTGCGTATCTATCTCTCCATGATGGTATCCAACTGCAGTGGAGAGCTTTCGTTTTCGAAGTTGAAGAGATTAAAAAATGAACTTTGAAGTTCAATGGGACAGCAGAGACTCTACTCTCTCTTATGAGCATAGAACATGAAATTGTAAGCTCATTAAGCTTTTCGTAGTTGAGAGATAGATGAATTTGCTCTAAAAAAAGTTCGCAAACGAACAATCTAAAAACAGTCATTTTGTATGTATATATCTTCCTAATTATAACTCCTAATAATAAGTATTTACTAGTAAACAAAAATAGAGGGCAAAAAACTAGGGTAGTTTGATACTAGGTCCCCGACAAATTTATCAGCCAGGGGCCCCATACAAGCTAAATCCGCCTTTTGAAATGGTTACATATATTTTGTTTGACCCAACACATCAATTTGGCTTTGCAACACATCAGTTTACGAATATCTGCATTTAAGGATTTGTACCCGAATTTGCATTTACCGTCAGAGCCCGTAATAACGCGTCCGGGAACATGGTTAGAAGCATATTCATTTTATAAAACTAATTTTCTCTTAGTGATTAATTTTCTTTCTAGTTTAAATAATGATGCGTCAAGTATAGAAATATGCGAAAACGTATCTAGCACTCCTAATTTATTTCATAATTTAAATTACATACGCGATCCCTGCAATTCATAACACAATTAAAATCTTAGAATCTAATAACTTGCTCCTCATTGATAGTCTTTTTTCACTTAATTCCTTGATCGTAAAGTTAAAATATATTCCCGAAGAGTTTGGTTATGCCTTAAGACAAAATATCGACAGCGTTATTGATAGAAATCCCGATTTTACCAAAATCTACAAAATAAGTTTTGGCAATTTCCAAAATCCACCTTAAGATAATCTTTGGAGAAATTATCTTTTAAACGCCAGTATTCAAAAATATATTAACAACCAACAGGACCAATTTTACTGTAAAAAATCATATGAAACATTTTAAATATATATATATGGTAACCGACGAGTTCATCGAAAATCAATTCATCGAAAATCAATTCATCGAAAATCATTTCATCGAAAATCAATTCATCGAATGATCAATTCATCGAATGATCAATTCATCGAAAAAAAAAATATTTTGTAAATATTTGAGAGGAATGCCGAGGGGATCGGAAAATCAAAAAAGCAGTGGTCAATAAAAGTAGAGAGACTAAGAAATAATTGCGTACATTTTTTATATGGTTTTAAAAAAGGTAAATAAAGTGACATAGTGTTTGAACATAAATAAAGAAATATAATAAGAAAACTTATATAATAAAAGAAATAAATGTTTTGTTTTTAAGGTTTAATAAGACAGGTTATGGGCAATTGCACGCAAATAATTTTTATAAATTCATACAAAATGATACGTATTTTAATTGGGCTAATATGGGGGAAAATAAAGTACTATGCGCCTAAAAACAAGGTAATTAGGTTAGGTTTAGTTAGTAAAAGTCTTAAACCAAGCGGAGCGAGTTACCCATCTTCTAGTTTAAGGACAAAGTACTATTTTAGGTTAGGTTAGATTAGTAAGGGTTTGGTTAGAAGAAGCCGAGCGAAGCGAGCTACCCATCATCTAGTTTAATGACAAAACAAACTCAAACTAACTTGCCACCTGTTTAGAATCACCGTACATTGAACAAATCATGTGTGGTATAGTAAATATGAATATAAAACTGTGTACATAACACAAAACCCTTAAGACTTAACAGATGGGGTAATACCATTTTTATAATTCTTTAAGAATGGGTGTATTACGTACATTTATGATCCCATTAATCGGGTTTTTCCGATCTAAGGAGCCCTGTTCGATTTCAAAATAATCCAACAGGTATCTTTTACCTCGCGTATTTTCTGAATGCAAAATTTAAAAATTATTAATAGACCAAGTATGATAGTTATTTAATAAGTGTAGTCTGTCAACTTTTATTGACCACTGCTTTTTTGGCTTTCCGATCCCCTCGGCATTCCTCTCAAATATTTACAAAATATTTTTTTTCGATGAATTGATCATTCGATGAATTGATCATTCGATGAATTGATTTTCGATGAATTGATTTTCGATGAATTGATTTTCGATGAATATATTTTCGATGAATTGATATTCGATGAATTGATTTTCGATGAACTTACCGTGAATCCTATTCATAACAATCAATGATTTTTAAAGAAGATCCGCTATCAGTTTTTTATTTTTTATTAATTAGCTACTAATTAGTAGATAATAAGCTTAGCGCTATGTCTACGTTACTTTGAAACGAATCGGAAAATTTAGAACGTAATATGTATTGCAAAAGTTTTATATTTTTTGTTGCATCGATTACAAACTCAAAGACAAAACAACAAATAAAAAATCACATATAATTAGTGAAAAAAGAAACAAATTATTACTTAAGCAATTAACAGATTAAGGATCGAGATTTTCATCTCAAAATTAAGTGGGTTATAACTTATTAGGCGAATAGTTGCATAAAAAATAAAATCGCGGATCAGAAAAAAAATCTCGCGGACCGGCGGCTGGGAAACCGGACTGGCTTGGATCACCCAGATGATACCTCTAAAAATCAAAATAATAGAAAAAAAAAGTACAAAAGGTAACTTCAAAATTAATTTATACATTGTTCAAATTTACTTCTACTCAAAATTATTGTCTAATAAATTTGAACATTGGCATATCCTTGGACAATTTTTAGAATTTAATTCCAGGAAATGCTATCTGAACCATTACATAAACGGCCGTCTACTGAAGACGGGAATCAGAAGTATTCAGTTTGCTTTGTGAAAAGAACTAGAATTATTGAATTATTAGGGACACAGAGTCGATTATCTGGTGGTTTATTCGATCCGATTTTTGAAATTCGAAACCGCCTTTTCACTTGACGTGTGTAACCCTGCACCATTAAAAACCTTAGGGCCGGTTTCTGAAAGCTTGGTTAACTATAACCAAATAGTTAGAAAATGGTTGCTATGGTTACTTATCGAATTGTTATATTGTAACCGAGTTTAACCCAAAGATTAAACTTGGCTAAGATTTCAGAAACTGGCCCCAAGTGTTCAGCTACCCAGCCTAACTAAAATATATTTGATTATTTATTTATTTATTTATTAGTTGGTTAAGTACCAAAATACATCATTTAATTCACATATCATAATATTTAACCAGGGATAAAAACTCACGCCTAGTATCCGAACTCCTTACTCAGAAATCTCCCTTCAGTTCGAGATTATAATATTATATTCAAATTTTTGGCTTTTGTTACAAAATTGTTGACAGACTATAGTTTCCCATTTAAATGGCCTATTCCGTCTGGCAAGAAGCCTGACGAGAATGTGGTGATACCACGTCGGAAGCTGGATTGGACGTTAAATCGCCATAATTACAAAAATTAAAACAGTAAACATTTCGATATGTTTACATCATAAGCTGGCTACATTTTTAGTGTCAACGGTGCGATTTAAAATCTTGTAAAGGTGGCACGCTACAACTTCCTGAAGCCTGAACTGTTTGAAACGGCCGCACGCTCTTAGTGAGTGTCTCAGCAGTTTTTACCATTTTTCCACTAACCGTTCGTTTTCAGAGCCCCAGGGATGCTGAGTGTTACTTCATCCCAGCAAATGTATTTTTACGTTTGTCCTACGGGCATGTGACCGTTAATTAGTTCTCGTGTTGTGACCATAATTTACAATCAGCACCTCATGGATTTTGTATAGGTTTTATTTGTTACCATAGCCTCTCTTTCTCACATAAGGTTTGTACACATATTGTATTCAATATTTACATGCTTACCTGATACTATGTATTTTACTCACAGGCTTGAAAATTTATACAAGTTAGTCAAAACTAGTCGAATCAACTTAAAATGTCTAAGGCCCGGTCTTTCCACCTTCAGATAAAGTCCCAGGTAACTATCTGACAGATAAGGTTATTTTTAACTTCATCTGATGAATAAATGTCAATACCAGTCAGTGAATCCAATAAGTCAGCCTCATTATCCGTTAGATAACTATCCGATAGATACATTTGTATAGAAAGAAGGACGACATTTACTCAGCAGATGAAGTTACAAATAACCTTATCTGTCAGATAGTTACCTGGGACTTTATCTGAAGGTGGAAAGACCGGGCCTAAATTATTTTTACACCTACCTCCTTACTGTTAACACTGAACTCTGAAGTTCACATATCATTAACTACATTCGGTGGTACATTATGGACTACTCAACTTGATAAGAACAATAATATTTAAAAATAAAATGTAGAGAGAGTTATGTGCAAGTGCTGCAAAACATCAACAGGATACCCGGATCCAACCTGCTGCATCAGAAGGATCATTAGAAATGTTATAAAAATGAATGTTAAGAGATAAGAACAGTAGTTGTTAGTCGTTGGAATACATGACAGTAGAATATACCTACACATAAATGTAATACTTTAACATTAAAATTTAATTGTCGAATATAATGTTACTTTTTTAAAAAACTCAACCTCGATCTCCGATCATAAATTTAGAGTTTGATGTGTTTATTTTTGTAAATTCTTAAAAATATCCATAATTATACAGATTATATTGTAAATTATGTGTTCCTCAATATAAAATAATAACTAATTGTATTTTATTTAACAATCATATAATGGGGGATATATTTCACGAGGATGTATTATACAACAATGTTTGTCCAGTCCTATTTAATTATATTGCAATTATTAATTATATTGATTTTTTCGGGAAAAATAGTACTCATTAATAACTATTATGGTTTCATAATTCACTGTAGGGGCGAAAATTGCAGTGATAGCAGGCAAATGTAGATGAGGCTATCATTTCCATTAAAATTATCAATTTTGAGTCTAATTTATTTGTTTAACACGTTGACTGCCAATTATGAGTTTTCTCGTAGTTAGCGTTCTTGCCCAGGACGCCGACTACGAGATTACTTGTAGTACATTGACTTAATAATATAATATGGCTATATCAAATTGACTTCTGAGACAAGAATCCTGAATCTTGCCTTAGCAGTCAACGTGTTAATAGGTGTGGAAAAAGTATAGTATTACATTCTCGATTATGGCCATTATTAACTCAGATGATTTGCGCCACTCGCCTGCGGTTCATGGGCTCAAACGTCATTTTCGTGAATTGATTATGACAGCCTAATGGCTGTCATATCGCTCATATAATAATATACAATTATTGTTTTATTTATTCAAACTTATGGGCTGTGCGAGGCGTAAATAGCTATCATTGCTTAGTGCTAAACATTTTAACTAATTAACTAACTAAATAAAAAATTGCATTTAAAAAAAAAAAAATTACAGGCGAGCACGCATAAGCGTTACCCGAGAAAAATATCTAATATTTGAAGCGAATTCGTACAACAGTCGTACCACGGTCACCGTTTGAATGTTTATAATGAAATTCTGTAAGGCCGAGTTTTTCCACCAAACGGATGGTGACCGCTGTAGCTGAGGATTAATAATTATCACTTGAGACGGCCGCTGTACGCCAAGTGTACGGCTGTTTCCATCTTTTGCTTAAAATTTGAGTGCCGTATGCCTATGCGTACGACCTTTAAAGTTTTTGAAGAGCCATTTGGACTCTGTGAGATCACTGTATGCCGCTGTAATGCTAAGTACTTTTACTTGGGTACTTATTTACTCTTATTGCAATATGAACAGATTTATGTACTTACAGTTGGACACATAATGCATTTATTATTTGATGGTCGTAGATAAAATAATTAAATTAAACTGATTTTTTTTTTCTTTACAGTTGAGAAATATATTATACATTATATCCGTTTTTAGGGTTTTGTAGGTATGGCCAAAAAACACTTATACCGTCCTTTTTCGTCTGTCTGTCTGTTCGGTAAAAATTGTAACCATACGGCTAAACTTAGAGAGTTGAAATTTGGCATGCTTATACAACTCTTTGACTCGCATATAGGAAAAATACTAAAACATCTAAAAAATATATCCCCCTAAAAATATAAACAAATATGTGCTCATCGAAAAAAATAAATAAATTCTGATTAGGGTATCAAATCAAAGCCCAAAATTTTGCAAAATAAATTGTGTGATGCTGTTCCTGCCAAAATTGTGCAAAAAAAAAAAAATTGGCCCATACCCTGTAGCCGAGATGGTTTATACTAAAAATATGAAAAAAATCTAAGTAATGTACATTGGTGTAAACCGGAATAGTACAACAGAAATTATGAACAATCAGATTATGTTTTCGGAAAATAACGCAATTTATGTGTTTTTTTGGTTGACGATGTACAAAAGTTATAGTTATGTAACACACTATACTAGAAGACATATCCTGGTCTAATGGTTAGCTTGCTCGCTTGCAATACAGCAAACAAGGGTTCGCTCCCGGGCAGAGGAGACAATTCTATTTTTTGTTTTTTTTTGTGTCATTTTTATTTTGTTAAAATTATTTTTTTTTTAAATTCTAGTTATATTTTGGTAAATGTTCCACTTAATTTTTAAGAGCGTAAATTTAATAACCAGTTTGAATTGTTGGAAATATATTTTCATTCTATGTGCCATGCATACGAAAACAGAGGGGCGGAGCATATGACTTAAAACAACCTAGGAAGCCATAGGTGTAATTTTCAAAATCTTAATGAACTTTGCTATAAAAAAATAAAAAATACTGCACGGTATTAGATATTCGAATTAAAATTAAAAAAAAATATATTTTAACATAAAATTAGTTTTAAAGCTCTTAGATTAACGGACGATAAATTATTTTAAAAATACCGTTCATTTTGCGGTGATTACTACAAAGCAAAATTTGTCCTACATACTCAGCATGCCGCCTTCACTTATTATATCCTGCGAAACCCTGCAATGCATGAAAATTCACACTTCACATAATTTTTTTTTGCTTTAATAAAAAGGTACTGAATTTGCCTGAAAATCTGGTCAGTATGTACATAATATATGTACATAATAATTTTATTTTTATATTTATACAGCACTCGTAAAAGATATGTGTGTATATGTTAACATATTTTGTAAATATAAAGATTTCTGATTTGAAACTTGAAGGAATATTCGTGTAGGTGAAATTTTGAAACAACAATATTTGGATATGCCGAAGGAATATTAAATAATCCCATTCTTTTCAAAATTATTAATAATTTTTCAATGAGACGAGGAGTAAAGAAAGTGCAGTAAGCAAATTTGCATCGAAAAAAAAAATTGTATCCGTACGAGCAAATTTATTATAAATAAAAGTTTATATTGATATTTGACCTAAGTCGAAATCTTATTTCTGGCTGAGTTAAGGTACTAGCCATACCTATGCCCGAGAAGCTTCGGACCATCCAAAAACAATTTAGTTTAATAATAGTTTAAGTAATTTAAATATTTAATATTTATACTAACCATTTAAATTATTTCTTAAAAAAATGATGTTAAGTGTGATTTTTTACACATTTCAGGGTTTTGTAAGAAGCCAACATAATACTGAATATCTAGGAATATTGGTCTATAATCAAATCAAAATCAAAAGTTTTTTGATAATCACTTTTATTCGTTATTTGAGAACTACTAGATTCCATTTAATTATTTTAAACAACATTTAAATAATTTTCTAAATATCCCAGCGTGTTTATCTATTGTTTTTCAATTTCAGAAACGTATTTCTCACTATTAACAATGTGTTATTTTTCTAATAAGTATTTTATTACTACAAATATCTCTTTAAAATACTCTTTGGTATTTTAAAAACAAATATATAATGTAATTAAAAACATAGGTTCATCCACAGCGTATAATAGTATAATAAAATAACTGAACACTCCTAACTGAACTGAAGTGTTGAGTGTAGTGTAGTGTAGTGTGTACCTCGGTTTGCAACTACTTAAAAAATACACGCACTAAAGATAGTGATAGGTATTTATAGCTAAGATAGCTATAAATACCAAAAATCCATAAGATTATTAACCATGGTTGCATTTTTATTGCAAAAATATGATTTATTATGATTTGGTTAGGGTAAAACAAACTACATAATTAAAAAACAGCACACTATCCAAGACATATAATAACAACTTTGTTAATTTAAATCAGATATCATAATATATAAATGTAAAATAGTTTTTTTCTTCAAGCGGATTATAATGCTAACATTACATTGTTCAATACATTCGGTAGAAATGATACATTTTTTTACTAGTAACAAAATGTGAACATTTTTATACTAGTAAATAGTTCATATAGTTATTAACAGATGGCACTGATGGCAGCAGTCGCCATAAACAAAACATCTGTCAATTTAATATGTTTGTAGCGTGGTTTGTAGTGAATTCAGAAATTAGTTACGTTATTAGTGAGTTACTTTATTATTATTCTGTGATCATTCTGTGATTAGTTACAAAATACACAATATAAAGATCAAAAATTAAAAAATGTCTCAACCAATTCAATGTACACCGCCGGAATTAGCAGCAATAGCATCTGAAACTATAAAGTCATAAGTATTTATGGTTGCAAATTTTTAATACATACGCTTGAAGAAAAAATAGTATATGTCACTCGGAGTAGAACGCCTTTTTTGTGCTTCGCTCAATATGCAAGCCTCGGCTGCGCCTCGGCAGCAACATTTGACCTCAGCACAAAAAAGAGCGCGTTCTACTACTAGTAACATAATATACTATTGTATTTTTTGACGTTTAACATTCAACAAAACAATCAACAACTCTATCCTCAATAATAACAACATATCACCATAGCCACCCTTATCCCTTCGCATTAACAAACTTGGCACAGTGGCGTCCCGTTACACCATGAATTACTAACTTAACTTCCGTGAATTAAAAAATAATTAATTTTGTCAAAAATTCAAAAACTGCAATATTTTTCAAAAACACAATATGATCAAAAATTCCTCTTGTACGTTTTCGGTTCAAATCAATGTACGTTATCTGTATTTTTTCAGATTTTTAGTTTAACCCCTTTGAATAAAAGGGGCCAAAACAAGAAATTTTTTAGTACGTTTTTGGCTCAAATCGTGTAAAAGAAACTTATTTCAAAACACTGCTTATCGTTTCTTAATTTACGTCCTGAGAGCTTTCTTTTGATACCACACAATACATTATAAAAAAATATTCATTTTTTTATTAAATACATATTTGTTTATATTTATCTCGAGATGTGTTTTTTCTTTAATCTCAGCATTTTTACTATATGTGGGTCAAAGAGTTGTATAAGCATACCAAATTTCAACTTTCTACATTAAGCCGTTTGGCTACAATTTCTACCGTACAGACAGACAGACACATGAGTGACGTTATAAGGCTTTTTTGATGGTCATACCTACAAAACTCTAAAAAAGTGAGCTGTAATTTGTTATTTTCAATAAACTTTTGATAATTGCAAATATTTTTGATTATCTGTTATAATACTGTTAGGCAACAGTGGCGCTAGCAAGCCGCCCAATGGAGCCCGGCCCCCCTTGAAAACCGTTGTGGCCCCAGCTGCACCCTCCCCAGTTATACTTTAAGAAAATTTTAAATAAAACTAAGTAAAATACGTAAATCTGATACTCCATAGAGAAAACCATACCTCGTCATTAACAAAGATATATTAACAAAATTAAGAAAACCAGGGACCCCTTTAATGAAATAAATGAACTCTTGGTTAAAAGTTGCATTTGAGGAAAGAAGAATGTTCACTTATTTTAACCAAATCATCATGTAAATCTTCATTTATTCAGATAGTGTTATTTTTATGAAATATTACTTTTTCAGTGTTAAAATTAACCCTACTTTAAAACTATTTTTTTTTCTATATACTATAATTGAATATTGAATGGATCATTTTGAAAAGGGGTCATGTCCATTTTTTGAAAATTTTCAGAAGAAATAAAAAACTATTTAACTTCCATGCATTATTAGTTAGGGTAACGTAGTATTTTTTTTTATAAGGCATCAACCTTGGTGCAAAAATATATTTGTAAATCTTTTTGGAATATGAAGGACGCCCAGATTTTTTTTTTTTCTCTAGCAAAGATGACCCCTTTTCAAAATGAAGTTTTTCAAAGACAACGTCCATTTTTAGGGTTTTGTAGGTATGACCAAAAAACCCTTATACCGTCATTTTGTCGTCTGTCTGTCTGTCTGTCTGTCTGTCTGTCTGTCTGTCTGTCTGTCTGTCTGTCTGTCTGTCTGTCTGTCTGTCTGTTCGGTTAAAATTGTAGCCAAACGTCTAAATCTAGAGAGTTGAAATTTGGCATGTTTATACAACTCTTTGACCCGCACATAGGAAAAATACTAAAACATCTAAAAAACATACCCCCCTAAAAATATAAACAAATATGTGCTCATCGAAAACAAAAATATTTTTTTTAAATTCTGAATAGGGTATCAAATGAAAGCCCTTAGTACGTGGATTAACGATCAAATTTTTATTTTTGCAAAATAAATTATTTTGACGCGATTTTTGCCAAAATTGTGCAAAAAAATTTTTGTCCCACACCCTGTAGCCCAGATGGTTTAAACTAAAAATCTAAAAAAATTCCAAGTAATGTATATTGGTGTGAACCGAAATAGTACAACAGGAATTTTTGATCAGATTATGTTTTCGGAAAATAACGCATTTTTTGTGGTTTTTGGTTCACAAAGTACAAAAGTTATATCAATGTAAGACACTCATATACAAAGCGTCCGATAGCGCAACGGGTTAGAGCGCTGGTGTCGGAAGCTAAAATTCTCTGGAATACGAAGGGTTTCGAGTTCGAGTACGGACGGAGTGAGTTTTATTTTTTCTGTTTTTTTTTGCATTTTTATTATGTTGAAATTATTTTGTCAAAATTCTAGTTATATTTTGACAAATGTTGTATTTAATTTTTAAGAGCGTAAATTTAATAACCAGTTTTATTATATGATTAACAGACGATAAATTATTTTAAAAATATCGTTCATTTTGCCGTGATTACTATAAAGTAAAATTTGTCCTACACACTCAGCATACCGCCTTCACTTATTATATACCTGCGAAACCCTTTTTTTTTTTAATTTAATTTTGACAATTTTGCAATAGGAAAAGAGTAAAAAGTAAACATAATTAAAATTAAAAAATGTAATTACAAAAGTAAAAATAGTAAAATAGGTAGTTAAAACTCTTCTGGCTGTTCTTCGCCTGTTATCAGCCATTCGTAGATTTCATCCCAAAAAATTTTCTTATCGCTAGGAATGTATTGATACAGTTTTCTGATGTCTTCCTTTTTTTATATTAATAGTAAGTTTTCCCTGATAAGCAGGATTGCCTTCAGGTGATGGAATGAATAGCTGAGAGCTCTGGATGCATGCTTTCTTTAGAAGAAAGCGGCGTTGTACACGACTATCGATATAAGGTTTGGCAACAACCACTCCTGGCTCTTCACTCATGAAAAAGAATTCAAAAAACTTATTGACAGCAAATTGAATCTTTTGTTCTTGACTAATTTTCTTTCCGTAACTTTCAAGTGACAGAACTTTCTTTTTAAAAAAATCTGGCCCCATATTAAAAGCAGCTACGTATTGATACGTTAAATGTTGAATTTCTGTGTGTTTATAGCAGATTCAATAAAATTTTCATATTCACCAGGGCAATATACACTTCACCGGCTCAGTTTGAAAACGGGCTATCTCTCGGCGATGACCCTTTTTCAAACTGACTGATAGAAACCTGGCCTTGTTAAAGCTGCTTCAACTAGTGAAAAAAGACCCGTTTTCATATGGAATACATGAATAGACATATTAATAAACAGCATCTTGTAAAAGGTAGTTTTATGAAAAAAATGGACATGAACCCTTTTCAAAATGACCGATTCAATTTAATGAGTATCTAAGTGTAAACTTTACACTAAATTTAACCAAAAGATAAGTGTAAATAATAAACACGAAAAGCGAGGGACTTCATGGTATACTAAAAGTTTATTTTTTAGTGTACCGTAAAGTCCCTTTAACATTACCTTTTAGTGTATACCCTCTGCTTTTTACGGTATATGATGTACGTATGCCGTATGCATTTTATGAGTACAGCACTGTTGTGCACTATTGTGCGTTAAATTGCCAGAAAACCATAAAAAAACATATTTAAAAAAATGGTTTTTACGTTGGTCTTGGAACGAAAGGTTTTGTTGTTTTGGTAAAATTTGTTAATTCTAGACAAAACAGATATGCTGATTTTAAAAATGACGCTTGTTTTATTTTATCACGAACAGATATGTAATTCAATATTTTGTGGATACTATGAAATCCTGTATTGGTTGCGCCATAAATCTACTATCGCATCGCACAGCGCCTGAAATCAGCGTTCTTAAAATAAACAAATTTGGAACATTTTTAGCGTCTCTTCTGTACTCCAGCTCTTAGTATCTTTTAATTTGTCATTTATTGGTATCTCGGGAACTATAAAGGCTTCGAGGTTAGTTAAAATAGACAACAATAGCTATTTTATACGAGAATATTAATGAGCGGAGCTTTTTTCTGTTTCTACCAATTCAGTAAAATCAGCTACAGTTCCACAACTAGTCAAGTACACTGCAGGGGTAGGTCCAAAACTCGTTATGTCCATTACACACCACATCACCATAACTCGTTATGTCCAATGCACTTCTAATACTACACAGTGTCGCTAGTTTCAAGGATCGTTACATCCAATACTATAATGCATTTTGTCAATTATTATTCTAATATAAAAACAATATTATATTACAGAATTTCCCAAACTTTTTGAGCCGCGGAGCACTTTTCACGAGAATTGTTGCTATATATTTATACATATTTTAGTTGGATCTTGACGTGTGGTATGTTGTTCGTTATTGCTTGTATAACAACTTTTGTAAACTAATTTTTTTCGAAATATTTCTCTGTGTTAAAATCTGTTTGGCCAAATTCGCTTTACACGTGTCCAAGGACCGACAGATAGTATAGAAATAGTAAAAACATTATGTAGGAACTTCAATTCGTGCACATCCATCGAAATTTAAAAATATATAAATCGGTTTGATCACAAGATCTTCCTTATATGTATATGTATGTGGCGGTTGATAAAACATAACTAGAACTGGAGCAAAAAAAAAAAATATATCAAAATACAAATTATAAAATACTGATAAAAAACTATTGAAATACTATCTTTATAATATTTGAACATACTTGTCGTCTACTGGACGTTCTGAGACGGAGACCGTGGCAGCTTCTTTTAACAATCCGTACTTTAGCCAGCTATCTATCGAAAAATAATCGCAGCAAGAAATAAATAACACTGCACTACTATGACTTAATGTCTGAATTATAAAAGATCTAAAGAATATAATTCATATTCCTATTGCATGAAACGTCACAACATCTACTATCTATTCTTTGGGAAATTTTAAGCAATTTGTACTGCATTTATATATGCTGCTCCTACAATATATCAGCCCCGTAATAGAACAGTCAGTCAGTTGTATATTTGTATTTCATAAAGGTTAAAACTTTTTCAATGACCAGTTGAACCATTGAGTTTCGAGCGCCTTTATTTACATTTATTGGGGGCAATAAAATATTATTGTACTGGCTTTTGTTATCTTCAGTAGCATATCATTTCTCAGTGAAACTTTTGTTTTCAAAAAACTCAAACACTGTTTCCTAATCTGCGCAGAATACCAAGTGCTCCGCGGAGCACATTTTGGGAAACTCTGTTATATTATAAAGGCCTTTATTCAATCATTATCTTTTGTTGAGAAACTTTATTGCAGGGGGAAAAATGTCCATCGACAATATCTTTACAGTAACCTTTCCATAGCCAAATTGCATTGAATATATGACGAAAAAGTACACGAAGAATTAAAAGTAAAATACGAATTTTTTCGCAAAATATTTGACAATAACTATAACATCTGATTTGGATCACCCGCAACAGATGTTTGTTCTTTTTGCCTTATGCACAAAGAAATTTTAAAACTTACCTACTACTGATCCAGTAGCAAAAAATAAACTGCAGACAGAATTGACAGTACACAATTTTAAAGCTAAAGCTTTTTTCACAATCTTCGCACTGAGGTTTGCAAGAAAGTTATTATTTTGACTGTCAATTTTTTTTTTTATATGTAGTAATCCCTATAATTTAAAAAGCTTATCCTGTCAGTTCGTCCGGTTGGAATAATTCGGGATGATTCGTCTGATTTCGGAGACATTAACAATAAATTCTAGACACCGCTATATACTTGAATAGAGACCGACATGAATAATATTTTGCAGATTTCTTCTCTTATAAAGTGCGGATAAAATAACATATAGAAATGTCTAAGATTTCGTAAGCATAAACGAGAAACTCTAAACTCTCCTATATCCTTTAACTGATATGAACAATATTTTCCAAATTTATTCTCTAAGAATCGACGAATATACGTACAGAAATGTCTAGGGTTTCGTAGGCATAAACGAAAAACTGTTGACACTCCAATATGCTTTGACCGATATGAACAATATTTTGCAGATTTATTCTGTAAGAATGTACGAATATAATTACATATAGAAATGTCTAGGGTTTCGTAGGCATAAACAAGTAACTCTAGACACTTCTATATCTTTTTACCGATATGAACAATATTTTCCAGATTTATTCTCCAAGAATCTACGAATATAATTACATACAGAAATGTCTACTGTTTTGTAGGCATAAATGAAAAAGTCTTGACACTCTTATATGCTTTGACCGATACGAACAATATTTTGCAGATTTATTATGTAAAAATCTACGACTAAAATTACATATAAAAATGTCTAGGGTTTCGCAGGCATAAACAAGTAACTTTAGGCACTTCTATATCCTTTGACCGATAACAATATTTTGCAGATTTATTCTCTAAAAATGTACGAATATAATTATATATAGAAATGTCTAGGGTTTCGTAGGCATAAATAAAATTTCCAAAATAGACATTCCTATATCCTATAAGCGATATGAACAATATTTTGCAGATTTATTCTTTAAGAAACTGCGGATAAAATAACATGTAGAAAAGTCTAGGGTTTCGTAGGCATAAACAAAAAACTCTAAACACTACTATATGCTTAGACCGATATGAACAATATTTTGCAGATTTATTCTTCAAAAAACTGCAGATAAAATAACATATAGAAATGTCTACGGTTTCGTAGGCATAAACAAGAAACTCTAGACATTCCTATATCCTTTGACTGATATGAACAATATTTTGCAGATTTATTCGTTAAGAATCTGGGGATAAAATAACATAAATAAATGTCTAGGGCTTCGTAGGCATAAATGAGAAACTTTAGACGCTCTTATATCCTTAAATCGCCTTAAATAATACTGGCCTTATTTTTATTATTCTATTAATTACACGATTATTTAAACTGATTTGAGATTCACTTATTTATTTCATTTATTTTAAAGGTAATGATGTGTTTGCTAACACAGTTGGCAACGGGTGCACTAGTTTAAATATAATATCTTTGACACAATTTTATTAACTTGATCAACTCTATTAAACCAAAAACCATATAAAAACTCATTGTGTCCACTCTGCAGTTCCAACATACTTTTATTAATCTTTTTTTTTTTGTGAATAGCCAGAAAAACTTGTATTCATGTATCTTCATCTGTTTAATAAGTTTAATAATTAAGTTTTTTCCATTTTATGAAAAATTTGTTTAGTCGAACTTAACGATTTCTGGAAATGGGTGACTCACTTGTACTTAGTTGTCATTTGTAACTTTGGATTTACACATTAGTACTTAGAATGTATCTCATTAATTTATATTGTAATCTAATTACGCAGTTTTCAATTACGAACTCATCTAGCTGAACCTAGTCTCGGCGTAAATGAAGGCAGACTAAATAGAAATCTGCAGTATCAGTCCAACCAACAAAACCGTACATTAACGAAGACTTTATAAGAGAGTAATAGAATTAATCAGTGGCGGCTCGTGACAATATTGAGTGATAGGGCCAATCTCGAGCCAATCCCCTACTCCCCCCATCATTTTACCAATTTTACAAAGTTTTGTATCAGCTCAGCTTGCAGTAATTTATTACCAATTTTAAAAAATTAATGTGAAGTGTGAATTTTCACACATTTCAGGATTTTGTAGGTATTCATTAAGGGTAAGAAGTCGAAAGAAAGCTGGATGTCTAAGACAATATTTTTTTATATTCACATCAAAATCAATAGATTTTTGATAATCATTTTTATTCAATATTTGAGTACTTAATACTTCTATTTAATTTGTCTAAAATAAATTTTAATAATTTGCGAATATTACGTCATGAAGGCGATTCGTTCTCATCAGTTAACAGTTTTTAGGGTTTTGTAGTCATACCTACAACACATAGGAAAAATACTAAAACATCTAAAAAACATATCCCCCTAAAAATATAAACCAAAACGTGCTCATCGAAAAAAAAAAAATATTTTTTTTAATTCTGACCAGAGTATCAAATGAAAACCCTTAGTACGTGGATTAACGATCAAAATTTTATTATTGTAAAATAAATTATTTAGATGCGATTTTTGCTAAAATTGTGCCAAAAAAAATTTATTTTGTTTAAATTATTTTTTCAAAATTCTAGTTATATTTGGGCAAATGTTGCATTTAATTTTTAAAATCGTAAATTTAATAACCAGTGGAAATTGTTGAAATTGAAAACACGAAATCAGAGAGGCGGGGTTATGACTTAAAACAACCAATGGAAGCCATAGGCGCAATTTTCCAAATCCTAATGAACCTTGCTATATACAGGTGCGCGGCCAAAATCCGGACAAATTAATCAATTTTTTCAAACTATATTTTTTATTGTAAAAAATGAAAAAGTTAACAAAAATTTTCTTGCCAAATAATGTGCAACGTCATAGAGAAGAAATTTATTCAATATATCCCCCACTTGCTTGAATAACCGCCTCCAATCGTGGTCTGAAGCGTTCGCATGCACGTTGCAATGCGTTACGGTCCATATCATTGAAAGCTGCTTTAATAGCGACTTGAAGTGATGCTACATTTGGATGTCTGGACTTATTCGTGACTCTTTCAATCACGCTCCATACATAAAAGTCCAAAGGATTCAAATCAGGGCTGTTGGAAGGCCAGAATTCTTTTGACCAAAACATGTCAACATTGTCCGACAACTATTTTTGCACTAAGTGACTAGTGTGGGCGGGTGCACCGTCCTGAATGATTTGACGCATAATTGTTTCACTGACTCCGACCATCGATGACAATTTTCGAATCGACTATCTTGGATCTTGCAAAATCAGCTCCTGAGCTCGTTGAATGACCTCAGGCTTCCTGACAACGCGCTCCTTCGAGTGTATCTTCCTCGCTGGTGTTGCAGCACCTGTCTTCGACTCCTCCGACTTGTTGTATTTCGCTACGACGTCATAAACGTCGATCTCGGGT
This sequence comes from Liopterus haemorrhoidalis, assembly GCA_963971575.1. Taxonomy (NCBI): domain Eukaryota; kingdom Metazoa; phylum Arthropoda; class Insecta; order Coleoptera; family Dytiscidae; genus Liopterus; species Liopterus haemorrhoidalis. The sequence continues at coordinate 16,140,077 of OZ020619.1, forward strand.
AACCGAAAAATCGAATAATTTCTGTCGCTGAGCGCCCAGCGCGACTAATTTCAATTATCGAAGCTCTTCGGTTATATTCCGCACTTTGTTTCAACATTGCGACTATTTTGAGGTTATGACTACTTAGTACATGCGTACAGCTATCTAAAGAACCAATGGCGACAACTTCAAGTGATATAGAACAGCGGGAAATTCAAATCAAATTTTGTCCGGATTTTGGCCGCGCCCTGTACATATAGTGGTTTAGGTCGTAAACCATCAGGTACTGCACTTCAAACTTAACACAAGGCAGCACGTCATACGCGAATACCTGACGGGGAAAATACACACTGCCGCATCCCAGACCCTGGAGATGTGTGGCAGCGGCTAGTGCACTACGCCGTGCGTCTTCAAAGTGCGCAGAGAACCAAGCAGACATGCCTTTTGCACTCTGCAGACCAACGGGCTGGAAACCGGTCTGCAGGCAGGTATGATCTTAAGTTCCTGCTCGAAAGACGCCTTCGTCCCGCCAAGGGCTCCCATTATTAGAACGACAAGCTTATATATATATATATATATATATATATATATGTTAGGGTCAAAACTAGTTCTTGGACCTCCTTTGTAATATGTTGCGTTAGTAACCATAACATAATGACATATATGTGACAGATTGTAAATAGACGTAGTAATAAACGCTTATATGTGCATGGATTTGTGTGTTTTAATTGATATTATCATGAACGCTATAAAGCGTTCTATCATATATATATATATATATAAAAAATACTGCACATATTTACAAACCTAAATAATGGTATTAAGCATTCGAATTAAAATTAACAAATAAAAATATTTTAACATAAAATTTTTTTGGCATCCTAAATTATCATCATTCACTTACTAAATACCTGTGAAACCCTGAAATGTGTGAATATTTACACTTCACATTAATTTTTTATTATATTTTTAATATAAAAAATAGACATACACTACCTTAGTCATAAACACAAAAAATCCATAACATTTTTAGCCATGAATTAAAGAAATAATTAATTTTGTCGAATACACAAAAACTGCAATATTTTCCAAAACCGAAATCTGATCAAAAATTCCTTTTGTACGATTCCGGCTCAGATCAATATACATTAGTTACATTTTTTTCAGATATTTAGTTTAACCTCCTTAGGTAAAAAGGGGCGGGACAAAATATTTTTGGAATATTTTTGACTAAAATCGTGTTAAAAGAAACGAATTTTAAAAAACTACTTTTCGTCCTCAATATTCGTTTTAAGAGCTTTCTTTTGATACAACACAATGAATTTTTAAAAAAATATTATTTTGTTCAACGCCGCAAAAAATCGATAATTTTCGAAAAACAAATCTGATCAAAAATTCCTGTTGAGCTATTCCAGTTCCCATCAATATACATTATGGAGATTTTTTTCAGATTTTTAGATGTACCCCTGTGGATATTTTTGAAAAATATCCTAATAAACAAATAGATTTTTTTTAAATTAATATTCGCTTGTCTATCCACGCATTAAGACATTTTATTTGATACCCCACTGATAATTTAAAAAAAAAAGTATTATTTCAATTATTACATATTTGTTTATATTTATCTGGGGATATGTTTTTTTGAACTTTCAGTATTTTTCCTATATGTGGGTCAAAGAGTTGTACGAGCATACCAAATTTCAACTTTCTATGTTAAGCCGTTTGGCTACAATTTCTACCGTACAGACAGACACAGACGTTATAAGGGTTTTTTGGTGGTAATAATTATAAAACCCTAAGGTACCGACACAAAAGTTTTAATGTAGACAAATTGAGAAGTCATTTAAAAATGAAAAATGCATTAAGTACTTACGGCGTGTACTAAATGCCTAAATGCTTAAATATGGATACTTAAATTAAATGAAAGTGACTTACAAAAATCTCAGATGTACACTAAATCCGCAATACCGTTCTTCGTTCATGTTAATTCTCCCCCAAATAAAACGCAAGGAAAACAGAAAACAGCTTGCTTTTCGTTGCATTCGCAAATTCAATAGGGGATACGCATCAAATTTATATTTCCTTAAAACTACATTTTTTTGATATGTTAATGTTAGTTATGTCACCTAACAAAACAAAAATCACATTTTAATTAATATTATAGCCAAATTTTTTAATTAAAATATTGTAAATTTGAAATTCTCGCCGACCACGGCGCGAAGGTTGCTGAGTAAATACGACAAACTGCTGGGGTTTAACGTCACATATACAGACTAAACATAATCTTTACGTGTGTATATTATATTGTTCGAGAGTTTTGTATTTGTTTTTAAACAATTTTTCACGCATTTATTATTAAAATAATTTATAAAATATATGTACTCACATTAAAATGGTGTTCACAAACACAAAGTTTACTTTTTTCTGAAATATCGGTTTTAATTCGCCTTATGGCCTTCAGCCACAAATTTCGCCTTTTCTATTGTTTTTCGCCATCAGGTAATGATATAAATTGTTTTTTTTTGATTTCTAATTGAACTATTTGTGCACATCGGTACTAAACAATATTTTCGACTATGTTTCGAAGTACTGCGGCCTAGACCTTCCATATTTTATATATTTTAATATAAAATTTAATTCAGTAAACATGCATAAATTGTTTTTATAGAATTAAACTTTATTAATTAAAATCACTCTAACTTTTCATAACCTATAAAAGTTATAAAAGCAAATAAGTTCACGACGGACTGTGTAGGCTATACGCTGTACACTGGGTAGACTGTACGCAGTACACTTAGTTGGGGTATGATGTCACATGTCTTTTTCGCGCGCTACATACATTTATGATTTTTTAAGCCTTCAAAAAAAAAAATAATAAATGAAAACTGTTTTTTATGTTTATATGCATCAAGAGGAATATAATAAAAAAAATTAAAAGAAACATGCCTATCCCCTATTGTTCTTTAAGTAAATGTTTCTATTAAATTTTATTGTCCGTGTTTCAGAAGCAGGGGCAGAAACATTTCTGAAATGTCCAAATCCGGTATCGGTATTCCCAGTTGTTTTATTTCGAGTGTTTCCTCGAGGGAATACGAAGAAAATGTTTTTTTCAAAAGGTTACTGATACTGATCGTTTCTTATACTAATACAAAACAACACACACACACGACACAAGCCTAACGGGCCAATATACAGCTGGCTCGGCTTCAATGTAATTCTAGCACATGGTCTGACTACCCTTCTTCCCGCCGCTCGCCGCGGAGGCCAACAAGCTGACTAAAAACGGAGCCAGTTTTGATTTGGCTCGCCTGTCTAAATAAATACAAAGCGTGCTTCACCGCATCAAATTCAAGGCAATAGGAGCGTTCCGTATTTAAACGCGTATATGGTTATTTGTATTTATCGGTATTTTTAAAGAAAATAAAAGCATTTGATTGATTAATTTGTGATGGTATTGTCATAATTATGAAATGATAGGGCCTTGGCTCCTTGGCTCTTCATGAGGAGCGCCACTCGAATTAATACTTAATATATACAATTATATTAACAAGATAAAGTGGCTTAATTAGTCGACCGAGTGGCCGAGCGCATTAAATCGTAGCAGTTTAGACTGATGAAAAACAGTTGGATTGTGTGGTTGGTAGTTCGTTTCTCCGTCGGTGATATTATTCTGGCGAGAATAATATGTTTACATTACTCTCATTTCGTTCGATTTACTATCATTCACCCCTCATCCAGGTGTAGGAGTTCGCCCCCTAAAATAAATAAATAAATAAATAAAGTGGCTTAGCCACCTTCATACTTCTAAATATGGGTAAGAAAGAGAAAAATGAAAATATAAAATTATCTCATTATTTACTGGTGGTATAGGTCTAATTACTGCAATAATTACCAATGTCCTACGATTCCAATTAAAGCTGTTGAGCATATGATTCTCTCTCCTTGTCGTCGCCGACACATATTACATACGTTAAGACAGCCAGCCTTTCCCAAACATTTTCAAGAGCGGATCAGAGTTTGTAAAATATTTATTTAACAGCTATACACATAAATTAATACACAATAATGAGTAGTGTTGTAGATTGTAGGACGTAATTAGACACTGAACCAAATTTTATATGTGTTCATAGGCGTAGTTTATAGATGTAAAATCTGGCATATTTCAATTTCATTGATTTAAAAAAACATACATCCAATCGCTAGCGATAATGGTTAAAATAACAAAATTAACTATTTTGTCTCATTAAAAATTTATCCCTACGTAGGTTCAAGCAGTTAGTAAAGATTTTTACTTTGAATTGTAGACACATTTCAAGACAATTGCTGGTTTGGACAATTGTACCACAATCATATTCACAATTTTAAAGAACCGATATACACATAACTCTTATTTATTTCATTTCATTTATTTTTTTAGTACAAATTTATCAAACACATTTTACCGCTTATCATGAATTTTTTAAGAAATTTTCTTAATTATTTGTCCTTTTTTTCAGCCATAAACGTCCCACAGTAGTTCTACCGAGCCGTAGTTTTCATTACCGTACTGCTACTTTATACTGGGCCCGAACCTTTTACTTCGAAGAGTGAAGTTTCAGGGTTACATCTCCCACGATGGCTTAATGAGGGTTGAGTGCGGTGATAAATTTATTATGTTTTAATTATTTAAATGATGATGAAGTGATAAGGATAAATGCAAATATCCATGTCCTGACAGGGACTCCAACCCGGGACCTTTACAAGCTTGACCCCCTCCCAAGATCTCCAAAAACACGTGTTTTTTATTCCTATGTAGTTATTGTCTATCATCTTTTATTACCATCTTATGCAGCAAACTAAGTGAATATTTCTACATCATTATTTTCTACTCCATACATAACCTGTTCAATTTTTCGCCATTTTCACGATTTTATGCATTGGAACAACAGGTTTGTACCTGGATGTCAGTTCCTATAATCTAAAATAGTTATGTTTATCATACTTTTGTAAACTACTGTAAATCTTCTGTTTTCGAATTTGTTTTCTTAGACATCCTTTATTGAAAATGAGTAATATTAATTTTGTCATGAAAATATTCCTTTTTTGTAATACAGTTATAAATTCTTTATTATAATTTTATTATTATTATGTAATTGAGTTGTTTAATCCTTTTACACTGTTATAAAGAATGAATAGTAATTATTTATTATTAATAGTAATTAACATAATTGAATGTTTCAATGTGCAAGAGGGTAAAGTCCATTTACGATAAATATGAGATGACGTCACACTTGGTTAATTTAATTGCCAATTTCATAATGTGAATTAACCAACATCAGACCATTACTCCAGTTGTTACATTTAGTTACTAAACGTTGGTACCAATTTCCCACGCTACATTTAAATAACATTGTTTAGTTGTATTTCTGTTTGACATATGTATAAGCTAGTGACTCACTCGGAGTGAGGTTAAACTTATTTTAAATTATACGTTTTACGTTTTATTTTGAATTATATCATATTATTATTATTATAAAAACGCACAATGCTCTCAGTAGCCGAGCCCAAAGGATGTTTTGTCTCTTATTAATTATTTTGAGAGCGAGATGGATTTGAAATGTGTGAGAGCTGTAAGTATATATTAAATTCCGTTTATATCTATGATCTTTGCACTTATTTTTCTAAAAATAATTATTAATTAACGTTTTAGAGAATTGCTGCAGCATTAGATGTCAGCATTTTAAAAGTTATTAAAATTACTGCCAACAATCGAGAGGTGAAAATGTCAGTAGCCCGAAAAAGAAACGGACTTGTACTAAATCTGTTGTCGAATTAAACAATTTTACAACAGTCCAATCGGCAATAGTATTAAAGAAAGGAAATTGAATTGGATTGGACACACACCCCGGAAACCAAATAGTTACATCAACAAACAAGCTCTCGACTATACGAACAGAGATAAAAGAAGAAAAGGTGGACCACAGGATACATGGAAGAAAAAAAATCATACAGAGCATAACAACTTAGGACTATCGTGGATGGAAATAAAGAATGTTGCTAACAATCGAAAAGATTGGAAGGAGTTTGTAAAAACCTTTTGTTATGAAACCATTATTATTATGATTATTTTTTCAATGTACTGGTTAAAACCCTAAACGCCGCAAGGCCTAGGGTAAATAAAGAATTATATATATTTTAAAAACCTTTTGTGATGGAATCTAATATTTTTAATTTAATGTGTTGGTGACATTTCAAAACCAATGAGTTACAGTTAACGCTAGTGTAAAAGACACAGGAGTGGCAACCCTGATATTTCAAAACTATGCTGCAGAATCGTTAGGCGCCTTATGCTCCAATAGGAGCAACAGGACAGATGATGACCTACAAAACCTTAAAAAAAAACTAGTAGTAATAAGAACAATTTACTGAAAAACCCAGTATAATCTTTTGATGATTTTACACAAGTCAAATATATGGACAATAATCTGTAGGTTTGCTATCAAATAAATACGTGCCCTATTACAATTTTGAAATATTTTATTTTTACTGTATTTGAACTGTTTGTATATTTAAGTATTTTCCATGTTGGATGATATTTCTATAACTGTTACTTTTATCTTATTATGTATACATTGTGTTTTATATTTTAAAAGGTTTTGTGATTTGTAATGTGACTGACCAAAAACAATATTTCATTTTGTATTTTGGTAGATAAATAAATATTATATTAATAGAACATTTTCTATTTAAATTTCTTACGTTCATTCTTTTTTTTTCTAATTTTAACTCATAGGTTTGTTATATAGAATACCAACGGTTTATTATCATCAGACCCAAGCGAATTTTTTTTTTAGCCTACTCGTGAAATCTCTGTTGTAGCTAACGCTAAACTGTTTTGAACTGACTCTACGAACAGGCTTATTGATATTATCCTAATTCTACTATCCTCAAAAAGAACTATTAAAAAAAAGAGCAATTAGTACTGGCAATAATATTGGAATATTTATTATTTGAAGTAAAATTGTATCGAAAATCTGAAATTTAAAAATTTCTATTCGAGTAATAAAAAATTTGACTCTTTATCATTGCTTTCCGATCTATTTGTCTATGAGACGCACCAGGCGAACAATTGAAATAAATTGTATAAAAAGGATGAAAAGAACACGAGACATTTCTAAAAACAATTATTTCTGATGATTCTTATACACTGAAATTTTCATTTTATTTTATTTAGTATTGTATTGCACAGTTAATATAATTTAAACCAGCGTTTCCCAACAGTTTTTCATGGCAGACCGGCAGGCGACCTAGAAAAATTCGCGAACAGGCAAGTTTTAAAAATAATATGTATCGCAAAAGTTTTATATTTTTTATTACAAACACAAAAAAAACAACAAATAAAAAATCCCATAAAATTAGTGAAACGAGAAACAAATTATTACTTAAGCAATTAACTGATTAAGGACCCAGATTTTCATCACAAAATTAAGTGAGATATAACTTATTAGACAAATAGTTACATAGTAAATAAGAATCTCGCGGACCGGTGGTTAGGGAACACTGATTTAAACCATCAATTTCGCGACAAATCGATTGAAAATAACTTCTCTGCATCATAATTCATATTAATTCCTTTCCTCCATAGGAAATATAGGTTTTCAATCTCTTTTTAGAAGTAACTTTTTTGACAATTAACGCAAGTGGCAACACAGGAAGTTTTTCAACTGTAACGCCATCTTATTGTTATCGTAAATGGACTTTATGTTCCAAGGTACACGACCATTTTTACCATGGAACACTTTGCAAGGGATTAGAAAATAGTTTAAAAAGTAATAATAAAAAAGTGTACCTATTGATTGAAGATAACTCAAAGTTTATTTTACATTAGAAATAAATTGTAAAAATAAATATCTACAGTATGCATATTTATAAATGTAAAAGTGTTCTAAGGTACAACAGTCACTCCTACACATTTTCTTTTAAGTAAATAAGTGAGTTATTTCAAGATTTTAGTGTTAAGGCTCACAGTTGTAACTTTCAAAATATACATACAATTGAACAAAAAAAAAAGCCAAAACAGATATAGATTTTTATTTAAATATTTTTTGTCATATACGGGTTTGTAGTGAAATCAATAATAAGTGAGATGTTTCACTGAAGCGTCTCCCGAACTCCACTCTCAGAACGAAAACGTGATGCCATATACCCTACGTTCGAATCCAGCTTTTACTCTGTTATTACAACAATTTTCGTGAAAATATGTCCAACTATCTATTCGCGTGACAAACAGAGAAATACCGATAGTATTTCATATTTTGGCGGAGATTATCTTATAATCATCTGAAATATGTAGAAACAAAATATAAGGATAATAAAAAGTATACCTATCACCTACCAGAACAAATAAGTATTCTCTCTGCAGAAACCTTCAGCATTAAAAAAGCATTGGAAATAATCAAAGAAGAGGGAAATATTATATCCGACTATATAATATGTACCGATTCACTCAGTTTCCTGGAAAATCTACAAGATCCTTTTAATAAAAACATGCAGATAAAAGAAATACAAGATATGCTATACCCTATCAAACAAGAGATGGGAAAAAGAATAAAATTTATCTGGATACCATCTCATTCAGTAATAGAATGAAATGAAGAAGCCGACGAGAGCCGAGCAGCCAAACAAGCCACAGAAGAGTTCAGACGAGTTGAAGAGTTGAACATGAAAATTTCCCCAGAAAACCTAAAAAGCCACTTACAAAGAATATTATAACATGCATTACAAGAAGAATGGAGAAACACTACCCAAAATCACCTGCGAAACATAAAAGAAGAAACAAGAAGATGGGCAGCACAAGAAAATAGAAGACAACAAATAGGACTTACTAGGCTCAGAATAGGACACACAAATCTCACTCACAAATATATACTAGAAAAAACCGAACATGCAAAATGTAACACATGTAACACCCAAGTACAACAAGTACCCAAACGTACAACATATCATAATCGATTGTCAAAAATACATCACACACCGCAGAACGCACAACATTCCAAATCATTTAAAAGACGCATTGTTAGACAATCACACACACCGTACATCCATTACCTAACCGACACAGAGTTAATAAACAAAATATAAAATCACAATTCATTTTACATATATATTATACATAAATATAGATATAAGATTATAGATATAACATACACTATAGAATTCAAAATAACTATGTAACTGCACAAATGACCTAACGGTAGAAATGCTTTGATTTAAATTTAAAAAAAAGGTATACCTAGTCTTCAATCCTATTTATACGACAGCTAAATTTTAAGTTTTTATAAAAACTAAGAAAGAAAACTATTTTTTTGGAACAAACATTTTTATTGCTTTTCAAAATATTCTCCTTTCAGATTTATGCACTTTTGCATGCATTCAGACCAATTTTCGAAACATTTTTTCCACTCTGAAGTTGGTATCTCAAAATCATGATTTCACCAGCTTCTTGAGGTGATGAAAATCACTGTCTACGCATTTTTTGTTTGGGGAACAAAAAAAGTTGTTAGAGGATGAATCAGGTGAATACGGGCAATGAGACATTAATTCGATGTTTTTCTCCTTCAAATAATCAATTGTTTGACGTGTAGTGTGGGAGCTTGCATTGTCATGATGATAATAATAATAATAATAATAATAATAATAATATTTATTATGAGCTAAAAATGTTGAATTTTTTACAATCGTCAGTTCGTTGATAACATTATTTTTACAAAATATGTACGGGACATCACAATATGCATATTATAGTATTTTATATATAGGTTATAAATGTGCAGTATATTTACAAATGTCCTACATAGGTACATGATATTTAGCTGGACAAACTGAGTGATCATAGAACCTCCTTCAAGTCACTAAAATCGTTTAGCAGATACTCCTCAGTGGAGTAGAAGGCCCTGCATATTACATATCTATTGGTTATTTTTTTTTTAAATTTGAGGTTTGATTAATGTTGAGGTTTGATGAAAAACGATGATGAATGCGACGTTTTTGGTTGTTTTTCCTGATTTTGTCGATGACTTCTGGCAAACAAATTGTTGTATATCATTCAGCATTAACTGTTCTCCGATCCCCTAAAGGAATAGTTACGCCATGTCCAGTACAACCGAAGAAACAAGCAATCATTTTCTTGGAAGTGCTTCGTGAACGAACAACTTTTGTAGGTTTCAAATCATCTTGGAAGACCCAAACAGTGAATTGTTACTTAGTATCCGGTTCATATGAATAAATCCAAGTTTCGTCACCTGTAACGATGTTATATACGGATCTTGCGGTTCCTAGATTGATTTTTTTAGGATTCCCTTACACCAATCAACACGAGCCTTTTTTGAGCTTCGGTCAAATTCTGCGGAATTCATCGCGAACAGATATACCAAAGGATGCCTCTATTTCACGGTAAGTCACATGCCGATCTTCTTCAATCATTTTGCACACAGCATCGATGTTTTTTTGAATCACAACCGATTTTGGTCGACCTTCACGAGATTCATCACTGACGGACGCACGACGACGACGAAATTCTGCGAACCAATTGTAACAGTCTTTTCTGATGGTGCTTCATTACCAAAATTTGAACGAAGCGAATCTATGCATTGTTGTTGAGTTAGGCCTTTACTAAAATCGTAAAAAATCATCCAACGAAATCCTTCACGAGTAATATCCATTTTTTCACCAACTTTTTTTAATGCTCACTGTTAATAAACTACTCGGTCAATTTATAAGCTTCCACTGATTTCCCAATAACAAATGAACGAATTTTACGAATATAGTAATGACACAATTCAATATTTCCATCTCGTGGTCGTTTCTAAAAACATAAAAGGTAACCCACGTATATAAAATTTGTCAATATTTGAGTGTGTAAAATTTTTGAATAACCTGACCACGTCACTGGTTCGGCCGACGATTGAAATCTGCTGCAAATTACGGGTGGATAACAAATGTCACCCGGGAGATCGAATAGCTCCGGGCAGCGGCGAACGGTACGTGATTGGACTGGCAATATGCCTCTTGAAGGATAGAATCCTGATGTGTCATTAAAGCCACATAATGAGTTTTTCCAGATTAGATAACGGTTAATTCGGAAACAATTTTCTAATGAATTTTTGTCTAATCTGCCCGAAAGATAGTCTTAACTGAAAGGAGGGATAATTGAAAAAAAAAGATATTGGAAAATAATCACGCGTGATCACCGAAATTATTTTCTATCAAATTTAGGGTAAAGTTCTAAGTGCGAAAAAGGCAACTAGATATCTTAAATTTACGAAAACGCTCCATTTACGCGGATTTAGTATAGCCAGAGGCGTAACTAGGCCTTGGCATTTGTGCAGTTGCCCAGGGCGCAACATTCCAAGGGCGCCAGAATCTTTCAAGATATATTGTAAATAATTCGTAAACTAACATTTATTAGAATTATTTTTAAGATATGCGAGCCCAAAATCATATTAGTTCGCCCGTTCGCATTTTTTAAGATTTTTACTTGAAATATATAGAATAAGTGAAATAAAACAAAACATATTAATATATAGTTATTAAATTACTTTATTATTTGATTAAATTTAAACATATTTACCCACAAAATAAGCTTATTTATATTCATTACTGTAAAAAAAAAAAATTTATTGTAAAAAAACTTTAAAAACGTTACTGAAAATATTACACCAATTTTCTCATAAAAAACATATTTTTACCACTGTGAAACTGCACCCTTATTTTTTAAAATAGCATCAATACCTCGTTGCATGGTGTCTACAAGTTTGTGACAATCCAGCTGTGAGAAAGAGTTCCATATTTTGTGTTAAAATTTACAAAATTATATTTGAAATTAACTGAAGTTTCCAAAAATTACATGAATTATTCCATTAAATTTGGTTTTTGACGTTTATTTACGCTTTTGTAAAAACTATCGATAAAATAGATACGGGCGAACTTAAGTGATTTTGGGCTCGTATATAGGGATCAGGACATTTACAAATCCTCAATATTAATAAAAGACTTTATAGATTATTTTAAATATTTTAGAAGTGATGAAATTGATAAAGTGTTAGTAAGATTAAAGAAATATGCGAACAAATGGACATAGAATTAATAGAAAAAAGAAAAAGAAGAAAGAAGAAAATGCCAGGCGAGTATGCTGAAGATGAAACCGAAAACTTAGATGCCGTCAAAATTTCATGTCGTGCAATACTTGATTCCATAATAATGCAATTAACCGAACGATTTGAAAGTCTTAAGAATATTGCAGAAGATTTTAATTTTTTTAAGCATTTCAAGAAATGACAACTGGAAAAACAAGTTGAATTATTATGTAAGAAATATTCGGATATTGATGAGGATCAATTAAAAATTGAAGTAAATTGTTTTAAACACCAAATTGCTGCCATATTAATAGAAAAAAATATTCGTGAGGTAAGCCACATGGAATTATTAAATACATTGGGAAACTTTAAGATTATTTCTTACAATGCCAATAACAGTAGCTACAGGTGAAATAAGTTTTAGCAAATTGAAAATAATCAAAAATTATTTAAGATCTACATCTGGACAAGAACGTACATCTTCGCTAGCACTTCTCTCAATTGAACGAGAGTTAACAAAAACGATAGATTATGATAGCATCATTGAAAAATTTGCTGATACTAAGGCAAGGAGAGTTAAATTTAATTAAAAGTTATTATTCTACTTATGCTCTAATCAGTGGCGCAGCCAGGATTTTTTTGGAGGAGACCCGAAGACAGAATTATTTCAAATATAAATAATGTTCTTACTTTAAAACAAAAAATGTCGTTACCTTCAAAAATCCAAGTGATGATCAAAAATCTCCAAAATCCAAGTGAAGAGAAAAAAAGGTCCTCACCTCTCCAATATAATACAAGTAATGGCAAAAAACAAAAGGGTGCTCACCTTTTCCGGGGAGGGGGGTCCATCGGATATAAATATAATAATTTGCCATTCTGCAAAGCCATTGCGCCAATCTATGTATTTGCCAAGGCCGCTAAAATCCTAGTTATGCCTCTGAGTATAGCCAGATGAATTCTTAATTCAAAACTGCCTAATAAGAGGTAAAATTACAATGCAAATTAATCAAATACAAAATCCTCGTTAATTTAGTCAATAGAGTTTTCGTTCTCTACCATTCTCTCGGGTTTATTCTTTAAGCAAGATGTTAAAATCTTAACGTCAAAAAGTGACGTTAATTTTTTTAACACCATTTTAAACGTAAATGCTATTCGCTAAGCATATTTGTGATTAAATATTAAAGCGGTGGCGCTAAAATAGCCAGTTAACGTTCTACAATAAGCGCCTATCAAAACGGTAAAATTTATCGCTGATTTTAGTTTACAAAAATGGCTGATCCTATTTTAGTAAATGTCATGTTATTAAAAGAAATTGAATAAAATGCAAGATGGTAAGAATATTAATCATTATAAGACAAAATTCAAACTTTATATTACTTTTAAAAGTGAATTCTTTACAGTAGGGCTAATAATAGCTCTTCGCCATTTTTTGTGATACAAGTAACCCTTTTGAGTTACCAGACGCAAGTTCAAGAAATTGTATAGAAACGAAATTAATGGAGTATTGAAGATTAGTTTTGGTTGTTGTCGAGGCACAGTACTTAAAATTATAATCCTCTGAAACCTACAAAAATAACTTATGCCTCTGCGTGCTTCATAATGTCGCAGTACATTTTAATGGTGTATTATTTGAAGAAATAATTTATGACAATTATAATGAAGATCACAACAATGTTATTCCACATAATTTACAATTTGTTTATGTTTTGAGATTCTTATGATTAAAAATGTTTTCTTTCAGACATTCAGACAAATGATAACTGGTTACAAGAAGACATACGAATTAGGAATAGCGTAATAAATAAAAAATATAGCCTCTGCACAAGGCACTTCAGCATCTCGTGTTAAGAATTATGATATTAACTCTTACCTTAATAAATTCTCTTACAGAATAGCATTTTTAGGTAAAGGAGTTAGACATGGTGTTAAAATAAAAATTTTACCTGACGTTAATTTTAACGCATTTCTTACAGAATACACCCGTCAATAAAATCGAAAATTTACCCATAAGTGAGATGCGTGGTTGAAAACAAATTCATTCTAGTTGTGGCTAAATCAAATTTTAGGTATAAAGTTCTAATGGATGAACTTACGGTGACTTTATTTATAGATAATAGGATGTTAAATGGAAACATTGTGTTTTGTGTAGGCTTTATTTATCACAGTGGCAAAATTTTTTTTGGTCAATATTTTTTATTGGTCAATGGGATATCCGTCATTTTCTGGTAAGCTTTGGAAGGGTAAACATTATTTATTTAAGTTAGTAAATTTACACATTTTTATAAATATGTTATAAACAGTACAATTAGCCACAACCAAAGTGTACTAAAGTATTTATATAAATAAAACACATCATATAAAATGTCACCAGCGTCAAAATCAGCAAAATAAATTAAATTTTACATGTGTACCATATAAATATAAATATATTCACTCAGCATCCTATAAAGAATTTCCTGATGTATCTATGCATCTTACTAGTGAACTGCGAATGACGCGAGTATGAAGCACAATTGGTTCAGAAAGGGCTGCAAGCATTTTATAGTTACATACGATCTAAACTGGCTTCCAGGTTTCAAGGCCTATTCTTAGAGGTGGTGACAATTTAATATGCAAAGATTTTGGTTTTGTGGCTAATTTTTTTCCAGAGAGTTTGTCGCTGCCTATACAACTGAAACTAATGGCGTTTTACCAAGTCTCAATCCCACATCTCGTAATCCATTTGATATTACTGCCGTCGAAGTAACTCCTGAGACTGTTCGTGAGGACCTTGGTTGTCTTAAATAATCGTGCTCCTTGAATCCAGACAACATATCATCTTTAATATTAAATAAATGCAAAGACGTTTGGGTGGAGCCATTATGTTTACTTACGAAGCACTCTTTCAACGCTGGTACTCTACCTTGTTCCTGGAAATCGTCTTACGTAACCCCTATTTATAAGAAGGGTGACAAGCTTGATGCAAAACATTATCGTCCAATAAGTATTAGCTCTTCCATGCGTAAAGTTTTCGAGCGAATCATAGTAAAGAGTTTATTACCATTTATTCTAGAACATAATATTCTGCCCAATGATCAACATGGCTTCTTACCTAGTCGCTCTGTTACTACAAATCTACTGCTAGCACTAAATGCATGGACTCGAGCCATTGATAACCCTGAACCGTATTGATGTTTTATATCTCGATTTCTCTCGAGCTTTCGACAAAGTTCCTATCAAGAGATTATTACACAAGCTAGAACACCACGGTATTCGAGGAAAGCTACTAAATTGGATTCTAGCCTTTTTATCTGACCCTGAAGAAGTCCTCAGTGGTGTACCACAAGGTTCAGTACTTGGACTCTCTTAATATATGTTGCCGATATGAAATCCAAATTTTCTTCCTCATTCTCTTTTTATGCCGATGACACCAAATTATATAAGAATCCTCTTACAAATGCTACAATTCTTCAAGAAGATCTGGATAAATTGATAGATTGGTCAAATAAGTGGATAATACCTTTAAATCCAGAAGAAAAAAAACGGTGTTACTGCACATTGGGTCGAATAATCCATCTTGGGAATACGATCACTTCAAACCTAAAATGGTCCAGACATGTGCTGAAATGTGCAAAGATAGCGATGTCTATGATATTCTTGATAAAGAAATCTTTCTATCGTCCATCTCCTACTTTGTTCTGACCACTGTACAAAATGTATGTTCGTCTTCATCTGGAATTGGGTTTTGCCATTTGGTCACCATATTTGTCGAAAGACATTAACCTTATTGAAAATGTGCAACGCAGAGCAACCCGAATTCTATATGGGCATAGTAGGCCATCATATGAAGCCCGATTACGTGAATTAAAGCTCATCAAGTTAGAGGATCGACGTATTCACGATGATGTGTATTCGTTTTCTTGTGATGTATCGTCATTATTTATCCTAAACAACGATAACAGACTGCCTGGACATAGATTCAAACTGAAAAAAACTCTTATACCTAGTGTGTGCGTGCTAATTTTTTCACTAATCGAGTGTTCGATATGTGGAATACATTGTCGAAATATGTCATCGAAGCTACCTCTATCAACAATTTTAAAAATAAACTGGACATTTACCTGTTTTAACAAACGATTTTTAGTATTGTACAACTTTTGTAAACCATTAATGTATTTTATGTTTTTTTTGTAATTGTTATTTTCTTTGTATTTAATAATGGGGCTTGTCAAGACCTGACAAACCCCATAATAAAAATAAAATATGCACACTATTAATTAAACAAATAAATGTCTGTTTACAAAATTCCTCAAATTTAAAAACTGTTTTTATTTCATATTTTTATTTGTAATTATTAAGTTAATACGAAAATATATAAATAATTATAAGACCTCAAGGGTAAGACTTCATTTAATCTTAATAATATTTTCAGTTTAAAAATTTAAATTTAACTAATATTTTATTGAAACGCATAAATATTCACATACTGCGTATGTTAGAAAACGGTAGTCAGTTTCTATATGTTGCCACTGTGATAAATAGAGCCACTGTCGTCGAACTGTTTTAGTGACAATATACTGTAAAAAGTTGAAGCTTATGTTATTTAACCCTAATTATTTAAAAATAATAATTATTATTTCCATTTTAACAACTTTTCACGCGTTAATTGTTTGTTTATAATTTATTTGATTTTGTTGGGAATTCTACATCGTAACTTAGCAACTCATTGCTAAGATAGTTGTCATGAAAATG
The DNA here is from genome assembly GCA_963971575.1 of Liopterus haemorrhoidalis. Classification (NCBI taxonomy): domain Eukaryota; kingdom Metazoa; phylum Arthropoda; class Insecta; order Coleoptera; family Dytiscidae; genus Liopterus; species Liopterus haemorrhoidalis. The sequence goes on from OZ020619.1 coordinate 16,156,900, forward strand.
TATGAATTATACTCCTATAAAATAGATGTTATGTCAAATTAATTCTCTACACTTATTAAAACCACGACACAAGACGTAGCAACTGGCGACAAGGATGTCAGTTTCTTTAGAAGAACTTATGAAGATCTTGCAGAATCAACGAAATCAGTTTGATCAATCTCAAACTAAACTGATCGAGACTCTTCTAGCAAAATTTCAATCGTCCGAGGTTCCTTCTACATGAAACACTGACAAAATGGAATCTCTGGGTAATCATATTACAGAATTTTCCTACGATGCAGAGTCAAGTTTGGTTTTCACGCTTCGAAGACATCTTGAAATTTTTTCTACACTCAATGGAGGAAAAATATTTTCTCAGATAGATTTATCTGACGCATACCTACAAATCCAATTGGTTGATGAATACAAAAAATTACTGATCATGAATACACATAAGGGCCTATACACCTATAATCGATTACCGTTTGGTGTCCAGGTATCTTCCAACAAATAATGGATACAGTAATTTCTGGAATAGATGGAGTCGACATAATTATTGTTGGTAAAAACATGGAAGAACACTTTAGCAAAGGAAATATAATCGTCTTCTGAGCTCTTGACTAGTTTTAAAGTACTATATCTAATGTTAAAAAGAGATATTTCAAAATGTGTTGCGCTCCACCCTAGGTTGTTGCACAAAAATGATGGCATCCTTTCCTCTTAAACTAAATGTTAAACCCGTTTTTCGTAAAAATTGACCAGTTTCTTTTGCGACAATAGATGCCGTTAATAAAAAACCTGGAAGAAAGAGGAGTTATTAACCTTGTTAACTTCTCTGAATGGGCGGCTCCCATAGTCGTGGCTAAAAAGGAAGAAATCAGAATTACAACAATTTTGTAATAGACGTGAAGTCCTATCATTTGTTCAGTATTGTTTACTATTTGGAGAAAAAGTTGTTGTCCCAAAGATAAAACAACAATTTTTTAAAACAGTTTCATTCCGGACACCCTGGTAGGAACAATATAAAATCTTTAGCAAGAAGTTTCGTCTACTGACCTGGAATGGCCATGGATAATTATTTATTTTAATTGTAGCATATTTTTGCCTCTTCGTTAAAATTGAAAGGGGCAGGAACAAATGAGGAAATCCTAGAAAAGTTTCTTTTACTTATCGTATCACTCCGAGCTACATAAAACAAAGGGAAACGCAAAGGGAAAAGTCCAGCTGAAGCTCTCATTGGAAGAAGGTTGTGAACTGCTCTACACCTCCTACTACCAAACAACCGTGTTCCGGTGTCGCAACAAGCGAATCATACAGACATATTTACAGCTAATGAACCTGCATATGTTAAGAAAAACAACAAGTACGAGTGGATCAAGGGACGAGTTGTAAAAAAATGCGGTAATGTTTTATACGACATAAATATTGGAAAGACAGTCATTAAACACGTCGAACAAATCAGACACAGATTCACCCGTAACAACAATAATCCTGCAGAACTCCTCCTCTATACTAGAAGGAGTATAATCCATTCTAAGTTATGGAATAATTGGATGAGGTGGGGCAAGAAACAATCAAATAAAAAAAAAATAGATATAGTCCAAAAACTAATATTGAAGAGCCTTCACAATGAACCGATTTTGTTTTCTACCGAAAAACTATATAGCCTAAATAACGTTATGACTTGCAAACAAATATATGCACCGTGTTAAAACATTTAAACAAAAATAAATATTTGGTTAATAAATTGAAACATAATTATAGCACAAGAAATACAAAAATAAAATGGCCAATACAAAAGTAAATAAGAGTATTTCCCAACATCATTATATATACCATGCGCCAATAATCTATAACAACTTTACAACTTATTTGTTAGAAAAAAATATAAGAGTCAATAATAATAATTTCAATAAAAAAGCTAAACAATGGGTTCTATATACAGACTTAACTAAAATACTAGCAATATATAACTAACAATTAAAACATTACTTAATAATTAAAAAAATGTCATACTTTTTTTAAAATAATTTTTCCACTCTTTTTTTCCATATTATAACAAGTTTAACAAATATCGTCTCTACACATTCCACAATTTTCTAATGATTATGTTATGTTAACTATATGTATACAAAAAGCCAAACAAAAATGTATATGTGTGCAGAAAAATTGTAATCTTCCACACGCTGACTTATGTGGTCAAAGTGGATTTCTTATCGGTTGTGCCGACAGATCTTTATTTAAAAACATCTACACAATGTATTATGTTTGTATATTTATATTTATTTAATATCTTTGCGAAATAAAGATTATTATTATACAATGGATTTGAGTTTTTCAGATCGTTTGAAAATCGAGATTGTGCCTCTGAAAATTCAAACACGCTTCTCAAAGAAGACCTAAAAGAGCGTCAAGACAGCGCGGAAACCAGCACAGCAGACGCTCCTGCCATTAATCTTTAAGCGACTAAAAGATCTAGTCGCCCTACTCATCGACTGCAAATAGACCCACATAAAAAGTCAAACTTTTGAAGAGGGGAGGTGTTGGGATCTGTCTCGACACCGTATCTTAGCAACTCGTTGCTAAGCTAGTTGCCATGAAAATGAATGAATTATATAAAATAGATGTTATGTGAAACTGGTAAATAGTTCTTCCAAAGTGTTCTTCCAAATTCTCTACACCTATTAAACCCACGTCACAAGATGTAACAGATTTTAATCAGCTTTTTAAATACAATTTCTTATTAATATAAAACCTTATTTTATATTAGTTTTGTTATTTTCTAAAACTCGTTATAAGAATTAAAACGTCGAATTTCACGTTTTAGTTTTTAATGAGATTTAAGTGCTATATCGCGATATTGTAACGCTATTTTCTTGTTTTATACACTTTAATCAGACAGAAGAATGGATAATGTAATAAGATTTTGTATGTTCTATTAATTAGTCACATGCAAAAGAGTGTGAGTGTGTGTTTTCTTTTTGTTTTCTTTAAATAAGCTATTTTATAGTATAAAATTTTATTTCTCTGTTTAAATATAATAAGTGTTGGATATTTTTTGGCAGTGGCATGTTGAGGGATGATAGTTTTGTGTATAGTTGGATCCTGCTGCTTTCGTACTTTTAGCATGCGAATATGACGTTGTCGTCTTCGATGGTATTGTCACAGGTACAATTGTGAGTGTGACTCATGTTCATTTTATGGAGATGTTGTCTGCAGTATCTGTGTTTAAAGCGCATGCTGCATATGGTGGGGAAGAACTTTCTGCTGATGTCTGAATTAACCCACGTTTTTAGTGGAAGTTTAATTTGAATGCTGCCGTAGTAAGAACATTTGGATTGAACTAATACCTTATATTCATGTCCCACGGGCATCATTTATTGAATATATGTCCGGGATTTAAAACTGTTTGAAATTCTCTTACTTAAAAAACTAAATAAATTGACTATTCCTAACATATTGTTTTCCAAGTTTAGCTGGAGCACAATTTTTGTAGCTTGCATAATTTTTCCAAAAAATTAAAAAGTCACACATTATACTATTGGGGTTACCAGTGACCCCAGTTATTAAATATGTTATTTTATCATATCTCGTCTATTTCTTCAGTTATTTTGATATATTCTTTATGTCTAAACGATTCTTGAGGATTAAGTGCTTCCTCGGTTTCTGTGCGGATAACAACATTTCAGTGTTTTTTACTGGGTATCTCTCATATTTCTCATTTTTTTACAAGCCTTGATCTTGCAAGAGAAATGGATAGGAAAAATTTACCAATACTTGGTACAATTCTAAAAAATTAACCAGAACTCCTCTAGGAATTTGTGACTACTTGCAAGGGGGATGTATATTCAACAAAATTTGGTTGCCAAGATAAAGTTATGTTAGCCTCCTACTATCCAAAATAGGGAAAATCGTTAGCTTGCTATGAATTATGCATGACATTGGTGAAATTTCTGCAGATGAAAAGAAAAAGCCGCAAATAATTATTGATTACAATAAAACAAAGTCAGGTGTAGACACTTTGGACAAACGTCTCCGAACATACACCGTCAAAAGGCAAACAAGAAGATGGACTGTGACAATTTTTTATAACCCGATAAACATTATTACAAACGACGAGAATTTTTCAAACAGCTGGAAAAAGAATTAGTTGCTACTGGAACAAGCACAGAAGAAGTATCAACATCATAAGGCCATCCGCAAGAAACTTGGGAATTAAAACGTGATAGATGCTGGAAAAGCCAAATTTCTAGGGCATTTCCTAGGAACAGAAAGTATTCCAAGAGATGACAGAATTGCAGTCGAATTGTTTGTAATAATCATCAGAAAATTACTTGCTTTGAATGTATAACAAACTATTCATAAAACTGTATTAAACCTGTCACCTTTCTAAATAGGTTTAGTATTATAAATCTTGTGTAATAATTTTTCTGTGTATATCAAATAAAAATATATTTTTTTTACAAATATTATTATCTTGTTTAGTAGAAAGCTTTGTGGTCACTATTGACCCCATTGGTATCACATGTCACAAAAAAATCCAGTATTATGAGGGTTAGAGTTGTCCCTGAGATAATAGCTTATTTGGCTAGATTATCAGCTCGTTCATTTAATCTTATACTCATCTCGTATTCGTATGTTAATCCAAACGACCTGTATTATAGTAATTAATTTAAGTATTTCATACAAGGAATTAGGAATTTTATGGTGTAGGTTAAGCTATTTTAGTTTTTGGATGATGTCTTTGGAGTCAGCAGTTGTACCAAATATAAAGCATGCATCTTTTAACGACTATCAGTTCTGCATAGTATATCGGAGTATTGTTTGGTAGTTTGTATTTTTCTATATAAGGTAGGTATTTAATAGTGGTTTTAGACGCGTCTGTAATTTAATTAATAATTGTATCGAAGCAGGAATTTTCCCGAATGTGTTAAAATTAGCTAAAATTATTCCTATACATAAGAAAGATGATAGAAATGATCCTAACTGTTACAGACCTATGGTTTTAGAAGAAACAGGTCGACACAAACTGCGTTAATGAAAGCATATGATTATATACTCCGATGTATAAAAAATGAATGGTTATGGGTATATTTTGTGATCTAAGTAAAGCTTTCGACACTATAGATTTTAACATCTTAATTGAAAAATTAGAACATTATGGTATACGGGGCACAACATTGCAACTATTCGTGTCTTATTTAAAAAATAGAAAACAGCAAGTTAGCTATAAAGACGAGTCATCTAACTGCAAAATTGTATCAAACGGTATTCCACAAGGTTCAGTCCTAGGTCCAATTCTGTTCATAATATATGTAAATGACCTTTCAGATTCCATAAATTGCGAAGAAAAAATTATTTTTCAGACGACACAAATTTCTTGAATCCGTATTCCGAACTAGACTACAATAATATAATTACAGAAGCACAAAATTGGTTTAATAGTAATAAATTACTATTAAATCTTACTAAAACAGATAAACTAATTTTTTCTTTAAGGCAAAACAACGTAGATTTTGGTTTAACATCAATAAAATTTTTAGGACTAAATTTAGACCATAATTTAAATTTCAAATCTGACATATTACAACTTGGGAATAAATTATCAAAAACAATATATCTAGTACGAAAAATTAGACTTGATGTTTCAGACAATATTGTAAAGATGATATATCATTCATTATTTGAGAGTCACTTTATTTATGGGATAATAATATTGGGAGCATTACCATGTGCGAAAAATATGTTCTTAATACAAAAAAGAATGATAAGAATAATGTGTAATGTCAAAAGTAGAACGCATTGTCGACCACTTTTTATTAAACTAGGTCTACTTACCTTGCCATGCCTGTACATTTATTATTGTCTTCTGTAGGTGAAATAAAATATAAATAAATTCAATAAGATGAAAGATTTTTACGAATACAATACCAGGCATAATGATCTGTTACTAGTCAATAGAATTAGACAGGAAAAAGAAAAATCTAATCCTAATTACATGGGCGTTGTTTTATATAATAAGTTACCTGCTAGTTTCAAAAAATTATATTGCATTAAATTTAAATATGAATTAAAAATTTTATTAAAAAAACATAATTTTTATAGTATTTGTGAATATTTGAATATTAAGTCTTTCTGAGTGAGATAAATTTTTGGAAATAAAAATTAATTTGTAGCTACCAGGTCTACAAGTATGAAATGCGGATTTAAAAAAAAAAATAAAACACATTAAACTCAAAAGAACAGTAAAAGTTTATTTATTCAAAGTATGCTCCATTAGAAGTTATACATTTTCCCCATCTTTTAGGCAATTTGTGAATACCTCGCCAGTAGAACTCTTCCCCTTTCCCCGCAAACCATTCATCTAGCCATTCTTTCACATTTTCATATGAATAAAAGTACTGCTCGGCAAGTGCGGGACCCATCGATGCGAACAAGTGGTAATCTGAAGGGGCCAAGTCTGGTGAGTAAGCGGCAAGGGGTAGCACTTTCCACTTGAGTGCCTCCAATGTGTTGCAAACTGCTTTTGCCTTATTTGATGGAGCGTTATTGTGAAGAAAGATTACCTTGTGCTGTCTTCTTTCGTATTCTGGTCGTTTTATGAGCAGCGAATGGTTCAATTCGATCAGTTGTTGTTGGTAGCGTTGGGTATTAACTGTTTCACCAGGTTTTAACAATTCATAATAGACCACACCCTTTAGGTCCCACCAAGTACAGAGCATTGTCTTTTTGCCAAAGCGATTCGGTCTTGCAGTTGATGTGGATGGTGAGCCTGGGTTCACCCATGATTTTCAAAATAAATCCATTTTTCATCGCCAGTAATGATACGCTGCAAAAAAGACTTTCTTTTGTATCGTGCAAGCAAAATTTCACAAGAGTTTTTGCGTTTTTCCATCTGCCTCTCATTCAATGCATGAGGAACCCATCTGCCGACTTTCTGGATCTTACCCATCTATTGTAGGCGATTGGAAACAGCTTGTTGACTAACGCCTAACTGCTCTGCTAGTTGTTTTTGTGATTGACTATCGTCTTCCTGTAGCAATGTTTCCAATTTTGTATCTTCATATTTTTTTGGAGGTTTTCCATGTTCTTTGTCTGTAAGATCAAAGTCACCACTTTTGAAACGCCGAAACCATCATTCACACGTATCTTGCGATGGATCATATTCACCATAAGTTTCTCGAAGCTGTCGGTATGTTTCAGCAGCAGTTTTTTTCAAATGAAAACAAAACAGTAATACTGTCCGCGAATGCTCTTTATTTGGCACAAAATTTGACATTTTTAACACATTAAAACAAAACTATATGATCATTTTTCAAATTATAACCTATACGCATTTGACACTTAATGATAACTTAACAAAACGCCATATGTGTTGAAATTTTGAACTATAAACACTGTTTGCGCGGCAAGTTTGAAAAAAATCCGCATTTCATACTTGTAGACCTGTTAAACCTAAGATTGATGTTCTATAATATGTATTAACACTGTATGTCAGCTGATTTCTATTATATTTGTATTTAATTTAATTATTAGAACATTTCGTTAATTTCAATATATTGTAGATTAAGTATGTAAACTTAACCTATGTAAACATTCCTGTAATGTCTGAACATCAATAAACAATTATTATTATTATTATTATTATAAAAGGATAGTGGCCACGAGGTTATAGTTCTTCTATTTTATTAATAAAAAGATTATTTTCTGTAGGCAGAAGAAGGTCACTAATGAAATTATTGTTAGGTAGCGATAAATTATACGTGTACATAAAAAATTTATATAAAATTTTGATTAAAATAAACTATTAATATTATTATTATTTTAAATTTAACTCACATTTTTTTTTAATGATTATTATTTTTATGTATTATTGTATCTAGATTTATTTTATAGTTATTTGTAAGACTTCTATGCAACCGGAAATAAGAGTTGTATAATGAGGTTGACATCTATAAAAAATAAATCGATTACAATAGATAGCCCATATAGAGAGAATGTCATATGCAGATGCGACCAAAACAATTTTAAAACAACAACCTATAATAAAAAGACCAGCTAGAACAGTGTCTCTCAGCTGATAACGTACGGCGGACCAGTCAAATATTTAATATCCTACCAGAGACCCCTAAAAATAAATGTACTATTACACAAATAGTATATGTAAACTCTACATATAACTGAGTAATGAAAAATCACTGAAAAATGAACAAAATACACAGAAAATGAACAAAAGATCATAAAAATATTAAAGATCGTAAAATACCTAAAATAATAGTTTATAAGCTTTGCGCGGACCACTAAAATTTTGCTAAAGACCACCGGTTGAGAAACACTGAGCTAGAAGACATAAACAACTGGGAAGCGGTTGCTCAGATTCAAGTAAACTGGAAAGAAATATTAAAATAGGTCAAGACTCATCCAGGGATGTCAAAGCACTACTGATCACGATGATGATTTATTTTAGTCCATGTTATATGATCATGGTACCTGGCCTCTTTACAGCGTTTTACCTTCATTATGCGTCTATTCAAATATACAAATTAAATTTTATTCTAAATTATATATTTCATTATTTTCGTGGATGGTTTCTTTTATTGTGTATTTTTATATCGAACATTATTTAATTATTTATAGTTTTATGTAATATAATATATATTATTGTGGGATTTTCATATATTCCCGCACATATGACTCAATCACAGCCAAATGAAAAAGACAGAAGACTGATAGATATAGAGACGAGAGATAATCGAAGATTCTAACTAGGAACGCTGAATTGGGTTAGAGCAGGGGTCCCAACGGGGTCGATATCGACCCCCTGGGGGTCAGTTGGCTTGAAGCTATAGTCGATATATGCAAAGGGGTCGATTGGGGTCAATAGTTTGTTTTTCGTGTTCACTAATTGTAATAATATTAATTATTAATATTCAAATATTATATTTATAGCCAAATCTTTACCATAGAGCAGTGTTTCTCAACTAAAAACGAACCGCGGACCAGTAAATATATAAATTTCTAACGCGGACCAATAATAATAATTGTTGTTTCATTTTTTGCAAGAAAACAAATATATTTAATGTGGTACTAAATAAATTTATCTTATTTGTAGAAAATCACAGAAAGTTTACAAAAACTAAACAAAATATAAATGATTTACGTAAAAAATGTACATAAAAAATAACAAACAAACTGCAAAAAACAAATACAAAAAATTTCGCGGACTACTAAAATTTTTCTGCCGACCACCAGTGGTCCGCGGACCACCTGTTGAGAAACACTGCCATAGAGGATATACAGCATTTTAGGAAAATTTTCAAAAACGAAATAAATATCCAAAACAATTGTGGAAACATTGTTTCTAATATTTTACTTTATCATTTATCACTATGTATACCAATGTACAAATATTTATAAAATAAAACTTATTATTATTATTAAAATAAAACTTATTATTATTATTATTATTATTGTTTTTCTTTTTAAATAATCTTTATTGGTCTTAGCTAATCTGGCCATTAACCAGTGGAAATGTTGTTAAATAGGTTCCATGATTCTTATTTTGTTGAAGCCGACATGATTTTCCGACAACATTGATTTGTTAAGAAAAAGCAAAATTAATAACAATCTATAAATCAAAATTTGCAGCGAATTTTTATCTATCTAATAAAATATTTTAAATTGTAAAAAAACTGTTATATCAACAAATTGCATCATAGACGCAATCTTATAAACCAATCGACGCATATTTGCGTACGACACAGAAAATTGTAGCGAAAGCTTTATTCTACAAATACGTTTGTACCTATTTTGATCTACTGTAAAATGCTTATATTTGTTTTATTTGTTAGTATATTTTTGCCGCTATCTTGAATGATTGTGGTTCCCAATATAGGTGCTGTGGGTAAAAATGATTTAATTTTTATAAATAATATGTGTACTAAGCGGCATTCTATTTTCAACAAGTATAATATTTTTCGACGAAGGTTTTAAACTATAAATAATAATAATTATTTGAATATTTCTACACAAAAATATATAAATGAAAAGGTATTTGAAACCCACAAATATATTTAAAAAATTACAGAACATTGTTGTCTGATATCTTTTGAGCGATAACATTTTTTTTTTTCTACAGTAACAAACATCTTATTGGATAAATAAAAATTCGGTGCAAAATTTGATGTATAGATTGTTACTAATTTTATTTCAGATTATTAATTATGTATAAGAAACTGGTAATCTCTGGAGGTTATATGTAGTGTTAAAGACGAAAATCCTACATTATTGTTAAATAACTAACAACTTTTCCAAAGTTTAAATCAGTCCATTTAGGCGGACGCAGTTTTAGAAGTTAGCTGGGTAAGTTCCGATGAACAGCAGTTTGTTGTGTCCCAGTTAGAGGTAAATTGATTAAAAGATTTAATTTACTATTTCACTAACAACTTTGTCATTATATTTTATTATATTATATTATTTAAGTTAATATACAGAGTGATTACGTAAAAGTTGTTTGTATCCGACTATGAACTTAGGGATAAGAGTAAATATCCAATGTGATCTCGTAGAAGGTTACTCAAGCACTTCTAGTTATTTGAATAAATGTATTAACGCATCTTGCGTTTGTTTTTACTTAATTTTTTGTAGGTATAACCAAGAAACACTTTATGCCGTCACTGTGGCATCAAAATTTAACCACTTTAATAGTGTGCCATTGTTGTAAAAATGTTGAAAACCAATGCTCTATGACAGAGTTTTCCAAACTTTTTGAGCCGCGGGGCTCTTTTCACGAGAAGAATTCGTCTCGGAGCACTATCGTTGCTATATGTTTATATATATTTTAATTGGATCTTGACGTGTGATATGTTGTAGAAATAAATTCTCAGTTACTCGATACAGGAGAATTGTTTCATGTCGATCTTGAAAAGTTATCTGGTAAGTAATATAACTGTGGCCACTACAAAACTGACCGCTATCAGAAAGTACTTAAACAAAATAATTTATGACTAAAAAAGAAAAAATATATTAAGTTGTTATATCGTAAAATGTCTCAAACAAAAGTTGTTAGTCTTTGTTTGCATAGCAACTTTTGTAAACTATTTTCGAAATATTTCTCTGTTGCCAAATAACCGCAAAAATGTTAAAACCGATTCGAAAAATCACCATTTCTAGAGGACCGATTTTTACCAAAAGTTTAACTGATGTGAAAAGTTTCATAAAAATCCGTTAGGCAAATCGCTTTACACATGTCCAAGGACTGACAGACAGACATACAAATAGACCGATAGACATCATTCTAAAAATAGTAAAAACGTTATGTAAGAACCTCAATTCGTGGACATCCATCGAAAATTAAAAATGTCAAAATCGGTATGATCACAATACCTCCCTTACATGTATATGTCTGTGGCGGTCGATAAAGACGTAACTAGAACTGGGGCAAAAAAAGCTTTTCAAACTAGAAAATACCGGAAAAAAAAACTACTGAACTACTATTTTTATAATATTTGAACATACTTGTTGTCTACTGGACGTTCTGAAACGGCAATTGGCAGCTTTTTTTACGATCCGTAATTTAGCCAGCAATCCTTCGAAAAATAATCACAGCAAAAACAAATAAATAACACTGCACCACTATGATTTACTGTCTGAATTTTAAGAGTTCTAAAGAATATAATTCATATTGCTATTGTATGAAACGTCATAACATCCATTATCTATTATTTGGCAAATTTTAAAGAATTTGTACTGCATTTATATATGCTTCTCCTATAATATATCAACCCTGTAATAGAACAGTCATTCAGCTGTATATTTGTATTTCATATACTTTTAAACTTTTTCAATGACCAATTGAACCACTGAAATTCGAACGCCTTTATTTACATTTATTGGAGCCAATAAAATATTATTTTACTGGTTTTTGTTTTCTTCAGTAGTGTATCGTTTCTGAGTGAAACGTTTGTTTTGAAAAAACACAAACACTATTTTCTGTAATACTATCTGATCGTGTTCGCAGAAATGGAAAAGACGCTGCCAGCGATGTGTAGACACAAAAGAGCATTATTATTGGGCAGTGGCGGCTCGTGACCACTTTAAGTGGCGAGGCAACGACTTTTAATGCAATGGAAGATGTAAATAGTATATTATTGTACAACAAACACATAATGATACTCATATCCCACGAGTATAAAAGTTTAAAGCACATGCCTGGGCGAGTGCTGTTAATTCTAACGAGTGGAATATGAGCATTCTGTGCGAATTTTACACTATACTTTTTCTACGACTTTTAATAAATATAAAAATAATGTTTTTGTCGATATCCAACTAATTTTCGCTTTAAAATGGATTTTAATTTTCTATAATTGGATATATTTACATTATAGTCCGGGAGCCAACGTTGCTTTTTGATGGTCATTTCATCCCGCTTATTTTTTTTTGTAATTGATGGTTTAGATATGGCTATTTAGATATTAGATGGCTAATAATCGAAACAAGCGTCAGCCGCCAGAATCGTGGTGGGGTTGGTCGTGAGAAAATGCACATCTTGTAAAAAAAAAAAGATATTCAAAAGTCATTTTAAGCCACTTGAAAATTTGCACAGTAATTGTTTAAGTGATAATAAAATAATAAAAAAAGTCAGCTGCGTGCGTAGTGAGGGATTATACGTCAGTCGCTTGCATAGGCCTGTCATAAAAAAAAAAAATAATATAGTCATTTCAAATTCAATGAAACTTATACATCGAACTTATTGGTAACCGACGAGTTCATCGAAAATCAATTCATCGAATATCAATTCATCGATAATCAATTCATCGAAAATCAATTCATCGAAAATCAATTCATCGAAAATCAATTCATCGAAAATCAATTCATCGAATGATCAATTCATCGAATGATCAATTCATCGAAAAAAAATATTTTGTAAATATTTGAGAGGAATGCCGAGGGGATCGGAAAGTCAAAAGAGCAGTGGTCAATAAAAGTAGACAGACTAAGAAATAATTGCGTAATTTTTTTTATATTGTCACGGGTCAGACTGATTGGGGTTATATGGTTTAAAAAAAGGTAAATAAATTGACATAGTGTTTGAATATAAATAAAGAAATATAATAAGAAAACTTATATAATAAAAGAAATAAATGTTTTGTTTTTAAGGTTTAATAAGACAGCTTATGGGCGATTGCACGCAAATAATATTTATAAATTCATACACAATGATACGCATTTTAATTGGGCTAATATGGGGGAAAATAAAGTACTATGCGCCTAAAAACAAGGTAATTAGGTTAGGTTTAGTTAGTAAAAGTCTAAAACCGAGCGGAGCGAGTTACCCATCTTCTAGTTTAAGGACAAAGCACTATTTTAGGTTAGGTTAGGTTAGTAAGGGTTTTGTTAGAAGAAGCCGAGCGAAGCGAGCTACCCATCTTCTAGTTTAATGTCAAAACACTATCTTAGGTTAGGTTAGGTTAGTAAGGGTTTGGTTAGAAGAAGCCGAGCGAAGCGAGCTACCCATCATCTAGTTTAATGACAAAACAAACTCACACTAACATAACAATGCCATCTGTTTAGAATCACCGTACATTGAACAAATCATGTGTGGTATAGTAAATATGAATATTAAAACTATGTACATAACTCAAAACCCTTAAGACTTAACAGATGGGGAAATACAATTTTTATAATCCTTTAAGAATGGGTGTATTAAGTACATTTATGATCCCACTAACCGGGTTTTTCTGATCTAAGGAGCCCTGTTCGATTTCAAAATAATCCAACAGGTATCTTTTACCTGGCGTATTTTCTGAATGGAAAATTTAAAAATTATTAATAGACCAAGTATGATAGTTATTTAATAAGTGTAGTCTGTCAACTTTTATTGACCACTGATTTTTTGGCTTTCCGATCCTCTCGGCATTTCTCTCTACAAAAATAAAAATAATTACAAAATATTTTTTTTCGATGAATTGATCATTCGATGAATTGATCATTCGATGAATTGATTTTCGATGAATTGATATTCGATGAATTGATTTTCGATTAATTGATTTTCGATGAATTGGTTTCCGATGAACTTACCGTGAATCAACTTATTATATAATTATAATAATAAATACAACAATCAGCTGTTTGCACAATGGGGGTAAGACCGTCAGCTGAGGGATTATAATTGCTGAGCGGGCATTTGGCCTAAGCATTTTATAATGTAATCAATGATGTAACTGACGATCTTTACCCCGTTATGTCGGCAGCTGACAGTCATTGTTAAAAAATCGATTAAGACAATAAAATTATAGCTAAATTGATTTCATGCCACTTGAAATTTTTATAGTAAATAGTTTACATATTATATTAAATAAAAATAATCGTCAACTGCCACCATAACGAGTAAAGATCGTCAGTTACACCACTGATTATATTTTATGTACAAACAAATACCCCAAAGGGCTCCTTGAAAATTGTTCATAAACAGAAATGGAAGAAAATAGTATATTTTACCATTTTAAATATATTTTTATCTATAATAAAATAAATAAAATAATAAATAAATAATAGGTTTCCAACGCCTATTTAGGCGTTATATGAGAAGCAGAGATATTGTGCAGAGCTGTCTGCACAATATCGGAAGATAAAAATCCGAAAGAGGTGGGAGGTATCAAACCAGCGTCTCTGTGCTTTGTAGGCAACCGTCTTACCACGGAGCCACGGCAACTCACTTTATCTACAATAAGCACAATATTAGGGGTACTTTAAACCCCTATCCTAGACAAATGTGCTGGACAGGAAGCATGTCTCAGGCGTATTCGACACAGGGTTGTAGTAATTTTTCTCCCTTCGTTCATGACGTGAAACCAGGGTCTCTTTGGCAGCTTCTTACTTTACAGTATTTTTTATTTGATAGAACATCCAACGGACATTAAGACATGGAATTCGGGACTTACATTCTCTCGATGACGTAAGCAACCATAAGAAGAGATTTTTCTTAATTTGACCCCTAAGGGGTGAAATATGATTTAGGGATGCCTCAATATCTCTTAGGCTCAATGAGATATCGACTTGGTTTTTGCGTACAAATGTTACCCATACAAATGTTTAAAACAGAAATTCACGATTTGGCCATAATCAGCCCCTAAATGGGTGAATCTACATTCGGGGTAAATTATAGAAACCTTTGTATTTCCTGAGTTAGAACACTTCATTTTGGTACATAGAAAGCGATTTGATAGTTTTTATAAATTTCATCCCTAACGGGGTAAATTGGTACTTTTTATTCGATAGAGCGTCGTATTTCCTATGCTTCTTGATTTATAACATTACTATCAGGCCTAAAGGTGACTTTTTAAAATTTTGCGATAGTGATTTGATAGTTTTCTTAAATTTCACTCCGAAAGGGTAACGTAGCATTTTTTGTTAGATAAAAGAAATTCGGAGAGTATATTTCTCAGTATGACGTAAGAACCTACTAAAAAAGGATTTTTTTAAGTTCGACCCCTGTATGATGAAAAGGAGTAAAATGTTTTTTCACGGATATCTCAATATCTCTAGGAGAGATATCGACTAGGTTATTGCATCCAAAGGTTCCCCATATACAAGTTTAAAAACAAATTGAGGATTTTACACTAATGATACCATCAATATACCGTAGCGAAGCACGGGTTTTCAATTAGTAGATTATAAAAATAAGAATGGTCGATTATCAAAACCGAATAATCAGCCAAAAAGCCACTACCGATTAATCGACAAAATAGCAGATTACCGATTATCTGTCGATAAACGGTTCCCAACGCATAGGCAACATAGGATTTCGGGGCGGAGGGGGTTCTAATTTTTTTTTTTTTTTTCTTACGAAAAGATTTAAATTTCTATGATACACTCTAATAAAAGTAGTGTTAAAGGTTTCATGGTACACTAAAAAATGAACTTTTAGTGACCATGAAGTCCCTCGCTTTTGGTGTTAATTTACACTGCTTTTTTGATTAAATTTAGTGTAATGTTTACACTTACATACTGGTTAAATTATAGTGTTAGAAAATAAATAGTGTCAAAGTATTGTTAATTTTAACACTGAACATTATTTGAATAAATGAAGATTTACACGGCCAAATGGTTAAAATTAGTGAACTTTTGACTATTTTTAAATGAAAATTCTAACACTAAAATTTTAACCAAGCTAAGAAAGAACTTTTACACTTATGAATTTTTTGCTGTGTATAGTATTTAATTATTCCAAACATATTTTGTATTGATGTATTTCATAAATAAAGAAAAAATATAAATAAAGTCTAGAGACTCAATAGACAATCAATTGAATGTAACATTGCTGAAAACCTAGATTTTTCACTTTATTAGAAGAGTTTTCGGATATAAAGGTATGAAAAGATAATTTTATTACCGACCGCCAACATATAAAAATGAGGTATTTTGATCATACTAATTTTGACATTTCGAGATTTCGATGGATCTCCACGAATTGAGGTCCCCACATAAACTTTAACTATTTTTAGCATGATGTCTGTCGGTCTGTCTGTCTGCCTGTCTATCTGTCTGTCTGTCTGTTTGTCTGTCTGTCTTCCTGTCTGTCTGTCTGTCGGTCCGTGTACACGTGCAGAGCAAATTCAGCTAAAAGGATTTTTATGAAACTTCATATTTAAGCTTTTGACATCAATGGCACGAGTTGATCAACTTTTGGTAAAAATCGGTTAACTAGTAATGGGAATTTACTCGTGTCAGTTTTAAGATTTTTGCGAATATTTCAAAACAGAAATATTTCGAAAAAATTTATGTAACAAAAGTTGCTATAAAAGCAATAACTAACATCTTTTATTTGAGACATTTTTTGATAAAGCAGCATAGATTAAACAAGTACTTTATGATTACGGTCGGTCCTGTGGTGGCCACAGCTGATTTTTTTTTTTTGTGTTAAAAATTATATCATGTATTTCTTTTATTGGAAATATTTTATTGAATAAATTATAAATTATACGTGTAATTAATTAATTTTTAACGGGGGCGGCAAAAAAAAAATTTCGCCCAGGACGCCAGACTTGCTAAGGCCGGCCCTGCGCATACGTGGCGTATAATGTACTATAAATAAATTCGTGAATAATGGAAATCACCCAGTAAGTATTAGAGACCGGACACACAAAATCTTACCCACACAAAATAATTTCCTTGGACCAGCCCTGATCTACTCTGCGTTGTATTAACTGGTTTGACGTATTACCTGAAACAAATAAAGATATTATATTTCCAGTTATTATTTCATAATAACAAATAGAAACTGATCATAATAATAGGGTAATAAAAATAAGAGTTTCTGGCAGCAAAGCCTCTACCACACAAATAAAATTTAACACGGACAAATTGAACAATTCCTTGATAAGAAAACGGTTTGAAACGGAATTAGTTATTTTTTCTTGCCCATCTTTATAACTAGACTTTAATTAACCTAGAATAAATAAATAAATAAATTTCTATACACGTACACCTTTCAATAAACTATTCTGGTTTGGGTGCCATGACATGAGGAAGTCAAAGCAAATGAAGAGGCAAATGAAGAGGCTGCATTTCTTTACTAAAAAGAAAGCAGGCTCACCGTTCTTTTGTTCATTTGTTCATTTGTTCTGAGCCTTTGGTGGTTTACATATGTACTAAAAGACAAACAGTACTTGAGAAGAGAAACAAAGGCCATGGTCGGGGGGACAGGAGGGTGAGGTATTAAGGCAATTGGAGAAAAGGATCGAAGAGGTAGAGATAGGACAAGAAAGGGGAGAAAGGGAAGCAAGGAGAAACAGTATAGTAGTCAGAGGGGCAGGATAAGGGACTAAACAGGGAAAGAAATGGAAGTAGGGAGAACACAGGAGATAGGAAGGGGACAAGGGAAAATGTGAATAATACAATTGAAAAAGTGGGAAGATAAAAGAGACGTGATGATGCAGAAAAGTAGGCTGAGATAAAAGAAACTGTACGTTGATGATGACTTAACAAAGAAGGAGAGAGAGATTCAGAAGAAGCTAAGGGGTATGTTGAGAGAAGAAAAGGAAAAAGGCAGACAAGCGAAGCTGGGCTACATGAAGATTCAAATAGATGGGAGATGGATGAGATGGAACGAGTTTAGGGGTGAGTTAGAGGCAATGAGGGATCTTCGGCAAAGGGTGAAGAGGTTGAAGAGGGGATCCAGAGGGGAAAGGGAAGGGAGGTAGGGAGATCGAGAAAGAAGTTAAGGCAATCTTCTGGAATGTGGCAGGGATTAAAGGAAAAGATGAAGAATTCTGGGAATTTTTGAAGAAATTTGAGATAATAGGGTTGACGGAGACATGGATGGAGGATAAGGAACGTGAATTATGGGAAGGAGCACTACCGAAAGGGTGGGTATGGAAAAATCAAGGGGCGAAGAAGGAAAAAAAAAAGAAAGGAAAGGCGATGGGGGTATCATCACGGGGGTAAGATGTGAGTTGTGTATGGATGAAGAGGAGGCACAGAAATCGGAGGAGATAGTTGAGAGAAGAGTAAGGATAGAGAAGGTGGTGTGGCGAGTAATCACAATGAGCAACAGAGGAGGAAGTAAAGATAAACTGGATGTAATTTAATGTAATGTATGGTTAATAAGACGTTGGGATGTTGATATAAGATACGTCTTGTATGTATACTGAATACCCTAAACACCGAAAGGTCGAGAGGAAATAAAGGATTATATATGAAAAACAAAGCTGTTCAATCTGGCATTGCCTCCCGAGCATATAACATGCCAAGAAATTTATACTACCTTTTGGCTTTAGAGCAACGCAACTGCTCCAGATTAACAAACAAGAATTGAGGCAAATTACGAGTCTCCAGACAGGACACTTCTACCTAAAGTGCCACCTTATAAAGATTGGTAAATTACAAAACGTTATATGTCATCTTTCTCAGGTTGAAGCAGAATCGACGAAACACATTCTGTGCAGTTCCACAGCTGTTACTTGCCAAACTTTAACGTATCTTGAACAGGCATATCTGCTATTTGTCGTTCAGCTTCTATGAAAGTTCTCAGCTTTTTCTTAAGTTTGTAAATCAATTGGGTTCCATAAGGCAGCAACCTTGCACGCACAAATACAACTAATTACAATAATAATAGACTGTTCTTATACTCAGGACGATTATGATAGGCTGTAAAGGAGCTAGTTCTAAAATAAATCGTAAATTTATCCTCACTCGTGCACGTGTTATACAGAAATACGACAGAAAAAATGTCTGAGAAGATATGGCACCGTAGGAAAGAGCTACCAACCTGTGGAGCCACTGTAGCCATGTAAGAACTGAGTAATACTTGCATGTTACATTACATTCTAATGATCGGGTCTATTCTCTAAGCATAGGGTTACCATATTTTTTGTGCGCCAAACCGGGACAGGGTAAAAATTACAAAAGCGTGTTTTAAATAATAATTTGATTATATTTTAGATATTACAAAATAATCACAGAATTTTATTTTATTCATTAAATGTTCCTATATTTTTCTGTAGATAATACTTTTTGTAGAAAGTTATCCTTATTTTCAATGTGTTTATAAAATTCAGTGTAGTTTAAATTCACGTTTGTTTTACCAAACAATAATGCACCAACATTTTTTTTCAAGCAAACGATTTCTTTCAGATGTCCATACGCTTTGCATTATAGAAACTAGGCGCTCTATGGATGTTGGTGTTCCAGGAAAACAAAAAATAAATTCGATAATTTTCTTTAAATTAGTAATTGAAATATTCTTTTTTAAAGTGAATTCTTTACAGTAGAGTTAAGAATGACGCTTCGTAATTTTTGTGATACAAGTAACCCAGACGCAAGTTCAAGTAATTGTATAGAAAGGCAGTAAATGGAGTATTGAAGAGCAGTTTTGGTTTTTGTTGAGACACAGAATTTAAAATTATAATCATCTGAAAGCTACAAAAATCACTTAAGCCTGTGCCATGTTTCACAATATCGCAGTACATTTTAATGGTGTATTATTTGAAGAAACAATTGATGAGAATGATAATGAAAATCACAACAATGTTATTCCAGGGTAGAAATATCGTAATAAATCAATTAATTATTTAATAATTATAATCACTCAACACCTTTTTAAAAATAGAATGAACACATAATTCACATTTTATTCAAAAATATAATATAATACAATGTAGTATATAAATTGAACAAATAAAAATTGAATAAAGTTATATTTTTATTTAATACACTAATATTCCATTTTTAAAATAAATTTCGCCACTGAATATTTAATTCAACACTGAAATACAAGGTGTCTCAAAAGAAATTTTATATTTAGTGGATCGATTAAAAAAAAAGTAAGCCGTATATAGAAAAAATGTTTATTAATTATTAAAATACACTTTTTGGGGATTTATTTCTTAAAAATAATATCGTCTAAATGTAGACCCTCGCGTTCTCGGCACTCATTTAATCGAACAGTAAAATTACTTATGACGTCTCGGCAGGTGGACTCAGGGATGGCTGCCATTTCGTGACGGATATTTTCTTTCAAATGCGCCAGTGAAGTCGGTTTATTGGCGTAAACTTTAGATTTAAGATAACCCCACAGGAAAAAGTCCATAGGGGTTAAATCTGGACTGCGTGGAGGCCAATTTATGTCACCTCTCCGGGAGATCAATTTGCCTGAGAAAATTTCACGAACACGTGGCAGAGACATATTGGACGTGTATGAAGTTGCTCCGTCCTGTTGGAACCATGTTCTTTGGTTATAGCCAGGAAAGTTTTGCAGTTCAGGTACCAAGAAGTTGTCTAACATCTCCACATAACGCACTGTAACTGTACGCCCCCTTTCGTCTTCAAAAAAGTAAGGGCCGATAATTCCTCGCGCCGACATCGCAGCCCATACGGTCACTTTAGGCGAATGTAGAGGTTTCTGATGTTTGCGTTTCGGATTCGTTGCACTCCAGTAGCGGCAGTTCTGCTTATTTACGTGGCCATTAAGGTGAAAATGAGCTTCATCCGAAAACAAAATGTTGGTAAACGTTGAAAATCGCTCAATCACCTGATTTACGACATTAAGCCTCTGACTGGCATCTTGGGGCTTTAATTCTTGCACCAATTGAATTTTGTAGGGGTGCAGCTTTAGGTCTTTGTGCATAATGCGATGTAATGATGATCTATGCACATTTAAAGCACTTGCGCGCTTCCGAATTGAAAGGTTCGGGTCGTCACGAACAGACTGATTAACATTCTCCACGTTTTCTACCGTTCTTGATGACCTAGGTCGCCCGGATTTTGATTTATCCAGCATTGTACCAGTCTCTTCAAACTTTTTAACCCAATGTCGAATGAGAGGAATGCTTGGCGCATCATTTAAGTGGCGAAAACCCCGAATACTGCAGAATTTACTACGCGGTACTGTCGCCGAATCACCGTTTCTGTAAAACTCTCGCACGCATAACGAACGGTCTGCTCCCGAGAAACGCTCCATAGCGATTGAATTCCCAAGAGCCAGGCTACCGATTGACATAACCCCCGCGCCCCTCGGATACGTTGCGTTCACGCAGTAAGCTAAATAAATATAAAATTTCTTTTGAGACACCTCGTATTAGGTTAAGATTCTCTTGGCATTTGACACTCTTGTTAAAATTCAAAGTAGCACCGCATGCGCGTGCAATAAAATATAGTCTCTTAACAAGGTGAGTTAGCACCTCGAGTTAGCAAATATTGTATTAACGCTTAACAAATGCTCTTACTGAATAGCATTTTTTGATAATTGCGGTAGACATGGTATTAAAATAAAAATATTAACCTGACGCTAATTTTAACGCATTTCTTACAGAATACACCCGATTATCATTTAAATAAACAATGTTTGACTTCATTTTATAGTTTACTTGAACATACTTTATATGAGAATAAAATATGATATTTATTTTTCGTCATAAAAGTAGGCGACGACGCCTCACTTGCCTCAATTGACGAGCCGCCGCTGTTTTAAGGTGATAATTTGAATGTAAAATAATTTCTTATTAATAAAGTTTTATGATAGTAGTCTGCAAATTTTTGAGCAAACTTTGTATATTGGCTGTGTTTTCGATGACCTCCTGCTATCTTTCAGGTAACTTCATGATTTCATTCGCACAAAAGTTCTCGTTTTTCTCACTTAAAAACTTCTCAATGTGCTTTTTGCAGTGTTTCAAAGAGTTGAAGTTCTTGTCATTAAGAGAATTTTGTAGGGAACGTAATAAGTGATAGTCTGAGGGAAAAAGATATAAATATTAAAAAGTCGTGTTCTAATTTACATTAAAAATTCCTTTGAACCAATGGCGGCACTAGCTTTTAAAATTGAGAGAGGGCACATTTTTGTTATCGATATAGTTTTTTGTACACAAGAAAACACGAGAAATATAGTTATTTTTGTAATAATCTTTCACTTTCTACAAAAAATAATAACAATTATCATAATTTATTCATAAAAAAAATACAACCATGATTGTCAGCAAAAATAAGGACCACCACAGCATAAAAATGGAGGGAACACAGATAGGACAAGTGCAGTCCTTCAAATATCTTGGAGTAATAATAAGCAAGAATGAAAAGATAGACGAGGAAATAAGTAAGAGGTTAGGAGCTTCTGGCAGGTTGCATAACGCATTTATAACAATCTTTCTGAAGAAATGGAAACACTGCAGGAAACGAAAAACACCGAAGCAAACGAAGGTGGCTATAATCCAGTATAATAGCCGTACTAGTACGAACGTATGCACTTGAATCATGGACGACAGCAGAAAGGTATAGTTAAGGACATAAAAAAATAGGACACTGTTTTTTGTCTAGTGTGAATCTATGTATCTATTCGAATTTGAATAGTAGGCGTCTATACCCAAAACGTGTATCAATTTTATGTTTAAAAGCATTCAATTCGCCGCACCGACTATCCATCTTCCGTTTTAGCAATCATGTTAACCTTAACAAAATTATTAATGGAGGGCATACCTGTTTTGCAGTGTTGACAATATATCGACAAATTAATG
Organism: Liopterus haemorrhoidalis; assembly: GCA_963971575.1. NCBI lineage: Eukaryota > Metazoa > Arthropoda > Insecta > Coleoptera > Dytiscidae > Liopterus > Liopterus haemorrhoidalis. The sequence continues at coordinate 16,179,885 of OZ020619.1, forward strand.
TTTGACAGATGTAATAATTAGAAAACCTGATTTAAACAAATAAATTTTAGAAAAAATATACATACAATCTGTTCCAAACGGTTAAGCGGAACTAGATTTTGCAATCTAGTTACTTCATCGTTTAAATCGTGCCTTTCGGCCGTTTTGTTTAAGCTTTGTAAATCATACTTACAATAAACATTTTTTGGTTAAGGTTAATATCATTTTAAAATGTCATTTTCTTTATATTTTGATTTTTTGTGTCATTCTTAATACAAATTTCCCATTTATTTATTTTTTTGTCATTAAAATATAAAAAAATATATATTTAATTTTGACATATGTCATTCGTTTCCATGGTTTCATTGTTGGAATTTTAAATTTTGACATCCCAACGTGAAAAATGAAATAACCCAAGCAAGGTCCCTTCTCGTGACAACCTAAAAGAACTAAATTCCCATTTAGTTCCGCTTAACCGTTTGGAACAGACTGTATTATCTGTCTCAATTTGTAATACGAAACTGAGAGGAAAATTTCATTTTTTATGTTGTCTATTTAAAATATCATCTTAGGGTGGTACTGCTGAAATGGAACCTTTCAAAACATTTGAAAATTCATATTTGACATTTAATTATATGTCAATTTATTATTTTAATTGAAAAGTATTTTTATACAACCAAAATAAGAACATAACATCAGAAAATATGCATAAGAGACAACAATTAGATAAATATACAAAAAAACACATATATAACGCTTATGGAAAACTTAAAAAAAAAAATGGAACAAAATTAAAAAGAAGCGAAATTATAGACCTTGTGGCAGATATTTTTTCAGTAAATCTTGGTGTCCTTTTCGTTGTGAAATATAAAATAATTTACCCATTTCAATTTCTTTAGATTTCTGAAGGAGAAGTAAGAAAAATTTTAAATGAAGGTGCAGAAAATTTAAGACCGACGAACATGGGAAGAGGTAATAATAAGAAAACAGATAGAACCACAGACTACATGTTTCGGAAAGATTTGCAGAGAAAAATTTGGGATTTACATTCAATGAATATTTTTGTTTAAATATGTTATTAAATTTTGCAAAACATGAATGAGATGATAAGGGCAGCACAATAAAATGATAAATTATTATTATATAATATGTATTTTTGTGTTTTATATTTTATCACGATATTTCATTGATAATCGTAATATTTTTTTTCTATTATACGAGTAATAATCGAAAGTTTGATGAAATAAATATTAATAAAGTCTGTTCCAAACGGTTAGGCGGAACTAAATTTTACAATCTAGTTACTTTCATCGTTTAAATCGTGCCTTTCGACCGTTTTGTTTAAGCTTTGTAAATCATACTTACAATAAACATTTTTTGGTTAAGGTTAATATCATTTTAAAATGTCATTTTCTTTATATTTTGATTTTTTGTGTCATTCTTAATACAAATTTCCCATTTATTTATTTTTTTGTCATTAAAATATAAAAAAAAGATATTTAATTTTGACATATGTCATTCGTTTCCATGGTTTCATTGTTGGAATTTTAAATTTTGACATCCCAACATGAAAAATTAAATAACCCAAGCAAGGTCCCTCTCGTGACAACCTAAAAGAACTAAATTCCCATTTAGTTCCGCTTAACCGTTTGCAACAGACTGTATATACATTCAAAATATTTGACATGTCAATCACAATTTTGACATGTCAATTTAGTAATAACCTCAATATGATGAAACTTAACCATACTTTTAAAAGCCAGATTTACAAGTTCACATCATTCTACAAAAGTCTATTTACACCACAATAGTCACTAAAGTAACCAGATCTAGTTCCGTATTACAAATTGAGACAGATTATAGTAGATTAAAAAGGTGTATTATTTTTTTATGTCCTTAACTGTACATGAGAAGGGCGCAATGTATGGAGATGATATTTCCCCGAAAAATAGAAGGAAAACCCAGAAGAGACCAAATCATAAACGAAAAACTCCGAGAAAAACTAAAATTAAAATCGGTATAAACAAGCGTACAAGAAAGGCAACTTAGGTGGCTTGGACAAGTGATGAGAATAGGAGAAAAAAGAATTGCTCGTAAAGCGTATGAACCTAAACTACCGTCAAAATCTACGATCGGAAGGCCAAGAAAAACATGGCAAGATGACACACGCAAAGAAAAAGAGGGGTATTAAACGGAACGAAATGAAATATTTAACGCAGAATAGTAACAGGTTGAAAAACATCTGGAAAAGTAATTCAGAAACGCAAACGTGACAAAAATAAAAACTCAAACTCACACAAGCCTCACATCGAAAGAGAGGCTAAAGATTTAGATTTTAACGATTTTCTTAAAATCAAAAAAACAGCTGTGGGCACCACAGGGCCGACCGCCATCACAAAGTACTTATATAAAATATATTCTACCAGCAGAGTAGAAATAACTTGGCCTAATATTTTATAACAGAGATATTATTTATTATGACCATGGAAACGTTACATATAAGCATAAAAAAATAGATTAAAAGAAAAAGAAATAGAAAATCTGTATAAATCTTTACAAATTAGAAAAAAAAAAAAAAATCTCAAATATGAAAAAATGTCTCAAATAAAAGTTGTTAGTTATTATTTTTATAGTAACTTTTGTTAAATAAATTTTTTCGAAATAATTTTCGACAGTCAGACAAACAGACCGACCGACAGACATCATGCTTAAAATAGTCAAAACGTTATGTAGGGACCTCAATTCGTGGAGATGCATCGAAATCACGAAAGGTCAAAAACGGTATGATCACAATACCTCCCTTATATAAGTTGGCGATCGGTAAAAATATATATTAACATTTTTTTCCAAACATATAAATACATAACAAACAAAATATATATAAATTAAATAAATAATCAATTTGAACAATTTGAAGTTAAATATCGAAGAGAGCCGAGGTAGGCCATCAGATAGTTAAAAAAAATATTTTCTCTTTAAACATTACATGCCCTAGAATGTATAACTTGTTTTATCTAAAATTTTCTCTAAGCATATTTGGGGGGTGCAGCTGGGAGCCACAGCAAATATAGCCCGCCACTGCTTCAAACCCCTATATAAAACGAGTCAAGAAAAGTAAAACTAAGAACTGATAAGGGCACGAAGTTGAAGTGTAGATATATTTAGAAAATAAGAAAAACCACTGTTTCTTTTTTATTCCGATAACAAAGTTTTTGCAAGTACAAGTTTGAATAATACTTTGTATTATTAGTTGTTTTAGGTTTTATTGTTCTTATTTTATTATAAGTTTTACAGGTGGGCGAATGATAGGCGAAAGATATACTTCAGCTGATAAAATGGTTTAGTGTGTGTTCAGTCAGTCGTAATTGTAAAGTTGAGAAAAGCACACGTTGCATATTTATAACTAACCTACATGCCTGTACCTCCACCTTTTTTTGTTACGTACTTTTTTGCTGTAACGTACATACAGTGAGCAAAAAAAGTATTTGAACACCCATATTTTCATTAATATTTTTATTTAATAATAATCTTATTCGCATATTATTTATTATAAAAGGTTGCTGAAGTTTGAGATTAGTGGACGCTTGTCAAGACCTGACAAACCCCATAATAATAATAATCCTTTATTAATCTACAGACATATAAAATGTATAATACCACTCACAATAAAACGGTACAATGCAGGTACAATAAAATCACTGTGTACTATCATCAAAATATTCGTTAATAGAATAGTAGCTTTTAGAAATCAAATGCTTTTTGAGCTGATTTTAAATTTTTTTCTCAGTTATAATTGATGTAATGTACTTCGGTAACACATTGTATAGCGTTATTTGACAATAACTAGGACATTTTTTGTATGTTGAGAGCTTATGTTTCAGAATTGCTAACCTGTTATCAGAGTCATTAGTAAGTGAATGATGATTATTTGTAGGGTTACCATATTTTTTGTGCGCCAAACCGTGACCCCCCCCCCAAATATTTTTTTCCTCATTTTTTATACTTTATTGATTGATGTATTTATCAATATTTTTCTATTACAAATGATTAATATTAAATCTTGAGAATTATAAAATTAAACGTATATCAAAAAATCACAAAAATACATATTATAAAATTATAAATTTTGACTTACATAGTTGCACTGTGTATATTATTTATTTGTATAAGAATATGTATCGGCAGATTGCACTTTTTATAAAAAAAAAAAATATCATTTTTAATATAATCATAAAATTCAGAACATTTTAAATCTATCTTACTTTTACAAAATAATAATGCACCGACGTTACATTCAAGTAAACGATTTCTTTCAGGTGACCATATATTCTTCATTTCTGAAAATAATCATTCAATTGGTGCTGAAGTACCATGCAAACAGAAAATAAATTCGACAATTTTCTTCAAATTGTTAACAGAAATATTTTTGTCTGAATTTTTTTTAAACAATTGTACCCATTTCTCGTCGCTACTTGTACCCTTTTTCCACCACAAATTATTGCGGTCAGTGTCGATATAAAACTGTTTAGCATATAGAACTTCGTCAAATAGAGTATCACAGTTAATGATCGGTGTTTTGGTCGTAAATTTGAAATTAAGTAATTGCATAGTTTTTTCAACATCGTTCCATGCATGCATATATATAAAATATGGAAAAACCGGGACATTTTTAACAACCGGCCGGGACGCTGGGACAAGTTTTTAAAACCGGGACGTATGGTAACCCTAATTATTTGGGATGCCAAAACAAATTTTATGTCAAAATATTTTTTTATGAATTTTAATTCGAATGCCTAATACCATTATTTAAGTTTCTAAATATGTGCAGTATTTTTTTTATATAGCAAAGTTCATTAAGATTTTGAAAATTGCGCCTATGGTTTCCATTGGTTGCTTAAATCATAAGCTCCGCGCCTCTGATTTCGGATACATTCAAACATAGAATTAAATTATAATTTCAACACTTCCCACTGGTTATTAAATTTACGCTTTTAAAGATTAAATGCAACATTTACCAAAATATAACTAGAAGTTTGACAAAATAATTTAAACAAAATAATAATGCAAAAAAAAACTGAAAAAACAAAATAGACAGGAATAGAACTGTAGTTTGCAAAATAGGAAGCGAGGACGCTACGCACTACGCTACCGGCGCTTACTTATTCACTGTGTTACATAGCGAATTAAATATTTAACATATTTTAGTTAAAAACACAAAAAATGCGTTATTTTCCGGAAAACTAATTTGATCAAAAATTTCTGTTGTACTATTCCAGTTCACACCAATGTACATTACTTATAATTTTTTCAGATATTTAGTTTAAACCATCTGGGCTACAGGTGTGGGACAATTTTTTTTTTTGCACAATTTTGGCAAAAATCTCGTCAAAATAATTTATTTTGCAAAAATAAAATATTGATCGTTAATCCACATACTAAGGGCTTTCATTTGATAACCTACTCAGATTTAAAATATATATATATATATATATATATATATATATATATATATATATATATATATATATATATATATATTTTTTTTCGATGAGCACATATTTGTTTATATTTTTAGGGGGATATGTTTTTAGATGTTTTAGTATTTTTCCTATGTGCGGGTCAAAGAGTTGTATAAACATGCCAAATTTCAACTCTTTAAGTTTAGCCGTTTGTATCCAATTTTTACCGAACAGACAGACAGACAGACGACAAAATGACGGTACAAGGGTTTTTTGGTCATACCTACAAAACCCTAAAAATGTGCCCGAAAGAAAAAGAATCATCCATTGGCCCTCGTGAGAATGTAATCTTACTAAAAAATCAAGAGAAAAGCTTTCATGAAATTGCAAAAGTATTAAATTTGAATATGTCTACAGTGTTTTACGTTGTCAAAAGCAAAATGAGATAAGTTCAACTTAAAATAAATCTCGTACAGGACGCCCAAAGGTCCTAACTGAAAGAGATACTTGGCTTTTGTTAAATAAAATCAAGAAAGATCCTTTCAGTAGTGGCCCATGCTTGATCAAACATCTTGCTTTAGCATCTGGATATAAAAGGCGTGTACGTTTAGTCAGTCAAATTAATCCGAGCGATCCGAGTGCTCCCGATCCGTTCGTAAACTCACTCGGAGCATACATATTAGCTTATTTTTAGTCAATCCGATTGATCCGCCGGAGTAATCCGAGCGTTTCCAAGCAATCCGATGATCTGACAGGATTGCTAGGATTAATGGATTGCTGGTGATGGGGATTAACGCGGGTAAATAGAATTTTTACAGCCAACTGGAATATGTTGATAACATAACTTAACAAAATTTACGAAATAAGTGCCATTTGTGCCACCGTCACCAGGCGTCACTACTTAACTTCAAACAAATATTGCTTACGAAAATGTTAACAAAATCTGAGCAATCCGAAACGTTGTGACGTCACCAGATCAATCTGAACTGTCTTGTGGATTGAATAAACGTAAACGACTACTGTTACATCACAAACAATGAGAAACTATTTACGCAAAGAGGGTTTAAAGAGAAGATCTCCACGTAAAAATACATTTAAATTTGTGTGTAAAGTCTGTTCCAAACGGTTAGGCGGCACTAGATTTTGCAATCTAGTTACTTTCATCGTTTAAATCATGCTTTTCGGCCGTTTTGTTTAAGCTTTGTAAATCATACTTGCAACAAATATTTTTTGGTTAAGGTTAATATCATTTTAAAATGCCATTTTCTTTATATTTGATTTTTTGTGTCATTCTTAATACAAATATCTCATTTATTTATTTTTTTGTCATTAAAATATGTAAGAAAATTAATTTAAGTTTGACATATGTCATTCGTTTCCATGGTTTCATTATTGGAATTTTAAAGTTTGACATTCCAACGTGAAAAATGAAATAAACCAAGCAAGGTCCCTTTTCGTGACAACCTAAAAGAACAAAATTCCCATTTAGTTCCGCCTAACCGTTTGAAACAGACTGTAACTGTGAAACACGGAGAAGGAAACGTTATGGTTTCGGGCTGTATGATCTGAGGAAGAGTTGGAAAGTTGGCATTTATTGAAAATAAAATGATAGCACGAATGTATATCGATATTTTGCGCCATAATTTGTTTGATATAATGCACAAAATTTAGAGCTGCAAGACACATTTCGTTTCCAACAGGACAACAATCTAAAGCATTCGGCTAAAATAACCAGATAATGGCTCTTGTATAATGCGCCAAGGTGACTTATAAATCATCCTCACAGTCCCGACATTAACCCCATAGAGAATCTCTGAAATACTTTAGACTTAAATATAAGAAAAAGAAAATTTTCAAATAAAACAATTTATTTTTGTTATTTATTTATTTATTTATTTATTTATTTATTTATTTATTTATTTATTTATGTATTTATGTATTTATGTATTTATGTATTTATGTATTTATTTATTTATTTATTTATTTATTTATTTATTTATTTATTTATTTATTTATTTATTTATTTATTTATTTATTTATTTATTTATTTATTTATTTATTTATTTATTTATTTATTTATTTATTTATTTATTTATTTATTTATTTATTTATTTATTTATTTATTTATTTATTTATTTATTTATTTATTTATTTATTGTGTTTGCGTGGTCAACAGAACTATTTCTTTTATTTTTAATAATGCAAATCTGGGGGCGCCATATAAAGAGTTTGCCCGGGGCGCGGGATTACTTTCGCCCGACCCTAATCACACACAGTTCATAAAATCACAATTAGAAGAAAAACGTTAATACATAATAATAAATAATATGAACTTTTCTCTTACAAAAATAATAAACAACAGTTCGCACAAGAATCGCAGTACTATAAAGAAGAAAACAGAATAACACAAACCTCAGTTCATTCAGTTGTAAAAGTAATATTTGAATTAGTAAATGAAAATAAAATTAAAAAGCCATGTTTAATCGACACATTAATATGTCCTTCAAATTTGCTTCTGATAGATTTATTCTTTTATTAGTCTACTACACCCAAAAAAGTAGTGAACTTTTTGTGTACCATAAAGTCCCTCTCTTTTCGTGTAAATTATTTACACTTCTTTTTGGTTAAATTTAGTATAAAGTATACACTTACATACTGGTTAAATTGTAACGAATCGTTTAGATCGCCAGAACAATGACTAGAACTTTCAGAAACCACCCATCCCGAGAATTTCTTTGAATGCATTCTAGCATTTTTTAAAGGATTTTAAAGGGTACATATTTGTGAGAATTCAGATAATAGAAAATTATAAACCTTACGTTTACGATACGTAACTTTAAAATATTTTATTTATGGTTTATTGTTCAAGGAGACTTTTGTTTAAAATTATTACCTAATAACTTTGACTTTTAACTAACTTTTTAATTATGACCTAATTCCTTGAATAATCTTTTTACCCTTCTTCGTAGAAATGCCTAGAAATGTCTTATAAAAACACTCGTCTCTCTGAAGACGAGATCAGAAAGTACTCGGTCCGGTTAGCATAAACATCAAAGTTGTTGAATTCTTAGAGACACTGTGTCGGTATTCTGGTGGTGTATCCGATTGTCTTTGTTTCATATTATTATTATTTTCATAAATATATACTTAACATTTAAACTAATTGCAAATCTTATATTAAAATAAATTTTTAAACGTAATACTAAAAATCGTATTCTCTTCTCTAACGGGTGTAACCATTCACCTCTAAATACTTAAGTGCACAGTTAGGATCCAGACTAATTACATGATGCCTGATCGGTCGGTTGGTAAGTACATATACATATCATTTAATTCACATATCGTAATGATGAATCCTGGATAACACTCACGCCTAGTACCCTAACACCTTTAGTCAGAAATCTCGTGTCAGTTTGAGATCAGACTTATATCACAGGCTCGCTACAAAATTATAGTGTTAAAGTAGTGTTAATTGTAAAAAGTAATATTTCATAAAAATAACACTATCTGAATAAATGAAGATTTACACGGTGATTGAAAATTTTAACACTAAAATTTTAACTAAACTGAGAATGAACTTTTACACTTATGAATTTTTTGCTGTGTATGGCCAGAATTTTTTTTAAGCGAAAAAAGCTTACGTTGGATTCCTTTTTGTTTTTGCTTTCACCATAACCAAATTCGTAAAAATAAGTCTAGCTGTTTTAGTGCAAATCTAGGACACACAAACATACAGAAATTGATTTTTTGGTGAATATCGTTTAAAACTACTTGAAACAAAAACCTACACGGGCTCTTATGAGGGCAAGGTGACTCAGTAGAAATGGAAGTGCTTTTTTATAATAATTATGATTTGTAAAGTAAAATTTTCAGTTTAATATTATTTGGGCTCCGGCCGAATACGAGTAAATGATATATAAAAAAATCTGGGTTCAGCTTAGGTCGGGCCGTTAACTGAAATATTATACTCGAACAGCATAATCTCCAATTTAATTTATCAGGTCGTCAAGGATGAAATTTGTAGTTAATAATATTGCCAACTTTAACGTCTTATTATTTGATATTGGCTTAATATTTTACCGTTTTGTTTTTTATTTATTTTTTTTTTGTTGGAAACTTACACATCTCGCCTGTTTAAAGAACTCATTGTATGCACTAAAAAATATCAAAATCTGTTTTTAAAAATTGATTTTGTTGAAAATGGAACGGTTGGAAATTCGCACTATTATGAAGTATGAGTTCTTACGTGGAACTACGACATCGCAGACCGCGCGACACATTAATAATGTATTTGGCTCTAGTGTTACTACGCAGCAGACAATATCAAATTGATTCGCCAAATTTCGTACAGGTAACTTAAAAACCAAACAAAAAAGAAACCTGACTCTTCGATCACAGCAGAAATATACTGCAACCAACTGGATGAAATGATGCAAAAACTTCTTCCGCAATTTGGACTTTTTAATAGGAAAAATTCCGACATTGCTGTAAAACTGGCCTTCCAGCAATTCATTGACTCTCGTCCTCCAGGGTTTTATACCACCGGCCTGAACAACCTGCCGCTTAAATGGCAAAAGTGTATAGACAATATGGGTGCAAACTTTGATGAATAAAATAATTCCTTATATTTGTAAGTTATCAACCAACTTTGCCTCTTTTTCTACAAATTTCATACTTGACGACCTAATATATAGATAGATGGAGCGCTACACAGTTCTACAACTACATATAAGTTGTTATTATAAAAATGTTTTAATTTCAGATAGTCTTTGATTTCAGATTTTCAGAATTATATTTCACCATTTTTTTTTTCGTATAAAATTCTATTGATGTAGGAACTTCTAACCCAGAAGCAATTTGTGGCGTTATATGTATGTAAAATGTAACACATAGTTGCCGATGATCCTAAAATTTATCGAAAATCACCATGGCTTTATGGCTATATTATATTTATGGCCATTACGCAGACTGTAGTGTGGTATATCTAAATGTATAAAACGGAAAGCCTGTCTATCATATCTATATGTTACCTTAAAAATTGCGAAAGGCTGAATACGGTCTTCGCCAGCGTATTGTTCAATTTTCTGGAAAGATTTTAAGCTACTATATATCATCATTCATCACGATATGACACAGGATTCTAAGTAATTAAGAAATATTTTGAAATAAGTCGGAAAATCTTTCGTGCAGCACATTAAAATTGTTACTGCGGCTAAATTGTAAAAGAAATATCTAAAATATCTGTTTGGACAACGCTGTTTCTGGCAGTTCACTGCATGGCTACCTTACTAATTATTATATATATATATATATATATATATATATATATATATATATATATATATATATGTTAGCGAAAATATAATTATGCAACATTTACACTTATTAACGATCGTAGGGTGCTATATCGTTGCTAAGGCATATTGTTTTATGTAAATAGAATAGTATAAAATATATCATATGATGTGTGAGACGTATTAGTTGATCAATAAAATCATGTCTTATTATTCATAAAATACCTTTTTTATTAATATCAGAAGTGCGATTGGCCTATCACCCACAAGAAATATAAAATAAGTGCTATATTAAAAATATTTTTTTTAATGCAACCATTATATTGGTGCAAAGAATTTGTCGTATAATATTGCAAAGGCTAATGTAAAGTTTTCAGTTAAAGGTGACGATTGAGAATCATATAAAGGTAGTATGAATTATGAGCTAGATAATAAATTGGCAAATTTCAAGTTATTTTGTCAAAAATTATTTCAAGTGGTTTCTAAGGAAATGACACTCATTGGAATAAATTTGAAATGTGACATTTTTTTCAAAAATGCAGAATATGTCAGGATTAATTATCCAAAGCAGATCTCTAATAATTGTCAGGATGAACGAGCGTTGCTTTGTTATTAACAAACACATTGTATGAAGGTAACTAATTAGATTGGTGACGACAATGGTAAGAGGTAAGAGGTTGTTTTGGTTAAATCATATGGCACGTGTTAGCCATAATGAGTAAAAACTAGATTTGAGATTTAATATTTGAGATTTTAATAATTGAGTATTAAGACTTGAAACACCAAAATATGAGATTTTGGTTTTGATATTTGCAACTTAATATTTGAGATTTGATGTTTGAGATTTGATAATTAAGATCTGAGTTTCGAGATTTTAGTTTTGAATTTGAGCGTTTATTGGAAAAGATAAATGACAGATCACTGGGATCGGATTGGCAGAATAAACTGATAAATGTAATTGCTAATGAGTTGAGAGAAAAGGTTGTCGAGTACCGCAAGACATGCCGCTGCCAGTGGCATTAGTCCGGTAATAGCTCTGTAACCATGGTGGCAGATGGTGAGCTATGGCGACGGGCTGATGATGTTGATGATAAAGCACTGTGTGTGCAGAAACAAATAAACGGTCTCTGAGCTTGTTGTACTGTAGACAATCTGTAATGAAGGAAACTAATAGATAGTTATTGAGTATCTGAGCTTGTTGATCTAGTCACTGAGTTCGTGGTAGATAAATGAAATGTTAACGTAGAGTCTCTAAGCTTTCAGATCATAAGTTATAGTATTCCTGGAGAGTTCTGTTTTAAATAAATATTTACTTTTATTAATTGAGATTGGTGCATGGTTGATTTTGTGAAAGATCAATTCTGCGCCCAAATTTCTCTATTTACAGATTATGAATTAGGTGAAAACTTTGAAGATGCAGTAGAAGATAAATGGTGGACCAGCTCAAGAACGGAGATCCTGGTATGCAGGATGCTGTTACTGGTATGCAAGATGCAGAATGCTGTTGTTGGTATGGAGCAGACTATTGGTATTATGCAGGTTGCTGTTGCTGATAACAACAATGCTGTTAATGGTGTGAAGAATACAGTTGCGTCCCGAGAACGTTCCGCATGTCAGTCTGGCCGTGTTAGCGAAAATATAATTATGCAACATTTACACTTATTAACGATCGTAGGGTGCTATATCGTTGCTAAGGCATATTGTTTTATGTAAATAGAATAGTATAAAATATATCATATGATGTGTGAGACGTATTAGTTGATCAATAAAATCATGTCTTATTATTCATAAAATACCTTTTTTATTAATATATATATATATATATATATATTTAAGTTAGCCATGCAATTTTGTTTTGTTGTTACTGTTGTCACTTTTTTTGTAGTAAAATATATTGTAAATAATTATTAATTCTGTTTTCTGGCAATAAACTTAATATATTACACACTTTTTGGGTCTCTGCATCTGAATTTGTGTATTTCTTCATTAGATAAGGATTTCAGTACAATTTTTGATCTTCTAGACTTCTAGAAATCAACAAAGATAAGTATTAGCTTCAAGTCTCCCAGCAGCATCTAATATTTATTCTTATTAAAAAAGCTTTATACAACCGCCACGTCTCTACGTGGTTTTATTGCCAGGCAGACCTCGTCTAGAGAGTTATTTACATCTGAGCATCGTGGCATTTGCTGCGGTGTACCAAGATCATCCACCAGCACCGATCCTTCATCAACAGTCCATTCGCTCTGTGCCCGGCGAACATCCAAAGGGGCACTGGTCCTTCGAGTTGGCTGGCCGAACATCTAGCTGGTACGGGCGCACCATTTGGTCACACGGGCCATACCACTCGCCGCCCCAACAATATCCTATACTCATTTTTTTCGCCAGCGAAGCAGAGAGTATACAGCTAGTTAGTGGCGCAGAAATCCCCAGAATTAAATACCATAAAACTACCATATTTTACCAATTATCCTATAATATAATACGCCTGTTTGTATGTTCGTATGTTCGACCGGTCGTTTCTTCATTCCCCGATAGAGGCGCGCATATGTTAATTATTTATGTCAAAATTGTTTAAAATATATTGTTGATGCAATAATAGTGAATTTTCTACGAACACTTTTTATAATTATTATAAGATGTAATAATAGTGAATATTCTACGAACACTTTTTATAATTTCTGATTTTAGAGTTATTATATAGTAGTATTAATTTATGTATTGGACAGTAGTGTGCTGTGAATTTTTGTTTTGAGTGTTGACAATAAATTAGTAAAAATAACAGTTGTTTTTTTTTCATTAAAAAATCACTTCACCATTATTAATTTAGTTGTGAAATACACGGATCGGTTTTTTTACGAAACAAAACACAGAAAAACGTTATCTTTCCGTGATATTCGACATTTTTGATTAAAATTGGTATAACCCGGGAATAGATTGCTACACAACTGCGCATGCGTCACACCGCGTTACATCGCACATGGTTTATTTTACATACGATGGTTCTAAACAGGCGGCATTATTATATTAGCGCGAGTTTTTTGAAACATATAGTGTTTTGTCATTAAACTAGAAGATGGGTAGCTCGCTTCGCTCGGCTTTTTCTAGCCAAACACTTACTAACCTAACCTTACCTAAGATAGTGTTTTGTCATTAAACTAGAAGATGGGTAGCTCGCACCATTGTTTTACAGCCACTGATAATCCTTGAATTATTTAGTAAAATTGTTATGTGCTGTCATCTACAAAGAAATTTTGTAACGTTGTAGAAGGCTAATCCCTGGTTTAGCCGTGACTTTTTTTTCTTTACTATTATTTTTTCAATGCTTTATTATTTTTTTATTTCTACGCAGTGGATGTGGGTTTTGCGGGGCCTCGGGAAAATAATGCTCATTATTTGTCCAGTTTTTAATAATACGCGAAGAGTTGATTCAATTTAATTTTTTTTAGTTGAAGTTAGGCGTATGGATAGAAAAAGAAGTCTGAGGTGTCGAGCAAGTTCCACATTAAGGTAATGATTTGTTTGCCAACACAGTTGGCAACGGGTGCACTAGTTGTACAATATCAATCTAAATACGTTCCTATAGATATTCTTGTGATTTTGATCACTTATAGTCCAATTTTATTCACATTTTATTAGGTTATGACATAACCCAAGCGTTAACCTTATGGTTAAAAGTATATTGTGAAATTATCTGCAAGGGTAGTATTTTGCTAGTGTAAGTGTGGATTTAATGTAAACAAGTGTTATGGCTGCATCGTGAAATAACGACGTTTTTTCTTTCTTCTATATTAAGATACTTTTATTTTCAAGTTATATTTACCTTATTTTGATTTTTAAACAAACAGAGAAATCTAAATTTATAAGTGTAACATAATTTTAAAGTTTTAAATATTTACTTGCAATATATCGGGATATCTTTAGTTTTTCTCAGATTTTCAAAAAAAAAAACACTACATTTGTAAAATAAGATATTTTGTAGAAGTTTTAGATAAATTAAAATATTTTAAAATATTTCTTCAGGTAAATTAAAATGATCACTCATATTACGCAGTTGCTTTTGTTTAATTCAAACTGATCTCCTGAAAAGCATTTGTATATATTTTTTATTCACCTATATTAATTTTTCACTTATTAACTTCTTTATGTTCTAGTAATAATTGGTTCAAAATAAACAGACTTGCCATGATTAATTCTAAAAATGGATTTTTTCTGGCTATTTCACGTTTAGAGGTTAGAATTAAAGCTGATTAAAGTGTTAACGCCATTTATTTGGCTGGAGTTAAAATTCCCAATATAACCTACTGAATTAACCATATCGAGGTTAAAATTTTAATGCTATAGAGTTATAGAATAATAAAATATTGTAAAGCTGGGTTAAAAATTTTTAACTTCAACCTTGAGGTTAAATTTTAACTTTTTAATATACCGAATAGACCCGATACTAGGTCTAAAAAATATTTATGTGTTGTAACTTGGATACAATAAAATATAAGACGAATTTGGCTGTGCTTTAAAATCTTTATTAAACTACTTAAATAATGAACTCATACAGAGGGCTTGCAAACCGGTGCAATTCGAAACCGGTCAACCGGTTTTTTCGGTTTGTTCAAATATCCCAAAATTGAAAGTCAATTATATATATATATTTTTTTTTTAAACTCATAAATACTTTTATTTTTCTTCTGTTATTCAAGAAGTATTAACGTTTAATTTTTTTCTATTTTTCAATTTACTTTTATTTTTTAATTAAGTGCAATGACTCTATAGTCTGTTTCTCTGATTTAAGCGGGACTAAATGGAAGTTTCGTTCTTATTGGTTGTCACGAGAAGGGACCTTTGCTTGGGTTATTTCATGTTTCATGTTAGCATGTGACAAATTAAAATTCCAACTGTGAAACCATGGAAACGAGTGACATTTATTATAAGATATAATACATTTTTAAATATTTTGAAGACAAACAAAATGATAAATGGGAAATTTGTATTAAGAATGATACAAAAAAATAAAATTTAATGAAAATAACATTTTATAACATCAGTCAATTGAACCTAGAATTTGCAATGTGAGTATGATTTATAAAGCTTAAACAAAATTACCAGAGTCCCCCAAGTCCGTTTTAATAGATAAAAATTACTAGATTTCAAAATCTAGTTCCGCTTAAACCTTTAGAATAGCCTATAGAATTAGCAGTTTAGTTTTGAGAAATATTCATTTTTATTTTTTGTAAATCAAGGTACAACTCCTTTTTTTGTTTTTATTTTCTTGTTAAATATTACACTTTAAAGTGTAATTTCTAGTACAAGTACTAGTTATATTTACGTTATATTTATATTTCTTGTTCTTTTTGTTTTATATTCTTAAATAAAAAATAAATCAGCTAAATTTTGTTTTGTATATTTTTGTTCATTTTTAGGGTTTTGTAGGTATGACCAAAAAACCCTTATACCGTCATTTTGTCGTCTGTCTGTCTGTCTGTCTGTCTGTCTGTTCGGTAAAAATTGTAGCCAAACGGCTAAACCTAGAGAGTTGAAATTTGGCATGCTTATACAACTCTTTGACCCGCACATAGGAAAAATACTAAAACATCTAAAAAACATACCTCCCTAAAAATATAAACAAATATGTGCTCATCGAAAACAAAAATATTTTTTTTAAATTATGAGTAGGGTATCAAATGAAAGCCCTTAGTACGTGGATTAACGATCAAATTTTTATTTTTGCAAAATAAATTATTCTGATGCGATTTTCGCCAAAATTGTGCAAAAAAAAAAATTTTGTCCCACACCCTGTAGCCCAGATGGTTTAAACTAAAAATCTAAAAAAAATCTAAGTAATGTATATTGGTGTGAACCGAAATAGTGCAACAGGAATTTTTGATCAGATTATGTTTTCGGAAAATAACGCATTTTTTGTGGTTTTTGGTTCAAAAAGTACAAAAGTTATATCAATGTAAGACACCCACATGCTAGGCGTACGATGGCGTTATTGGTTAGAGCAAATCTAAAACTCGCTGGTAAACGAAGGGTTTCGAGTTCGAGTACGGAGTGAATTTTATTTTTTCTCAAATTTTTTGTCAAAATTCTAGTTATATTTTGACAAATGTTGTATTTAATTTTTAAGAGCGTAAATTTAATAATTATCTTATTATATGATTAACAGACGATAAATTATTTTAAAAATATCGTTCATTTTGCCGTGATTACTACAAAGTAAAATTTGTCCTACACACTCAGCATACCACCTTCACTTATTATATACCCGCGAAACCCTGAAATGTGTGAATATTCACACTTCACATAAATTTTTCTTGGTTTACAGCTCCGGTATATTTAAGGTACAGGCTATTCCAAACGTTTAGGCGGGTACTAAATGGGAATTTCGTTCATTTAGGTTGTCACGAGAAGGGACAATGCTTGGGTTATTTCATGTTTGGCGTTGGTATGTGTGAAGAATTGAGAAAGAAATTGAGAAATTGAGAAAAAAGAATTGAGAAAGCTGTGAGAATTAAAAATTCCAACAGTGAAACCATGGAAACGTATGAGGTTTATTATAAATCTTGATACATTTATCATATTTTGAAAAAAGAAAAAAAAAGGAAAATTTTTACTAAGAATGACAAAAAAATTAAAATGCAATGAAAAGGACATTTTATAATGACAATCAATTTAATATAGAATTTGCAATGCGAGTATGATGCAAAGCTTAAAAAAAATGACCAAAAGTCCGAATTAATATATAAAAATTACTAGATTTCAAAATCTAGTTCCGCCTAAACATTTGAAATACCCCAGGGATCGGCAAACTTTATAGGCTTAAGAACTAAATTTACCCTTTGCGGCATCTATAAACGTTTTAAATAGCCATAATTTTGTTTTAATACATGACTTTTTCTTCATTTTTCAGCATCATTTAATGCGTAGTACATAAATATGTTTTATTTTAGTCCTTGGTATTATCGATACGCTGCATAAAAATGCATGAAAATAAAATGAACTTTAGCATGAATTTTTTCTAAATTTTATGCCTTATCAAGTTAATTTGAAGATCCTCAAAGGACCGCATGCGGCTCGCGAACCTCGGTTTGCCGACCCCTGGGATAGCCTATAGGTTTTATTGTACATTTAAAGTAATATTCAAGGTAGGTTATTTATGATTAAAAAAACTGGTTAAACAGTTTTCCAGTTTATAAAAAACCGTTAACCGGTTTTCCACTTTGTAAAAAAAAACCTTAAATAGTTTTTGAAAATTTATGGGTTTTTCCAAGCCCTACATACACTAATAGACAACAATAGCACTTAAATAATAAATACTACTAGTCACTACACATATGCCACAAGTACCTACACTTGAGTGACCATTCGTCCCGCATTTTATTTGGTGTCCCCAGAGCCGAATTTTGCTCTGTACTTATATTTGGGAGGTGAAGACCTTTTTTTTGCTCTTTACTTATATTTGGGAGGTGAGGACCTTTTTTTTGTTTGCTCTTCACTTATATTTCGGAAGTTACGACCTTTTTTTTGCTCCGTCCCGCATTGCCTTCTCCAAGAAAATGGTAACCCTAACCAACACCAGCATGCAGTCCAGACTAGTCCAGGTGTTCGATTAACTAAATCACTCAGTCACCGTACTTAATTACACTAACTCTCCACTTGAGTTCAATCACTTGTCTAACTCTACGCTGTTGTTGAATGCATGAAACTGACTTATTAACGACGTAAACTACCCCGCTAAACTGACTCAACCTTGAATAAGACCGACTCAACCTTGAATAAGACGGACTCAACCTTGAATAAGACTGACTCGACTAATTGTTCTTAATGACTCACTGAACTTCAGTGGCTGAATAATATTGCGCCTTCAGTCGCACGTCGCGCGCTTATGTATTGAACCGTAAACCGTTCCAAAGATATCTAGAACCTTCGGGCAACTCAATGTTCAAAGTTCTCTCTCCGTTTCAATGCTACTATATTCTTTGACAGGACCGTATTCGTAACAATATTATATTATGCTGTATTTTTTATATATGTGGGCCAAAACGCTGTATATGCATGCCAAACTTCAACTTTCTGGGTAAGAGACAGTGGTGTAATGTATCTAGTTACAAGTATCTAGATACAGTAACTAGATATTTTTTCAAATATCTAGATAGAAATTAGATACTTTTTGAAATATGTATCTGTATCTGTATCTAGATATTGAAATTTAAGTATCTTGTATCTGTATTTCAGATACTTTGCTCGTTACTTTATTTTTATACTGTATTACCGAGCTGCTATAATAGTTTAATTATAAATTGTCATTTTGAATATTTTATTTTTGCTATAAATAAAATTCAGAAATCAATTAAAATTCTGACGTTTACAAATTAAATTTATATACATAAAATGTCAAAAAAAAATTTATTTTCACTCGTTTTTCGTAGCTTTTGAATGGCCATAAAAATAGTAGGTTTTATACAGTGAATATCTTTTATCCTGCACTATAGGTATTATCGTTACTATGGTAATTGAAATCTGATAGCAATGTAAAATTGCGTTTCTTTTAATTTGCAATATAGGCGATTTAAGTGTATATTTTTCATTGAAAAAAGTGAAGAAAAATCATGCTTGTAACTTGATACAATTCTCAGATGAGTTTGAGAGAAGTTCCTGCTATGTTCAGTGCTACTTATCCGAATAGTCCTATACCGAATCCCTCTACAATATCAAGGTTTGTTACCAAATTTAAACACCATGGATGCCTCAATTTGAATCATACAAGAAGGAAACGAACATCAACTATACTAGACTGACGAAAAGAAATTAGAAGTTGAAAGTAATAACTGTACATCTACTAAATTAATCGCTCAAACCGTATCTGTAAGTCATCTGTATATAGAGCTCTTAAAAGTGAAAAATACCAGTCAATTTCAAAATCATCAAGAACTTTTAGAGAGAGATGCGGCAGCATGGATGGATTTTTGCTTTAATATTTTCGAAAAAATTAATACCAACCCTATTATGCTCCAAAGAATTTTATTTACCGTCGAAGCAACTTTTAATTTAAATAGTGAGGTGCACCGCCAAAATTTTAGGTATTGGGGCCGAGAAAATTTACATTTATTTAATGCTTCACGTACACAAAGGCCGCAAAAATTGCTTGCCCACACATTTAGTGTAGCATAATAGGAACACACATAATAGGACCCTTTTTCATTGATTGTAACCTCAATGCGGATAAATACTTGGCCTTATTACAAAATCACATAGTACCTGCTTTAAGAAATTTAAATTTTGCTGGTCAAATATGGTACCAGCAAGATTGAGCTCAAGTGCACTATTCCAAACGAGTGAGGGACTACTTGGACAGGAAATTTCCCAACAGTTGGATTGGGAGAGGAGGGACGATAAATTGGCCAGCACGATCTCCGGATTTATCAACAAACGATTTTTTTTTATTGGGGATATCTTAAAGCAAAAGTATATGATGGAGAAGTAAGGAGCATCACGGACACAAAATAGAATCATGCAATCATCAAACACTATCCCACAAGGGCAAATAATAAATGTTTTAAATAATTTTTATGATCGCCTTACTTTTTTTTTACAAATTATTGGTGGTATTTAATTTAGGTGTTTTTTTGTTATTTTTGTATTTCATAATTGTATTTTCAATGTAATTTCAATAAATTTTTTTTAGCCTATTCAATGAATGTTTATCCCTATGTTGCAAAATAAATGGAACGCAACTTTACATTGCTGTCAAAATAATTTGTCGTTACGAGAGAAACCATGCATAATAATAATTTCAATGTTGCAGGATAATAGAAATTCACTGTATGCAATACTTAAGGAAAATGAGTCATTATTAATGAAAACTAAGTTTTTGAATAAATATTGTTGTTATTTTGATGACCAATTTGCTAAAAACATATGAAAAATTATATCCACATAAGTGGTTTAGGAGTAGACAGTGCATTTGTGAAGCCTTAGACAAGACAAACTAAGGCCCTTCAAAAATATCCAGTGATTTAAAGTACACTTTGATAATTTTTTTGAGGCATTTCATCACTTGAGGCCTGGCTCTAGTCCACCTCACCCAAAGGCCGGCCATGCTAGTGTAGATATTAAGGTCATTTCCTAATTGAAATCAGTAAGGTAAGTAGGTGTGTTTCCTAAAGCAGCGCTTCTCAACCGGGGGGCCGTGAAGGCTTCGTCGGGGGGCCGCGAAGTCATATAAGATCGAAACATGAAAATATAATAAAAATGCACTCAATCTAGCAAGATATAAATTTTATCCAGATTTATAAATATCTTACATTTATATTCATAACATAAATAAAATAAATATTCTATTTATTTTTATACATAATTTACTTATTTTGACAATTAATTTTTACTACAGGCTATTTCAAACGTTTAAGTTGTCACTAGTTAACTTTATTATGAGTAAATGGGCTTTTACTAAACAAAATAATCAAAAGTTTCATACAATTGATAAAAATTACTAGATTTGAAAATATAGTTCCGCTTTAACCAAATAAACAGACTATAAGTAGACTATATCAAGATAAAATAAATTGTATGTGTCGCTTGATGGGATTCTCTGACGATGGTTCGCGTTGGACGTACTTCAAGTATTTTCAAGTTGTACTTTGAAATAGGTACGACTTGAAAGTGCAATATTTATTATTATATATTTTTTAATTGCTCTCCGAGCTACAGGTAAGTCAAGAGTAAGGATACAAATGTGTTTAAATTAAAAATGGAAGGAAAAATGGAAGGCACTTTGAACACTTGTAAATAAAAATACTTTACTTTCAAGTCGTTGTAGGGAATATAATCGTTATTTAAAAATATCACAGTTTTTTGTCAACCGTAAAAGATTTTAAAAAAATGTTTAAATAAAAGTTGTTGAAAAGCTCTATGCAAATATATCCAATATGAGATACGTTCCCATTTAAAAAATTCAATACTACCATTCAATTTTGTGGATAAATTTTAGTTACACCATAGTATAGGGGGGCCGCAGACAATATTTATATAATTTCGGGGGGTCCCAGGCCAGAAAAGGTTGAGAAACACTGTCCTAAAGGATGTAGAAATCATAATTTTTTGGTACTTCATATAAATTTAATTTGTAAGCGTCAGAATATTAACTGAAATTTTTTTTATAAATTAAATTTGTATGGAATGTCAAAAAATAATAATCACATATTTTTTTTTGGTGATAAAAAATTAGGACTAAAATTTAATTTAAAGAAACATCCCCTTAACAAGAACATAGCTGCGTATCTATAAGACGAACATTAGTCTTATACTAGGTTAACCATTTTCTTGGAGAAGGCAATGCGGGACGGAGCAAAAAAAAGTCACTCGTCACCGAAATATAAGTGAAGAGCAAACAAAAAAAGGTCCTCACCTCCTAAATATAAGTAAAGAGCAAAAAAAAGGTCTTCACCTCCCAAATATAAGTACAGAGTAAAATTCGGCCCTGGGGACACCAAATCAAAATGCGGGACGAATGGTCACCCTATCTTATACGTTAGTACATATGACTAACATAATACATACGTTATTTAGTACAAAATTATTTCATAGAATAGTGTTTTACCTTGAATTTAGTGATCTTTTTGTGACGTCACCGTTATTTTTTGAACAGCCTGTATAATACTAATTAATATGCAATGTTTGTTTAATTATAATGCATTGTTAATTGTTAGCTTATTATGTATTTCAATAAAAATGAATTTCTTAAATATATTTTTATATGGTATTTTCTAGATATTTTTTTTAAATGTGTCTATTACAACACTGGTCAGAGACAGATATGAGTGACGGTATAAGGGTTTCTTGGTTATACTTACGAAAGCCTAAAAACACCACATTCTCCTTTGTTTCGCCTACCTTGTATTATGTTGTGCTTACCATGTTTCAATGATTATGTTTTAATGTTGTTTACAAGATTTTAATGGTCCATTTTAGTCGCATATTGTTTTTAATCAGTATAAACCTCAAAACTTGTTGCTGACTTCATCAAAACTGTTTTTTGTTGACAAAAAACATTTTAGAGGCGACATTTCCTGTATTTTAAAGTGCGTGGGAGTTCTGAAACTACACTGATAAATTTATTTCTAAAACAGAATTGAATTCTACCGAGTTTTTGTCTGTTTGGTGTAGAACCTCAAATATGCTGAATAAAAAAAAGTGAAACAAACAAGATATTCCGAGCTTTATCAATTACAGTTAACACAGAGGTTTGCAGGAAACAAGATAATCATCAAAAGTGAATTATAGCGCCATACCACTTCTAGTGATTTATATTACTCTAGTTCTAGTTGAAAGTGTTATGTATCGTTGTTACTACAATTCTATTTTAGTCTATGTTTCTCAATCTCTTTTTCAATGTTTCATGTGCACGCTAAAACTAAATTAAAAAAAAGTACTAGCTTCTTAAATCTTTCAGGTCATGCAATTAATCCTGGGAGTCGTAGAAATTTTTGAAAAACGAAATATGTTTCCTGATATTTTCGTAGCTTTCTTGTAATACAGTGGATCTTTTTATAAAAGGAAAGGCGTCACAGGTAATTGCCTATTATTTTCCAGTACGTATGAAACGTACTTATTTGAAGTAAATACAGCATACATAGTTAAACTGCAACGTTGGTTCTTGTCAATAAAGGCTATAATTGTTATTATTATTGTTAAAAATAGTTAACTTTTTAAACATCATAATTTCAATAACCCAATTTCCGTTAAATTCTTATGGCGCGTCTATATTGAGGCAACATGGTAGCCTACGACAAGTCTGACGAGACAGTCAGACCATGTCGCATTGACAAGCTAGTGTCTACACCAACACTGGGAGCGTGCTACTGTTTATTGTTGCGAGATCTGTCAGTTTACTGAATAAATATGGCAGATCGCAAAAATATTATTACATTTTATAACTATAAATAATATCAAGCTAATTTATTCTATTTTATAACAAATTTTAATTCCATAACAAAAACATAACCTTACTTAATTATGTTTATCATTATTTCTCATACTCTATTATATCAAAACTTATATTTACTCACTTATCTTAAATAAATTTAAGTTGCTAAATAATTTTTGTTGATACAGCAACGCTTACAACACTAGTTAATTTAAAAAACAAATACTTCTATAATAACAACTATCAAATATCAAAATGGCGAACATGTGGCTTTCAGAACTGGTAGCGTGTCGCACGAAAACTCTTTGATGTTTACCGCCAAGTAACGGGAACGAGCTACATGTCGCACGGCTCCCATCAGTACGCTGCACATTGGTAGCATGCGACATGTCGAACGGTCGCATGCTACCAAGTTGCCTCGATGTAGACGCGCCATTAGGTATCCATGTTGATCCCACCAGGCCCGACAAGAGGGGGGTAGCCGGGGAAAATTCCAGGGGCTCCGGGGGTTTCAGGGCTCGGGGCCCTGGCTCATCACTTCTATTTTGGAAGTGTCTTTTTTTGTTTTGCTCTTCACTTGTATTCGCTCAAAAACTACATATGTCAGATACCAAACTGACATGTCAAAATTGCGATTGATATGTTAAAATTATGATTGACATGTTAAACATGTTGAAAAGTACCATTTTAGAATTACCACCCTCAAATGATATTATAAATATGCAACATAAAAAATGAAGTTTCCCTCCTAGTTACGTATTACAAAATGAGACATATTATAGATCGATTCCATTATTCTTTGAATTTACTATAATGAATTATTATATTCTTATTAATATGAGTGTGTTTATTAAGTTGTTTATTAATAACGGGTGTTTTTTTTAGAGGTATAGAACTTTAAATTGCAATAAAACAACGATGGATTATTCGATTGACATGAATTTTTTTTTATTCGAAAGATAATCTTGTGGCATTACATTAAATCATACCAACAAGACGGCGCAACATGTCACACAGCTCGTGCCACAATCGATTTATTGAAAGACACGTTTGGTGACCGCCTAATTTCACGTTTTGGACCTGTGAATTGGCCTCCAAGATCTTGTGATTTAACACCGCTGGACTACTTTCTGTGGGGCTGTGTAAAGTCATTGGTCTATGCGGATAAGCCACAAACGGTTGACCATTTGGAAGACAACATTCGCCGTGTTATTGCCGATATACGGCCACAAATGTTGGAAAAAGTCATCGAAAATTGGACGTCCAGATTGGACTACATCCGAGCCAGCCGTGGCGGTCATATGCCAGAAATCATATTTAAAATGTAATGCCACAAGATTATCTTTCGAATAAAAAAAAATTCATGTCAATCGAATAATCCATCGTTGTTTTATTGCAATTTAAAGTTCTATACCTCTAAAAAAAACACCCATTATTTTACCCGGCAGCTATTTTTTTATTTTTTTGACGCCTTGCTGACCCATTAAATATTTAACGCGACCCAATATTGGGTCACAACCTAAAGATTGAGAAACGCTGCTCTAACTGGCGGCTATTTTATTGTACTAAGTACAGCAGTACTGCCTGTGGTTATTACGTGTATTTTTGTGTTGAATTTTTGTTACAATGTCGACAGAAGTAGTGAAAAATTATATTATAAAAGCAGAACAAATTGTAGTGTTTTTGGCTGTTATTCAGAAAGGACAAAGATAAACAACATAGCTTTTTGTTTTTCCTAAGTAAAATGAAGGGAAAGTTCATATTAAGTGTATTTGGTAAAATATTTTGCTATGGACAGGAGGAAGGCGTGGGAATATGTTTTTACTTACGGAAAAAAGTAACTGATAGGGTAACATGTTTCTTTATTCCGCAAATATGCATCCGAGTTGTATATCTGCGCAGATATACCCTGTTCGAAATGCAGAAATAGTTATAAAATAACGGGAAAGATTGAAGTCGCTACCTTATTGGCTCTGGCATAAAATTAAGTGCTCAACAGACAACGAACGACGAGAGTTCGACAAAATTATCTCGTGAACATTAAATGATTACTATTTCGTCGTTCTTTTATTCCTTTTTCATTCAAACGCAGATGTAAACAAGCGTTCTTTTATTAAATCTGCTGAGCAGCTATAGCTGCTTCTGCTCAGCAGATTTGCAGTTCTTTTGCAAGTGACAGCTTTGACACACGCATGCGTACTGCTCTTTACAGGTTGTCGTTACATGTTATTTTATAAAGGACATTTTCAAAAAAAAAAAAAAAAAATGTAGTTGCAAAAATTACGCATTACTTACAAGACATTAAAGAAAGTAAGTTATTGTTATGAAATTCCACTTTATGTTCTTTATTAGGTTATAATTATTTCAAGTTAGCAGTAAAACATTCTTTTATTCCTAACAGTTCTGAAATCATATGTTAACAACTGTGACGTCAGAGCGGAGCAGTTTTTTCGCCGATGCATCGCAGTTTTTGAGTTGCAGACTAGATAATTGCAGAAGAACAAAATTGCACTAATTTGCTTACACTTGTTTGCATCTGCTTTACAAGATTTAACTATTAGTTGCTCCTGGCCAATTAAAACTAATTTTATTTCATGAAGCACTCAAGAATACACTTTTTGCAAGTTTGCAAACAGAATGCTTGTATTGTAAATTTAGATGATTGAAACTCAGCTTCTAATGCATCATATAAAATTAAGTGCTCGGCATTTAACACCAGTTCACCTACTAATTATACTTCAATAAATCCACTGAAATAAAACTTTAAATACTGTAATTTGATACACACCTTCTGTTATATACCTCGATAATGTGTAGTGCAACAAATTCAAAAAAAAATCGCCAATATTTAGTCGCATTTTAATAAAATAAAAACGTATTCTGTTTAAATTAACCAGTTCGCTTTGTGGAAATTGGCAGATAAGTACTACTTTCGCCAGTCATATTTCATTCGATCACAGCGCAGCCACCGGTAATGTAAGTGACATTACCGGTATAAATTTATTATATAAATGCAATATTATTCAAAATTGAACAACCATACACGATAGTAAAACAAGAACTCAGAGGCAGACTATTACAGTGGATAGGATACGTTATAAGGATGAGGGAGGACAGAATAGTTAGGAAAATATGGGAAGGAAGATTGTATACCCGTCGACCAGTGGGAAGATCTCGCAAGAGATGGAGAGATCAGCTCACCGCAGATCTAACAAGTATTGGTATACTGGGTATTTGGCAAGACCTGACAATGAATAGATCGAGATGGAGGACTTATGTGAGTGAGCTCAAAAATCAACCTGACTGATAGTGCCCAAAGAAGAAGAAGAAGAATAGGTATTTTTTAAAGGTAATTTTTATAGGTATAAAGGTTTATTTTCTGTTGTATGCGAAAGATAAGTTATTTTTCTTAAAATTAAGTTAATTAAATATTAAATGCTCTTATTCTTTATATAACTACTTAGTTTATTTTATTTTATTAAAGCTTATATTACAACACACTAACTTTTTACTTGCCCGACCTAAATATATAAGGGGCAAGTATTGTAATCGCGAAAATTTTCGAGTTCGAGATTTTGACGGATGACCACGTTTCATGGTCCAGGGAATCCAAAAAACCTATTTTCGAAGTGCTGTCGGTATGTGTGTGTGTGTGTGTGTGTGTGTGTGTGTCTGTCTGTGTGTCTGTGTGTATACACGATAACTCAAAAACGGTTTAACTTAAACCGTTCGTTCTGGTACTAAAAAATTCTCCTATTAAATGGGAAGAACCCTATTGTTTTTTATGAAAATCGGTTGACTAGAAATGGGAGTTTACTCGTGTCGATTTTAATATTTTTGCGAATATTTAGCAACAGAAAAATATTTCGAAAAAATTTATTGGACAAAAGTTACTATAAATGCAATAACTAATAACGTTTGTTTTTAATTTGAGACGTTTTTTGATAAAACGAAAAATTTCGAAAAATTTTTGTAAAATTATTTTAAATTTTTCCAAGTCTCAATTTTTTCATACTTATATGTAACGTTTCCATGGTCATGATAATTAATTCGTAACTAGTAAAGCAAGCCTTGGACAAAAATTTGTATAGAACATAATTTGATATATTTTTGAAGATTTATCTAAATATTTAAATTTTTTTTTTTTAGTTTACATTTTTTTTTATGTGAGGGCAAGTCTAGCGGAGGTTTCCTTTCGCCACTGGTTTAATTATTAACCTGAAACATCTATCAAATGTGCTCCCCGCCCTCGTCACTCCCGGCACGATCCTGACACTCCGGACGCGGTCCAAGGTCAGCCAAGGTACTCGAGAGGTACGCGTAATCACGGATCTAATTGATTCTTCATTTGTGAAATTTCTGTGTTTTAAATTATTTTATTGACAAATGAACACATATCGTTATAGTATATTAAAACACAAGTTTCATAAGGCATGATTTTACCGCACACGTCTAGGTTTTCTAATAGACAAGTTAATGATAAAACAATATCCGTAAAAAAAATCAATTTCTTCTACGAAATTTAAGAATGTTAATTAGAATGAGAAAACGATTACTATACCAAAAACCTAACTTAAACTAACCTTTTAACTGTGATCCCTTCCCCCTTAGAATGACAAATTTCAGATACCATATACCCTCTGCTGGAATCCCGTGTTTATTCTATCATCATACCAATTTTCGTGAAAATATGTCTAGCTGTATTCATGAGATTCTCGAACAGATAGACAAAAATGGATTGTTTTATGGATATTGTCTTATAATCATCTGAAACGTATAGAAACAAACTATGAGGTTTAGTTTCCACATCATATCAAATTTCGTTAAAATATGTCCAGCATTTTTTGCGAGAATCTCAGACAGACAGAAATTGATTTAAGCTATAGAAAAAAAAATTTGTTAAATTAGAAGGAATCTGTTGAATCAGTTGTAGAAATACTTGAATTATTCATTTGCGTAGGGGTATTGAAATTTTAATTGAGACTGACTCGATCTTATCGGGTCGCCTTATTATTCTGGCTTGTTTACAATGTTCTGGAAAATTCTAGACCTTTATACATAGTTATGTGTTCGAAAAAATTATAGAATATACCAGTGGTGGTCTTCTTGGTTATACTTAAAGTAAAAGTAAAATATAAAGCGAGTTGTTCAAAAAAACCTAAAATGATAAAAAATCATTTCGCTAATTTATGGCCGCTTTAATTATTTCTGTTTCAGCTCTTGCTCAGTGGAATATGGCATGCCGCATATCTAGAATATAAACCTGGCGAGGGTTGCAAGTATTTTATTGGCGCCTATAGCATATGACATTTTTCGATATATATTAAGAATGACCACTAATTAATATATATAAACCCTCTAGTGACCAATACGGCCTCGAGGCAGATCATATATAAATTCATGTAAAAATACAATACGTGCAAATTTCATCGAAATGCCCGTGGCCGCCTACAGACGATTGCTCCATGAATCACATACAAACGTCCATTGATCAAATTTACATGTATAATTTTGCTAAACACAATCAGTTGAATTCAAGAGCCTTACGTTATATAAATTTTTGAAATTTAAATAATTTACAGAACTAAAGGGATTGTCATTCTTGAATAATACGAGGGATGTTTCCAAAGTTCTGGGAATTTAGTAATAATTTTTATTATTTTGTTAATTTTCGTCAATATTACAATGTAGTTTTTCAACATAATCTCCATTTAACTGAATACATTTATCCCAACGATAAAATAATTTTTTTAAGCCGTCCTCAAAGAACTTTTTCGGTGTCTCCTATTGAGTTTCTGTTCTGGTCCCAACAGCCTTGGCACCCAGTGCGGCGAAACCTTGCTAACGCCCAAACAATCATGCAAGATGTCATGAACTTGTCGTGTACCTATCCCTAGGCGCACACTAATTTGACGAATAGTCATTCGCCTGTCCTCTTTCAGTAGGTCTTCGACGGCAGTAATGTTTCTTTCATTTACCGACGTGCTTGGGCGCCCACTGCGTGGATCGTCTTCTAGTGATGTTCTACCGGTTTTAAAACGAACGATCCATAGATAAACAGTACTTTTGGATTCTGCAGACTCACCAAATACTCCTTGCAGACGCTGAATAATTTCTGATGTTTTCACACCTTCTTTCCACAAAAAGAAAATTATTGCTCTTTGAGATTTTGCTACGTCTTCCATGGTTACAAAAACAGTGCTATGAAAACGCGTCTATATCAGTCTAACAACTAAATAAGACTGAACAATATTGCACTAGATAGTTGCATAAACATGTCAAGACTTGTCTGGCACCATTAACATTGCCTACAAGTTCTGCGTAATTTAATTATAGCACAATTCCCAGAATTTAGAAAACATCCCTCGTAAATATACGAAAAAAATAAAAGAACTATTGATCTAATTTAAATCATTTAGGCCCGGTCTTTCCACCTTCAGATAAAGTTCCAGGTAACTATCTGACAGATAAGGTCATTTGTAACTTCATCTGCTGAATAAATGTCAATACCAGTCAGTGAATCCAATACGTCAGTGTCATTATACGTTAGATAACTATCCGATAGATACATTTGTATAGAAAGAAGAGATGACATTTACTCAGCAGATGAAGTTACAAATAACCTTATCGGTCAGATAGTTACCTGGAACTTTATCTGAAGGTGGAAAAACCGGGCCTTAAACATTTTGGCTTATATAAAGTTTTTGGCACTACCTGCTCAGATCTGACTCAGGGCGGGCGTACTGTTTATAGGTCTACAGGTAATAAGTTACACTTTAGGTTAAATTTGAATACAAATTTAGCATTAGTGACCTTCCATTAGCTTAGTGTAATTTTTTAGCCAAGAATTAGCCACAAATAGAACGAATTTATTTTAAGTAACGCATCTAACATATCTAATTTTAAAGTTATTTCCAAAATTAAATGGCCACCCTCACTTATTGATTCCAATAATGGCTGACAGTATAACCATTATACCTGCTGAGTTTATGATATTGTTAATAGTAGTTGACAGGACCTTAATAATTATTTAAAATAAACGTGTTTTCTTATATGCTATTTAGAATGAAATGTATGTACTCACATGACATTCTTTCACATTTTTATCAGCTTAGGACTGGCTATATTTGAATTATAAATATAGGCATGTTTAAAATTCATTTGTTTTAAAGTTTTTATAGTTTATATTAAATACTTCAAATTTGCACAAACAAAAATCATTCTTCTTTTGGATTTGTAAATTGGTGACTTAAAATTATTAAAATATTAATCATTATCACTATTATCATTGTTTATATCAGAATTTGTGTCACTACCGCTATCATTTAAATTAATAATTATTGAAGATTTATTTGGTGGATTTGTGAAAAAAATTACAGTTTTCTTTCCATGTTCTACAAATTTTTTCCACAAAACACTACTAATAGCACTTGTTTCGTCTTTAATTAATTGTACTACAATGTCACTTTCTGTCGGTGTTGTATTTTTCCGGCGCACATTACCTTTTAATTGCCTTCACATTAATTCTATAGGGTTTACTAATCTATCTGATTCCATAATATATAAACATTTATTTATTTACGTTTTATATCTAAATCCTAGCAACTTCAAATAGTTATACATATGGCTAATAGTCCGAGAGCTAGCAACGTTTTCGAGAAAGAATTTTAGGTCGGCTGGTTTTTCGATATTTCCCATTCTTAATGAAGTTAGGTAGGGATACGGTACGTCTGGCACCTGGGAGCAGTTGCGTTTACCTGTGCGCATCTCGCCTGTACAGGTAAAAAGTGGATATTTTGAAATCATTTTAAGACATTTGTTTTTTTTATATAATTTTCTATGTCTTTTTAGCATTATAAATTTATAGTTGCCAGACAGTTTCGTTGTTGCTAACATTGCGCCAGATCTAATTTAAGTATTTAAAAAATAATATTTTTCAAACCATTTTAGTATAGCTGTAATTTTAATATGATATAGTTCTGTAATCGAAGAATACAATATTAATTTGCCAGACGGAAATTCCGTTGTTTAACTAGGAACCAGACCAATTTAAGTCCCGGGGATAATAGATAAGTTAGAAGAGTGTGGCAGCTTATTCGTTGGTTGCGTGAGAGAGATAGCTGCAACAGAGGGCGTTAGAGAGAGACAGGTTATGTAGGTTAGAATTTCATATAAAAATAGAGCAGAATAATAATTAAAGTAAAATGAGATGACAACAACTGATAAAAAATATTATTAGCAAAATAAAACAAATTATTTATTTTAAATGTGTAGAAAATGAAACATAAAATGTAATTCAGAATTTTTATTGAATAATTCTGTCACAATAAAATGTTACATCGTCAGTATCATCGTCACTGCTATCATCTTTATCACTCCTTATATCATTATTATTATCAGTCCTTATATCGTTATTATTATTGTACTCAGATGTATCGTCATTTTCTAGGACCTGAGTATATGTAAAAAAATTAAAAAAAAAAAAAATTAAAAAAAAATTAAATAAAAATATTATTATTTTTTAAATTTTATTATTCGCAATTTTTGTCTGAACAAAAAACACATTTTTCTTTTACCGCAATCATCACGATAAAATTCTGCTTTATTTTATTTTATAAAAACAAGCAAACATAAACACTCATGTGGTCGACGCCAACTTAAAAAATAGCAGCTGTGATTGTTTTACTGTTATCTCTTCTAACTCACCTATTCTCCCCGGGACTTAAATTGGTCTGGTTCCTAGTTAAACAACGGAATTTCCGTCTGGCAAATTAATATTGTATTCTTCGATTACAGAACTATATCATATTAAAATTACAGCTATACTAAAATGGTTTGAAAAATATTATTTTTTAAATACTTAAATTAGATCTGGCGCAATGTTAGCAACAACGAAACTGTCTGGCAACTATAAATTTATAATGCTAAAAAGACATAGAAAATTATATAAAAAAAACAAATGTCTTAAAATGATTTCAAAATATCCACTTTTTACCTGTACAGGCGAGATGCGCACAGGTAAACGCAACCGCTCCCAGGTGCCAGACGTACCGCATCCCTACCTAACTTCAATAAGAAAGAGAAATATCGAAAAACCAGCCGACCTAAAATAAACTTTTTTGTGACGTTGCTAGCTCTTAGACTATAACTTTGTATGGAAATTCTGTTCCATCCTCTTCCAACTTTTTTATTAAAAGATGCACAGTCGCACTATATTTTTCGAATAAAATTAGACATAAAACTATCTATTTTCTTGAAAACTTGTAAATTGGATCCTTTTCGCTGCTGATTTTTGCCACGAATAGTGATACGTTGAATTTTTCTGTATGGAACACTAGTTAATTCCGCAGTTCTAAGTATAGGTTTGTCATTACTTTCCGAAACTAACTTTTTATAAACGTTCAGTATCAGAACTTTGCAATCTTCTGACAAATGACATTTTTCTTTAGTAGCCACGTCCACATATTCGCATTCCAAATCACTTTGCACAGATTAACTATTTTCAATACAGAAATTAGGAATTTCTTCAAAATCAAATGGTCGCCAAAGAGCCATACTGTTAATATGTGCACACTGAAAATGAACGTTGGAAATTAACAAAGAAACAAGTATAACAATCCCTAAAATTTAGAAACAATAGGATTACAAATTAGGAAAATATCCTTAATGGTTTATAAGAAACTTCAATTGAACTAGTGTTACATCTATTTCATTTAAATTTAAAATTCCCTTAAAACCTCTTATATTCCTTTTACTGCAATAAGTTCTAGAATTACTGTCATAAACCCAGTACCACATTGTTATGCTTCTTAACAAGACCGGCCATTTCATTTTGGAAATACTATACAACAGCGTTTCCCAAAGTGTGGGTCGAGACCCGGCACCGGGTCGAAGAAAAATTTTGCCGCATAAAAACACAAAAAATATTTTTTTTTTGTATACATTATTTTTTTTTTCGTCATTTAATCACTAGAATAGTGTATATTTTTGCTCTTTATTACTATACTATGTTCTTTATTACTATACTATACTCTTTATTACTATTTATTACTCTTTATTACTATAAAGCTACTGCTTCAAAATAAATATTTTTTTTTTCATAAGGTGGGTTGCGAAAAATTTTTAAACCTCGTACCGGGTCGCGGTCAAAATGTTTTGGAACCGCTGCTATACAACAGTTGTAAGTAAATCTAGATATAATAATGTTTTATGCAATCGAGCATTAGTTCATAGATTAACAGACGATAAATGTTTTTCAAAATATTTTACATTTTGCCGTAGGAACATGTTCAGGCATTCAGCATGCTGGTCCTCTCTTGCCACTATCAATCTATTGCCAGGAAATTCTGAAATGTGTGAAAATTTGCATTTTACATAATTTTTTTGTAATTGATTGTTTGCATTAACACTCGCGGGTTTTATATTTAAATGTAATGTGGTACGTTGTTTTTTATTGCATATTTTGCAAGATGAGGATAAAATATTCCTTGCGTAAGCATTTTGTACATATCTTCAAAACTTTAAGTCATTCAGACTTGTTCTATTAGTTGGGCATAATTCAAAAATTACACAGTTATCAACCAGAAGGTTTGCTTTACAATATATGCAATGAATGTTCGTATACTTGAAGAGGATTTTCTGGGCTGATGCCCGTTAAAAGGTCATCAAAATTAATATGCGGAATCTTATAAGATTTTCCTCCTTTTGCTAATATGGTGGCTTCTAGACAAGTTTGCAATGTTAGAAAAACATTATCAAGGGTTTGTATGTTAAATGCATTAAAAGCATTAAATGCATTTTGTACGCATTCAATCAGTTCGTCGATTGTATTCGGTGAAGCTCTATGTTCTAAGGATTGTATAAAATTGAAAAAATTAACATCCAATACATTAAAATATTGACTATTTGACGATTGTGATTTAAGTCGATTTGGAACTTCTTCCATGCAATTCAACACAATTTTGTTCAAAATCGCCATTTTGTTAGAACAACATTTGTCACTTTAATTTGTCTAAAATACGCGTTTTTTTTTTTTTTCTGTGACTTTTTTTTGACATTCGCTGGCTGAGTTCTATTCTATTCTATGTCCACTTTTTCTACATTTGAGTTATGGACATTTTAAAATTTGACATAACAGATATCAAAACCATATTTTATATTTGTGTTTTTAGTTTATTTAATATTTTTTATAAGTAATTGGGAATTTATTTATGCAATAAAAAATATAAATTACTAATAGTTATTAACAAAACTTTCATTTTTTATGAGGACCTAGAATAAAAGGGAAATATACTATAATAACAAAATGCAGATGTTTTATTCTATGTCCGAAACTATACCTCTATTATAAATAATAATAATATAATAATAATGTCTCTTTATTTAACATATTACAGAAGTATAAATTGGTATACATTTATAAAGTAGATGCAATAAGAGATTAAACCCCAAATAGAAAAAGCACAAATATAAACAGAAATATTAATTTAATAAATAATAGCGGTAAAGCTAAAACAATTTAGTAGATATACTATTTATTACTATGGTGGGGAAACACCACATATACCACAAAGGTATGTGCGTGGTATCAATGTATATGGATTTTAAGTAGTGAGGGATCCTATGTATATATTATATATTCGTTATTTTAACTTTTATATACATGCTAAAGTAAAAATAAAAGATGTGCAATGTATTTACAAAATATTAATAGTTGTTAAAGATTGTATCTAGTTCGATTTTTGTTAGCTGGTTAATCCATTTTATTGGCAATTTTGATTACATTATTTTATTGAATGTTAATCTGATGTCGTAAAGCGAAATTATGCAATTTATTGTAGATTTTTTTTCAAATGTTGGATCATCTGCATCAGATGCACCAAAATCATTATTTGTTTCTAAAATGTCGTCCATGTTTTGAAAACTGGCACTACATATAATTCAAATAATATTAAATTTAGAAAACTTGCACATACATTGACAGCTAATTTTTAAATGCGCGAATATTCTATGTCCACAAAACGCAAGGCTGTGATATGTTGATGGACATAGAATATAAACGGTCCAAATTTAAACGATATAAGAGAGATAGAATAAAAAAGAACATAGTTTTACAAAGTACTGTAGTAGAAAATGGACATGGTTTATGTACATTTTGTCTCATAGAATTATGTAGCACTCATAACTCAGTTTATTGCAAGTGGATACAGAATAGAATGGAACTCAGCCAGCGATATGTAAATATATTTGCACGCCATTTGTTAATTAGTTGCCTAGCAACCACTTATTTAGAAATAAAAACAAACAATTGATGTGAAGTGTGAATTCTCACACATTTCAGCGTCTCGCAGGTATATAATAAGTGAAGGTGGCATGCTGAGTGTGTAGGACAAATTTTGCTTTGTAGTAATCACGGCTACAAAACTACACTGGCAATTACGTCGAATACCTAATACCATTATTTAGGTTTCTAAATAAGTGCAGTATTTTTTTATATAGCAAGGTTCATTACGATTTTGAAAATTGCGCCTATGGCTTCCATTGGTTGTCATATGTTCCGCCCCTTTGGTTTCGTATACATGACACATAGAATGAAAATAAAATTCCAGCTGATAATTAAATTTACGCTCTTAAAAATTAAATGCAACATATGCCAAAATAAAACTAGAATTATGACAAAATAATTAAAAATAAAAATAAAAATGAAAAAAAAAAACAAAAATAAAATTGTTCCTCTGGCCGGGAGCGAACCTTAGTTTGTTGCATAGCAGGCGAGCATGCTATCCATTAGACTAGGATACGCTTACCAGTCAAGTGTGTTACATAACTGTACCTTTTTTACTATAACTTTTGTACATCGTCAACAAAAAAACACAAAAAATTCGGTATTCTCGGAAAACATAATCTGATCAAAAATTCCTCTTGCACTATTCCGGTTCATACCAATGTATATTACTTAGAATTTTTTCAGATTTTTAGTTTAAACCATCTGGACTACAGGGTGTGGGACAATTTTTTTTTCCACAATTTTGGCAAAAATCGCACCAAAATAATTTATTTTGCAAAAATAAAATTTTGATCGTTAATCCACGTACGTATCCTACGTAAGGGCTTTCATTTGATACCCCGAATTTAAAAAATATATATTTTTTCAATGAGCACATATTTGTTATATTTTTAGGGGGATATGTTTTTTAAATGTTTTAGTATTTTTCCTATGTGCGGGTCAAAGAGTTGTATAAGCATGCCAAATCTCAACTCTCTAGGTTTAGCCGTTTGGCTACAATTTTTGCCGAACAGACAGACAGACGACAAAATGACGGTATAAGGGTTTTTTGGTCATACCTACAAAACCCTAAAAAAGATCAAGTAGATAGATACTATAAGATAATTATTATAAAATAACATTTCTTTCGTTAATCCCACATTTTTTTCATGTAATATTTACCATATTTTCGAATGGAGGGTGTACAAGTTATTAGAAAGTAATCGCCACATCCCAAATTGTCTAAATTATTTTTACACCTACTTTCCAACTGCCAACACAGAATCATCAGGTTCACACACCACTTACTACATTTGGTGGTACTCAATAGACTTTTCAACTTTTTATAGATATATATTTGTTTATCGGTTCTCTGCAGTGATGGCATCCTACCGGTTCGGACCGGTTCGCGCGAACCGTTTCTTAAAATTATTGAAACCTTAGGGAACCGGTTGTTAGAATGATTAAAAATAAATAAATTACTCTGACTTCAGTTTTGAATCGTGCGCCGTGCCCTGCAGTGTTGCAAATGTAATATTTAATTTATGGGCTATTAAGAATACGCTCAGAATAGGTTCCTAGATATCACATGACTTTATAGAACCGCTTCCTGAACAAGCGAACTATAGTAGTATAGCTTTTGTGCGTCTCTCGATTTGTACTGGATTATATTAGTTGAAATGGTATTATCTCTAAATTCTATGGCCTCAAGCGTGCTCTGACGTTTATTCAAAAACTTCAGGAATTCGATCATTAGAATTGTTTAATTGTGACACTATGATTACTATTCATGAACGGTTCTTGAATCAAGCTCATTTAGAATAATAGGCACTATTAATGCATCCCAAGAATCAATTTATAAGTCAAGATATTGAAGGCATGTCATTTTGGATCTTATTTATAAATTGTTGCAATTTAATGTGTGATTCCAATTTCTTGATAAAAGAGTTTTTAAATAAAAAATAAAATGCCGTGCCCGTTTCCTTGCTTTAAAAAATTCTGGCAATATCGTTTATTTTGTTTTTTTGTTTATCGTTATTTGTTTTTTAAGGTTTGTTCTCATCCTTGATAAACATTAAATCAAAAAGTTGGTAGTCGATAATTTTTCTGACTCTCAACTCCAACTCCCAACTCCTCCAAAAAGCTTCGACTGCTCGATTTCCGACTCCGAAAGTTTTAACCAGGGATGGGGACCATATTATTTCGTAAAACAAGGATATACTAGCAACGTATTAGGATGTGCATCGGTATATTAATAGTATATTAATAGCTTAATTACAGGACAGTATACGAGAGCTATTTAAGATCCGTTAGGTTGGCAATAGAAACTCAGTTGCCATTGTTAATTTCGCCTTTAAGATTTATACACTATTGCATGCTCAAAACAATTCTCGAAACATTTTTTCCACTCAAGTTGGTATCTCAAAAATATGGTTTTCGAAGGCTTCAACAGTTCTTGAGGTGATGAAAATCGCTGTCCACGCATTTTTTGTTTGACTTTGGGGAATAAAAAAAAAAGTCTTTAGGGGATAAATCAAGTGAATACGGGCAATGAAACATTGATTCGATGTTTTTCTCCTTCAAATAATCAATTGTTTGACGTGCTATATGGGAGCTTGCATTTTCATGATGAAGAATGATGCGACGTTTTTGGTTGTTTTTCCCGATTTTGTCGACTTGATGACTTCTGGCAAACAAATTCAACCATATACCATTCTGCATTAACTGTTCCCCGACCATCTAAAGAAATGGTTGCGACATGTCCAGTACAACCGAAGAAACAAGCGATCATTTTCTTAGGGGTGCTTCGTGAACGAACAACTTTTGTGGGTTTCGGTTCATCGTGGAAGACCCAAACAGTAGATTGTTGCTTAGTTTCCGGTTCATATGAATAAATCCAAGTTTCGTTATCTGTATTTTGCAGTGCCTAGGTTGATTTTTTAGCATTCCCTTACACCAATCAACACGAGCCTTTTTTTGAGATTCGGTCAAATTATGCGGAATCCATCGGGAACAGATCTTTTTCACAGCTAAATGTTCATGCAAAATCGAATGTATTGTAATCTACGATATGCCAAAGGATGCCTCTATCTCACGGTAAGTCACATGCCGATCTTCTTCAATCATTTTGCACACAGCATCGATGTTTTTTTTTTTGAGTCACAACCGATTTTGGTCGACCTTCACGAGATTCATCACTGACGGACGCACGACCATGACGTAATTCTGCAAACCAATAGTAAACAGTCTTCTCTGATGGTGCTTCATTACCAAAAGTTAAACGAAGCGAATCTATGCATTGTTTTTGATTTAGGCCTTTACTAAAATCGTAAATAATCATCCAATGAAAACCTTCATGAGTAATATCCATTTTTTCACAAACTTTTTTTTAACGTTTTTTTAACGCTCCCTGTCAACAAACTACTCGGTCAATTTATAAGGTGCCACTGATTTCACAATAACAAATGTCATATTTTATGAATATAGTAATGACACATTTCAATATTGCCATCTAGTGGTCGTTTGTAAAGACATAAAAGGTAAAGCCTCGTACAATCGAATATCCTTCCGGATGCGCGAATCTCTGTGATCCGATTTCTAAAAGCAAAAGCAATAATGCGACAGACATTCACCGAGAATTGTGTATGTGTATGGGGAATACATTATGAGTGATAGAGCAGTGCGCAAATGGTATAGGCGTTTTCTGGTAGAACGAACTGATGTCCATGATGGAGGGGGTTAGTGAAGGAACTCCGTACAAACAGACGACTTTGTCGAAAAAGTGAACAAAGTGATTCGCAAGCGCCAACGATTCACAATTTCTGAACTCTCTGTTGATTTTCCTCAAATTTCTCTCTTTATGAGATTGTTGCAGTAAAACTCGGCTACCGCAAATGTTGTGCATGGTGGGTCTCCAAACATCTTACAGACGTTCACAAAAATCAGCTAATGAGGAGTTGAAAACCAGTGAGCAAGATTGGCTGAGAACGCAGGCGGCAACATGCTATAAGGAGGGTATACAAAAACCGGTTCCCC
Source organism: Liopterus haemorrhoidalis (assembly GCA_963971575.1). Lineage (NCBI taxonomy): Eukaryota > Metazoa > Arthropoda > Insecta > Coleoptera > Dytiscidae > Liopterus > Liopterus haemorrhoidalis. Next base: position 16,219,839 of record OZ020619.1, read on the forward strand.
GAAACAACAAATGCCTTAATGTTGGTGGCGATTACGTTAAGAAATAATTAAGATGTATGAGTAACTCTTGTGTATATTAAAACTTTTCTTATTACTCTTATTTGTTTTTGTTAATTCTACGGAACTTCCCTACGAAAATAGCCCTCGTATTTAATGTACAAGGTAAGTTGTCGTACTTCAAGACATATACTAGAGATGGGTCGTTCATGAACGAACCGGCTCACTGAGCCGGCTCAGTACACTGACCGAAGTGACACGGTTCACCAAATTGAAATGAGCCGGCTCACGGCTCACTGTATAGTTTCAAGTTTCAAGGATACGATTGGTCGGGCGATTGTGAACAGTGACCGGATCTGGATCGATGTCATGTTGAACTTCGCGAGAACTTGGCTTGTAATGTATTATCATAAAGTGTATTTTGTCATCAATTTGTAGGGCAGTTTATTTGAAACTAATAGGGTTAGTCTGTATTTTCTTACAACCATACTATATAAAAATATTAAAAATATTGCCCAAATCCCAGATGTCCGATTTATAAGGGCAATAAACATCGCCATAAACTTAACACATCTGGTTTAAAATACAGTAGCTACATAAAGTGAATTGCTTGTTTCAAAAATGTTAGATAAGAGTCGGGGCTAAGCGACGTTCTACCTACGACCGGACGACCGGCAACTGACTGACCTGTGTCTCGGGATCATGTTTAAAAGAACCGGCTCTGAGCAAGAGTCGGCTCTAAGCGACGTTCTACCTCTAAGCTCTAAGCGACGTTCTACCGAACGACCGACCGACCTGTGTCTCGGGATCATGTTTACAAGAACCGGCTCTGAGCAAGAGTCGGTTCTAAGCGACGTTCTACCTACGACCGAACTACCGACCGACCTGCGTCTCGGGATCATGTTTACAGTTCATATATTGCAAGAATCGGCTCTAAGCAAGAGCCGGCTGTAAACGACGTTCTACCTACGACCGAACAACCGACCGACCTGTGTCTCGGGATCATATTTACAGTTTATATATTGCAAGAACCGGCTCTAAGCGACTTTCTACCTACGAACTAACGCCCGTCCTGTGTTTCGGAGACATGTTTACTTAACCGGATCACTGAGCCGGATCAATGAACCGGCTCAACAAACTGAACGACCTCCACTGATCCGGTTCCGCAAACTGAGCCGAAATTCCCATCTCTAACATATACATTTGTGCACAGTATTAATTCTAACGGACTTTATTATTTGCTTCATAGATATGCTAGGAAATATTTTAATTTTCACTTTATATTAAAATATTTTAATAGCACTACAAGCCATTAAAGCCCTTAGCTTTATTGAAGATCCTTCTCCATGTTTGTCTGTCTTGTGCTTCTTCTCCCAAATTTCTTAATTTTAGAGCTTTTAAATCTTTCTTGGCCGCTTCAGACCACTTTCATTTTGGGTGCCCTCTTCTTTTGTCTAACAAAATGCCCTATCCATCACAATCTTTTTTGTTTTGTAGTTTTTACTATACCCCTTTTCCCGAAAAGTTCAGTTTCTTCAACATTTGTCCTTTGTATCCAAATATACCCCAATTAAACGTTGTTCTTAAAATATTAATAAAAACAAATCCGATTTATTTTTTTGTTGGATTCAATATGAAACTTCCAGTTTAAATGTGGATCTAAAAATACTCCCAACAGTCTCACCGGACTGTTGACCAAAAAAAACGGTCTACCGGATCTAGTCCCAAATATAATTTTTTGTGTTTTATCCTTATTCAAACATATTTGTTTAGCCTTAAACCATAATTCCGCTTCTGTAAGCGTAGTTGAAATTTCTGTGTGAAGATTGTTGATATCGGCATTACTGCAAATCAGAATGGTATCGTCGGTGAAAAATACACAGTTGGCATGTGAGATATTACTTGGCATAACGCTGTTATAAATCAGGAAAAGTAGAGGTACTAAAACACTCCCCTGTCGAACACAGTGTTTCACGACTTGGAGATCAGATACCGCGTTATTGTAGTAAACATTCTGACTACGGTGTTAAAGATAGGAAATAATGAGATTCCTCGCGATTCCTCTGATTCCGCATGAAAACTAGTTTTTTTAATTTTTTAAAAATTTAAATTATAGTGCTTCTACTGTGTAGTCACTAGCACTTCTTAATTCTAATTACAGTATTTACACGAGTATCTTTATAGTATTTCCATGATATATATGTATAATGTATATGGTAACAAGTATTTCAATTTAAATTTCTTTCTTCTAGAATTTAGTTCGTCTAGAAAAACTATCAAAGAATTAGGTCAAATGTAGGTAAATACATCACTGAGAAAATCCCTTTGATTTTAATTAAAATGAGTATAGTTTTTAATATATTGGCAAAATTGTAACACCTATATTTGCATGTCTAGTATATATTCATATCAATAAAGAGAAGTTCGCAACTTTTGAGCAAAGGCATCACTATCAGACAAGAAATAGAAATAAGATCATTCCAATCTATCACAGGATTGATAAAGCCAGATGTGGCGTGAACTACTATGGAATACAATTTTACAACTTGTTACCAGCAAGTATCACGTCACTATCCACTAGCAAATACAAATTATATATTAAAAATCTATTAACACATAATCCACTGTACTCCATTGATGAGTTTCCACCGCTCATCCGTGGAATTACCGAGGCTTGAGGCCAATTTAATATCAGTATCTTTATCATTGGCTATATTATTTTCTTTATTTTTAATTATGCTCTCAATTATTCTGTATTCTGTATTATGATTCTCTATATTATATTTGTGTTAAATTATGTATTCCAATTTGTTGTAAATGACTGACTGTAAACAAATTTTTTTGTAATATGGTCAATAAATGAATATGAATATGTACCTGTCCCAGTTAAATCACTTCCCTTGTAAACTATCTCATAACTGAGAGTGTGTTTGTAACACTTGCGAAATGTTATATCTGCAAATTTTATCGTTTTACAAAAAAATAGTAAGATTTTGTAGGAAATAGTAGAATTTTTCAAGTAAGTTTCAAAAACTGTGCCAAACTTTATTCACTTCTTGTGAAGATGTAACTGCATTTCGTATATAAAGTTTTATTTTTGTTTTGTTGGGTTGTTTATGGCGGCCGTAAAAATCAGGAAGCATCAAATAACCTTAGCAAAAAAACATAAGTCCTATACGTGTTTTTTTTTAAATACAGTGTACTGGTGAAAAAATAGGTAAGATTTTTAGCAACAATGGCTATTTATGTCTACCAGAGTCCATTTATATATTTAAACCTTTGAGAACTGAATTAATTTCCTTACATTTTTAAAAATTCAAATTAAACAATTACATGAACAAGTGATTCTGAAATGGGACTATGCATGTAATATATTTTTCAGACTTTGGCTTCGGATTTCAGGCCGTGTCCTCCGTCTGGAGACATCAGCCAATAACAATGTCAAAATAAAACATAGTAAAATATCTTAGTTTTTATTTATTTGATATCAAGATGAATAAATCTATCTAGACTGAAATGAAGCATTTTTTTGTCACTGAGGCATAGACCTACGTCGCATGTACAACTACTAGAAAACAGTTTACGAACATAAGCGCTATTGGGACACGTGAATTTACGTTAAATTGTGGATAATTTTCTAAACTTATAGCTTGTGAGTTGTTTTAATGAGACATACCTATAAACACATTAGCTATCTCAGTCTATCAGAGACACCGTAGTTATTGTATGCCTTTACATACCTAACAAAATGTCATCATTAACAAATTTTGCTCAAAATTACAAAGACGGACAGTAAATATGATCAGTTTAGGTAATTAGGTTATTATTATTATTATTATTATATTTATTATACTCACATCTTTACAAAATAAAAATGTACATACATATTTAAATTTACATATTTTATCTATTAATTTGTGATATATAATTATCCCTTAACCCCTAGAAGGTTAAGGGTTATGCCACAAAATACTTGAAAGTATTGTGTGTGGCTACATATAAAATTTATACAAGAATGTCTTCAGCGTAACTGTAAATTTGTGTTTTATAATTATGATTTAAATATACACATATAAACTAAAAAAAAACTATAATATATAAACCAAATATTAAGTAATATTTACCACAAAGTAATGTAAAAACCTTATATTTTCAATTAAATTTTTATTTTTATTCATTTTTTTTTTTTTTTTGGTATAATTTGTTTGTTTATTTTTATTTAGTTTTGTCTAATAAATCTTTTTGCCATTTTATTAAAATTTCTATTATTTATTATTAAGTTGTTAATTTGTAAAAAATTTGAAAATTATTGTATATTTTAGGAGCGTTGTAAAGGAATGATCTTTGCCCGGCTGTTTTGTAGAATTTTTTTGTTAATGCTAAATTTTTGTTTCGTGTTTCATATTGATGTTGCAATTTTTCAATGTGATGTTGATTTTTATTTATGTATTTTAGTACTGCCAATTTATATATCTGTTCTAATGTCATTATTTTGGATTCTTCATACAACTGTTCAGAAGAATAATTTATTGGTTTTTTTAACATAATTTTAATAGTAATTTTTTAACAGTAATTATATTTTTTAAATATATATTTGCAGCACCTCTCCAGGCTGTGATACCATATGATATAACAGAATGTACAAGCCCGTAATAGTAACTATAAATAAATGATTTTGGTACAATATCTCTAAGCATTTTAATAATAAATATTACTTTTCTAATTTTACTGCACAGGTTATTAATGTGTACATCTCATCTAACATGGTTATCTATAATCAAACCTAAGTATTTAATTTTATTTGTTTTTTTAATATTTATGTTGCATTTGCATTTTAAGCTTTTACACTCATATTTATGAATTGTTATGGTTTGAAAATTGGGCTGCGTGCTGTCATATTGGTTTGTGGGGGAGAGAAAGAAAGAGTTTTTATTTTATTTAATATGATTTTCGGGGTTATATTTTTTATTTTGACAGTTATTTTGAATATTTGCTGCAATATTTTTACCATCATTAATAAAGAAGTCATTAAATTCATTACTCATTTTATTTTTACATGAAATATTGTTATTATTATTTATTTTGTTTTGATTTTTATTTGGTTTGTTTATATAATCGTTTGCCACATTCCATAGATGTTTAGGATTATTTACGTCCTGCTCAATTTTGTTTTTATAGTATTATATTTTTTGTTTTTTTATTAATTTTGGGATTTCTTTTTTGTAATATTTGTATGCATTTTTTATTTTATCATTATTATGATCACATAACAAATGCTTATATAGTCGATCTCTAATTTTTATTGATCTAATTATCCCTTGGGTAATCTAAGGTTTCCTTTTTTTAATTGACATTGAATTTTTATTGATACTTGTGGAGATACAAAGTTTTAGTTCATCTTTAATTTTATTATGTTTAGTTAGTTAAAATCTAGAACAGCAGAATAAGAAAAAACGATAATAGATAGAAAACATTTTACGAAGCCATGTAGCCTCTGCTGTAAACGGTACGTAGAACTTCAACACAATGTATAAAAACATAACGCACAACGTGACAACGAACAGTCTACAACGTGTTAATTTAAAGAGCTCTGAATGCGGCTTAAGACACAAATGGTTAAAGTAAGAGTATTTAAGAAAATTACGTAAAAATTAGGGTTAAAATTATCTGTTTTCCAAGATATATTCAGCATCATCAGCATAATCGATATTCGGTTCAATATTGGATATGCCTTAGGTTATTCCACATCTGGTGGTCGTTCGTTATCCTGCTTTACTATATCTTTTACGATATAATATTTCCATCTCATACTATATCTATGGGTCAATTCTGCGCAACATGTATCGTGTTCCGTAAGCAATCTATAAACGTTGCATAGAATTGACTCACTAGTCTGGGATTACGTTAACCGTCACTAGTTGTGTGTCTTCACTCACCTTGGCGCTGGAAAGTTAAAAAGGTTTACCTATATGTTGCGCGATGTGTTTTTGATGTCTCAGGATTTTTTATATTACTTTCACTCATGTCAAATTTTTCTCTCTATGTGCAGTGGTTTGATACAAATTGTGGCCAAAATTTGTATCAAACAGAAAGACAGATAGTTCGGGAGGCAGCGTTGCATGATGGTCATTTCATCCCGCTAATTTTTTTTGTAATTGATAGTTTGGATATGGCTAATAATCGAAACAAGCGTCAGCCGCCAGAATCATGGTGGGGATGGTCGTGAGGAATGAATCTTGTAAAAAAAAAAAAAAATCCAAAAGTGATTTCAAGCCACTTCAAAATTTGCACAGTTATTGTTTAAGTGTTAATAATAATAATAATAAAAAATTGATGTGAAGTGTGAATTTTCACACATTTCAGGGTTTTGCAGGTATTTAGTAAGTGAATGATGATTATTTTGGATGCGAAAACCAATTTTATATTAAAATATTTTTTTTGTTAATTTTAATTCGAACGCCTAATACCATTATTTAGGTTTCTAAATATGTGCAGTATTTTTTTTTATATAGCAAGGTTCATTAAGAATTTCAAAATTGCGCCTATGGCTTCCATTGGTTGTTATAAGTTCCGCCCCTCTGATTTCGTGTACATTGAAACAGAATTAAATTATAATTTAAACAATTTCCACTGGCTATTAAATTTACGTTTTTAAAAATTAAATGCAACATTTGCCAAAATATAATTAGAATTTTGAAAAAATAATTTAAACAATATAGAAATTTAAAAAAAAAAATATATATATATATATAGTCTCTTCTCCAGGGTTCGATCCCATCGGATCGGGTTACATGGGTGAAAAGTCAGCGTCAAATACCACTAGACCAGCATACACGTTAGAGTGTTGCTTGTTACAAAGCTATAACTTGTGTACATTATTAGCCAAAAATCACAAAAAATTAGTTTTTTTCCAAAAACCTAATCTGATCAAAAATTCCTGTTGAACTATTCCGGTTCACACCAATGTACATTACTTAGAATTTTTTCAGATTTTTAGTTTAAACCATCTGGGCTACAGGGTGTGGGACAAAAAATTTTTTGCACAATTTTGGCAAAAATCGCTTCAAAATAATTTATTTTGCAAAAATAAAAATTTGATCGTTAATCCACGTACCAAGGGCTTTCATTGGATACCCTACTCAGAATTATAAAAAAAAAATTTTTTTTCGATGAGCACATATTTGTTTATATTTTTAGGGGGATATGTTTTTTAGATGTTTTAGTATTTTTCCTATGTGCGGGTCAAAGAGTTGTATAAGCATGCCAAATTTCAACTCTCTAGGTTTAGCCATTTGGCTACAATTTTTACCGAACAGACAGACAGACAGACAGACAGACAGACAGACAGACAGACAGACAGACAGACAGACGACAAAATGACGGTATAAGGGTTTTTTGGTCATACCTACAAAACCCTAAAAATCAGCTGCGTGCGTAGTGGGGGATTATACGTCAGTCGCTTGTATAAACCTGTCATAAAAAAAATATGTAAAGTAGTTTCAAATTCAATGAAACTTAGACATCGAACTTATTATATAATTAGAATAATAAAAACAACAATCAGCTGTTTGCACAATGGGGGGAAGACCTTTAGCTGAGGGATTATAATTACTGAGCAGGCATTTAGCCTAAGTATTTTATAATGTAATCAATGATGTAACTGACGATCATTTTTATTTAATATAATATGTAAACTATTCATTATAAAAATATCAAGTGGCTTGAAATCAATCTATATATATAAAAGGCAGTGTCCTGACTGACTGACTGACTGACTGACTGACTCACTCATCACCGCCCAGCCCGAACCCCTGAGCCTATAAATTTGAAATTCGGAGAGTATATTCCCTTCATGACGTAAGCACCCAATAAGAAGGGATTTTTCGAAATTCCACTCCTAAGGGATGAAAAGGGGTGAAATGTGATTTCACGAATTACTTAATATCTCTTAGGGCCGATGGGATATCGACTAAGTTTTAGCTTACAAGTATAACCCATACAAATGCCGAAAAACCAATTTCGGGATTTTGCCCTAATCAACCCCTAAAGGGGTGAACCTACAATCGGGGTGGATTATACATCCCGTTGTATTTCCTGTGTTCGTTTAGTTGAAAGATTACTTTTTGGCACATAGGTTTCTTTTTATAATATCTCGAACCGGTATTGACAGTTTTTTGAAATTTCACCCCTAAAGGGTGAAAAGGGGTGAATTGTTATTTTAAGGATTCTTTAATATCTCTTAGGATCAATAAGATATCGACTTGCTGTTTGCTTACAAAGATTACCCATACAAATACCGAATCACCAATTTCAGGATTTTGTCCTAATCAACCCCTAAAGGGGTGGATCTACAATCTTGGTGAATTATACATCCCGTCGTAATTCCTGTGTTCGTTTCGTTGCAACATTACTTTTTGGCACATAGGTGTCTTTTTAAAATATCTAGAAATGGGTTTGACAGTTTTTTAAAATTTCACCCCTAAGGGTTGAAAAGGGGTGAATTGTGATTTAAAGGATTCCTTAATATCTCTTAGGATCAATAAGATATCGATTTACTGTTTGCTTGGAAAGATTATCCATACAATTACCGAAAAACTTATTTCAGGAATTTGTCCTAATCAACCCCTAAAGGGGTGGATCTACAATCGGGGTGAGTTATATATTCCGTCGTATTTCCTGTGTTCGTTTAGTTGCAATATTAATTTTTAGCACATAGGAGTCTTTTTAAAATATCTCGAAAAGGTTTTGGTAGTGTTTTAAAATTTCACCCCTATAGGGTGAAAAGGGGTGAATTATGATTTCAAGTATTCCTTAATATCTCTTAGAACCAATAAGATATCGACTTGCATTTTGCTTACAAATATTACCTATACAAATACCGAAAAACATATTTCAGGTTTTTGTCCTAATCAACCCCTAAAGAAGTGAATCTACAATCAGGGTGAATTATACATCCCGTCGTATTTCCTGTGTTCATTAGTTGCAGCATTACTTTTTGGCACATAGGTGTCTTTTTAAAATATCTCGAAATGGTATTGACAGTTTTTTGAAATTTCACCCCTAAAGGGTGAAAAGGGGTGAATTGTTATTTTAAGGATTCTTTAATATCTCTTAGGATCAATAAGATATCGACTTGCTTTTTGCTTACAAAGATTACCCATACAAATACCGAATCACCAATTTCAGGATTTTGCACTAATCAACCCCTAAAGGGGTGGATCTACAATCGGGGTTAATTGTACATCCCGTCGTAATTCCTGTGTTCGTTTCGTTGCAACATTACTTTTTGGCACATAGGTGTCTTTTTAAAATATCTCGAAATGGGTTTGACAGTTTTTTAAAATTCCACCCCAAAGGGTTGAAAAGGGGTGAATTGTGATTTCAAGGATTCCTTAATATCTCTTAGGATCAATAAGATATCGATTTACTGTTTGCTTGCAAAGATTATCCATACAATTACCGAAAAACTTATTTCAGGAATTTGTCCTAATCAACCCCTAAAGGGGGGGCGATCTACAATCAGGGTGAGTTATATATTCCGTTGTATTTCCTGTGTTCGTTTAGTTGCAACATTACTTTTTAGCACATAGGTGTCTTTTTAAAATATCTCGAAATAGTTTTGATAGTTTTTTAAACTTTCATCCCTAAAGGGTGAAAAGGGGTGAATTGTGATTTCAAGGTTTCCTTAAATCTCTTAGGGCCAATAAGATATTGACTTGCTTTTTGATTACAAAGATTACCCATACAAATACCGAAAAATATATTTCAGGATTTTGTCCTAATCAACCCCTAAAGGATGGATCTACAATCGGGGTGAATTATACATCCCGTCGTATTCCCTGTGTTTATTGAGATATAAGGTGTCTTTTTGGCATATAGGCGTCTTTTTAAAATATCTCGAAATGGTTTTGACAACTTTTTTAAATTTAACCCCTAAAGGGCGAAAAGGGGTGAAATGTGATTTCAAGGATTCCTTAATATCTCTTAGGACCAATAAGATATCGACTTGCTTTTTGCTTACAAAGATTAGCCATACAAATACGGAAAAATATATTTCAGGATTTTTGTCCTAATCAACCCCTAAACGGTGGATCTACAATTGGGGTGAATTATACATCCCGTCGTATTCCCTGTGTTTGTTGAGTTATAAGGTTTCTTTTTGGCACATGGGCGTATTTTTAAAATATCTCGAAATGTTTTAACAATTTTTATAAATTTAACCCCTAAAAAGGTAAAAGGGTAAAAGGGGTAAAATGTGATTTCAAGAATTGTTTAACATTTTTTAGGACCAATAAGATATCTACTTGGTTTTTGCTTACAAAAACTACCCATGCAAATACCGAAAAACCAATTTTTGGATTTTGTCCTAATCAACCCCTTAAGGGGTGGATCTACAACCGGGATGAATTATACATCCCGTTGCATTTCCTGTGTTCGTTTAGTTGCAACATTAATTTTTGACACATAGGTGGTCACAATTCACCCCTTTTCAACTCTTAGGGGTGAAATTTTAAAAAACTGTCAAACCCATTTCGAGATATTTTAAAAAGACACCTATGTGCCAAAAAGTAATGTTGCAACTAAACGAACACAGGAATTACGACGGGATGTATAATTCACCCCGATTGTAGATCCACCCCTTTAGGGGTTGATTAGGACTAAATCCTGAAATTGGTGATTCGGTATTTGTATGGGTAATCTTTGTAAGCAAAAAGCAAGTCGGTATCTTATTGGTCCTAAGAGATATTAAAGAATCCTTAAAATCACAATTCACCCCTTTTCGCCCTTTAGGGGTGAAATTTCAAAAAACTGTCAATACCATTTTGAGATATTTTAAAAAGACACCTATGTGCCAAAAAGTAATCTTGCAACTAAACAAACACAGGAAATACAACGGGATGTATAATCCACCCCGATTGTAGGTTCACCCCTTTAGGGGTTGATTAGGGCAAAATCCCGAAATTGGTTTTTCGGCATTTGTATGGGTAATACTTGTAAGCAAAAACTAAGTCGATATCCCATCGGCCCTAAGAGATATTACGGAATTCGTGAAACCACATTTCACCCCTTTTCATCCCTTAGGAGTAAAATTTCGAAAAATCCCTTCTTAGTGGGTGCTTACGTCATGAAGGGAATATACTCTCCGAATTTCAAGTTTCTAGGCCCAGGGGTTCGGGCTGGGCGGTGATGAGTGAGTCAGTCAGTCAGTCAGTCAGTCAGGACACTGCCTTTTATATTAATAGAAGACTAGCTGAAAACCCGTGCTTCGCTACGGTATATTGATGGTCTCATTGGCATAAAATCCGCAGTTTGTTTTTGAACTTGTGTATGGGTAACTTTTGTAACAAAAAATCTAGTCGGTATCTCATCTGTCCTAAGAGATATTGAGGAACCCGTGAAAAAACATTTTAATCCTTTTCACCAGATAGGGGTCGAACTTGAAAAAATCTTTTCTTAGTGGGATCTTACTTCATACTGAAAAATGTACTCTCCGAATTTTTTATTTCTAACAAAAAAATACTAATTTACCCTTTAGGAGTGAAAGAAAACTGTCAAACTGTGAAAACATATATGCCAAAATGAAATGTTATAACTCAACAACCGCTGGAAATACAAAGAGTTCTATAATTCATCCCGAATGTAGATTCGCCCCTTTAGGGGTTGATTAAGATAAAATCCTGAAATACGTTTTTCGACATTTGTATGGGTAATCTTTATAAGCAAAAACCAAATCTATATCTTATTGATCCTAGAAGATATTAAGGCGTCCTTGAAATCACAATTCCCTCTTTTCACCCTTTAGGGGTGATATTTGTTAAAGGTAAAAAACTGTTAAAACCATTTCGAGACATTTTAAAAAGACACAGTTGATTAGGACGTAATCCTGAAATAAGTTTTTCGGCATTTGTATGGATAATTTTTGTAAGCAAACACCAAGCCGATATCTTATTGGTCCTAAATAAATTAAGGAATTACTGAAATCATATTTCACCCCTTTTCACCCTTAAGGGGTGGATCTACAATCGGGGTGAATTATACATCCCGTCGTATTTCCTGTGTTCATTAGTTGCAGCATTACTTTTTGGCACGTAGGTGTCTTTTTAAAATATCTCGAAATGGGTTTGACAGTTTTTTAAAATTTACCCCTAAGGGTTGAAAAGGGGTGAATTGTGATTTCAAGGATTCCTTAATATCTCTTAGGACCAATAAGATATGGACTTACTGTTTGTTTGCAAAGATTATCCATACAATTACCGAAAAACGTATTTCAGGAATTTGTCCTAATCAACCCCTAAAGGGGTGGATCTACAATCGGGGTGAGTTATACATTCCGTCGTATTTTCTGTGTACGTTTAGTTGCAACATTACTTTTTAGCACATACATAGGTGTCTTTTTAAAATATCTCGAAAAAGTTTTGATAGTTTTTTAAAATTTCACCCCTAAATGGTGAAAAGGGGTGAATTGTGATTTCAAGGATTACTTAAATCTCTTAGGGCCAATAAGATATTGCCTTGCTTTTTGCTGACAAAGATTACCTATACAAATACCGAAAAATATATTTCAGGATTTTGTCCTAATCAAACCCTAAAGGATGGATCTACAATCGGGGTGAATTATACAGCCCGTCGTATTCCCTGTGTTTATTGAGATATAAGGTTTCTTTTTGGCACATAGGCGTCATTTTAAAATATCTTGAAATGGTTTTGACAACTTTTTTAAATTTAACCCCTAAAGGGTGAAAAGAGGTGACATGTGATTTCAAGGATTGTTTAATATTTTTTAACACCAATAAGATATCACTTGGTTTTTGCTTACAAAAACTACCCTTGCAAATGCCGAAAAACCAATTTTTGGATTTTGTCTTTATCAAGCCCTTAAGGGGTGGATCTACAATCGGGGTGAATTATACATCCCGCCGTATTTCCTGTGGTCGTTTAGTTGCAACATTACTTTTTGGCACATAGGTATCTTTTTAAAATATCTCGAAATGGTTTTGACATTTTTTTAAAATTTACCCCCTAAAGGGTGAAAAGGGAAGAATTGTGATGTCAAGGATTCCTAATATCTCTTAGGACCAATAAGATATCGACTTGCTTTTTCCTTACGAAGATTACCCATACAAATACCGAAAAACTTATTTCAGGATTTGGTCCTAATCAACCCCTAAAGGGATGGATCTACAATCAAGGTGAATTATACATCCCGTCGTATTTCCTCTCTTCGTTTAGTTGCAACATTAATTTTTGGCACATAGATGTATTTTTAAAATATCTCGAATAAGCATTGACAGTTTTTTTTAAATTTCACCCCTAACGGATGAAAAAGGGTGAATTGTGATTTCAAGGATTCCTTAATATCTCTTAGGACCAATAAGTTATCGACTTGCTTTTTGTTTACACTTTTTGCTAGGATGTCCACGTGATTTCAAGGATTGTTTAATATTTTTTAACACCAATAAGATATCGACTTGGTTTATGCTTACAAAAACTACCCATGCAAGTACCGAAAAACCTATTTTTGGATTTTGTCCTAATCAACCCCTTAAGGGGTGGATCAACAATCGGGATGAATTATACATCCCGTCGTATTTCCTGTGTTCGTTTAGTTGCAACATTACTTTTTGGCACATAGGTATCTTTTTAAAATATCTCGAAATAGTTTTGACATTTTTTTAAAATTACCCCCTAAAGGGTGAAAAGGGATGAATTGTGATTTCAAGGATTCCTTAATATATAGGTGTTTTTTTTTAATATCTCGAAATGATTTTGACATTTTTTTAATTTCACCCCTTAAGGGTGAAAAGGGGTGAAATGTGATTTCAGTAATTCCTTAATTCTTTTAGGACCAATAAGATATCGACTTGGTGTTTGCTCACAAAAATTATCCATACAAATGCCGAAAAACTTATTTCAGGATTTCGTCCTAATCAACCCCTAAAGGGGTGATTCTACAAACGGGGTAGATTATACATCGCGTCGTATTTCCTGTGTTTGTTGAGTTATTACGTTTCTTTTTGGCACATAGGTGTCTTTTTAAAATGTCTCGAAATGGTTTTAACAGTTTTTTACCTTTTACAAATATCACCCCTAAAAGGTGAAAAGAGGGAATTGTGATTTCAAGGACGCCTTAATATCTTCTAGGATCAATAAGATATAGACTTGGTTTTTGCTTATAAAAATTACCCATACAAATGCCGAAAAATGAATTTCAGGATTTTATCTTTATCAACCCCTAAAGGGGTAAATTATAGAACCCTTTTTATTTCCAGCGGTTGTTGAGTTATAACATTCCATTTTGGCATATATGAGTTTTGACAGTTTTCTTTCACTCCTAAAGGGTAAATTAGTATTTTTTTGTTAAAAATAAAAAAATCGGAGAGTACATTTTTCAGTATAACGTAAGAACCCACTAAGAAAGGATTTTTTCAAGTTCGACCCCTATCTGGTGAAAAGAAGTAAAATGTTTTTTCCCGGATTCCTCAATATCTCTTAGGACAGATGACATATCGACTAGATTTTTTGTTACAAAGGTTACCCATACACAAGTTTAAAAACAAACTGCGGATTTTATGCCAATGAGACCATCAATATACCGTAGCGAAGCACGGGTTTTCAGCTAGTTTAGCTATAATTTCATTGAAACAAAATAATCCCTCAGCTGACGGTCTTACCCCCATTGTGCAAACAGCTGATTGTTGTTTTTATTATTCTAATTATATAATATGTTCGATGTATAAGTTTCATTGAATTTGAAATGACTTTACATATTTTTTTTTTATGACAGATTTATACAAGCGACTGACGTATAATCCCCCACAACGCACGCAGCTGACTTTTTTTTATTATTATTATCACTTAAATGTCAAATTTTGTCTGTGCAAATTTTCAAGTGGCTTGAAGTGACTTTTGGTTTTTTTTTTTTTTTACAAGATGTACATTTTCTCCAGACCAGCCACACCACTACCAACGCAGCTGACGCTTACATATCAACTTACTATCCGAAAGGAATAATTTCCAATAGGAACCAATCGGGATTAAATGTCCAAGTCACTTGCAACGCTGCCTCCCGGACTAAGACAGATAGACAGACACATGACGGTTTCTTGGGAAAACTTACGACACCCTAAAAATGATTCACCGTTCTTTCGCCCACCCCTGTATTTCGGATTTTGCAGTCCTTCTTACCTTATTACATACAATTCCTGTTCATACAATTTTGAAAAACATATTTTATAAAACGTATTGGTCGAACTAAACGATAAAATAGTTAGAACTGTGAAGTTTTGCTCAGTTTTCTGACATTTGAAATAAAATCTATTCACAATTTTTTGTTATCTGTTTTTTTCAATAAATTCTAATTGCTACATTGCTAAATTCTTTCAAATCCAATAGTCAAACAACGCTGTCAAAATTTTTAAGTAAATAGTGAACCATGAATCTTTGAATTTGTCTGAATGAAAGCTATTTTTAAAAGTGCAGTCTGGCACTTTTGATCCGTGTCTGTGATTTTTCTTTATTCCTTCTTATCCGTGTTGCATTAAAATCAATTCTCAATGGAACCAAGAACTCGTCTTTGTAAGAATTCAGAACGTTTATTACTATTTTTAGCTTGGTTTAAATTACTTTTATTATTTGAAAGTGTTTTTTATTATTTGTAATTGATTATCAACTAGTAATTGATAATCGATTTTGTAATTAATTAGACACAAAGTTTTAATTAATATGATGGAATGTCAACAGAGATATTGATTTATATTTGACAATATTAGTTTTTTTTTTTAAATTTAATTAATCGTCATCTAGCAAACAAATTTGGCCACTACTGAACATAAATTTAGGTCTCATATTTTAGTGGATACGTGCACTTGGGCCTTAAGTTCTATAAGATAAATAGAAAAACGAAAAAAAAAAAAAAAAAAACCTGAATGAAATCGAATAGAGAACGAGTCGTTTTGAATTAGGCTTGTCGTCTGGGACTGATTATCACTCCAACTGTTCTGGAGTGATTTTCTGCTTCCGGAACTTATCTTTCCGGGAGCCAATTGTCTGTACCCCTAACGATTTTTTGAGATTGGCCTAGCAAATTTTATAGAATTGCAATATGTTTACTTTCATTATTATATTTATTTGCTTTTGTGAAAAGATGTTAGGCTTTCTTATAGCTGAAAAAATATTTGGGCTTTTTATGGATAATGCTGCCTTTATGTAAATCTCGTCATACCACTACTTCTCCAAACTTTTCTTGAACTAATAATGACTTTTACGATTTATCAAATAAAAAATCTGGGTTACATAAGATAACAAATAATAAAACGATATTTTATGCTGAAATGTTATCCATTCTAAATGCAACTCAATATATAAGTAGAGGAAAATTCCTAGTATGTCAAATCACCCGAAAATTTTGTATAAGCCACACGCTGCGGGAGTGGACGTGTCTCGCTACAACAAGTTCTATTTTTCGTCAATTTTTCATAAATTTTTTAGGGAATTCTAGGTATATTTTTATCTGTTAAGATATTGCCAACTGTTTAGTTGTAGCATAACCTCGAAACATATTATTTTTGTTTCGGTTTCAAATCTAACATAACCTCAAACGTTCTAATTTATCATCATCTAGGTTATTTCTTTTGTTTTTGTTCACAGCTCGTAATTTTGTGAAGATTTTCATTTTGATAAATATGTCAACATGTTTTACAGTTGGTGATGTAAAAATTTTCAAAAAAATTGATAAATAAATTGATATGTGTAAAGTGATGTTTTTGTTCCCAAGGTTACCAATAAATTTTTCAATTAATTGACAAAAAACTTGATCAATTTGTTGATCAATTAATTGAACTGTGTAAAACTAACTATATATGAAGCCTTATCAGTCGATCTAATAAACACAAACATAAACTTTTAAAATTATTAGTGATATTACTACACATTTAATTTTAAATATTTTATTTATTACAAATCTTAAATCATTATAAAATCTTTACCGACCTGTGTATATAATTATATTTTATTTTATGTACACTCAGGAGCAAAAAAAAAACGCCAAGGTTTAGGTTTTACTATATTTTTACGTATGGAAGCAGTAAACATAAAATTTGATTGGTTTTTATTTATGAATTTGTATATACTAACAAGTTCAGACGTGTATAAAATAAATTGCAGTGAAAACAGACAAACTTAGCTCTGTATATAGTTGATTGTGAGTTTACCACAAAGTAACATGGTTTTAAGTGAGAAGCAAAAAGTTAATATAATTACATTAAAAGGGCAGGGGTTTTCAAATGTTGCCATTTCAAAAAGAGTTAAGTGTGCAGAATCATCTGTAAGAAGATTTTGGTCAAAATATCAAGATGAGAACCTTCTTCGTCGACGTCCTGGTAGTGGCCAAAAAAAAAGACAACAGCTAGTGATGATCGCGAAATTGTACGAATTGCACTTCGAAACAGATTTTGTACAGCCACAGAAATTGTTTCTGATCTAGCATCTACATCTGGAGTGCATATTAGTAGATGGACAGTGAACAGGCGCCTCAAAGATGGGCTTTTTTGGGAAAAACAAAGAAAAAATTGGACCGCCGAAGAGTGGAATAGGATTATTTTCTCCGATGAAAGCAAATTCAATTTGATCGACCCAGATTGTGGTGTCAGGGTTCGTCGAAGAAGAGGAGAACGCTACAGTGATGAATGATGCAGTCCACTGTTAAGCATGCTCCATATGGAATGGTATGGGGCGCCATTACAAAAACGGGAGTTGGTGAAATTATTCTTCTCGAAGGAACTGTGAATAGTTCTGTATACATACAAATTATAGAAAATGGAGTTTTGCCCACTAGATAAGTTGTCCACGTTTGAAGATAATATTGTATTTCAAGACGATTCTGCGCCCTGCCATCGCTCAAAAATTGTAAGTATCTGTGACTGGAAAATAATTGACACATTTCAGGTAGTTATTTCCTTGTCTTATTGTATTTTCTGTTGCAGGTTATTCAATACAAAGACAATTTGGGGATAGAGTCGCTCCCATGGCCTGGAAATAGCCCGGATCTAAACCCAATCGAAAATGTTTGGGCTATCATGAGTCGAAAAATAAATGGTCAAAAGCCAAAAACACTTAAGGAATTAAAAGATGTAATACTAGCTACCTGGAATAATGATATAACACCTGAATTATTGAAAAATCTGTACGACAGCATGCCAAAAAGAATCAAGGCAGTAATTAAAGCGCGTGGTGGACATATCCGATATTAATTTTCTTTTATTATTATTATGCATGTTCAGTATGTTCTTAAATGAAAGCTTTTGTGACAATATAGGATAAAAGATTGAAATATATATCAATTATTTCTCAAAAGATGACTTATAATTTTCTTATAAATTCATGAAAATAAGTTTTATAAACTCAAAAATTAAAATTCTGATATGTGTCAATTAAATAAAAAAATATAAACAGAAACGTGAGAACACTTCACCAAACATATTGTATTCATCAACAAAATTAACTAATATATCAGCTGCTTTGTTTAATTTGTATTTATTAGTAGCTAGATGGGCTTCGGCGTTTTTTTTTGCTCCTGAGTGTACATGAAATAACAACAAACTCTATTGTGAACCTCCCCAAAGCTTAAACCCACGTTTATAATAGCTATTATGCTATGGATATAGACATAGCATAAAAATTACTCTACTCGCTTTGTTGTGTTTATTATAAACAGATGTTCTGAATGGTCAAACCCTTTGTTACCCATCCTTATGCATTATTTTATGGATTTCTTATAAACAAGGCTTTACTGAAAACCGCAGTCCTGCCGTGAAGGTCCCTCGGAAAAAACACCTATCCTGAATATTTCCTACACTATCCCTTCATATTCATCAATTTAAAGAAAGACGAAATTCCATAATTTTAAGAAGCTGGCTTGATGATATCGTGCGAAGCCGTAGTACCCAAAAAGAAATAAATAAATAAATTAAAATTATAATCAATGGCTTAATTTCCGGAAATTCTCTAAATATTAACCACCCATAAGAGCTCTACTTCAACTCTTATATATTATAGTTTCATGGTGGCCATTTCAGATGTTTTTTTGTCCACCAGCACTTAGTCAATTTGGTAACTTGTTGCAAAATTTCTTCTGAACCCTGTCTATTCCGCTGTATGATTTGAACTGTCGTGTTAGTCTTCTAAATATGACTGATATACATTGTAGACATTTAAGAGCAAACTTATACGTCTCTAATTTTTTGAGTTTGTTTTGATATTCCTTTTATGCAGAAATTTAATAACGGTAGAGGTTAGTTTTCTAGAATTTTCTTGTTGGAATTACCTTGTGTAAAATTCGGTGAATATATGTTAAGGGGACTGAGGATATTTCCGAACTTCCGAATTTAAATGTTCTGCGGTAATAGGATTGTCTCTTGGACTAATATTTCTTTTGAGGTTTGTGACTGTCTATTTATTTTTTTTAATCTGTGGTACGATATTGTATTCATCTAGGTCGATTACCAACTGCAGTTTTTCTTCTCTACTTAGTGAGATTTAATATTATTGTTTGGAGAAATTTGTTGCGATCCTATATTCATTTCTTTCATGCCTTGAACAATTGTCCTGTTTTTTGCTGTCACAAGTGACAAATGACCCTGACTGATTTGTGAAGAGTAGTCCCATTGCTCTATATTGAAAAAAAAATGGCGTAAAATCATAATCTTTCAATCTTTCAATCTTATTTAAAAAACTAAAAAAAGTATTCTAGTGTTTTCTAGCATTTCCAATTGACTTAGACGTAGAACGTAGAAATAAAACGTAGAATGTAGAACGTAGATTTTGTTGCTTTGGTTTCCAATAAACTTATAAGAATATCGAGTCAAAACTCTTTAAGTTAACCTCTTTATAAAAGAAGTTTCTTAAAAAGTGTCGAATAAGATGTATTCGTCAAATAATATGGACGACGATTTAGCAATGCCTGCAATTTTTATTGTTACTGTTATGCAAATTATTCGCAAACAACGTCGTACACAGAATATCTAAAACACGATGGTAGCTTAGACCAATTTTGCAACCATGGCCGTGGAGTTGGTGTCAGCCGCCCGTGTGCAAACTTACATAAGACCGGCTTTTCTAGAATCAAACCGAATGTCGCCCGTGAGCAAGCTTTCATAAGATCGCCCTCTACTAGTAGGGTTCAATAGAATCGACCCCAAATTCCACCCTTGTTGCGTCGCCCTTGTGCAGCGCACACGCAGTGGCCAAAACCAGTGGCCAGTACGCCAAAAAATTTCTACAATTAGTTTATCTATTATATCTTAAACAATATATATCCATTATTAAACAATAATCTAACCATGGTAATAATTTATTTCCCTTATCTCATATCGTGAACCCAACAAATGTTGACAGGTTCTATCTATCTACATACGACATATTGAATATGTTTTGTCATGTTCTGTCATTCCTTCCTATTGGCCGTACGTAAAAACGTAGACGTGAAATATAAATATTCTACGTCCATCTATGTCTGATTGGAAACCGTAGCATGTATTTTCCTATTACTTATATTTTCACGTAGACGTAGAATTCTACGTCTACATCAATTGGAAACCATTTTTTACTACCTCAAAATTCACTTAAAAAAAGAATAAAACGTGTTACATTGCTTGTGCAAAACCAGAACAACACAAAATTATGTGATGGGGGGGGGCAGACAAACAGTGCTTATTAGAGTCCTTTCGTATCCTATTGTTTTATCTATACTAATTTATAAATAATATTCTAGTAATAAAGATGAGCTGTGTGAGGTTCCAAACAATTTAACTATAGCTCAGTCGCTCATACCCTTTTCACACTAGATCTTTAAGACGATTGAACTTAAACTTCATCGATGTTTAATATCGGTTTGCTTTCACACTTGATGTTTAATTTGAAGAAGAAATCTCCATGTAAAGCTAGTATGTATTGCCAACATAATTTCATATCGTTTGAATTTATTCTGTCATTATTTTGTATATCGAAGTTAGGAGAAGTTTATTTTTTATATTTATTTAAATAATAACGCAAATAATCTTCTCATAACCTCGATATATAAAATAATAACAGCTGAACATAGATAAAAGAAGAGAAGCACAAATTCAATGAGTATTTTTTTATAATGGGAATTAAGTTGGCAATGCGGGCGAAGTTTAAGACGCAGATCTCTGTCTTAAACATCGGTCGTGTTTAGACGAGGCCGTACGGTTTCACATTAGCGGTTAAAGATCCATTCACTTAAACATCCGATCTTAAAGATCTAGTGTGAAAAGGGTATAAGTCGCTGAAACAGTGCAGTTCGTCATATTGCGTCATAATTTCAATGACAAACTTAGTGGCGAAAAAATAACTAAATCGATTTCTTTTTGCATGTGAATTATAGACTAATATTGCTATTTACTCTTTTATTTTACTAAAACATACCTTTTGAAGTCATATTTAGTTTGCGTTCGATATTCATTTTGAAGATTTACAAATATTAAAAGTGTTTATTTAATCTAGGAATATTTGTAGTGGTATCTCTGAATAAAACGATGTTTACATTTGTCATTTAATAATACGTCTGTTGTGTTTTAATACTGACTTGTGTTCAAATATCTACCTTATAGTAATTTCTAAAAACCTTTTTTTATTTAGTTTGTTGTTAATTTAGCAGTTTTGTGTTTAGTTATATATTTTCTTATAAATTTTCTTATTTGATTTTGTGTGTACTGCATAGTTCTTAGGTTATATTCAATTTATTTTTATTTCACTTTCTTTGATCATATTTTTGAATCACATCAGTCCTTTGTAGGTCTATTTTGCCTATTAGAATAGTTTATTTGTTTCTATTCTGTTCTTATTCTTATATTTTCATTTAATTTCGGTACAAGTAACAGCGTACAAATATTACATTCGTTAAATAGATTAATGTAAACGTACTAAACCTGACGTCACATCTTTTTGTGACGTTTCAAGTGACGCAACTGTACTGTTTCGCCGATTTCCCTTTAACAAGCTTATTAAATAAAAACTTTCAGTGTAAAAAAAACTGTCAATTTTTCCGGAAGAGCATGAATGTGCGTCTCTTTTTTACACTCGTTATAATATTGTCACATGGGTGGTTTGATTTAAAGACAACTCCTGGTTTTAACAATACAAATTTATTAATTTTATATTCAATTTACAATATAAGGTTTGAATTTGCCCATGGAGTTGGGGATGTCTTCGGTCTACCCCGTGTTGGCCAGGATCGGCTTCTCCCACTCACATGGTGACTGCTTGCGTGGGTCGCCAGCGGTACGAGTATCTGGCGTCGGTGTCTTGGTCGTCACCGTGTGGACTAGTACGTGTAGAGGAGTTGGTTATGTTCATCTGCCTCGATACTGTGCGACGTCCAAGTATTTGTACCGATGGTTGACCCAGTACAAATAATATTCGTCATGACAAATATTTATTCATTACGAAAATGCGGCGTATGCATTTCGTAATAAGGCAACATTCGTCAGACGCTGACAAATAGTTTTTTAATGATTTTTGTTTTCAATTGGATCGATATTATGGAAGTTACGAAGGAACAACCTAAAACTAAACTTTTGAAATATCTCATTTACTATTGCCTTAACAGCAAAAACGCACATGAGAAAATCTGTTTAAAATAAAAAAACAAATATATGTTGTCCTACAAATTATTCAGTTGGTTGAGAAGCTGGGTAGGGAGGAAGGGGTAGGTGCTAAAACTAAAATACTGGAAATATCTCTCTTATTATTGACTTAACATTAAACATGTGTATAACAAAAGTTGTTATAATATCAATAATATAAATAAATAAACATATCTTTCTTCAATATCTCAGACCTATAATGAGATTTCGACTTGGTTTTTGGTTACAAAGGTTACCCATACACATGTACAAAAACGAAGTTCAGTATTTTGCTCTGATCAGCCCATAAACGACAAATCTAGATTCAAGGTTAGTTATAAAACCCTTCGGATGCCCTGTGTTTTATTTCTATTTGGCACATAAGCGTCTGTTTAGAATATGTATATGTATTAAAACTCAAAAACGGCTAAACCGATTTTAGTGCTATTTGCCAAAGCGTATTACAAATTTGTATATCATCGCGGTATGACACCAGGCTCACGATCAATTAAGAAATATTTAGAAAAAAGTCGAAAAAATCTTCCATCTTATAAAAAACTATAAAAGATACACATATTCAAACTATAATTATAACGTTAAATTCGCTGTTGAACATTATAGTAACCCCCTAAAGCAATACGAAGAAAAAAACTTACTTGGGTGGCAAGAATATTTACTAACAAAAAAAAGTGCTCCGACCTATATAGGTACGATTTATAAATCAGGAATAATCACGGAGTAATTATAATAAATATCATAAAAATTATAATAAATAATTTCGTAAGGTGCAAGATAAAATGTATCACTTGACCGGCGCTGCCTTTGGCGATGAGTGATTCTCACATGGGCATTTTATGTGGCATTTTCCTGGGATAGCACAACGGGACACTTATACGTGTTGTTACTAAATATCTGTACTTCCAATGTTTACAAAGAAATTCGTAAATAAATTATTTGTATAAGAAGCACATATTAATACAATGGTAGATTAAATCAAATAAATATGTTTAAATGTAAAACGATTCGCAGCATCGCAAACGATGGTAGCATATTATCAATTGCAACATACTACTGTGTCAATCACCTGTATTGTCAGTTATTATTACAGAACACTTTGCTTGGTTATATGCAGTGATGGCATCCTACCGGATCGGAACGGTTCGCGCGAACCGTTTCTTAAATTATTGAAACCTTAGGGAACCGGTTGTTAGAATTATTAAAAATAAATGAATTAATCTGACTTCATTTTTCTGAATCGTGCGCCGTGCCCTGCAGTGTTGCAAATGTAATATTTATTTTATTGGTTATTAATAACATGCTCTTAAAATTTATTCCTTATATTTAATAAATGGAAGGATTTGTTTTCACTCTTAAAAATACAGAATAGGTTCCTAGATATCACATGACTTTATAGAACCGCTTTCTGAAAATTTAGGATGCCATCACTGCTTATATGTATATCAATAACAACATTTTATAGAAATATTGATGTTGTAAATTTTTTTCCCAAAATCGATTCAAGATATATGTTACCATCGATATCTTGTGAACCGATATTCATTTCTTAACAATGATAAATGGGAAATCGTATGGACCTCTTTGGTTACATAATATTCTTTAGTGGTTAGTGACTCTTTTTATCAAAAACTCTCGTCTCAGAGTTGATAGATCAAATGGTTTTCATGTTTTTAGAAAGAAGGTTCACCCAGTGGAAACAGTTGGGAACAAGTACAGTATTCACTAACAAGTGTATCGTATTCATCTTCTGTACCTTTTGTGCTTGTAAATCTTTCCGTCACTTAGTTTTGTCATATATATGTATGAAACATTTTAACAAAATTTTGAAAAGGAGATTTAAATTTTACATTTATTCAGATGTTGTTTCTTTTTAAAACATTGAAAATTTGTTTTAAGGTTTTAGTATGTCTGGCCAAGAAACCAATAAGACTCGTTTACAATAGGTCCATAGCACAAGTGGTCCATAAGATATTTAATGACTTTCCTTGTTCTATTTATAATATGAACAACTGTTAGTAATAAACAGAACAACGAAAGTCATTTATTATCTTATGGATCACTTGTGCTATGGGCCTATTATAAACGAGGCTCTACGCTGTCACTCATGTGCCTATCGATCTGTCTATCTGCCTGTTTTTACAGTTGAAATCCGGCATTCATATACAATTTTTGACCCGTTAAAGGTAAATTGCTGAGGCTAAAAAAACACATTGAGTGAAAAATATGAATAAATACCAAGTCTACAAGTATGAAATGCGTTTTTTTTTCTTTTTTAATAAAACACATTAAACTCAAAAGAACAGTAAAAGTTTATTTATTCAAAATATGCTCCATTAGAAGTTATACATTTTCCCCATCTTTCAGGCAATATGTGAATACCTCGCCAGTAGAACTCTTCCCCTTTCCCCGCAAACCATTCATCGAGCCATTCTTTCACATTTTCATATGAACAAAAGTGCTGCTCGGCAAGTGCGTGATCCATTGATGCGAACAAGTGGTAATCTGAAGGGGCCAAGTCTGGTGAGTAAGCGGCATGGGGTAGCATTTCCCACTTGAGTGCCTCCAATGTGTTGCAAACTGCTTTTGCCTTATGTGATGGAGCGTTATCATGAAGAAAGATTACTTTGTGCTGTCTTCTTTCGTATTCTGGTCGTTTTATGAGCAGCGAATGGTTCAATTCGATCAGTTGTTGTTGGTAGCGTTGGGTGTTAACTATTTCACCAGGTTTTAACAATTCATAATAGACACCACCCTTTTGGTCCCACCAAGTATAGAGCATTGTCTTTTTGCCAAAGCGATTCGGTCTAGCAATTGATGTGGATGGTGAGTCTGGGTTCACCCATGATTTTTTGCGTTTGGGATTTTCAAAATAAATCCATTTTTCATCGCCAGTAATGATACGATGCAAAAAAGACTTTCTTTTGTATCGTGCAAGCAAAATTTCACAAGTGTTTTTGCGTTTTTCCATCTGCCTCTCATTCAATGCATGTGGAACCCATCTGCCTTTCTGGATCTTACCCATCTCTCGTAGGCGATTGGAAACAGCTTGTTGACTAACGCCTAACTGCTCTGCTAGTTGTTTTTGTGATTGACTATCGTCTTCCTGTAGCAATGTTTCCAATTTTGTATCTTCATATTTTTTTGGAGGTTTTCCATGTTCTTTGTCTGTAAGATCAAAGTCACCACTTTTGAAACGCCGAAACCATCGGTCATACGTATCTTGCGATGGAGCATATTCACCATAAGCTTCTCGAAGCAGTCTGTATGATTCAGCAGCAGTTTTTTTCAAATAAAAACAAAACAGTAGTCCGCGAATGCTCTTTATTTGGCACGAAATTTAACATTTTTAACACAGTAAAACAAAACTATATGATCACTTTTAAAATTATAACCTAATTATAATATAATTATAACGCATTTGACACTTAATGATAACTTAACAAAACGCCATATGTGTTGAACCTTTGAACTATACAAACAGTTTGCGCGGCAAGTTTGAAAAAAATCCGCATTTCATACTTGTAGACCTGGTATATATTTAACGAAGAAGTTATTATACAAGGTATCCCAAATGACCTGCTAAGCATGTGGATCTCGAGAACGGTAAGAGTTACGAGATCGGTTAAATTAGACCAAAGTTGCAGCATTGAGGGACTATTTTATAGATGTTTTTGTTCTAAAAAAATACATAGGTTACTAGATATTAACGAAAATGTTAATTTTAATTTTTCATATGGAGCTTATAATAGGTTATGATAATTTTGAATAGAACTTTTTTCTTGCTATTCAACCATAATGAATTCCTATTTTATTTTTGTAAATAATATGAAAAAATAAGAAAAATGTTTCAAAATAATCGCTTGTCACACATGTGCTCTGCGTTGTTCTGCAAGTTCTCGAGTTCGAATCCCGTTCAGATATGGAATTTTAAAAATAAAAATTGTCCTGGCTAATTGCCGAAGTAGCGAAGGCCAAATCATATATTTACGAAAATAAAATAAGGCTTTTTATCTATGGTTGAATAACAAAAAAAATTAGAATTGGCCCCAATAACATGAAAACGGTACGCGATATAAAAGAAAAATTGAGAACCTCTGCAAATTCACCTTGAAAAAGTGCCTCAAGAAAGTGCACCACCTTAAAATTTAATTTTGGAAGTTATGTTACTAACCTATGTACTTTTTTAGGAAAACAAAGACATATAGATGTCTTTGTTTTTGGTTCCTTAATGTGGCAACGTTGGTCTCATTTAACCGACCTTGTATCTTTTACCGTTCTCGAGATCCCCCATGCTTATTTGAGACACCGTGTATATAATTAAGAGTTATTTTGTAAACTCTTGAAAATGGCGTAATAGCCGAAATATGTATCGAGAAATTAATATATAGTGAAACCTACCTGGTGTTCTTAATTGAATTTTTTTAAGAAATATATCTTTCCTTTTTAAATTTTTAGTGGGGTATCAAATGGAAACTTTTAATACATGGTTAGAATGAGTTAAAAATAGTTTTTAAATATACAGGGTGTTTGTTTGAAACGCCGAAAGGGCCCACTTAAAGACTATAATAGGAATTCTGCAGTGCTTCCGGTTTCAACGGAAATTGTTTGATATTCTATCTAGCATAGGGAATCGGTACTTTAATTATTTTTTTCTTTAAAGTACATTAAATCAGCTTTACAAGGATATCAAAATATCATACTTTTAACCATTTCAAAATGGCGACCATTTATTTACAAAATAATAAATAACATAAATCGTACAAACTTATACATAGAAAGCTTTGAAAATGATTTTGTTACATAAAAAAAAAAAACACATAACACCTGCAAATTTTCTTGCCTGTTAGTACGAGTTTGATATGAAAGGTGATAGCATCAAATCGTTTGTAATTACGTACGTTATTCAAATGAAGAAATGACAGATGTGGTTCTGACGTTCGGGGAATGTCACATAAATTCTGTTAGGGCCCAGCAACTCTATCAAGAAAGGTGTCCTGAAGGTAAAGGTTAGAAGACTTAGAACATAGAGTAAGAACAGCCATCAGGGAAATTCAAGAGTACCTATACCGTTCGAGTTTTTATTACGAATGAGAAACTGCGTGGATAACAAGGGCGGTCATATTGAACATTTGTAAGTTTTCCTTAGTTTATTACTAACTTTAGTCATATTTTGTTTTATTGTTTTTCCTAGTTAGATAATGTTAAATCTTTTTATAATTTAGTTTCTACGAATTTTATGTTATTTATTATTTTGTTAATAAGTGGTCGCTATTTTGAAATGGGTAAAATTAAGTATGATATTTTGATATCCTTGTGAAGCTGATTTAATGTACTTTCAAGAAAAAAGAATTAAAGTACCGATTCCCTATGCTAGATAAAAACAATTGAACAATTTTTTGTTCGCGCTGAAACCGGAAGTGATGCAAATTTTTTATTATAGTCCTTAAGTGGGCCCTTTTGTCTAGTTTAACTTTTCTTCTGAAGAATATTTTGTATCTCTTAAAATAAGGTGTTAATCGAGGTGCGGCGTTTCAAAATTGATTGGTGTTTCTAGTTTAAGATGAATCCTATGTATTATGGACTAAAAAAATAAATAAATATCTTTAAGCACATTGTTGAATTTCACTGAAAACTTTGTAATAGTATACAAGCTATAAGATGCAAGCTTATTGTCTGAAGTCAATAGGCTTAGTTTATTAACTATAACTTATGACACATACTTTCTCCCTCCCTTATTTCCCAGAGGGGTTGGTTTGCTAATAATAATTCAGCAGAACTTTTGATCATATGCACTTTTTATATTCAACAAATTATCTATATTTTTTACATATATTTGAATCACATGGGTAAAAACCTAGCACGCGAGTTTTTATTAAATATTTAATAATTGGACAAATTTTATTCTTACTATTTAATTCATCAAAATCTATCAAAAATATAATGTAAACACCGGAGATTGTTCGTTGATTCAGTTGTATGATAATTTTTTAAATTCGCTACTCTTTATGAATTATTTACAAAATTTAATTTACAGTGATTCCCTTGCATAAACAGTGTAGAATCTTCGTAAGTCTTTCATCGTGATATGTTTTTTTGTGTAGGACCAGTTGTTTATGTTTTAGTGATTTCATTTTAAAAACAGCATATTAATACCTATTATATCACTTTTTGCTATAACATCTGATCAGTAACAGCCCGTGACCATAAGAGGTTATGCGACGACTCTTTTTTATACTATTAAAAATGCAAAAATATACAGGGTATATTTTGGGAACGATTTAAGCATTACTAACCTCTTTATTATAAGAGATACGAAACAGATTAAATTAAGGAAGACCAAGTAAATGGTAACGTAGTTACATAAGTTCCACCTTGGATGCTACCGCATCTGCCTGAGAATCTCACATTAACCAAGTTTAACATTAACCAACATTAACCAACATGTGCTACAAAGAACACTGGTCTCTAGCTTCGAGGATACTGTCATTTTTACTGACGGTTAAAAATCCAGAACCAGGGTTGGGTGTCCGTTCGTTGTTTTGAATCCACGCTAGCAGTTTCAGTACAGTTTGTACTCCATAACGAGTGTGTACCTTGCTGAGCTGCACGCTATTTTTAAGGTCCTGTGTTTTGTTTTCTCAGAGCAAAGTCATCCAAGTGTTATCTTAACGAACTCGCTGAGCATTCTGAACAGTATCCAAGATCCAGATCCAGTGTATCCTCTTTTACTAAATATCTGGTTTGTACTCTACAATCCGAATGCTCAAAATGTGAGGGTAGAACTGTTTTGGATACCGGGACATGTTCATATTAAAGATAATGAAGCGGCTGATGTCGCTGCAAAATCCACCTCCCACAGACCTACGATTGATGTGAGTTTCATATTTCCAAATTAAACAAAGAGTCATCTGAAAGATCTTGTTTTATTAAGGTGGCAGAATGAGTGGAGCAGCATACAGGATGTTAAGACACATTAAGGGAGACGTTAAATCAAGGAGTTTTTCTTTCAGGAATAACCGCGCGAGGAAACCGCCATTACACGCCTCCGTTTGTCTGTGTTACACATTTTAACTCAGTGTGTACAGTTCGAGGACGTCAAGAAGAGGTTAGGACTGTGCTATGACCTATCAGTTGCTTTAGGGACGACAGGGTACTCATGGACAGGCTGATCATCTTCCTGGGGGAATCAGAATAACTATTTTTTGTATGAAGTCTTGCACTTTATTTTAATATGTTTTATTATTAGACTGTGATATTTGAAGATAATTGGCCCCTTAACAGCCTCTTACCATCACCGTGCGTCTGTTCAATTTTTCGAATATACCTTCTATTTTATTTATTAGTGTTTGCCCGTGGAAGGTTTCTTTTATTGTATATGTGTAAGATTTTATTTAATTATTTATTGCTTAAATTATTGATTTTAATATATCTTTTTCATATTGGAGGGTTGTGCTGCGCAAATAGCCATAATTGCTGTGCACCAAAATTTTTAACTAACTAACAATTCCCTCCTCATAAATTTAATAAACTTTTGGTGCATAATGTGTATCTGTAAACAGTATTTAAGTTTTAATTTTATAAGTTTATCTCATTGCTTTGCGGAAAGCCGAACCTAGCAAGCAGTTGTTAAATAAAAATAGTAAAAATCTACAATGTTTTTATCCAAAATATTATTAAATGCTTCTCAAAAACACACTGTATATATTCATTTTGGTTTCATCTATCAATATTTTTATGTATCATTATATGCATAAAAATATAATGATTGCAAAATAATGCAATAATTTGTATGTTTATAATAACATTTTATTAATGTAATGTCTTATCGAATATTTAGATATTTAATTAAGATAGCACTAGACTTAAAAATAGTCCCTTGCTATTAGACATGGCTGTTAGCAATTACAGCAATGAAAACATCCAATAAAATTCCGATAAGATTCACATACAAATTTGCATTAGTGAAAGAAATGCGAATGAATTTAACTTATAAAATGTGATTCTCACGAAAAATTTTATATCCTAGTTTCTTGTAATGCTCCACGAGTAATTATAAGAAAATTACTAAATTTGTTTATTTTTCTTCATAAATGTAGTTGAGATGTCGTTTCACTTGTCTCATCTGTCGAGCCGCCTCTGTAATTTGTGCAAAAATAAATAAACTAATTAAGAAAATAATTGATGTGAGCGACAGATGATTATTTAATATCAATCTGTTGTCAATTATATTGGCAATTAGGAGGTCATAGGGTCACGTTAGAGGTCTGGGAGTCTGGGAGCGGCGAATTATTGGTTTCAGTGACGACAACTGATTAGGTGCGGCATACACATCAACTGAATGGGAACAATATTGTTCCATCAAATGTCATAGGGCATTAAACTTAATTTTATGATATTTGCAAAAATATTATTATAGCCAAATAAATTCGTGCGGTTCTTCATATCTACATACATGCAGGGTGTTTTTGGGGGAACTGTTTAAGCATTGATAACTTCTTTATTTTAAGAGAAACGAAGAAAATTAATTTAAGACGCATTTTAATCTGCAATCAATATTAAATTAGAAAAACAATTGAGCATCAAATAAACGAGTTAATTAAAAATATATACAGTGAAACCTCTATCTATAGTTCCTCGAATAATAGTTTTCCCGTATGTGTCGTTATTTCTTGCGGTTCCCAATTAATTTCATACAAAACACGCAAAAATAGATCGCATCGATCTTTTCTCTATGCATCATTTTACCGCATTAATCGTTCAAATCGTTTAAAAAATGTAATTTGTAACACCGAAAAATTTTTTTGCGGCAATAAAAAAGCCAAAAAGCAAATGACGATGAAAGATTATATACAATACAAAGTTTTTTTTTTTTTTTGTCTGCATGCAGTTTCCTTTATTATTTTGTTACGATATTTTTTATTTAAACAAATTGATTTATACCTGAAACATGTATCATTTTTAGAATAAGTATGTATGTACATATTAAACATTTAAATATGTATTAATGTGTTTTTTTCTATATGCCCGCATTCATTGTTTTCCCGCATCCATAGTTTATTTCAATAGGTCCCTTCAAAAACGATAGATAGAGGTTTCACTGTACATCATTTTTTAATAGATCCCCTTTTTAGGGTTTTGTAGGTATGACCAAAAAAACCCTTATACCGTTATTTTGTCGTCTGTCTGTCTTTTCGGTAAAAATTGTAGCCAAACGGCTAAACCTGGAGAATTGAAATTTGGCATGCTCATACAACTCTTTGACCCGCACATAGGAAAAATACTAAAACATATCCCCCTAAAAATATAATCAAATATGTTCTCATCAAAAAATAAATGTTTTTTAAATTCTGAGTCAATCAAATGAAAGCCCTTAGTACGTGGATTAATGATCAAAATTTTATTTTTCATAATAAATTATTTTGAAGCGATTTTTGCTAAAATTGTGCAAAAAAAAATGTCCCACATCCTGTAGCCCAGATGGTTTAAACTAAAAATCTGAAAAAAATCTGAGTAATGTACATTGATTTGAACCAGAATAGTACAATAGATCAGATTATGTTTTCGGAAAATAACGTATTTTTTATGTTTTTTTGTTGACGATGCACAAAAACGTTATAATTATATAACACGCTATATTGTAAGGCGCATCCTGGTCTAATTGTTACGTTGCTCGCTAGCTACTCAGAATTCTAGGGTTCGCTACCGGCGAGAGGAGACTACATCAAATTCATTGCGAAAGATGAGAGAGAAATTGAACATGCTACTAAAAGTTGAATCAATAAGTGAAGAACTAGGTATACGGTTAAATAGATCATAAACTAAGCTAATAATCAGTAAGCCCTGGCCCATCACTAACGTTACTCATTTCTTACCAGGGTTGATGCTCAGAGGAAAAAAATGTCGTGTTACTCTAGCCAAATCTGTTGTCACCAAACTAACAAAGGATATGGAAAGACAAGAACATCATACTGAAAACAAAAATTAAACTAGACCAATCTCTGGTCTATTCAATTGATCTCTATGCTGCGGTGTCCTGGACACTGAAAGTCACAGACAAGAGTAAGCAAGAGTTCTTTAGGTTATGTTGCTGGAGGCGCATGTTGTGAAAACCGTGGACCACAAAGCGTACTAATGCTTCAATTATAGAAAAAATTCAAATACCAACCAGACATTCCACGCGCGTTCAGTAAAAAATCATCCAATATTGCAATCAGGTATCAGGCAGGATTTTTGACAACCTAGAAAAATTGTCATCCAGGCCAAAATTGAAGATACCCGCCCAAAATAAAGACCTT
Organism: Liopterus haemorrhoidalis; assembly: GCA_963971575.1. Classification (NCBI taxonomy): domain Eukaryota; kingdom Metazoa; phylum Arthropoda; class Insecta; order Coleoptera; family Dytiscidae; genus Liopterus; species Liopterus haemorrhoidalis. The sequence goes on from OZ020619.1 coordinate 16,252,789, forward strand.
CTGAAAGATTGATAGATCAAATAAAAGACTATACCGAGTCTAAATTAGAAATCAGTCTCAGAAATGTAAAATACCGGCAGAAATGGTGCGAGATTGTACAAATAGGCTGAATCTGTAGCCTCACGCGTCACGACTCCTCAATACTGAGATAAACGACTAGAAAAAAGATTTACACCTCAAGATCTTTCATTTGATACCCCAAATAATATTTTTAAATGTTCATATATATTTTCGTTAAATAAATATTGGTTTATATTATGTTATGAAATAAATGTTGATTATTTAATCTAAATGATTATAAAATGACTATATTTTTCTTTCACTTTGTTTCTTTTTGTTCCGTCAGGGAGGTAATTTTGGTATTGTTTCAGAAATAAAATTTCATACTTAAATTCAATATAATCATCCAATTAGAGTAAAATATAAAAATGTTAAATGATAAAAAATAATCTATTTCTTAGAAAGGACATTCAAGATAAGGGTAGACATGTGTATTATTGTAACTTGAGACTTTTATAAAATTAAAATGAAAAGTGAATCGTAAATTCTTAATCAGATGACAATTCTGTCAATAAATTAGATTAGGACCATATGGGAAATCTATTAATTTCTTAATATGTCTTAAAATAAATATTAGTTTGGATACTTATTTGAGTTGCCACCAATAAATTGTGGTGTGAGTTTGTTAAGACTGAGGTCAAGAGGGTGTGAAACGACATTTTACAGTTGAAGCAATGTAAGCCGCTCAGGGCAGTCATCAGAGTAGTTATCTCTAAAGTGACTCTGAAGATGTTAAGTCATATTTAAAGGGAGTTGGTTTTTAAGGGACATAGGGTTGAGACGTATTTAGAGGAGTAGAGTTTGTTCATCTTGGGTTAAAGATATTTAGAGTGTTCGGTCGCGTAACAAGTAATTCCGTATAAACGTTAGTGTAGTGCCCATCAAAAGAGATGGAAGGACAAGATTCAGAAACATATGACAGACAATTGAAGGGCCAAGTGGATGAAGGTGTTATGCAGCATTTTTAAAATTTTTACATTTTCGTTGGAATGAGGTTATATAAGCCCCTTTTATCTTAACCACAACAGTCAGTTTCCAATCTATATATATAAAAGGCAGTGTCCTGACTGACTGACTGACTGACTGACTGACTGACTGACTCACTCATCACCGCCCAGCCCGAACCCCTTGGCCTAGAAACTTGAAATTCGGAGAGTATATTCCCTTCATGACGTAAGCACCCACTAAGAAGGGATTTTTCGAAATTCCACTCCTAAGGGATGAAAAGGGGTGAAATGTGATTTCACGAATTCCTTAATATCTCTTAGGGCCGATGGGATATCGACTTAGTTTTTGCTTACAAGTATTACCCATACAAATGCCGAAAAACCAATTTCGGGATTTTGCCCTAATCAACCCCTAAAGGGGTGAACCTACAATCGGGGTGGATTATACATCCCATTGTATTTCCTGTGTTCGTTTAGTTGCAAGTTTACTTTTTGGCACATAGGTGTCTTTTTAAAATATCTCGAAATGGTATTGACAGTTTTTTGAAATTTCACCCCTAAAGGGTGAAAAGGGGTGAATTGTGATTTTAAGGATTCTTTAATATCTCTTAGGACCAATAAGATATCGATTTACTATTTGCTTGCAAAGATTATCCATACAATTACCGAAAAACTTATTTCAGGAATTTGTCCTAATCAACCCCTAAAGGGGTGGATCTACAATCGGGGTGAGTTATACATTCCGTCGTATTTCCTGTGTTCGTTTAGTTGCAATATTACTTTTTAGCACACATGAGTCTTTTTAAAATATCTCGAAAAGGTTTTAGTAGTTTTTTAAAATTTCACCCTTATAGGGTGAAAAGGGGTGAATTATGATTTCAAGTATTCCTTAATATATCTTAGAACCAATAAGATATCGACTTGCTTTTTGCTTACAAATATTACCTATACAAATACCGAAAAACATATTTCAGGTTTTGGCCTAATCAACCCCTAAAGGGGTGGATCTACAATCAGGGTGAATTATACATCCTGTCGTATTTCCTGTGTTCATTAGTTGCAGCATTACTTTTTGGCACATAGGTGTCTTTTTAAAATATCTCGAAACGGATTTGTCAGTTTTATAAAATTTCACCCCTAAGGGTTGAAATGGGGTGAATTATGATTTCAAGAATTCCTTAATATCTCTTAGAACCAATAAGATATGGACTTACTGTTTGCTTGCAAAGATTATCCATACAATTACCGAAAAACTTATTTCAGGAATTTGTCCTAATCAACCCCTAAAGGGGTGGATCTACAATCGGGGTGAGTTATACATTCCGTTGTATTTCCTGTGTTCGTTTAGTTGCCACATTACTTTTTAGCACATAGGTGTCTTTTTAAAATATCTCGAAAAGGTTTTGATAGTTTTTTAAAATTTCACCCCTAAAGGGTGAAAAGGGGTGAATTGTGATTTCAAGGTTTCCTTAAATCTCTTAGGGCCAATAAGATATTGACTTGCTTTTTGATTACAAAGATTACCCATACAAATACCGAAAAATATATTTCAGGATTTTGTCCTAATCAACCCCTAAGGGATGGATCTACAATCGGGGTAAATTATACAACCCGTCGTATTCCCTGTGTTTATTAAGATATAAGGTTTCTTTTTGGCACATAGGCGTCTTTTTAAAATATCTCGAAATGGTTTTGACAACTTTTTTCAATTTAACCCCTAAAGGGCGAAAAGGGGTGAAATGTGATTTCAAGGATTGTTTAATATTTTTTACCACCAAAAAGACATCCACTTGGTTTTTGCTTACAAAAACTACCCTTGCAAATGCCGAAAAACCAAATTTTTGATTTTGTCCTAATCAACCCCTTAAAGGGTGGATCTGCAATCGTGGTGTATTATACATCCCGCCGTATATCCTGTGTTCGTTTAGTTGCAACATTACTTTTTGGCACATACGTATCTTTTTAAAATATCTCGAAATAGTTTTGACATTTTTTTAAAACTACCCCCAAAAGGGTGAAAAGGGATGAATTGTGATTTCAAGGATTCCTTAATATCTCTTAGGACCAATAAGATATCGACTTGCTTTTTGCTTACGAAGATTACCCATACAAATACCGAAAAACTTATTTCAGGTTTTGGCCTAATCAACCCCTAAAGGGATGGATCTACAATCAAGATGAATTATACATCCCGTCGTATTTCCTCTGTTCGGTTAGTTGCAACTAAAAGGGTGAATTGTGATTTCAAGGATTCCTTAATATCTCTTAGGACCAATAAGATATCGACTTGCTTTTTGCTTACAAAGATTACCCATACAAATACGGAAAAATATATTTCAGGATTTTTGTCCTAATCAACCCCTAAACGGTGGATCTACAATTGGGGTGAATTATACATACCGTCGTATTCCCTGTGTTTGTTGAGTTATAAGGTTTCTTTTTGGCACATAGGCGTATTTTTAAAATATCTTGAAATGTTTTGACAATTTTTTTAAATTTAACCCCTAAAGGGTAAAAAGGGGTAAAATGTGATTTCAAGGATTGTTTAATATTTTTTAGGACCAATAAGATATCTACTTGGTTTTTGCTTACAAAAACTACCCATGCAAATACCGAAAAACCAATTTTTGGATTTTGTCCTAATCAACCCCTTAAGGGGTGGATCTACAATCGGGATGAATTATACATCCCGTCGCATTTCCTGTGTTCGTTTAGTTACAACATTACTTTTTGGCACATAGGTGTTTTTTTTTTTTAATATCTCGAAATGATTTTGACATTTTTTTTTTAATTTCACCCCTTAAGGCTGAAAAGGGGTGAAATGTGATTTCAGTAATTCCTTAATTCTTTTAGGACCAATAAGATATCGACTTAGTGTTTGCTTACAAAAATTATTCATAGAAATGCCGAAAAACTTATTTCAGGATTACGTCCTAATCAACCCCTAAAGGGGTGATTCTACGAACGGGGTAGATTATACATCGCGTCGTATTTCCTGTGTCTTTTTAAAATGTCTCGAAATGGTTTTAACAGTTTTTTATCTTAAACAAATATCACCCCTAAAGGGTGAAAAGAGGGAATTGTGATTTCAAGGACGCCTTAATATCTTCTAGGATCAATAAGATATAGACTTTGTTTTTGGTTATAAAAATTACCCATACAAATGCCGAAAAATGTATTTCAGGATTTTATCTTAATCAACCCCTAAAGGGGTGAATCTACATTCGGGGTGAATTATAGAACCCTTTGTATTTCCAGCGGTTGTTGAATTATAACATTCCATTTTGGCATATATGTTTTCACAGTTTGACAGTTTTCTTTCACTCCTAAAGGGTAAATTAGTATTTTTTTGTTAAAAATAAAAAATTCGGAGAGTACATTTTTCAGTATGAAGTAAGAACCCACTAAGAAAGGATTTTTTCAAGTTCGACCCCTATCTGGTGAAAAGGAGTAAAATGTTTTTTCACGGTTCCTCAATATCTCTAAGGACAGATGAGATATCGACGAGATTTTTTGTTACAAAGGTTACCCATACACAAGTTTAAAAACAAACTGCGGATTTTATGCCAATGAGACCATCAATATACCGTAGCGAAGCACGGGTTTTCAGCTAGTTATCTATATTTTGGAAGATACAGATAGATAAAGGTTGTGATAGAAATGTACAGTGACTTCAAGTACTTTTTTTTAGGTATCACATAGTAGCGAAAGAAGTAAAAATGTAGTAATTTGTGGAAAAAATCTAATTCTCGCAATATAATATATTTGACAGGTTTTCAATTGATGTAATAAGCGGAGAACTAGCGAAAAATAAAAAACACAATAACTTACTAAATGTCAATTAACTCAGAACTTAAAATTTGTAACATAACACCGTCATCCATTTGCCCCTTCAATTGGTTATTTGGACCAGTGGTTAAATTAGTGTTGTAAAGTGTGTCTAGTGTGTGTGTGAATGTGTGACTCATTTAGATTTAGCTGTATCAACGTAATTAATTGTGAGTCTAGTGTAAATAACGTAAATATTTAAACCGTATCGTAATTAAAGTAGATTAGTTAAAATGAGGACTTTAATTGAACAACCCTTAACTCCTTCCTGAGAATCATAGCAGACTTCATCCGCTCGCAAGTCTTGGAAACCCATAATGTGAGGGAGACCTAGAGTTTCAGGGATGAGAGTAAGAACAAATGAACTGTACCGATATTATACTTAAATTACTCAGCCAACCCGGGACATTTCATATTATATATCAGAGGTCCCCCATAGTTCTTCATATTGAATAAACAATATGAATTCACCCCGTGACAATATTTAGTCGAAATAAGAACTCTCTGCTTCTGTGCACTTTTGCCAACGAATAGCTTATTTATGCCAGTATAAAATTAAGGAGTTCTGGGAGATGATAAAAACAGAAAAGTTCTTGTCTGCAGCACCTTAGTTAGCTTATGTTATATTCTTGATAAAAATTTTCAAATGTTTATGCAAAGGATAATCATTTAAAAACAAGTCAAGTGAGTATGATGGGTAAGGTAGCGTTTCATTGCTCAATTGGTTTAGATTTTGTATCATATTTACAATTATATTTATTGTTTTGAGTCATATGTACAACGTGCGAGTACACATAGCATAAGCAGCCCTGTGTGCTACTGAAACGGTCTTTTCTGACTTTATTACCTTCAGTCAGAGTTGGGCATTATTTAACTAAATTTTCAATCAACTAAAAATTTGAATGGAAATGTAATCAAAGTAAATTAATCACTATTTATTCAATCAATAATGGATGTAATCAAAAATCTTTAACTAAATGATAATCATTAGTTTCAAATCATTAGTTTTTAATCATATTTTGTCAAAAAAAAATTGAATTGCTTGAATCTATTTATCATCATCATCATCATAGGCGCGACAGCCTGAAGTGAGAAAAGGCCTCCCGTTTCCAGGTTTCATGACCATGTTTTCAATCTATGTACATTCAAGAGTAATATGGTCAGTACTACCTTCATTGTTTAGCGTACACAGAGAGGCACCTACAGTTTAAAGCCGGTTGCGAACGGTTAAGCAGAACCTGTAATTTGTATAAATATTATTACACAAATTATTTGACATAATAGGAATTGAATTCACGTCCGTGCCCTTCCTCAGTGTTCAACTAGCAGATACAAGCGGTTTAACGTTTGCAGCTACAGGCTAGCCCTTGAATCTATTTATATATTATATAGAAACAACTATTTGGCTACCTTTAGAATCAATATGTTTTTTAAATGCAATAAATGCATCGTTTCAGTGTCGTCTTTTAGGATGAGATATAAAATTCGATGAATTTTATATCCTTTAATTTCAACTTTAGGTTGGCCTTGACTGCATTGAGCAATGACCTTATTTTGTTCTACACAGCTTTTTCCGGCTAAATATTGAATAAAAACATACCATCTACTATTTTCGATTTGAATAAAACATTTCTTCTTTTACCGTCATTGGCTGATTGAGTAGATGCACCAAAAAATTCACGCGTATCGTCACTCATGTTTGCGAAAAAATACAAATATATAATTGTAATTGTAACTGTACAATGTATAAACACTAAAAGCCAATGAACAGTGAAAGTGAAAAAATCAAATCTCAATCCTGATTTTAGTTTCAATCATAACTAAAAATTTAATCATGACAGTAAATAATTAATTTAGTTGCCAATGTGAATAACTACATTATGAGTGATGCACCTTACTCATTAATCAAGTCTTGAAATTATATTTTTAATCTCAATCCTCAATCATTAGTTTGATTGCAATTTGCCCAACTTTGCCTTCAGTACCCCAGAATTTTGGGCAACTGGCATGAACAACCTTGTAACTTGTTGAAAGGAGTAACAGAAGTAGAGAGTTCTTTTTTCGACTAAATATGATTATTAGAAGAAATTTCAGGTTACAGTCATTTACAGTATTTGATCAAATAACCGACATTTATTTCGGAAGCATCTAATAATTTTCACGGGATGTGTTTTTTCCTTTTTTGAAGAGTCCGTTTTTTTTCCTATATGTATGTCAAGAAAAGTATACTCGTGCCAAATTTCAATTCTCTAGGACCACAATTTTAATTTTCTTGGTCATACCTACAAAACTCTACAAAGGATGCAAATAAGTGCTGAATAATATAGGAATGTAGGAAAAAAGGTTTTAGTTAAACCGCATACAGAGCTCTTAAATCAATAGCTTATAGACTGTCAGACCAATTCTGTAACCCAGTTACTATGATCATAGTAACAAAATTTGTCACTATGAGCAAGGTCAGTTACTATCATGAATGAAAGTCATTATACTTTTTATAATATTTTATCTTGTAGTAACGTTACTACACAGTAAATTTTTACAGAATTGATATGTGTAACTTGTACTCTATTGACTGTCACTAGCCAGTTTGTCATATGGTAAGACGTGAAACCGTTCACACCTCTAAATGTAATACGTTGTTCGTTGTGGATTGTGGATAATTTTCTAAACTTATAGCTTGTGGGTTGTTTTAATGAGACAGACATATAAACACACTGGCTTTTTGGTGGCCGGTAGGAGTAAATTTAATTGAAGTTTTAAAAACATTAAAATGGAAATTTTTTGAGATGATGCAGTAAGTTGTTTTATAAAGATTTTTGCAACTAAATTTTGCAAAAATATTTGGTAAGTTATTATTATTATACAACAGGTGGGCGGTATGAAAATTTTTCTACCAATAGAGATGCTAAAGTGGGCGGTAGGTATGAAAAGGTTGAGTACCCCTGTTGATGCATTTACATAACCTAACAAAATGTCATCATTAACAAATCTTGCCCAAAATTACAAAGACGGACAGTAAATGTTATCAGTTTATGGAATTATGTTAGGTTTAGTTAGTTAAAATCTAGAAGAACAGAATTATAAAAACGATAATAGATAAAAAAAAACTTTTACGAAGCCATGTAATTGGTTTAAAGACACACAGATGTTGGACTATTCGTAACCCACTAATTTCTAACTGCTCTAAACGGTAAGCTATTCAAGAAGGATGATAAGGCAAACTGTCACAATTGCAGAGGCATTACCTTGCTAAATGTTGCAAGTAAAGTTCTCTCCCTTATCATATTGGAAAGAATACAGGATAGCTTAGAGCCATTCATCCGTGAAGAGCAGGCTGGATTTAGACCTAACAGGTCCTGCACAGACCAAATTAATACACTACGATTAATTCTGGAACAAGCAACGGAATGGAGGTCTCCAGTCTACCTTCTGTTCGTTGACTTTGAAAAAGCCTTCGATAGACTTAACCGCAATATACTGTGGCAGATATTGGAAAAAACGGTATCCCGATCAAAATTATAAATCTTATTAAAAGCATGTATACTAATTCAACATGCAAAGTTGTACACCGTGGGAAAGTAAGCAGTCCCATTCAGGTACAGTCGGGAGTGAAGCAAGGCTGCCTATTGTCCCCACTGCTATTTCTTATCACTATAGATGCAGTATTGCGTGCAACAAACTCCTCGCAAAGATGCATCCAATGGAACCTTGCCACTCGCCTAGAGGATCTGGACTACGCTGACGATCTCTGCCTACTTGCCCAGTCACTTCAAGACATGCAAAGTAAACTGAACGATCTGGACAGCTTTGCTAGTATAGCAGGGCTTAAGATCAACGTGAGCAAAACAAAAGATATGCGCGTAAACATCGTAAATACTCGAAATATTCACCTTCAAGATGCGACCATAGACCGAACCTCCAAATTCTGCTACCTGGGCAGCATTGTTACCGAAGACGGGGGAGGTAACGTGGATATCATGTCCAGAATTCAAAAAGCAAAGGTAGTGTTTGCCTCTTTGAACAAATTCTGGTCATCAGCCCACCTAACCAAGAAAACGAAAATCCGAGTATTTAATAGCAATGTGAAGTCTGTACTGTTATATGCCTGTGAGACATGGTTGGTTAACGAGACATTCACCGATAAACTGCAAGTCTTTGTTAATAAATGTTTAAGAAGGATAATGGGAATCCATTGGCCTGACACCATAAGCAACGAAGAACTATGGCGAATAACAAAACAGTCAGAGATCGGAAATGAGATACGCTTGCGCAAATGGAGATGGTTGGGACACATACTTAGGCGAGACTCAGACAAAATAACCAGACAGGCCCTTCACTGGAATCCGCAAGGGAAAAGGAGGATCGGACGACTGAAGAACACATGGAGGCGCACAGTGGAGAAAGAATTGCGAGACATGGGAAAGTCGTGGGGCGAAATCAAGATCTTAGCCCAGAACCGCACCAGATGGAGATGCTTTATTGAGGCCCTTTGCTCCTCTTGAGGAGTTGTAGGAACTAATATATATATAAACGGTACGTAGAAAGTTAAAACAATGTATAAAAACATAACGCACAACGTGACAACGAACAGTCTACAACGTGTTAATTTAAATAATTCTGAATGCGACTTTACAGTGCCAGTTAACGTCCGGATTCAAATATTGACCGAAGAACATATGTTCATGTGTCGAGCACGTCGTTTTGCAGTTTTACTTACGGTTCAGAATTAAGCACACAATAAATTTAAATGTATGTACATATTATGTAGTAAGTGTAAATATTTACTTACGTTTACAGCTACTGTCTACCAAATTTACTTCCTTTATGAGTTACGCTGAATTAAACAAGTATACATAGTGTGGCGTAGCAATGTTATTCATGTGGTTAAGCAAAACCTTATAGTTGAATTTTTAATAAGTACCTATGAAGTACATGATATTCCGAATTATTACCTATTACATTTGCATAATACGTTTATTAATACGTTTTATACAGGGCGCCTTAATCGTAATTTCACATATAATATGTATTAATAAACGTATAATGTAAATGTAATAGGCAAAAATTAGTAATATCTTGTACATCTGTGGTTTAGGAATTACTTTGACATTTTTTTCCACTAATCAATGCAAAACGGTTTACAAAATCAACTTGCATTAGTACAAAAAAGGCTTTAGTTACAGTGCCAGATAACGTCCGGTTCTAAATTGCAAAAATGTCGGAAAAGCTGAATAAATAAGAATGGACGATTCTAGCTTATCTCCCTTATTCAGTATGTATCTTTCTATCATTGTATAATTATGTACTGAAAAATAAATAACACAATTTAATAATGCTAAAAGCAAAAATGTTTATGTTGCATAAAGGTTTTATAAAATAAGACTATTTTTGACCTATATTAGAAGGACCGGAAACAAACAAAACAAAGCGGAGTACAAAACATATACTATATTTTCTTTTTCAGAAATTATTATTGTTTAACTACAAAATATAATTTCTGATTTAGAGAGACTCTAACTGTTGAAACTAAAGCATGAACTAAAGAAAAAACATACAAATTTATTTAACCAAAAAGAAATATTTTTTCATCATGACAATGACAATGATATATTGATTGACAATGCACGTCCTCGCGAAAAAATTCAGGATTAAATGGGAAATTATTCCACATCCACCGTAATCACCCGGTCTCGAGCCTTCCGATTATAGAGATAAAAAATTTCGAAATATCACCGATGTAGAAAATCACCTGCTCAGTTATTTTAAGTCAAAATTAGATAACTTCTATAGAGAGCGTATCGAAAAATTAGTACAACGTTGGGAAGCCATAATAAATAATGATGGATATTTTATTTTGTAATTATAGATAATAAAAATTTTAGTAAAAAAAAATGTACTCTAAAATAATGGATTTCTGTCCGGTCGCCCTAATATAAGGTGAGCGAAAGGAGAAGGATATTAATTTATTTATTTATTTAAGAACCAACAGGGTGGATCTAAGCTTTCGACGAAGAAATTCAGTGTATTGGTCCCAACGTAAATGAGGATCTACGTGGATTCCAAGAAACTTTTTAGTAATGAGGGTTTTTAAAATTATATTTCCTAGTAGTAAACAGCAGGGTCTGGGAATTGTCCGTGTTTAAGCATAATTTATTGGTGTTAAACCAAGAATTTGCTTCGACTGTCAAGGATCTATTCACGGAAAGAAGAGCACTTAGATTTGAGTTTCTCGTTAATAATGTTGTGTCGTCTGCGTAGAGAACTGTTTTAGAAGTCATAAAAAGGGATAGGTCATTAACGTACATATATTAAAAAGAGTAACAGACCAAGTATGGAACCTTGTGGAACACCAAACTGTAAAGGAAGAGTTTTAGATTTATTGTTGTCAAGCTCAGTAAATTGTTTCCTATCCGATAGATATGATCTAAGCAAGGATCAGCTGTTTTCATCAAAACCATAAAGATGTAGCTTATTTAATAAAATGTTATGCAGTCAAATGCTTTGCTGAGATCTAAGAAGGTACCAACACAGTATTCACCAGCTTGCAGTGCGTTCACAATATAACCGACAAAGTCCAAAACGGCATCAGTTGTGCTTTTGTTAATTCTGAAACCAAACTGAGAGTTGGAAAACAAATCATTTTCAGTAAAATATTGAGTTATTTGTTTGTAAAGCACTTATTGTAAAATTTTTGAAAAAACTGGCAGAATAGAAATGAAGCGGTAATTATTTTCATTACTGATGTCTTCTTTCGTATGCAATGGAAGAACTTTTGCTATTTTTAGCTTGTAGCTAGAATGGCCTACAATTTGCAGTGCCGAACGCCAATATCCGTCACATATATCGTCCATAATTCATTCTGTGACCCAAAAATGTGTTTTCCGAAATATCAAACGAATTTCGTATAAAATGGGTCATTTTCTATTAATTTAATATCGTATATTACGAATTTGTTATCAAAATTGCAATTTTTCGCAATTTTTAGATTTTTTCCCAGTTTTGAGACATGATTATACACTCAGTGAATAATCGAAACAAAATGTTTATAAACGCATATTTGCAGACACTGAGTATATAATCATGTTTAGTCAAAATATGGAAGCAGTGGAACATAGCCAACTCCGCTGCACGTATTAGTCCACAAGGTGACGACCAAGAAACTGACGCCAGATTCTTGTAACGAGGGTGAAGCCAAGCAAGCAGTCACCATGTGAGTGGAAGAAAACTTCTCCAGGCTTCTCGACTCCCGGGTGGGTAGCCCCTGCCTTGGAGATAGGTCCAAGCCGATCCTGGCCAACACGGGGTGGACCGAAGACTTCCTCAACTTTATAGATCACATTATATTGTAAATGTGATATACATATTTAATGAATTTGTTATGTTGAAACCAGGAGATGTGTCTCAATCAAACCACCCACGTGACAATATGATGAAAATGACCTATTTTATACGAAATTCGTTAGACATTTCGGAAATCACTTTTTTGGGTCACAAAATGAATTATGGACGAGATCCTGTAAACCAAGTGACAGATATTCACGTACAATGCGGCAAATTGTAGGTAATGGTTCATTCTACAAATATGTATTTAGCTATTTTGCTCTATCGTAAAAATTAGTTATCGTTATCGTACTTGGCGCGCTATTCTTGTCGCTAACTTAAATCTGCCTCGGTTGACAAATAGGTGCTGCTGGTCAAAATTATTTATTTTTTATAATGAATACGTGTTCCAAATGGAGTTCCATTATCATCAAGTGCAATATCTTTCGAAGCAGCCTAGATTATAGCCACTGATGTATTTTGCCAATTTTTTGTCATTTATTTCACGATTTTAGGTGGCGTTCCCCTTAACATGCCAAATATTCTGGCAATTGAAAAATATATATAGAAAATATTTATATTTATATTTTAAATAATTTTTGTTGTACACGTTTTTGCTGTAAAGTAAATGTAGGGATGTTCCGAAACTACTGATACGATACCAGTATCCATATTTTTCATTCGATATCGCGATTTCAGTATCGATACTAATCTTTCGATACTTTACTAATATCAGTACATTTGACCCAGTATTGTATCGAATCATTTTTTTTTTTTAACAATTTCGTATAATTTATTTTTGTAAACACAGAAATATGTGATTAAATTTATTTTAATAAGAAACACTTCTAAAAATTGTAATCTGGTGAAAACTAGTAGCTCTATAGGCTATTCCAAACGTTTAGGCGGAACTAGATTTTGTGATCTAGTAATTTTTATCTATTAATTCGGACTTTGGGTCATTTTGTTTAAGCTTTGTAGATCATACTCACATTGCAAATTCTAGATTAAATTGATTGTCATTATAAAATGTGTTTTTCGTTCTATTTTAATTATTTGTCATTCTTAATAAAAATTTCCCATTTATTTATTTGTTTTGTCTTCAAAATATGTAAAAAAGTATTAAAAATTTTAATAAATGTCATTCGTTTCCATGGTTTTACTCACACGACAGTTTCATTCTTAGAATTTTAAATTTTCACATACCAACCTGAAAAGTAAAATAACCTAAGCAAGATTCGTTCTCGTGACTCGTGACAACCTAAAAGAACTTTCCATTTAGTTCCGCCTAAACATTTGGAATTGCCCTTATACTTCAATCTATTTATTATTGTAAAACAATCAAATTGTTATTATAAGAATAAAATGTTTTTTACGTTTTATAGAAAATATATTCATTTTTCCTTTCTTGAAAATATCGATATTTTGTTTCAATACGATACCGGTATCGATGGTAACCGACGAGTTCATCGAAAATCAATTCATCGAAAATCAATTCATCGAGGGGATCAGAAAGTCAAAAAAGCAGTGGTCAATAAAAGTAGACAGACTAAGAAATAATTGCATAAATTTTTTTACATGGTTTAAAAAAAGGTAAATAAAGTGACATAGTGTTTGAATATAAATAAAGAAATATAATAAGAAAACTTGTATAATAAAACAAATAAATTTTTTGTTTTTAAGGTTTAATAAGACAGGTTATGGGCAGTTGCACACAAATTATTTTTATAAATTAATACACAATGATACGCATTTTAATTGGGCTAATATGGGAGAAAATAAAGTACTATGCATCTATAAACAAGGTAATTAGGTTAGGTTTAGTTAGTAAAAGTATAAAACCGAGCGGAGCGAGTTACCCATCTTCTAGTTTAATGTCAAAACACTATATTAGGTTAGGTTAGTAAGGGTTTGGTTAGAAGAAGCCGAGCGAAGCGAGCTGCCCATCATCTAGTTTAATGACAAAACAAACTCACACTAGCATAACCACTGCTTTTTTGGCTTTCCGATCCCCTCGGCATTCCTCTCAAATATTTACAAAATATTTTTTTTCGATGAATTGACGATTCGATGAATTGATCATTCGATGAATTGATTTTCGATGAATGGATTTTCGATGAACTTACCGTGAATCGGTATCTATACTTTTTATTCAATATTATCGATACCCAAATATCGATACTTTCTCAGTATCGCATATCCCAATAATAAATGAGATATTTTAAGTTTTGAAGAAAGTGTCCTCCAGCACATCCCCATCTATAATGAATTTTTTGAGATGCCATATAGTTTTTATACTAGATTTATTTTGTCACCATACAAAATTACCAGCAAAATATTTCCAGCCGTTTTTATGTAATCTCACACAGACAGACGGGCAGATACACAGAAATTGATTTTTTGTGGATATCGTCTTATAATCCCTAAAATATGTAGAAACGAAGTATGAGACAGAAATTAAAAAAAAAAAAAAACAGTTATAGCCTTCAAATTTATATATACGAGGTCTGTACAAAAAGTATCGCGAATTTTGAATTTCCGCGGGTTACGTATATACGATTTTCGATTTTTTTTTGTGGTGTTATGTTGGTACTCATGTCTCTCACTTCTGCCGACAAGTATGGCCATTTTGAATGTTCAGTTAATTTTTGACAGTTGCTTTGCTTGCACGCGTTTTGGCTCGTCTTCGATTTTTGCCTATACCAAAAAATGGATCAAAGAATCTGTATCAAACTTTGTGTGAAAAACAAAATTAAGTGCGCGTATGCATTCCGAATGTTGACTGTGGCATATGGTGAAGCTACCTTGGACCGAAGCAACGTTTATCGGTGGTACAAAATGTTCTCAGAGGGCCGAGAAGATGTGAACGACGAAGAGCGTGCTGGAAGCCCGAGCACGTCAACAACAGACGAAAACGTTGATGAAGTGAAGAAAATAGTATTGGCCAATCGTCAAATCACCGTTAGAGAAGTTTCTGAGGACCTTAACATATCGATTGGCTCGTGCCATTCGATTTTTACCAATGATTTGGGCATGAGACGGGTCGCCGCGAAATTCGTACCAAAATTCGTCGTGTTTTTTTGCCAAAAACAACACACTAATTAATAATGCCGCAGCCACCGTATTCCCCAGATCTGCCCCCCTGTGAATTTTTCTTGTTCCCGAAACTGAAGAGGCCCTTGAAAGGACGACTCTACGCTACGAGTGAGGAGATAAAGACGGCATCGAAGGAGGAGCTGAACAAGATCACAAAAAATGATTTTTTCAAGTGCTTCGAGGATTGGAAAAAACGTTGGCACAAGTGTATAATATCTGGTAGGGATTACTTTGAAGGGGACAAAATAGATATTCATGAATAAATAAATAATTTTTGATAAAATACAAAATTCGCGATACTTTTTGAACATACCTCGTGTATATATATATATATATATATATATAAATTTGTTGTATTGTACTAAATATACGCAAAATAAACAATTTATTTGACTCTTCAATTGATAGAAATTCATTTAAAAATTGATTATAATGCGACACACCTCCCAGTTCCACTTACACAGACTACTAATTCACTAAGTTGTTACAAGAAACTCATAAGAATCCAGACACAACTCATTTAAATATTTTTGTAACTAATAAAAACCAAACTCTAGTACGTACAAAAAAGTTTTCTTTGAATGTCTTTCATAACGGTTCGAGAAAGAAAAGAACGATCTCGGAGCGAGAACAGATATTTTATTACTTGATTCAAATACCAACTTAAATAAAATGAATAAGAATGTTACCAAAAGCCGGTTACCATTACTACACTTCCATGCCTTACATATTTTATCCTTAAATATCTTAGCTCACTGAGAAATTTAAACTTTCAAATGATGTGGAATTCAGAAAATTCTAAGATAAAGAAAAAAGAAAAGTATTTAACATTAAAGTGAAAAATTAAGAATTACAATTATGTACTTTGTATGCATTCTGTAGTGAATAAAAGTAAAATAATAATGTATAAAAAGTATACAGCATGCAGCAGTGTACAATAGTTTACATCATTTTCCATAATAATGCCTATTTCTAGGATTCGGTTTTGGAACGTCATAATAGGATTGCCTTTTTATGACGTTCATAAAAACGTCAAGTTATGTCTTTAATACAGTGGCGAAGCGTCCATGGAAGCACAGGAAGCAGTGCTTCCCTTAGTTTTTGTAAGCGTTTATATTAAAAAAAATAATTATTATGTACTATTTTAAAACCAAATCTGTGTTATATTTTTACCTATTTTTGTCTAAAAATGTGCTTGTCGCGAAAAAATGCAAGCGCGCAAGAACGCGCAATATTATTGAAATACAGTAATGAAAAACGCTCTAAACATAAGTGCGTCTCAAATCTTGAATAGTACCCGCTGCCCGCTTTCTATCTGTCTGCAGTGTGCAGGGTACAGGTCGCAGTTCTCAGTCCTGTAACTAACAAATGGAAGCAGTGCGTGTTTACGAACGAGAATTTTAACTGACGCATAACGTGTTTATCGTTTTATTTGACACATTGCAACTAGGAAAACAAAAACTGTTTTGTGTTTAATTGTTGAGTTAAATAATTCGTAGTTCGTGTTAATTTTTTTAATCTAAAATTTTTTGATTAACATTGCGACTAAAAAAAGACTTAATAAAAGAATATTATAGATGATTTTTGCAAAAAAAAAACCAGAAGAATGGGCTTTATTTATAAGTAAATATAGGTATTAACGTTATATTATTATTACCTACTATTGTTTTTCTTTATAATTTTTTATTCAATAACATATTTTTGATTTATACATGAATTTGAAAATTAAATGAAAAGTTAAATCAAACCTTAAAAAAAGACACTCCATATTGGATTTTATTTATTTATTTTTTGTTTAATTTAAATAGCCATCGTTGCCGTACGTCAAAAATCTTAACTAACTATATGAAGGCAGTGAAGAGAATGAAAGTAGTGAGCCATTGTGAATGCATTGAAAACTACCTCATGCAAACCTATTTTCCCATCACTTAAAATTCTTACACTTCATGCCCAGTTTATCTTGCTACAGATTTTGGAAATGAAGAAAAATACCGGTGATGTCAGCACTCGCAAGAAGTCCCACCCCTACAATACACGCACGAAAGAAGTATCAAGAAGGATAAACGTCGGTTTCCATATATTTAACAAAATTCCCTCAGAACTAAGAAGTCTAGGCATGAAATAGTTCAAAATTAAATTTAAAATATTGTTATCAGATAGCCATATTACTCATTACAAGAATTTTTGAACGGGTAGATGGTATTTAAATTCAAATGCACAAATATATTCTTTGAAATTATTTTATTTATTATACAAATATAGTATTTAATATTATTATTATTATTCACTAATTATTATTATTAATTATATTTTTTGTAAGCAAATTTTGCAACGTATAGATTTTATATGACATAACATGTAATTTCTTGAAGTTTAATAAAGGGTTTATTATTATTATTATTATGGGCCGGCGGGAATGATAAATACAAAACAAACAAAAAATAACACAACAATATCACACAATTCAAAATGGAAGCAGAATTAATAATAAAAAAAAACAAATCTTTTGGACTTAAACATGAGCCACTACAATAAGCATAGCATGTTTAATTTTAACTTGTTTAGAAAGCCAACGTACACAGACAGATATCCCAGTTCATTCAAATAATTTTCACAATACAAAAATAGCTGCCTTAAATAGCTTTCATAATTTCATTCATAGATTAATTTCAATGCCACTGTCTTCAGAAAATTATAATGGAGAATATAATATTAATTGAATAAAACAATAGCGTACAACAGTGGATACGGTTCAAGAGTGGTCACAATAGACAAAATTTTAACAGTTACGTCACAATACGAAACAAACGAATGTATTGTTTGGAACAATGCAATTGTTTATTACGTCGTGTGACGCAACTGCACTGATTCGCCGATGCTAGTATATTAATTTTTAACTTTTTTCCATAGACCCCCAATCGACCCCCGAGCCATAATCGACCCCTAAAAATGTCATATCGACTCCCGGGGGTCGATATCGACCACTTTGGGGATCCCTGTTGTAGAATCAGCGTCCACAGGTATACTAGATGCCGCGCGGACTGGTAAGTCAACAGGTCGTGACAAAGATAACGGCGCCCTAACAAACTTGTTCCAAAGAGGAGTAACGCGCAGTTTTTGTTTTTTTTTTTTTAGTAGTGAATATGAAAAAATTGATGTGAAGTGTGAATTTTCACACATTTCTGGGTTTTGCAGGTATTTAGTAACTGAACGATGATTATTTGGGATGCCAAAACAAATTTTATGTCCAAATATTTTTTTATGAATTTTAATTCGAATGCCTAATACCATTATTTAAGTTTCTAAATATATGCAGTATTTTTTTTATATAGCAAAGTTCATTAAGATTTTGAAAATTGCATCTATGGCTTCCATTGGTTGCTTACATCATAAGTCCCGCCCTTTGATTTCGTCAAACATAGAATTAAATTATAATTTCAACACTTTCCACTGGTTATTAAATTTACGCTTTTAAAAATTAAATGCAACATTTACCAAATATAACTAGAATTTTAACAAAATAATTTAAACAAAATAAAAATGCAAAAAAAAAAACAAAAAATAAAATCAACAGGATTCGAACCCTAGTTTGCAAGTTAAGTTATATTATTAAGCGTACGACAAATCCAACCACGCCGCGAGAGCTACTGATCTGGTATGTTACACAACGTATTAAATAGTTAACATATTTTAGTTAAAAACACAAAAAATGCGTTTTTTTCCGAAAACATAATCTGATCAAAAATTCCTGTTGTACTATTCTGGTTCACACCAATGTACATTACTTAGAATTTTTTCAGATTTTTAGTTTAAACCATCTGGGCTACAGGGCTTGGGACAAAATTTTTTTTGCACAATTTTGGCAAAAATCGTGTCAAAATAATTTATTTTGCAAAAATAAAATTTTGATCGTTAATCCACGTACTAAGTGCTTTCATTTGATACCCTACTCAGAATTAAAAAAAAATTTTTTTTTTTTTCGATGAGCACATATTTGTTTATATTTTTAGAGGGATATGGTTTTTAGATGTTTTAGTATTTTTCCTATGTGCGGGTCAAAGAGTTGTATAAGCATGCCAAATTTCAACTCTCTAGGTTTAGTCGATTGGCTACAATTTTTACCGAACAGACAGACAGACAGACAGACAGACGACAAAATGACGGTATAAGGGTTTTTTGGTCATACCTACAAAACCCTAAAAACAGCAGTTATTCATTAGAGGATACAGCAACAGTACGGAGATACTCGTTTGTCACTTCAACAAGTGCACAAATGGCACATGAAATTTAAATGTGATGAGTCAAGTGTGACTAATGCAGTTCGCTGTGTAATTGATGCATAAATATAAGAATTATAGTCGTCCACGACGAGGGTTATATTTATTATGGCCATGTTAAGATTACTTTTTTGTCACACTCGTATATTTTAGTTTCTCCTCGTAGCAGGATCGAAAGTAATCTTCCTGTGCGACACGTCATAGTTTCGGTCACAACATTGTGACCGATACTATGTCTAAGTGACAACAGTCTTTAAATGATTGCCTTTGACACTCAATTTCAAGTGAACTTATTATTTAGTAAGCTATAACTTTACTGTATTTTGAAATCATCATTTTAGAAACTATAAATCTTCTTTAACCCCTTGACGTCATATGACACGTGTCCGACAGGTCATGTGCTTTTCTGGTCAAAGTATAAAGTACGTGTCCGAGACGTCACGTTCCAACTTGCACACACTTGTTTACTTTACAGCGATTTGCAACAGGATTAGTTAGGTTCTTTATTTAATTGTGGAATAATTTTATACATACATCAGGGGTCTCCCAGCTACGACCCTCGGAATTAATCTGGCCCGCAAGAAGATATCATCCGGCCCGTGGACATTTTACCGACCGCCAACATATACATATAAGAGAGGTATTGTGATCATACCGATTTTGACATTTCGATATTTCGATAAATCTCCACGAATTGAGGTCCCTACATAAAGTTTTGACTATTGTTAGCATGATGTCTGTCGGTCTGTCTATCTGTCTGTCCGTCGGTCCGTCCATATCTCTGTCTGTCGGTCTGTATACACGTGCAGAGCAAATTCGGCTAAAAGGATTTTTATGAAACTTCATATATTATAAGCTTTTGACATCAATGGCACGAGTTGGTCAACTTTTGGTGAAAATCGGTTGACTAGAAATGGGAGTTAACTCGTGTAGATTTTTGAGTTTTTGAGAATATTTCATAACAGAAAAATATTTCGAAAAAATTTATTTAACAAAAGTTGCTATAAAAGCAATAACTAACATTTACAACATTAACACTTTTATTTGAGACATTTTTGATAAAAGTTTCGAATTTTTTTTTTAAGTATCTGTTTTTCATACTTATATGTAACGTTTCCAAAGTTATGGTAAATAATATCTTTGTTAGAAAATATTGGGCCAAGTTATTTCTACTCTGCTGCTAGAATATATTTTATACAAGTACTTTGTGATGGTGGTCGGTCCTGTGGTGGCCACAGCTGTTTTTTTTTAAAGTTTGTTTTTATAAAAACAACAAATTTAAAATACGAGCCCTGTCCACTTTCAGTTGGCCCAGCTATGAAATTTTCAGTTTCTTTAGAAATTATTAAATAATAAGTAAAAGTAAATGCTGCTTTGTACATTTTTTGACAATATAATCATAATAGAAGCAAAGGGGTCAAAATTTAATCCGTAATATTTAACAAGTGATTATAAAAATAATATTCCTAAAACAAACGTATTTTTTGAGTTCATGTATTCTTGTACTGTATATAAAATAACTGGATTTTTGCGGTAGCTATGCATAGTAGGCGTTGGAAAACAAAGATTTTTTATTGACTGTGATGTTTTAAAAGTGTTAAGTCTAAATAATTTTAAAACATGGGCAGAGGCAAAGCTATTGATGAAAAAATTCAGTTAATCATTGTGAACTTGCAAAAACAGGAAAAACCAATTTCGAAATCGGAAAATTATTAGGTTTGTCAAGATACAGTATTAGAAATATTGTAGAACTGTACAAAACAAGTGGTTCAGTTGCCCCAAAGTTCCAGTACGTGAAGAAAACTACACTGACGGACAATAACAAACGTGCATTGAAAAGAATTATTAAGGATAACAGACGTGCTAACTACAGTCAATTGGGTGTACTGTGGAGCAATGTTGTTGGAAGACGTGTTTCAAGGTCTACATGTCATAAGGAAGCTAAAAAATTAGGATTTGGAACCTATAAGGTAATATTTTTTTAATCGAACTCTTAAATGTATATTTACAGAAATTTATAAAACTTTTTTAAGCCAAGGAAAACCCATTGTTGACGTCTAAGCAAAAGAAAACTCCGGTTGAAATGGTCAAGAGAACATAAAATATGGAATTGTGAAAAGTGAAACAGCGTGCAATGGAGCGATGAGTCTAGGTTTGAAGTCTGTGTAGGGGACAACCGGAGCAGAGTTGTTCGTCAGAAACATGAAGCATATCATCCCGATTGCTTGAATAGGAAGGTGAAATTTCCAGCATCTGTCATGGTGTGGGGTTCAGTGTCTGCAAAAGGTGTAGGAAAACTACACTTTATCGATGGCATTGTAAACACAGCCAAATATTTAAGTATTTAAGAGAAGTCTCTGTTGCCAACTATGGAACATGCATTAATCTTTGGGAAGGATTTTGAACAAAATGGAGAACTTGCCATACGTCAAAAAAATCTTTGAAATGGTTCAGTGATCATTCTATTCCACTTTTAGAGTGGGTTTCAAGGAGCCCAGACTTATCTCCCATTTGGCACGAAATGAAAAAACGATTGCTTATAACACCGGTTAGAACAATTCCAGAATTAAGACTAAAGCTTCAAGAAATATGGGATAATTTTACTCCTCGACAATGCCAAGACCTTGTAGATACTATGCCTAGAAGAATTAATGCCGTTATAAAAATGAAAGGTGACATTACCCAGCGGTAACTTCTGAAATAG
Source organism: Liopterus haemorrhoidalis (assembly GCA_963971575.1). Taxonomy (NCBI): domain Eukaryota; kingdom Metazoa; phylum Arthropoda; class Insecta; order Coleoptera; family Dytiscidae; genus Liopterus; species Liopterus haemorrhoidalis. The sequence continues at coordinate 16,275,021 of OZ020619.1, forward strand.
ATTTCCAAGTTAATGGCTTTCCAATGGAAATATTATTTTTTTCTTATTAATTTACTTTAATAGTTGTAAATATTAATCGTAAATCTCTAAAATGTTTAATTGAAAATAAAATATTACCTAGATTTCATATGCTATTCGCATTCTGTTAATTGAACACCAATAAGTAAAAATTTCGTAGCTGGGCCAACTGATAGTGGACAGGGCTCGTAATCAGAACATCGAAAAATTAAACTTAACTATAACTAAATATTATCCGATTCTTAAAATTATTATTTTTATTAATAGCACCATTGTTATTAAACTTGTGTTTAAAATCAGTGTCAAGAGCCCAGCTGAATACAAGTTATCCGGCCCGCTATTTAGGCAACGTCTTTCTGTCTCTGGCTGCCCGTATTTTTATTTGTAGCTATAGCATCTAAATAGGTTTCAGATGCTGTTTCATTAAAACAGCTGAATAGTTCCAAAGTTATAAAGAAACCTGTGGGTGCGGGTAAAACCAAATCCATGTTTTCTGTTAAAACTTTTTTCCTGAAATTATTAGCGACAACATAGTGCTCGTTAGCGGCAATTACATTACATCTTTGGTCCCGTTCAAATAAATTTTAAATAGAGAATCCACAACAGGATAGAATGGTAAAGAAGATATGGGAAAGAAAATTAATAAACCGTAGACTAGTGGGAGGATCATCGAAAGAGATAGAGAGATCAGATAACTGAAGATCTAAAAAGTATTGGTATACAGAACAAGAGGAAAGACTTAACAATTAACAGATCAAAATGGAGGACTTTAAGTGAAGTAAAAAAAAATCAACCCAATTGACAAAACCCAAAGAAGAAGAAGAATATCTGTTTCATTAGAAGATCCTGACATTTTCCTGTTGTTATCCAGAGTCAATTCATTATTCAAAATGCTTTTTCAATTGTAGGGGCTGCCTGTTTTACGCAGTTATACGTGAGTTTCCATATTAATTATCTGTACGCAACTGAGTTCAGGTATTTCTCTTTTATTCTACGTGTTAATAATACATGTATATCGGCGATAATCAAACATTACTAATGAAATAATTAATTAGAAGTTAGTTAGGCACTGATAGTAAAGCCGTTTGACCGCAAATTTTACAGATGGACAAATAGTGACATGAGTAACGGTATAATTAAGGCTGCCAAGTGTCTCATATTAGGCAGAAATATTCCGTATTAGCAATCAACGTCCCTCATTAAAGTTCGATTTCCCCTGACATCATATCACCAAAGCCGGCGCTAGCTCTTTTGGCGCCCGGGGCAAACCCGCCAAACTGCGCCCTTTTTTAGAATATGCACTGACGTACCGAAGAGGGGAGTTTAGGTGCTCGCAATCTTATTTCAAACATATTCTTTTGATTTAGATGGTCGCAATTTAAATATTTTAATGTTTTAACCGACTACTAGTTATGGCTAAGTAATTTAATACAGTGGTACCTCGACTTACAAATCTCTCGATATACGAATATTTTGAGATACAACTATTTTAATATCCTATTTTCACCTCTAGATACGAACCATGATGTTTTTCTTTTCAAATGAATTGATAAAGTCTGTTTACATTATAATTTTTTAAACTTTTTTCCCTAGTGCTAGAAACAAGCTACTAACAGGCTACTACTACAGGCAAAAAAATTGAAAACTGAGCCACAAAACCAGACACAAGAAAATTGTCCTTTTTTTAATTTAATGGAAAATAATTTTCATACTAATCATGTAAAACAAAATATTTTATAAATAAAAATTAATATATAATGGTATACAAAATGGATATTTATAGTGAAAAAAAATTCTTTCTCACTCATTTTCCATTTCTTTGCATTTTCTTCATTTTACTTGATAATAGTTTTTTTTTACATACTTTTTAAGATACGATCCGCGGTCGGGAACAAATTAAGTTTGTAAGTCAGAGTGCCATTGTATGTATAATTGTGCCACCAAAATCAGTTATAAATGTTTTCAGACGTATAAGAAAGTTAATACAGTCCAAAAGAAGACTGAATATTATTATATAATCAATAAATGTGTACATCTTTAAACTCAATTTTATAATTAACATGTTTAAGATTGATATAGAAATGAAAATTTATAATTTTGATCTTAATAAAAATAGAAAAATTTAATAAAAACTTAGAATATGTATATTTAAGCGTCTGTTTTGACGCCCCTAAAAGCTGGCGCCCTGAGTCTGTGGCCTTGTCGCCCCTGCCTTTCACCGCCGCTGCATGTCACGTGAATTCAATGATTGTTATGACATTTTCCCATATAACAATTTAAAAGTCATGTTGTTATGACATTGCCTTAACTTTCGCGATATCATTGACACTTAAAATAAGGTTTAGTGACATATTGCTGCATTGTCGCGTCAGTCGACTACTTCAATTGTGATGACTTTAAATGTCACGCGAAAATGAACCTATAGTATTTACAATTTAAATCATCGCGGAAATGTATTTATTGTATTCAGAAACACAGATGGTTGAACGCAATATGGGAAAGCGGGAGTAGCCTCACATTTTGAATTTACCACTTTCGCACTAAAGTGAAGGTGTAAGTTTTATCCTAAAGTGTAGGTGATTTTATTTAACGTTTTTAGATATTTTACTTTGCCTGTTTCATCACCTCATGGTTTTAGATTAGTATAATTCTAAGATTTTTCTTTGTTTCACAGAGAAAAATCTGGGAAATAATCTTGCTAACATGGAACATATATCTTGCTCACATCTTATAGGATCCTTCTACATTTCTATATTTTGTTTAGTTACATTATAATCTTTATTTATTTTTTCAAATTTATTAACCTTTTTCGTAACATCATTTTCCGCTGTGGTGTGACAGCATTAGACCCCGTACGTGTTGAATTGGTTTTTCTATCCAGTTGCTCTCGCTTACCCGTACTACTATCTCCATGAGTTGTTCGTCATATACTAGTTCAAATAGTTCATATCACGCACACAACCTATATGTGAGATATATAGTTTTCAACTTTTCAATATAAACGTATACCAGTACCCTTTTTAGTTAACATCACATGCCACTTTCGTTACTAAATTTCATATTTCGGAATTTGGTCGACTTTAATATGAAATATTTAGCCTTATAAATCTTCTATCTCCAATAAAGTTGGTCGTGTTCTCAACACTCCGTCTACTGAAAATGAGATTTTGTTTTTCATTGCTGATAATGATTTCATACCTTAAAATGTTGTGTTACGCATTGTGGTGAAGAAACGGTGGTTAGTATTTTGGGCTTTACGTAGAGTCATCTCCAACACGAGGTTAAACATAGAAGGTGAAGACAAATCTTTTTTTTTTTGAGTCCAATATGAATATCAAAAGTTCGAGACAAAAGGTTTCCTACTTTTACTCTGCTTATAGATCCTGATCCACACCATTGTTAACTTGGTAAGTGTACTGATGTCAAGCTCTTCCATAATTTTCTAGAGTTTTTCACGCACAATTCGCTGATACGCGTATGAAGGGATAAGTATAAAAATCATGTTTTGAGCTATTAATTTCGAAATATATTTTAATAAGACATAAATCACACAAAATTGTAGTTGTTTCAACTAAAACATATATATTATGTTATTACGAGAAGAATATAATGGAAAATGAATGGATATAAAAAAATAGAATTATGGTCAAAAAAAAGTTACATACCTCCCCTAACACAAATTAAGGTCAAACATATATCTGTAATCACAATTTAATTAGACATTTTACAATCAAATATTTTTGTTTTTTAATTAATTATCAGTATCGGAAGTTTCTTCATCAGTTGGGTACGTATCTGGTTCGTCGTTAGTAGGCAATTTGATATAAAAGACCGTTGATATAAAAGTCTTTAAATACGTCACTAATATATGGTAATAAACTTAACAAATCCTTCTTCTTTTCTTTACTAATAGGAACAGGTCCATCCTACAGTAGAGGCAGTTTAACAGAACAAAGACGACCTCTTCTACTTAAGTTGAGAGTTTTAAATTCATCATTTTCATTCAGTGTAGTTTTATATTGCAGTATTCCAAAATTGTTCTTTTTATATCTTAACCACTTAACCACCAAATAAATTTTTCATTTTTGCTATTTACAGATTTTGATATGAATATATTTTTGTACTATGAGGAAAAATTTTAAAAATCTCTTCTAGGCATTTCGAAAAAGTTATGTCACACACTCCCCCTCTGGTTCCGGTAAGGCGGCCTCGCTGAGGAACCAGGATTTTGTATCGTGCTCGTACCTGACTTCCGGGTTGAAGGTGGTCGTCCTCTTTTCCTCTTGGGGTAGAGCGGTATTGGGGCATCTTGTGTCCCTGCGACATACGGAGTTAATTCGGTTGCGTGGTAGTTACCTACAATGACGTTTGGTCTCCGAACTTCAGAGACTTCAAATGTCGTTGGTCCGACAATTCGGTACGCACCATCTCTCTTGGGCAGTAGTTTGGCAGTTAGCCCTTGCGCAGCTTGACTAAGAAGGTGAGTACGGACCAAAATTTGATCTCCTTCTTTATATAGCGGGGCTAGTTGGCGATGCTTGTCGGCGTAAATCTTTTCTTCTTTTTTAGGTCTCAAGACAACTGGATCAGTGCATGGGGGTTTGCATTCTTCAGTTATTCTGTCAGAAAACAGTTTATTCAATACTGTGTTCAGAAGTTCCTTCTTCTGTTTTGCCATCTTAAAAGGTGGTACAGCAATTGGTGCCTGAACTGATTTCACAACAATTCTGTGTTGTGCATACGGGGTTGGTCCTCCTCCTTATCGGAAGATCCTCTTATGTTCCTTGAGTAATGCGTTGATGCGCTTCTTTCTTCTGTTGTGGCACTGGTTCCTTCATCTTCTCGTAGAGCCACTTCCTCTTCTTCTGTGGCATCATTCTTTGTAGTAGCTGCCAACAATAACTGAGGGTTTCGGGTATCGTTGTTGAAGCTCCATTTGTTGTTAGCAGGATCTAACACGATGCCTGCTTTCACTAGAAAATCAATACTTAGTAACGTTCTATTATCATACATTTTTGGTAATACGATCAATTTAGTTGATACCGTTTTATTAGCTATGGGGCGATGCCAATATCTGCAGTCTTCACTGTTTTTCTTGAGGTGCCACCATCAGCTAGTGTTATTGATATATTCTCATCAACGAAAACGTACCGATCCTTAATCTTCTCGTACAGGTTCCATCCTGCAATGCTTCTAGTACATTCTGTGTCAGCCAAAGCAATTCCCTTCATACCACATATGGTAATCAGTAATGTTGGTCTTCTATCAATATTGCCGTTATCTTTGGCTACGTAAAATTCGACATTCTGAAGACTTTCATTATACTGCGGCGTTTTTGGCGAACATTCAGGGTATTTGGATCGGATGACTCCTGGAGCCTTACACCCAAAGCATATCTAGCTGTACTCATTCATCCAGTTTATACGGTAACTGGGAAATTAATTCGCGGATACGGATTACGAATAAGTCAGTTCTTTCCTTTTCGATTTATTCACACGCGAATATCTTACGGTACACTAAATGTGCAGGTAGTCTTCTCGAATAAATTTCTCGCAATGCGGCAATTGTGGCTTTCTAATCGTGACGGTTTTTTAACGCCCTTCCACTATGATACAGCATGACCTTCCAATAACATTGAAAGTCCTTTATACGCATTTTCATCTCTTATGTTTATACATTCTTTATACGTAAGTATGGCATCCAAGAAGGCGTCGACATCAGCTGAATCGCTTCCATCAAATCTAGATGTGCACTTTGCGAAATTTCGGATATGCTGATGCTCATTAATAGCACTCGTGGTATGTCCCGAATTATTATCACGAACTGTATTATTGGTAATACGAATAATTAATGTTTCTAGCTGTTCATTCGTAAGTGTTACCGTTTTTTTTTTTTTTTTGATGCCTCTGTTTCTTTTAAAAGTTTGGTGTTAAAAATTTGAAAACCGTTTGACTTTGACCACTGGTTGACGTTAATAATTTGTTGCAAAAAAAGTTTGACAGTCACAGGTTAACGTTAATAAATTGATGCGGAAACCGTTTGACTGTCACTGGTTGCTCAAAAGTTGATGTCTCAAGGTCAATTCACAGATGTCACTGTTTTTTTTTTATAAATCAATATTGCAACAATTAATGAAACTAGTGATTATAAAAATTATATGACAATCTAGCGAAGACAAAAAGATATGACACTAAAGTCACAAAGTTTCAAGAAAACGTTTATAACCGTTATGTAGACATTTATGTCAAAATAGCGAACACAAACAAATAATGCACTAAAGTCACAAATTTTCAAAATTGTTTATGACAAAATAGCGAATACACACTAATTCACTAAAAGTCACAAAATACTGTATGCACAATATTTTGTACAATTTTTTTTTAATAACTGTACTACTTTTCTCTCGAAATTTACCATTCCGGCTCCGTTTTTTTACTTGCCCGACCTTAATATATAAGGGGCAAGTATTGTAATCGCGAAAATTTTCGATGTCGAGATTTTGACTGATGACCACGTTTCATGGTCCAGGGAATCCAAAAAACCTATTTTCGGAGTGCCGTCCGTATGTTTGTGTGTCTGTGTGTCTGTGTGTATACACGATAACTCAAAAACGGTTTAACTTAAAGAGTTCGTTCTGGTGCTAAAAAATTATTCTAATAATTGGGAAGAACCCTATATTTTTTATTAAAATCCGAAACCGGAAACGGAAGTTATTAAACTTTAAAATTTTAAAAAATTCCTAACTAGTAAACCAAGCCTTGGACAAAAAATTGTATAGGACATAATTTGATGTATATATGCGGATTTACCTAAACCTTCTTTTAAATTAAAAAAAATATATGTATTTTTTTTTTATGGGAGGGCAAGTCTTGCAGGGGTCTCCCTTCGCCACTGGTTTTTTTTTTTGTTAATGATTTTTCAGGCCCACAGTTGGGACGCCAGTATAACAAAACATGGTATAACTAGGGGATAGGTTCCTAAATAACTGCGCATGCGTCACACCACACATGTTTTGTTTAACGTACGATGATTATAAACAGGCGGCATTGTTATATTAGCGCGAGTTTTAAGATAGTGTTTTGTCATTAAACTAGATAATGGGTAAAATACTATACACAACAACCGTGTTGGTTGCCAGGCTCATGACATCCTTTTTTCCCGGCGGAACGGGCCGAAAAAGTGTATGTCACAACATGATATATGCACTAAAACACAAAAGCACATTTTCAGACATATCCATCTACAGTATACATCCATATACATCTTCACACGCTCATCAGCGAATTTTTTATGTGTTTTCTTAATGCGAAAATTTGATCAGTTATCGATTTGCTAGGTCAAAAACCCATAAGTAGTCACTAATAAGTTTTTCGATATTCTAGAGGATCATATGTGCACTAGGGTTGTACATCGAAGTCAAAACATCGATGTATAACATCGATGTTAATATCGGCGCTTACTATCGATGTTGAAAAAACATCGAAGGAAAAACATCGATGTATCGGAAACATCGATGTTTTATTAATATTAAAAAAAGCTATTTATTTATATTATGTAGGTTTTATTTAATAATGTAAAGATAAAATACGAAAAAAGTAACACATAATACACAAAAAGCATTTATTAGATTTTGAAATAGAAATATTCCTTTTTAATAGTAATCTATTTCACATTAATATTATTATACCCAATATAATAATCCTAATTTGTACCTACAGTCTATTCCAAACGATTAGGCGGAACTAACCGCAATTTTCATTTTTGTAATTTGTCATTAGATATTTTTTTTATATATTAAAGTTGAATTTTCCTGAACATAATGATCAAAAGTTTCAATCAATCGGTAAAAGTAACTAGAATTGAAAATCTAGTTCCGCCTAAACCAAAGGAACAGACCTTACTATTTTTACATTTCTAAAATGAAATATTGGATTTTATTACAATACTAATATAGTAATCTTAATATTAATTTTATATTATTTAACATAAAAATAACACTGTCATACACAATTATTTTTATACTTTTTTAAGTTGAAATAAAGTCTGTTCCTTTGGTTTAGGCGGAACTAGCTTTTCAATTCTAGTTACTTATACCGATTAATTGAAGCTTTTGATCATTTTGTTCAGGAAAAGCCAACATCAATATATAAATAAATAGCTAATGACAACTTACAAAAATCCAGGGATTGGAGGAATAAAAACTGGGAAAGTGTCAACAAGACTGAAAAAGAAAAAGTGTGTTGGCGTCGTTGGTCGTTCGCATTGTTTGCAAAAATTAGAAGTTTCTTCTTATTTTTTCGTATTCTGCTAACTGCTAAGAAGAATAAGAACTAACACTATTAGTATTGTTATATCACAATAGATGGCGCTTATATTTTGTGTACTAATTTTAATAAAAATTAAATTTTTAAGATTCTAGCGCCTCTAGCGGTAGATTCTGAATTTCAAAGTTTAAACATCGACATCGGTAGTAGACATGTTTTCGATGTTTTATCGATACTATCGCCAGCTGACCATCGATGGTAAAAACATCGATGATTTTAAAACAAACATCGATGTTTTCGATACATCGATGTTTTTTTCCCATCCCTAATGTACACAGAAGTATGTTCCCACGATAATTTCCACATTTTAGTTTATCTTCTTTAGATGTGATTCACAAGAAAGGAGAAGAAACAGACTACCTACTTAAACAAATATACAGTTGCTGATTACAAATTGCTTAACCAAATACCTACAACCTGTTTCAAGCCCTCATATCGGGCGTATATGGTGGATAGAGTAAAACATCATGCAGTTTTTGCTGAACTACTTGTACAAAATGGAGCCGAGCAATATCACGAAGGAATGTCACACTTTTCCGATTTATTAATGCTGGCTGAATTTACTTCCAATTTTCATGCATTATTTGTTCCAAGTTGAATTATTGTATACTTGTGCAAGTTCTCGAGCGGTTATGTATGCATTATTTTCCATTAACTTCGGTTAAGCTTTCAGATCCAACGTGCTCTTTCATCGTCAAAGCGTTTTATTTTCCAAATTTATTATCCCAGATAGAAATTTATTAAATCAATTTCTAGCTGTTCTTTCAGAAACAATGTAGTTGCCTAATCTCTCATCTATTCGCCAGTTGAAGTCCACCCTTAAACTCGTAAAACATAATTGGTCTGAATTCATATTTTCAGAAATAATTCAAATCATTATTTCACAGAAAGAAAAAAATATGAACCCTTCAAACTCTTATAAAACTTTAAACATTCACTACTTAAGCTGCGTTCAGAGCTCTTAAATTAGTCGACTATAGACTATAGCTTGTCACTGTTGATCGTCACTAGTTTCTCATATGGTAAGGCGAGTAATCGTTCAGAGCTCCAAATTTAATAGGTTATGCGTTGTCGATTGTGGATAGTTTTACTAACTTATAGTTAGTGAGTTGTTTTCATGAGACAGACATATAAACACATTGGCTATCTCAGTCTACATCGGAGAGAACGTTCACATTGTATGCCTTTATATAACTTAACAAAATATCATCGCGCCGATTAGAACAAATCTCGCCCAAAATTACAAATACTAACAGTAAATATGATCAATTTGGGTAATTAGGTTAGGTTTAGTTAGTAAAAATCTAGGACTGCAAAATTAGGAAAACAATAATAGATAATAAGCATTTTACGCAGCCACCGTAGTTGGTTTAAAGACACACAGATGTTGCACTTTCGTAACACACTAATTTCCTTAGCTGTAAACGGTGTTTTGAATGTTTAAACTATCTACTTAACATATCCAAATTAATTAAGGAAAATTGAAAGACTATTTAATAAATTTATTTAAAATCAAGCAGGTTACAAAAGACTATGTTTAACAGTCGAAAGCAACTTAACATCTAACATATTTTTATTAAACGAGAGTAGAATTGTATGTTAGCTTAATAAGCAAAGGTGCCTTTTAAGAAAACAAACAAATGGTTTAGTTTTTGTTACAATAACAGATTGACTAAGCTAAGAATTAAATCAACAAGTTTATTATACATATCTAATTTATGAGCTTACATAACTTCCATAACGCACAGTGAATAATTTAAACTGAACGCAGCTTTATATGTAGATGATATTTTTGGTTTCGATTAGTTAATAATTAAACGATTAATTTATTATAAATCGATAACTTTATTTTATTTTCAAGAAATTACTGAGTTGTATTGTTGAAACACTGGTCGGTAGATGACTTTGCTCTGTTTTTTCAATAAAGTCCCTAGATTACTAGGCTTTCAGAACACTTGTTCTCGCCCATCTAGAGATTTTATACTGAACCGCTACTCATTTCTGCCAATATACCTACTGCCATAGTTTGCGTCCAGTCAGTTCAAATGCTCACGAGCGAAACGCAATCTTCCAACTCGATAATTTGCGAGAAAAGCCTGGCAAGTTACAGGTCTTCTGGATACAAGCCCTTGTTTTCTCACTTGTCTGAAAAGTTCGTGATGAAATTGTCAAATTTCGATCTTCTTTGAAACGACGTGCGAGTAAAGTTAAGAACCAGTCACAATCGCGTAGAACAATTAGGGTAAGAAATTAATCGTTTCGAGCGCTTGTGGCTTGTAGATGCTGTTCGTTGATGACAGGGGCGTACCTAGGGTAAATGTCGCCCATGGCAAACATTAAAATTGCGCCCCTGTCCAAACTTGTCATATCCACTTTTTGAAAATTAAAATTTAACATAACTTGGCTGGAAATCTTTATATATAAAACTGAATATTTGTGGGTATGTCCGGAAATTCTAACCCACTTCCAGATTTGTTACCGAGTTGAAATTTTGCATACATGTAGGAAATGCCTTCATCATAACTAGAAAAATCTCAAAAATGTCCCACTAGAAACGAGAAATTATTAAATTTCTTTTTAATTATATTGGACCATTGGAATATCTATTAAATATGCAGTGAGGGGATAGGAATTTTCGTTCAGTAGTTGATTGGATGACTATATTCTGATAGTGGCTCTTCGGGCGGCATCGGAAATATTCGGCTCAAATATTGTCGGTAAACAGCACTGATCTTTATTCAGATATTTAGCAAAACTATGATTAGTCTATGTAGAACGAGACAACATCTATATTATATTTTTTTATTTTTGCCGATATTTATGAACTTTATTATTTTGGTTTATTTATTTTTGCTTTTGACGAATCTTTTTTAAAAACAGTTTGACATATTTTAACCAAATTTAGTATGACAATACATAGATTAAAACAAGGATTCGAACAGAGGCCATACAGCATCTAAAAATGTACATTCTAAGGGAGTATTTCAGGATTAAAACTGTTAACTTAAAAACTTAAAATATCTTTTTAACATTTTTTTTTAATTGCACCCCGAAAGGAGTAAATTGCTATTTTTTATTCTATAAAACGTTCCTTGGACATAGTCATAAAATTCGGAAAACATATTTTCTCTATGATGTAAGCACCCACAAACAAGAAATTTTTTGAAATTCGACCCCTAAGGGGTTTAATTTGGTGATAAATGATTTCAAGGATTCCTCAATGTATCTTGGAACCAATAAGATATCGACTTAGTTTTTGCTTATAAAGGTTACAAATATTTATGAACGAAATTCAGAATTTTGCCCTAAACAACCCTTAAATCTAATTTCGGGGTCAATTGTAGAACGCTTCGCATTTCCTATGTTTAGTGAGATAACATTCCGTTTTGGCATATAAGTGTATTTTTAAAATCTTTAGAAACTTATTGAGTTTTTTTAAAAATAGTTTCACCTCTAAAGGGGCAAAAGGCTTTTTCACTTTTTTTTATTCTTTTTGTTTTGTTTTTCGTTTCAATTTTTTTTGCCATTTTGCGCCCCTCTTCAAGTGGCGCCCAGGGCACGTGCCATGCCTGCCATACCCCAGGTACGCCTCTGGTTGATGACGCTTTATAATTAACAGTTTTTAACTACATCCAAAACATCAGCGATATTCCAATAATTCGGCCATCTTTATATAATGGCGCAGCTCGTACAATGTCTACCGGCCATATTTTAATTTTATTGCACAAAAAAAGACTTGTAGGAGTTTAGAAATTTCTTATTTTAACCGCTTAAGGGCTACGCCAGAGTATACTCGTGCGGCTATTATGTGAGAAAATTCCCACATCCGAGATAACTCGGGCAAGCTTTACCTGCAGAAAAGATCACTCCCGAATAAACTCGGGCAAAAATAAATACGATTCATGGTATGTTAATTAATTCTTTGTATTAATAAGGCATAATTATTATTTATGGTGAAAAAAATTAATATTTTTTTTTTATGAATTTATTTTATTTCTCGACCCACTATGTACCATAATATCAACCTTCAATCCCATTTTGGGCCCAAAATGGCTTTTATGAAGGATATATATATTCAGTAAATAAAATTCATTCATAAAAAAAAATTAGTTTTTTCTTCCATTTTTAAATTTTTTAATGATTACTGAAGGGGTTAACAAGGAGTTATTTGTATAAAAACTTAATTAAATTAAACGTAATTAATATGCGATTTTATATAGTCTTCATTCTAACGGGCATTATATATTGTAACAGCCTGTTAAATAGCAAAAAAAAATATTTGTTTATGCAGACATTATATTACCTCCCATTACTTATAGTTTTCTATTAAAACGGTAAAATAAATTTATATCAGCCTATAAAATACAACATTAGGGTTTTGTATTCCACATTTTTAGGGTTTTGTAGGTATGACCAAAAAACCCTTATACCATCATTTTGTCGTCTGTCTGTCTGTTCGGTAAAAATTGTAGCCAAACGGCTAAACCTAGAGAGTTGAAAATTGTCATGATTATACAACTTTTTGACCCGCACATAGGAAAAATACTAAAACATCTAAAAAACATAACCCCCTAAAAATATAAAAAAATATGTGCTCATCGAAAAAAAATAAATATTTTTTTTAATTCTGAGTAGGATCAAATGAAAGCCCTTAGTACTGGTGGAGTAATCATCAAAATTTTATTTTTGCAAAATAAATTATTTTGACGCTATTTTTGTCAAAATTGTGCAAAATTTTTTTTGTCCCAGACCCTGTTGCCCAGATGGTTTAAACTAAAACTCTGAAAAAATTCTAATGTACATTGATGTAAACAGGAATAGTACAACAGGAATTTTTGATCAGATTATGTTTTCGGAAAATAACGCATTTTTTGTGTTTTTTGGTTGACGATGCATAAAGCTTATACTCATATAACACGCTGAGTGGTTAAGCGTATGGTGGTCTAGTGGCTCCGTTGCGCGCTAACTACACAGATTTGTTATTCACTACACAGGTTTGTTCCTGACTTGTGGAGTCAATTTTATTTTTTGTTTTTTTTTTCATTTTTATTTTGTTTAAATTAATTTGTTAAAATTCTAGTTATATTTTAGCAAATTTTTAATTTAATTTTCAAGAGCGTAAATTTAATAACCAATTGGAATTATATTTTCATTCCATGTGTCATTTATACGAAACCAGAGAGGCGGAGCGTATGATTTAATACAACCAATGAAAGCCATAGGCGCAATTTTCAAAATCTTAATCAACCTTGTTATTTAAAAACAATACTGCACTTATTTAGAAACCTAAATAATGATATTAGGTATTCGAATTAAAATGAACAAAAAAATATTTTAACATAAAATTTGTTTTTAAAGCTCTGAGATTAACAGACAATAAATTATTTTAAAAAGATCGTTCATTTTGCCGTGGTTACTACAAAGCAAAATTTGTCCTACGCACTCAGCATGCCGCCTTCACTTATTATATACCTGCGAAACCCTGCAATGTGTGAAAATTCACACTTCACATAAATTTTTTTTTTGTCGGCGAGTGTATGTTTTTTTTATTAAATTTCATAATCGATTATTTTCTATAATTTAATCGAAAATCGATTATAAAATTTCGATTAATCAAATGCTCGATTTATTAATTTTAATTGCCATCACTAGTCGCATTGTGAGTTCTGCGATGGCGTCAGTTCAAGCTATTTGGACATTTTTCATGCTATCCTTTTATTCACAAAATCTATTGGTAAAGTAAGTGCTTTATGGCAGCGTTTCTCAACCGGGGGGCTGTGAAAGCTTCGTCGGGGAGCCGCAAAGTCATACAAGATCGAAGCATGAAAATATTTTTTTTTTGTAATTTTTTTTTATTAAATATGCTCCAAGAAACAGATAACTCAAAAGTATGGATACGAAAGTGTTTAAATCAAAATGGAAAGCACTTTGAACACTTGTAAATAAAAATACTTTATTTTCAAGTCATTATAAAGAGCACAATTTTTCGTCAACCGTAAAAGATATTAAATAAATGTTTAAGTAAAAGTTGTTTATTTTTAAAAGCTCTATCCAAAGATACCAACATGACATACGTTTACATTTAAAAAATAAAAGTTGTCCTTGATATCCTTTACTTCCGGTTTATTCAGGAAAATTTCAGTTCTATTATTCAATTCTTTGGTTGGTTAAACTTTGGTCATAAAAAATTTATACCCAGCTTGTTAAAACGTCGCGTTTTCTAGAAAAATCATGTCCCTCTATCTTGATACGCACAATATAAAATTGTCCCTTTCTCTTCTTTATCATCCCTTTAACACTACAACTGGGTAACTCGAATTTTCGCTATTTTGAGCTATTTGCACCTACCTATCCAATTATTTATTATCTTTGTAATACTAAATATCAATAAGTGCTGTAATATGTCTTAAGTACAAAAACCCAGTAAATCAAATAAATAAGTCCATTGCAGTTTATTAATCTTCAAAACTTAAAATTAATTTTCTGAAAAATTACTAATTTCAAGTTACCTGGTTGTAGTATTAAGGGACGATATATTAGGGGGCCGCAGACAATATGTACATAATTTCGGGGGGGGGGGGTCCCATGCCATAAAAGGTTGAGAAGCACCGCTTTATGGTATATTATTAGGTGACTTTGAATTAAGTGGGGGTTGATGAACGGAATTGATTACATTTTTTTATTAACAGTTAATAGTTTTGATATTGTCATTTTGAAGTATGATAATATTTTGCATAAAAGTCTATACGATAAAAAATATAATATTGAGAGGGATTCGCGAGTCAAAAAGGTTGGGAACCACTAGACTCTTCGATACCACCGGTAAGTAATATGATGCTCGTCTAAACATTAATTTAAACGTCAAAATTTACTCCATATTGAGCATTTTCAAACGCAAGATTATTTGAAAACTAATTCGAATTTAACTATACTCTATCTCTGAAAGACTGATAGTAATAAATCATTTTGTCAGGCAGTTACCAGTGGTATGCATATTTTAAACACGTTTAAATTGGTTTTGTGTATTTCTGTATTACTATTTATCATTTTATTAAACGCACGCTGGTGACCATATTTATCATATCATTAAACACAACCCTGTGAACATATTTTTCCTCAAAATTTTAGGGTCAAATTTTTATGATCTATTGTGTTCTATTGTTGTCTAACCCTAGTTCGTATTACCATATAATATGTGCGGCACACTCTGCACATGTTTCGAACTATTCATATTTTGTCGCTTTTGTTTTACCGCTTCTGTGTGATAATACAATAACTTTTTACAAATAATAAATTTTATTACTATCAGTCTTTCCGAGATAGAGTATATATGGTAACCGATTAAAATCCGCCTAAGATAAACGGATATAGATCCGGATATGGATTTTTATTACTTGCGGATCATCCACAGATACGGACCCGGATACGGATTTTTATTTCTTGCGGTTCATCGGCGGATACTGATACGGATATCTGGCACATTACTGGTAATAACAAATCCAAATACAAAAATATCAAAAATAAAGTTTAAATTTTAATGTGGCAATGGCAACATGGATCTTATTTGATTACCTAATAAAAGACGCACTTTTTTATAAAATTGTCTCGGGAAATATAAACAAAATAATTGTAATTAAAAAGCCAAATGTTGGTGACAGTTGATTTCTTTTGTGATTTCATTTAATTTCAAATTAATAATTATACGATCAGCATTGTTTGTACTCAACAAATATTCATTATTATGAAGTAGAGTAGTTGCTAGCTAAACAATACTGTGTTCTGGATTGCGTAATTGAATTCTACGTATTTTTCTAATATGTATTATGATTCAGAATTAATTAAATATAACATCCAATATATACTCGGCGAGAATTTAGATGGCAGATTACGGTTAAAAAAATCAGCTGTGGCCACCACAGGACCGACTGCCATCATAAAGTACTTGTATAAAATACATTCTAGCAGCAGAGTAGAAATAACTTGGCCCAATATTTTCTAATAGAGATATTATTTATATTGACCATGGAAACGTTACATATAAGTATGAAAAAATTTTACAAAAATTTTTCGAAATTTTTCGTTTTATCAAAAAACGTCTCAAATAAAGTTATTAGTTATTGCATTTATAGCAACTTTTGTTCAATAAATTTTTTCGAAATATTTTTTTGTTGCTAAATATTCGCAAAAATCTTAAAATCGACACGAGTAAACTCCCATTTCTAGTCAACCGATTTTTACCAAAAGTTGATCAACTCATATCATTGATGTCAAAAGCTTAAATATGCAGTTTCATAAAAATCCTTTTAGCCTAATTTGTTCTGCATGTGTACACAGACGGACAGACAGACAGACGGGCAGACAGACAGGCGGACGGACAGACAGACCGACAGACGTCATGCTAAAAATAGTCAAAACGTTATGTAGGGATTTCAATTCATGGAGATCCATCGAAATCTCGAAATGTCAAAATTGGTATGATCACAATACCTCCCTTATATATGTTGACGGTCGGTAAAAACTTATGGTTCAACCATGTCTGTATTAATAAAATTGAAGACTATACCTGTTTTTTATCTTTTCGACCGCATATTTGGTTTCTATACATTTCAAATACAAACAACTTGCCTCTATCTGTTTGTCCGAGATTCAAGCAAAAACAGCTGGACATACTGCAACGAAATTTGTTATGACGATGGAGTAGAACCATGATTCAAATATAGGTTATATGGTATCTCAAAAAATGTATTCTAAGAGGTTGTTTCGGGGTTCAAACTGATAATTAAAAATTTAAAATGTTTCCTTATTATTGCCTTAACAGAAAAATCTATACAACTAAAATTCTTTATAATAAAAAAGAAAAAAAATGACTATGCTGTTTTTCACATAAATATTTGGGGAGTTACGGGGGGACACCCTAAAACTAATCTTTTAATATAACTCCCTTAGTGTAAAAGTAGTAGATTATATTCTATTAAATTTAGTTTTTAATAAGATTTTTGGGAGCCATGAGAGATGCTAACTATACACTTGAAATATCTCAGTTAACGTAAGCATTTATCAAAAAAAATGCATTTAACAAAAACCGATAACAAACGAACAAACGAAGATAAAACTACGTACCTTGGTACGGGTAATTTAAATATGTTATTGATAATGTACATACATAGAATTATGTGCAGAGCCGTAGTAACGGGTTGGCATCGGGGTACTTGCCAGGGGCGCGTGGCTGATGAGGGGCGCCATTGTGTATATATGGTCATTAAAAGCATTGAAATTGAATTGGTGAAAACCTTTTTTTTATCATCACTTGGAGTTGCGAAGCGAGAATGTTTTTTTGTTTGTTTTTGCTCACCACTTGTATTTGGGGTGTGTAAGGACATTTTTTTCGCTCGTTCCTTGGATTTGGGGAGGTAAATTTTACCAATTTACTAAATTTGTCAAAGGCACCAAAAACATTGCTACGGCTCTGATTATGTGTAATAGCTATATATTTGTTTATCGGTTCTCAATCGATTCAACGTCCATGTAATTTCTCGTCGACCATACATACATCTTTCATGTTGACCATTTCAATTCATAAAAACATTATACGTACCCAACTCTGAGTGGTGCACAAAACAATATATTATTTGATTTAATTATATACGGGATTCAATAAAAAATAAATATGCAGACGCGTTACGAACTACTTGATAAGTGGAGGGAGGAAATAGATACTTCATATAGTGGTGTTATTTGTGAGTTGACTGTCCTTGAGTTTTTTTCGTTAAGTTGTTTCGGGAAACTTAGTAGTTTTTGAAATTCGATTTTCACTAACCCGGCGATTTTTAAGATGGAGGTAATCGAAGAATAGCGTGTAAATTTTTGTTTCAAATTTGTATTTTTTTTTTTTATTGTCATAGACGTCAACATAAACATTTGAACTTTCACAAAGAGCTATAAGAAAAGATTTTCTGACTTGACCTGCTTGCCTAAAGTAATTTTGGAGTTCTAAAGATGGTATAAATGCAATGAAACATGATGAGAGATCGGGTAGGTGCTCAATTTCTGCAACCCACAAAAATATTATCAAAGTTCACGAATTAATTCGCAACAATCAACAATTGATTGTGTGAGAAGTTCAGAAGAAAGAGTTATACCACACGGGTCTTGACTTTAGACCAATAGCGAAATTCACGACGATGCTCCGGTAGTTTTCGGAAGATCTTGAAAACAGCATTTTATTTAAAGATGATAGAAATTCAAATATGATAAACGAGTAGGTTTCTCATAACCTTTAGTCACGTTCCCATATTAATCTATACCACTTGACGATTGATTGTTAGAGAGAATGCAGAAGAAGTAGGAATAGCATACGGGTCTTGTCGAAACATTTTGGTTAATGTTTTGGACATGAGTTGTAGTAACTCCGCCTTTAGAATAAACAAAAGAAATAAACGTTATCAACAAATAACAAAATAATATTGAGAATGTAATACAGTTTTTTGACAATACATAATTAGTGTGGTTTCTTTGTGTGTTTTAATCCCTGGAACGGAGTCCTATTTAAAGTTTTTGAGTTTTAATTTTGCGCGTCTCGTTGAGCCGGTGACGGGTATTTGTCGTGTCTCAACATAAGTTTGGTGAGCCCGACGTGATGGAAAAATTTAAAAGAAATAGGAGACCGTTTAGAGTTCTGTTAACGAGATCCATAAACGAACTTACACAGTTATTGGAACAGACAGTGCCAGATTTGGTTTTAATTAAAGCCATATTGGAGGGTATTATTAGCGTTTACCAAGACCTGAAAGAAATGGATCAAAGGGTAATTGATGTTCTTTTGAATGATGATACTCTGTCTGATGGTGAGCAAGATAAAGAATTTGCCGCGATTGATGAGTATCACATGAAATATAGAATAATTAAAATAAGAGCAGAACATATTATTACTAAAGTCCAACAGCATGGTACCATTGTGGAGAGTGCCCAGGTTGGTTTATATCTTCTTAGTAATAATACCAAATATCCGATAATTACTCAGTAAAGATGTGATGATGAAGATGATTGTGGTGATAATTCCGATGAAGTCAACTGTGGACCAAGTACATGTACACTAAATATGTTTACTTGTGGAGATGAAAAATGTATTCCGCAGTATTGGAACTGTGATCTTGAGAATTGTCAGGATAAGAGTGATGAAAAGAATTGTGAGAATAAGAATTATACTGGATCGCAGATTCTTTGTAAGAACGAAAGGTGTATTCCAAGTAAGTGGAAATGTGATCTGCGGAATGATTGTTTGGAAAAAGGACAAAACCTCATAGAACTGATGCCTGAAATGATTTTACGGTTCCGGGAAAAGAAATTTGGCATAATACCAGATATTAGGAAGGCAGCCCTCACCATAGAAGTGACCAAAGACAGAAACTATTTAAGATTCTTATGGTGGGAGTGGTTTGTAGCAAATTCTCCTATTAAGTTTAAACACAAACGTGTCATATTCGGTGTAAACTGCAGCCCCTTAATGCTTGCAGCAGTTTTCAAATTGCATTTGAAGAAGGCACCAGATCACTTAAAAAAATGTGCTGATCACCTTCTGAATGCATTAAATGTGGACAATTGTGTCATTTCTGTGGACAGTCAAATCGAAATGGACATTGTTCGTGCGGAATCAAAAAACTGTTTAAGTAGCGCGAAAATAGATTTAAGTGCTTGGAAACAAAGTGAATCGAGTGACAACCCGGGAACTTCACGAGTTAGCAGTGTACTCGTTTTGAAGTGGGACAAAATTTCGGACACTATTGGTCGGTTCGCTGAAGAAATATAAGTACCAAGAGAAAGTTGTTGTCTGTTATTCAACGTATCATTGATCTAATGGGTTTTCTAGTACCAGCGACTATAATCCTCAAGTTATTGATTCAAAGTAAAACGCCCTGGTATGGACGACGATTCTCTTCTTACTCTCGAATAATTTGGCTAATAGCTTGGATAAGAAGATTTGCTTGTAACGCCAGAAAGAAAATATTATATATCTGGTGAACTTTCACTTAAGGAAATAAATAAAATAATGGTCAAGACAAAATTGAAGAAAGAGACTGTTACTCGACACCGTAGATTAGTAAAACATGTATTTAAAAGATAATAATTTAATTTGTTCTTTCTAGGATTATAAATAACAAATTAAATGTAGGAGGATGTTGGAACTCCGCCTTTAGAAAAGCAAAAGAATAAGCGTTGTCAACAAATAACAAAAAATTGTAAATAATATTGGAAATGTAATAAATTTTTTTGACAGTAAATAATTAGTGTCGTTTCTTTGTGCGTTTTAATCCCTGAAACGTATACCTAGTTTCAGTTTTTGAGTTTTAAATTTGCGCGTTGCGTTAAGCCGGTGTCGGGTAGTTGTCGTGTCTCAACATGAGTCGTGTTGCTATAAAGTTAGTGATTCATCTTTTAATAGAAAAACAAAAAATTGATGTGAAGTGTGAATATTCACACATTTCAGGGTTTCGCAGGTATATAATAAGTGAAGGCGGTATGCTGAGTGTGTAGGACAAATTTTACTTTGTAGTAATCACGGCAACATGAACGATATTTTTAAAATAATTTATCGTCTGTTAATCATATAATAAGATAATTATTAAATGTAAGCTCTTCAAAATTAAATACAACATTTGTCAAAATATAACTAGAATTTTGACAAAATAATTTCAACATAATAAAAATGCAAAAAAAAAAAAACAGAAAAAATAAAATTTACTCAGTACTCGAACTCGAAACCCTTCGTTTACCAGCGAGTTTTAGCTTACGCTCTAACCAATAACGCCATCGTACGCCTTGCATGTGAGTGTCTTACATTGGTATAACTTTTGTACTTTGTGAACCAAAAACCACAAAAAATGCGTTATTTTCCGAAAACATAATCTGATCAAAAATTCCTGTTGCACTATTTCGGTTCACACCAATATACATTACTTAGAATTTTTTTAGATTTTTAGTTTAAACCATCTGGGGTACAGGGTGTGGGACAAAAATTTTTTTGCACAATTTTGGCAAAAATTTAATCAAAATAATTTATTTTTCAAAAATAAAAATTTGATCGTTAATCCACGTACTAAGGGCTTTCATTTGATACCCTACTCATAATTTAAAAAAAATATTTTTGTTTTCGATGAGCACATATTTGTTTATATTTTTAGGGGGGTATGTTTTTTAGATGTTTTAGTATTTTTCCTATGTGCGGGTCAAAGAGTTGTATAAGCATGCCAAATTTCAACTCTCTAGGTTTAGCCGTTTGGCTACAATTTTTACCGAACAGACAGACAGACAGACAGACAGACAGACAGACAGACGACAAAATGACGGTATAAGGGTTTTTTGGTCATACCTACAAAACCCTAAAAATGAACAAATGTAGAGTCTTTATCTGTTCCTTTATTTTTACATCCTCATACTTTTTTTCGTGATAATAATATTTAAAATATCTTATATTCTAATAGAAATTCACTGAAAATCTTGATATATAGATTATTTTAAATTTTATTTCAAATTGTTAGTAATAATAATAACTTTATTTAAACTAGACATACGTCTAATACAAAAAAAAAGAAAAAAGATACATTGCAAACACATAGATATCTGACATATAATATACAACATGTTATGCAAATATTAATTTATTACACAAAGTAAATAATGCCTGCACATACTTAATAAACAATCAAACACTAGTTTATGAACTCTTTAAAAAATACTGTTTAATTTTGTGTTTAAAATTTTTACTGTTATTTGATTGTTTAATATCAGATGGTAGAGCGTTATATTTGTTACAACCTTTTATAAATAAAGCATTCATAGACGATTTTAGATTCGTTTTTTTAATATAATTATTATCACAGTGTCTTGTGAAATATGAATGAGTTTCATTATTATAAGTAATATAGTTAGACAAGTAAGTAGGTTTGCCATGTAAAATTTTATAAATCAAAATCATGGTATGAATGCGTATATGAATTCTTACATTGCACCAGTTGAGTGTATTTAACATATTTTGAATAGAAGTATAACGATTACATTTTAGAATAATTCTCATTCCTCTGTTTTGCAGTTTTTGTAAGGCATTAAGTGACGAATTATCTAATAAATACAAAATTGATGAACAGTATTGAAAATGAGGTTGTATGATAGTTTTATAAACAGTACACTTAGCCCAATAAGAAAGTTCAGCTGAAACTCTAGAAAAAAAGTATATTTTTTTTTATTTTTTTTTCTGAATATATTCAAAATGACATTTAAAAGTTAAATTACAATCGAAAATTAATCCTAAATATTTCATTTCCCTAACAATTTCAATATTTTCATTGTCAAGTTTACGAGATATGTTAGTGACATCAATTTTATTTAAATTAAATTTACTTGCAATTATCATTGCTTTAGTTTTATTTAAATTTAATTTAAGCTTATTACATTGAAAATAAATTGAAATTTGGCCAAGTTCATGTTGCAACTTGTTTACTGCAGTATTTAAATTAATATCAGAAATAGCTAGAAGAGTATCATCGGCATATAAGTTTCCTAAATTGCAGTTCAATTCTAAGTTTATATCATTCATATAAATTATAAATAATAAAGGCCCTATTACACTCCCCTGAGGTACTCCAACATCATTTTTACAAACAGAGGAAACAATGTTATTAACTTAAGTATTTTGCATGCGGTTGAATAAATAATCAGACAACCAGCCTAAAAAGATACATTGCAAACACATAGATATCCACCCATACCATACTGTTGCAGTTTACGATTCAGAATAGATCTGTCAACAGTTTCAAAAGCTCTTTTGAGATCTAAAAAGACAGCAACAATATATTTATTACTATAAATTTCTTTTTCCATTCTGAAATAGTTAATTGCAGAGCAGTTTCACATGAAAAACCAGGACGAAAGCCAGATTGATTACCTATAAATATATTATTGGTTTCAAAATAATTTGACAATTGATTATATGCTGCAAGTTCAAGAATTTTTTCAATACTCGGTAAGGTATTGGTAGGTCTGAAACTGCTCGCATCACTTGAATTTTTAATTTTGGGAATTGGTACCACTGTGCTAGTTTTAAGTGCACTGGGGAAAACCCCAGTTTCAAGAGAAGAATTTACCAAATGAAGTAAAACATGACCAATGACATCAAAAATATTTTTTACAATTTTACCATTTAAAATATCAAAATGACTAAATTTATTGTTTACTGACTTTACAATTTTTCTTAAATCGGACATTGATATCAATTCAAATTTAATAAATTTACAATTTAAATCAAAATTAAATGACATATCGTTTGCTGTACTACGAATACTCATAACAATTTCTGAAACACTGTTAATAAAATATTTATTAAACAATTCAGCTTTATCTCTATTAGATTTACCAATAATTATACTATCAGTGTTATTTCCTGTGGGAAAAAATATGTCTTTGTTCAATCCTGTTGATGATTTTGTTTTAACTATTTTTTTTAAAGTGTACCACATTTCGCTGGAATTATTTTTAACATTATCAATTTTGTTCTCATAAAATTTGAGTTTTTTATTTTTTAACAAAGACACAACTTTATTTCTTAAATTTTTGTAAATAATCCAAGTTTCAATTTTCACATTATTATCAGACAAGAAAAAAATTTTCTAAGCATAATCCCGCTCAGTACACAGATTACGAACTTCAAAATCATACCACGGGATATCATCACAATAAATACCTTTTTCCCTCAAAGGAGCCACTTCATCGATTATATTTTGATATTTGTTTTGAATTTGTTCAAAGATATGATTAACATCTATTGAGTTTAATGGCCATTCACATTCAATAAGATTATCGTTAATTTTAGAAAAATTGTCATCATTAAGATTTCTGTATTTAACACTAATATTATTTTCCTTGAAATTATTGTAACTATTTATTTCACTAATGATTTTTATACTTGAATGATCAGTTATCGTTGTATCAATCACATCAACTTTAAAATTATTAGAATTTGTCAAAACGTAATCAATTAAAGTTTGAGAATTAGCTGTTATTCTAGTAGGTTGACAAACAAGTTGATCCATGTCGTACATTAAACAAACATTTTTAATTTTAGAAACATAAAATGAATTTTCAAAATAATTAATATTAAAATCACCAACCAAAATAAGTTGCTGTCCGTCCCTGGTATATTGTTCACACCACTCTTCAAAAGCTTTTATAAAAGGGGAGACACTTGCACTGGGGGATCTATAGAAGACACCTAACCACATAACTGCATGCATAGTTTTGAGTTTTAAAATAATACACCAGTAATTACAACTCATTGTGTACACTGAACAGTTTGAAAAAGTTAGTTCATTTCTTAAATAAAGTAAGTTATGTATAATAAACTTGTAATCTGTAGCGTTGAATCCGGCCCTTAAAAATCTTTATCAAAGTAGAATTTTCATCACATTGCGTGATTTACTACGACAAAATTTCATTAATTTACGTTCGCGCTTTGAAGAATCCCTGTCACGTAACGGGATATATCTGGATGGTGTTTCTTTAGTAAATTTTCCAACTGTGATGTCAGCTGTGATGTCATGTATTTTATTGGATTTCCAAATATTTAAACATTCTAAAGACAGCTTGCATAATACGTTGAAATATCTCTCTAGTTTTTCCGTTACAATAAAAATTTGGATTCAATATATATTAGGTGTACCACAGTTTTTTCGTTTATTTGGTATTATTAAAATAGAAACAAATCGAAAGAAAAAAAATGTACTTTATTGAGTAAAATAGTTACCATTGTGATCTATAACACTCTGCCATTTATCAGGAAGAGAAAATATTCCCGATTTATAAAAATCCTGATGTTTTTAAAGAAAAATTGTTCAAGGTTCATTTTAACATGGTTCATATCTCTAAGTGTCTTATTTCTTAAAAAGTGTTAAGTGATATTCGGAGGGTAAAATATCTGGTGAGTAGGATGGCTGTGTTAGAACCTCCCAATCAAGTTCGGAATTTTTTTCACGTGTCTTTTTTTGATGAATGTGGTCAGGCATTGACGCCTTGAAGAATAACTCCTCTTCTGTTCAAAATTTCTGGCCGATTTCTGATCAAATTCTGATTCAGTCGATCCTATTGTTCACAGTAGAGATCAGAATCAACACCTTGCCCCGGTTTTAACATCTCATAATAAATTAATCCTTTATAGGGCCTTCCAGATCGAAAATCATCATCCAAGTAAAAATTTCCAGATTTAAATTTTTTAAACCACTGTTAACATGTGCGTACACTTAGTTTATCACGATAAACAGTGCAAATGTTTAATGTAGCAACTGTAGCACATTTTTTTATGGTACTCATACAACATTAAATAGCATAAAAAATGTTTTAATGAAAATTCTTCCTCCATTTTAAAATTCAAGGGTTTAAAATGAAACAAAAACAATAATTAGGTACTCAAGATAACAGAGTTTAATCAAAACGCAAAAGACGTCTGTTTAATTCAATGAATAAGTCGTGACTAGTTCGCATACTACACTAATAATAAAAACGAAAAAACTTTCCGGTACACCACATTAGAAAAACGGGAACCTCAGCTGGTACTAAATGAAGTAAATTTAATAATTAAGCAGTGACAATTTATCGATTTACATATTTATCCTTATGTGGTCATTTTTACATAATTATTCTAGTTTTATATTCCATACTAAGCACAGGTAGACATAAATAAATATGATTTGGGTTCGTGGTTAAAAATTACCATTATTTCACCAGTTCTGCCTGAGAACAATCTTAATAGTAAAATTGCAGAATAACATACACAATAAATGTATCTGTTCTCAATAGGGTCAACTCCACCAGTAGATAATATTTGTTCATGCAAAACAAACTCAGATGGGTTGGACATGTAAACGCCTACCAGAAGATCGACTTTCGAAACAACTACCTTACTAGGAATTACAAACTAGTGTACGTATTACAGGAGCCCCGAGGGAAAGATATAAAGACATGTTACAACAGACACTTAAAAACAACAAATTAAATTGCAATAAGTAGTACGAGTTGACAAAGAATAGAAGTGCATGAAGGAAAACTACATAACAGAAAATATCCATTTATGAAGATATAATTGAAATTTATTAAAAAATGTACCACGGTCAACTGTCTGTGTTTGGCTCATCAATAAAAATTGATGTGAAGTATGAATTTTCACACATTGCAGGGTTTCGCAGGTATATAATAATTGAAGGCGGCATGCTGAGTGTGTAGGACAAATTTTGCTTTGTAGTAATCACGATAAAATGAACGATATTTTAAAAATAATTTATCGTCTGTTAATCTAATAGCTTTAAATACAAATTTTATGTTAAATTATTTTTTTGTTTCGAACACCTGCGCAGGGTGTCGAGAAAAATAAGACAATAATTGTACTTATTCAGACATTATAGATAGTCAGACACATTCATAGACATAAGACAAGGTGACAATATTTTTAGTATGAAGAACTGAACAAGTGTGCGTGCCAGAGCATGCAGTATAGTGAAAACAGTGTTTCCTAATTAATTTGTAATATGTGTAATTGTAACATTTATCAATCAATTCAAAACACAATATGATACAGTCCACTTAATAAAAGCAACAAAACACAATTGATTTGCTTTGATTTAACAATAGCCAGTCCATCCAGAAGCCGATTAGCAGCGGAAGACATCTGCTCCCAATACGACAGATGAGCCAGTTCATCGCCCATAATCTGTCTGCTTAGTAGTTTTGATTAAATCGGAATCATTTTTAAAGCGTGAAAATTTTGTTATATATTAAGTACAATGTGTTGCACAAATTGGGTATTTAAGAACTTTTTGACACTTACTTGCATAGAGTTATGCATACTTGCAGACATTGTATTAATAATGTTAATATGTTTAAAAAATATAATATTTTTTCGATTCTTTCTATAAGGTATATTGTGCTGTGCTGTTTTTTGAATTCGACCGATACCCAACAAAATACTTATCTTTATAAATAAAAATTAATTTCTATTTGTTTGTTTGTAGGTCCTTTATGCAAAGCTAAACGGATGGACTGATTTTCACCAAATTTAGTACAGGCAGAGGTAGATTAAGGCTGGTTGAGGCCCCGGGAGCACGGGACAATATTGGGCCTCTTAGAAAAGAGAGAGACAGGGAAAATACATGTTGACCATATTTTTAAATAAATAAGCGAATATAAACATACTATCAGGTTTTAACGCCGATTGTAAACTTGTAAGTAATTAAAATTATACATATGAAACAAAACTTGGTGCCATTAGTGGAAAGTTGGGGTTTTGCGGGGCCCAGGGCGCGCGCCCGGTGCGCCCGCCGTTAAATCCGCCTCTGAGTACAGGGCACAAAATAATCCGAGGAAGGTTTTAGTGAGGGTTCCAACTTCGTCCATGTCCCCCTAAGGGGCGTTATGGGGGAAACTATAATTTTTCATTCTCCGTTTAGTTTAAATTGATTACGTAGGCTAAACCTTAAGAGATATATCGATATAACATTGACAAAAAATGTAGATCTTAACTATATCTAAAAAAAGTTCCCAAGAGGATATACATGTGCACCTATGTGCACCTATCATGCACCGATATCGTGTATTGGGAAATTTTCTGTCCTTTATGCAAAGCTAAACGGATGGACCGATTTTCACCAAATTTAGTACAGACAACGTAATAGTTTTTGTATTATAAAGTTTATGATGTATCAATTATTTTAGAAAAACAAATTAGACCATTTCACGTAGAATCATAATGTATTTACACTATACACATACACAGAAATGTTTGAATTGTACATTTAAGTCGCTATTTGGTGCGGAACTTACCAATAGATGCAGTGCTGGAGATTTCTGTATTTCTCATCGTCTAATAGTTAATTGCAAATTATATTATCATTTTATATATTTAACTTTAGCGTTATGTTCTACATTTTCGGTTTAAAGTAGTGAAATTCCGTAGCGAAGCACGGGTACACCCACTATTTCTAATTATAACTGATGTTCGGTATGTCAATTCCTATAACTAAACCTTGCAAAAATGTTTGAACATTCTTATATACTATACGCCTATCTAGGCGTTTCTTCTAGACCTATTTTCATATTATTATTATTATTGTATTTTCTTCTTTTTCTTCTCACGTTATTATTATTATTATTATTGTTATTATTACTATTATGTAATGTGTAAATTTAATATAAAAAGTACTTCTAATATTTTTATGCATTTTATATGCTTTGTTCATTGATTTATTTCTGGCTCAGCAATCATTTGTGGAATATGTAATTTCTTAAGGATATTTTTTAATGTATTTTAATATCGTATACAGTTTATTTAAGTTTCTTTTTCTTCTTTAGCCACTGTTAGTCGGGTTGACTATTGGCCTCACTCACATAAGTGCTCCATCTTGATCTGTTCATTATCAGGTAATTTCGTGTGCCCTGTATACCAATACTTGTTAGATCTTCGGCAAGCTGATTTTTCCATCTCTTGCGAAGTTTTCCCACTGGTCGACGGGTACTCCGTCTTCCTCCCCATATCTTCCTAACCATTATGTCCTCCCTCATCCTCATCAAAGCCTTACCTTATTTTACTAAAATGACAAAAGAGTAAATCTGTGAAATTGCAGCTATTGAAATTAAAGAATATAAAACTGTAATTATTACGATGTACAGATCACCTGTCGGAAATTATGATAATTTTTTAAATATTGTATATAATATACTTCATTTGTCTCAAATTAACCTTAAAAATCCCATAAACATCTTAACAGGCGATTTTAATGTAGACTTTAAAATTAAAGATAATCTATATCATAGTCTATTTCAGGGGTGGCCAAACTGTTAGACGTTGGGGACAACTTTTTTGGTGAAGGTGTTCCCGCGAGCGACTACGTTTTTTTAGAAGGTACTAACGACTTGGTGTTATTTTTAAGGATTTTTTAGGTACTCACAAATCGACAAGCGAATTGGTGACGTTTTTAGAAGATACTTACGAATTGATGACGAAGACATTTCACTATGACTGCTATTAAATTACAAATAATAACTATTTTCTAGAACTGATCCTGAATTTTAAAAAATTTAAGAAAATGTAGGGATAAAAAGAAAATTATTGTTTTACAATATTATTAAAATAAATTAGGAGCTAATTTTTCAAAAAAAAAAAAGAACAGTAAAAAAAACAAAAACAATGGATTTTTTTTAATTTGATGACACTTGATATTGAATAGTTTCGACAGGTTTGTTAAAATTTGGCTCGTTAGAACTTAAACTAATTCTTAAACACGATTACAAATGTAGATCCGATAATTGTGTTCTGTTTAGTTTTTGCCACATTCATGCAGGAAAATGCTGATTCGCATAAATATGTTGAACCAAAAAAGACATTGAAATATGCAACAACTCTCCAAATATTTGGATATTTATTCATGTTTATTCATTTCCAGAAGCTCACATTTGAAGCCATTGATTTTAAATGTACATCGCATTTAATATTAACTGAAATAATTCTTTTTAGCTGTGTTTTCTGCAGAAATAAGTTGCTATTGAAAATATTTAAAAAAATCTACTAATTACAGAGAATAATTTAGAATTTTTACTTTTTTATTATTATTTTTTTATCTAAGTACGCTCTGAATTTATCACTATGATTTGTCAATGTTCAAGTCAGCTTCGCGGGCGACTTCGAGAAGCCTTGCGGGCGACCGGTCGACTGCGGTCGACGCTTTGGCTATCTCTGGTCTATTTGATATTGTAACAAGTATGGGTCTACATATAACACATGATGAGATTACAAGATACGCGCATAGCGGCAGAGGTACGTGTCTGGATAACATCCTGACAAATACTCATGATTATAGGGTACAAATTAAAAATCCTGCAATTTCTAATCATCTAGGGGTATTTTTTTTTACATAAAAGTCACTGCTGATTCTCAGAAAGCACACATTACCAAATCTGTGCAACAAAGAATTTTTAGCAAACATAATTATGACAATTTTGTAAATTATTTGCTTAATTTTGATTGGAAAATGTTGTTTACCGATCTTATTACGAACAATATGTTTTTTTTTTTCATCATATTCACTAACGGATTGAATATACAAGGTGTCTCAAAAGAAATTTTATATTTATTTAGCTTACTGCGTGAACGCAACGTATCCGAGGGGCGCGGGGGTTATGTCAATCGGTAGCCTGGCTCTTGGGAATTCAGTCACTATGGAGCGTTTCTCGGGAGCAGACCGCGCGTTATGCGTGCGAGAGTTTTACAAAAACGGTGATTTGGCGACTGTAGCGCGTAGAAAATTCTGCAGTATTCGAGGTTTTCGCCACTTAAATGATGCGCCAAGCATTCCTCTCATTCGATATTGGGTTAAAAAGTTTGAAGAGACTGGTACAACTCTGGATAAATTAAAATCCGGGCGACCTAGGTCATCAAGAACGGTAGAAAACGTGGATAATTTTAATCAGTCTGTTCGTGACGACCCGAACCTTTCAATTCGGAAGCGCGCAAGTGCGTTAAATGTGCATAGATCATCATTACATCGCATTATGCACAAAGACCTAAAGCTGCACCCCTACAAAATTCAATTGGTGTAAGAATTAAAGCCCCAAGATGCCAGTCAGAGGCTTCATTTCGTAAATCTCGTGATCTCCCGGAGAGGTGACATAAATTGGCCTCCACGCAGTCCACATTTAACCCCTATGGACTTTTTCCTATGGGGTTTCTTAAATCTAAAGTTTACGCCAATAAACCGACTTCACTGGCGCATTTGAAAGAAAATATCCGTCACGAAATGGCAGCCATCCCTGAGTCCACCTGCCGAGAAGTCATAAGTAATTTTACTGTTCGATTAAATGAGTGCCGAGAACGCGAGGGTCTACATTTAGACGATATTATTTTTAAGAAATAAATCCCCAAAAAGTGAATTTTAATAATTAATAAATATTTTTTCTATATACGGCTTACTTTTTTTTTAATCGATCCACTAAATATAAAATTTCTTTTGAGACACCTTGTACATTTTCCAATCAAAACTATTAGGAAAGTGAACAGAAAATGTTGTAATGTTAATTGGAATACTGACGAGCATCGAAAAATGAGGGATTTTCTTATCTTTCTATCAGACATTCAAGTCACCACAGGCAAGACAGCTTTACAAAATCTATAAAATTGCTGTGAAGTGTGAATTTGCACACATATCAGGGTTTCGCAGGTATTTAGTAAGTGAATAATGATTATTTGGGATGCCAAAACAAATTTTATGTTAAATTTTTTTTTTTTTTGTTAATTTTAATTCGAATGCCTAATACCATTATGTAGGTTTCTAAATATGTGCAGTATTTTTTTATATAATAAGGTTTAATAAGATTTTGAAAATTGCGCTTATGGCTTCCATTGGTTGTTTTAGTCATAAGCTCCATCCTTTTGATTTCGTGTATTTATAGGAATATAAATAGCAGTATAGCAGTAATATATTTAGGCACTAATATGATACATACATTATAACCCATGACATAACATATATTTTATATATTTTATTTTTTTACTTGTATCCATGGTATTATATACAAGTAACTTGGTTGTCCAAGAGTATTCAATTTCAATAATTTCCACTGGTTATTAAATTTACGCTTTTAAAAATTAAATGCAATATTTGCCCAAATATAACTAGAATTTTGAAAAAATAATTTAAACAAAATAAAAATGCAAAAAAAACAGAAAAAATGAAATTGCCTCGAGGCCGGATTGAACTCGAGTTTGCAAATTAGAACGCCAGTATTCTAAGCATTACACCATCGAAGCGCTTTGTTTACTGTACTACATAATATCATTAAATATTTTACATGGTCAAGCAAAAAACACAAAAAATGCGTTATTTTCCGAAAACATAATGTGATCAAAAATTCCTGTTGTGCTAATCCGGTTCACACAAATGTTCATTACTTAGATTTTTTTCAGATTTTTAGTTTAAACCATCTGGGCTACAGGGTGTAGGACAAAAAAATTTTGCACAATTTTGGCAAAAATTGCCTCAGAATAATTTATTTTGCAAAAATAAAATGTTGATCGTTAATCTAGGTACTAAGAGCTTTCATTTGATACCCTACTCAGAATTTAAAAAACATATATTTTTTTTCGGGGGGCACATATTTGTTTATATTTTTAGGGGGATATGTTTAGATGTTTTGGAGTTGAATAAGCATGCCAAATTTCAACTCTCTAGGTTTAGCCGTTTGGCTACAATTTTTACCGAACAGACAGACAGACAGATGACAAAATAACGGTATAAGGGATTTTTGGTAAAAAAATCTAAAGTAGAAGCATATAAAATCTAGTAATACAAACAAAGCAATGTGGTCCATGATACGCCGGAGACAGGAGGTAGTATGGACAAGAGGGCTACGGTTAACAGTACTTTAAATGCAACCGAACTCAATTCATTTTTCACCTCTGTCGCTAAGAAAATTGTGTCCACGCTGCCACCTGCCGATGGATCCTGCATCTAGAAATCTACTCTTAATTGCAAGTATCGGTATCTATAATGCCTTGACAGCTGTGCTCAGAAATAGATGCAATGTCAAATTCAAAAGAGGCCTAAAAACATACTGCTGGAAGGAGCGTTTTATAGCGTCTCGGAATTTGTAGATACGATTAGTGTCGTAAAATTTTGAAACATGTTATTGTTTTTATTGGCGTAAGTTACTGTATACTAAATGTACAATCAGCTTTAATAAATTTATTTGATTTAATTTGATTTGATATTGTCTACTGTTAGTTCTTCGTGATACTCGACCTTCAGTACAGTTTTCGGATATCTTTGTTTTTATGGATTCTTCTCCATTCACTATTAATTTGAATGGGGACCAAAGATTCTGCGTAAGATTTTATTTTCGAAAACTATGAGGTGTTGTCGATCTCGCTTTATTGGAGGCCTTGTTTTGGAGCTTTGCATTATAATCGTCTACCTCTCAGTTCTTGTGTGATGGTCCGCCTTGTGTACAGTTCTCGGATATGTTTAACCGGTAAATTTTTTAACAGTTTTTTTATCGGGATTTCACATTGTTTTTTTTTTTTGTTAATTAATTTTAAAATAGCCGACCGGCGTAGCGTAGTGGTAACACTACGCTACGCCGGATCCGATTCAGGCATGGAATTTTCTCATAAATAAAAATTATCCTGACTCATTGCCGAAGCAGCAAATGCCATTAAAAAAATTTAAATAATTGTTTCTACTATTTTAATTTTTTATATATGCGTTTCAGCAGTGCCACCCTAAGCAGAGCCGTAGCAACGCCCTGGCATCGGGGCAAGTGCGAGGGGCGCGTGACATGAAGGGCACCGTCATTAATTTTTTAGGATTTTGTAGGTATGACCAAAAAACCCTTATACCGTCATTTTGTCGTCTGTCTGTCTGTCTGTCTGTCTCTTCGCTAAAAATTGTAGCCAAACGGCTAAACCTAGAGAGTTGAAATTTGGCATGCTTATACAACTCTTTGACCCGCACATAGGAAAAATACTAAAACATCTAAAAAACATACCTCCCTAAAAATATAAACAAATATTTGCTCATCGAAAACAAAAATATTTTTTTTTAATTCTCAATAGGGTATCAAATGAAAGCTCTTAGTACGTGGATTAACGAACAAATTTTTATTTTTGCAAAATAAATTATTTTGATGCGATTTTTGCCAAAATTGTGCAAAAAAAAATTTGTCCCACACCCTGTAGCCCAGATGGTTTAAACTAAAAATCTAAAAAAATTCTAAGTAATGTATATTGATGTGAACCGAAATAGTACAACAGGAATTTTTGATCAGATTGTGTTTTCGGAAAATAACGCATTTTTTGTGGTTTTTGGTTCACAAAGTACAAAAGTTATACTAATGTAAGACAATCACATGCATGGCGTGCGATGGCGTAATGGGTTAGAGCACTGCTGGAAAACGAAAGGTTTCGAGTTCGAGTACGGAGTGAATTTTATTTTTTCTGTTTTTTTTTTTGCATTTTTATAATGTAGAAATTATTTTATCTAAATTCTAGTTATTTTTTAACAAATGTTGTATTTAATTTTTAAGAGCGTAAATTTAATAACCAGTCTTATTATATGATTAACAGACGATAAATTATTTTAAAAATATCGTTCATTTTGCCGTGATTACTACAAAGTAAAATTTGTCCTACACACTCAGCATACCGCCTTCACTTATTATATACCTGCGAAACCCTGAAATGTGCGAATATTCACACTTCACATCAATTTTTCTTTTTTTTTTCTTTTTTGTCATCACTTATATTTTAGAAGATAGAACCTTTTTCTTTGTCATCACTTGTATTTTCACCCACCTGTCTATTAAAACAAAAATATCTAGAATAAAATGAAAAAATTGATGTTAAGTGTGATTTTTCACACATTTCAGGGTTTTGTAGGTATTTAATAATTGTAAGAAGCAACATAATGCCTAGGAATAGGTACTGGTCTATAATCACATCAAAATCAAAAGTTTTTTGATTATCACTTTTAGTTTTATTTGAGAACTAAGAGATTCCATTTAATTTTATTAATAAAATTTAAATAATTTGCCACAAATTCCAGCGTGTTTTTCTGCATTTGCTCCGAATTCAAGTCTTAGATTAATAAGAAATATATTGATAAATGGCTTAATTTTTTTCAATTTCAAAAACGATTTATTCCTCTTTGATACTTTAAAAACAAATATTTAATGTAATAAAAAAATATATATTTCACAGCGTATAGTGGTATAATAAATAACTGAACACTTCTTAATTCCTAACTGAACTGAAGTGTTGAGTGTAGTGTGGTGTGGTGTGTAAATCGGTTCGCAAATTCTTAAAAATATATATATGTTAGCATCTAGCCTTCCACGAAGCCCTGTTACGTCACCCTGAAATGTTATCTAGATGCAATCAGTAATCTGGACCCACTAATGATAACGACTCATTAACGATAATGATGACGGCTCATTACACTAATTGGTTTTATAAAACACACGTAGAATTTGATAGAGAGATCAGATGTTTTCTTACGTTGTAAGAGTGAATACCTATAATAAAATAGTCTGTGAACAACTTGAGTTTTATTTAAACAATAAATCCCTTATTTGTTTACATCAAAAGTGGGATCGAGTCAACGTTTCTACTTGTGAATGGGAATCATGCACGTCTTAATAATATTTTGTTATTTTATTGGGATCTTGCTTTGTTGCATTTTTGCAGTGTTTTGTTTAAATTGTTAATTTGATGATTAAGTGACAAATAGTGATTACCTGTGTGCGTTGTTTCGGATATTATTGAATTTAAGTTTTTGTGCTTGAAGAGTCACAAAAGTTAATCATGCAATTTTGTTCATGAAAGACTTATTTAATCAATTTGCGAAGGCGAACGTTCGAAAACGTTTCTGGTTGTGAATGGGAAAAATGGAACAAATGGGTATGAAAATATTGTTTGTCTAAGATAGTAGTTTGAAAGTGAAAAACGCAAGTGATACGTTTCAATTATTGCAAATAATAAGTGATTATGGTGGAACACATTGGTGGAACTTCCACCGTGGAAGGAAAACGAAACGTTTGAAAACGTTTTCCGACGTTTTCAGATGAAACCCTTTTGCAGGCTATAATTTTTCAGGTATTATTCGTGCTATCAAATTAGTTACGTCTGGTAAAGCTATTTCCTAATAGAATTTATACTTAGTGATTGACAACAGATTGAGGTGCAGTTAAGACGGAATAGCAAATATTTTGATGAAAATTATCAAAATGGACAAGCGTTGTTTTATTTTGGGACAGACAACTTACATGCAGGAAAATCTAGATGATGAATAAAATGGTTCCAGTAATGAAGTAGAAATACAAAAAAAAAAATGGTCAGAAGGGACGAGCGGTATTTAGTTTATGGACAAATTGTATGAAGGTAATGGTTAGAACATGAGTAAAATGGTAAGAGAAGTTTTATTAGTTTGATTATGTAGCAGCGACAGTGACTGAGCTTGTTGAGTACCGCAAGACACACTGGTCGTTTTTGCTTTGTGAAGGCACTGAGTATGAAGAAGCGACAGTCACTGAGCTTTTTGGGTACTGTAGACAATCTGTAATGAAATAAACTGATGGATAGTTGAGTTGAGAATTGATAGCTTGTCGAGTACCGCAAGACACACTGGTCGTGTTGAGGGCAGTTGAACGATTAGGGACCAACCTGCCAGTTGAGAGCAGTTGAATGGTCAGGGATCGTTTCTGCCAGTTGAACCCTCGAATGTGGTGTGGATCTTAAATGGTCAATGGTGTGGATCTTAAATGATCAGAGATCTTAAATGGTCAGGGACCTTAAAAGGTCAATGATATATGTACCTTAAATCTTTTTGAAGACTGTTTCAGACTATTCTAAGGTCTACATGATCATCCCCTGTTGTCATCTACCACATCATCATTTACCAGATATTCGTCTACAGAAAGGACGTGAGGACACGCCAGGAGCAGGACGGCCGTGTTAGCATCTAGCCTTCCACGAAGCCCTGTTACGTCACCCTAAAATGTTATCTAGATGCAATCAGTAATCTGGACCCACTAATGATAACGACTCATTAACGATAATGATGACGGCTCATTACACTAATTGGTTTTATAAAACACACGTAGAATTTGATAGAGAGATCAGATGTTTTCTTACGTTGTAAGAGTGAATACCTAGAATAAAATAGTCTGTGAACAACTTGAGTTTTATTTAAACAATAAATCCCTTATTTGTTTACATATATATGTATTTATTTAATATTTTTAATATAAAAAAAAATACACGCACTATCTTAGCTATAAATACAAAAAATCTTTAACATTGTTAGCCATAATTCATCCATGAATTAAAAAAATAATTAATTTTGTCAATAATTGCAATATTTTTCAAAAACACAATCTGATCAAAAATTCCTCTCGTACGTTTTCGGCTCAAATTAATGTACATTACCTTTATTTTTTCAGATAAATAGTTTCACCCCTTTGAGTAAAAGGGGCCGGGGCAAGAACTTTTTAGCTTTGGCTAAAATCGTGTTAAACTACTTTTCTTAATCTACGTCTTAAGAGCTTTTTTTTGATACCACACAATAAATTTTAAAAAATATTTATTTTTTTCATTAAATACATATTTGTTTATGTTTATCTCGAGATGTGTTTTTTTGAACCCTCAGTATTTTTAATATATGTAGGTCAAAGAGTTGAGTATGAGCATGCCAAATTTCAACTTTCTACGTTAAGCCGTTTGGCTACAATTTCTGCCGTGCAGACAGACAGACACATGAGTGACGTAATAAGGGTTTTTTGTGGTCATACCTACAAAACCCTAAAAAGATAAAATGGGTGCTATTAAGTATTTGCCAAGGGCGCCAAAAACATTGTTACGGCTCTGACCCTAAGCTATTAAATCATATGAAAGAAGAGAGTGTACTATTTCATAATAAAATATGTGCAAAATTGTATGCGACATGAATTTGCTCAGTTTTCTAAATCAATGAAAAGTATTTTCTCTACGACCACTATAGAATTTACCAATTCTAAAACCAATTTTGACTACAGAAAGTTAATATTCTAACACAAGAGTTGGAATGTTATTCTAAAGCACTTATCTCCTTATGCATTTCGCGTGTATTTCATTCCATCACTTGTTATGGAATAACTATTCTATACTTGTTGTCTTTTGTTTTTGTAGGGTTACATTAAGATATATGCAACGTACACATTAAATAAATGCAACATAACTTCCTAACCTAAAAAAGTGGCCGATGTGCGGCAAATTAAATTAAAATTAAACAAATTATAAATATTAATTGATTCATTTGTTATGTAATATAAATTATTTGTAAAGATAAAATGTTTGTTAAATTAATTATTTGTTATTTTTTTTTTTCTTTCTGGTGGTCGGGGAGAAAGTAGGGTCTGTGACTCGGTTGGAAGAGAAAATTCGTTGCTCGTGGTTTGTTCCACTCGCATCGAATTTTCTCATTCCAACCTTGTTACAGAATATACTATTCTAACATTTCTTTATCTGAGCTGCTCAGGTGTAAATAAATGTTGTGACATTTTCTAATAAATTAAAATATGAATGTTTACTAAATATATGTAAATCATGTTTACTGCTATTCCTGATAATGTACAAGATATATTAGACAGGTAGAAATGTGCGTTTTAGTGTTGGTCACAATGATATCAGTGGTATCTTATGTCTACATCTTATGTTTAAAACATTAATTAACAGAATATCAAAAGTAAGTTTTTGTTAGTAACCATTACGAGCAGCCCATATATTGCGAAATTTAGTCAGTTTACATTATTTTACGATCACAGGTACAATATTATCTATGATACAAGAATCTTTATGCAATGTTAAATATTTAAAATTTTGTTGGGTATTGTTATACACATATAAAAAATTATGCGAAGTGTGAATTTAAACACATTTCAGGGTTTTGTATGTACATATTTAATAAATGTAAGAAGTCATCAAAATGCTAGATGTCTAGGGCATTTTTTTTTTTATAGTAACACCAAAATCAACAGTTTTTATTGACCATTTTGATTCGTTATTAGAGTATTAAAATATTCTATTTTGTTGATTTGTTATTAACAAATTAAAAGTTGAAATTAAGTTGAAATTTGTTAATAACAACTTTCAGATAGCAGATCTTGTATTGATAAGCGATATTCTAAACTTGGAACTTGATGGAGAAAAAACTGAGTTGATTGAACGTATATGTCGAGGACTTTGTAACATTTCCACATTGAAAAAAAGAAGAACCAGAAACTGAAGTCTCTGTACTGCCTGCTGCTATTGACGTGTATTTAAAGGATTTCAGCCGGTCGCTATGGCGTAGTGGTCAGCTCATTTGACTGCTAACCATGGGGGCTCGGGTTCGAATCCTGGTGATGGCATGGATGCTTGTATTTGTAATAAAATTTCTAATGTATCCATAATAAAAATAAAGATATCCTAAGTAAAGGTAGCTAAGACCAAAAAAATTAATTAAAAAAAAAAGGATTTTGGGAAGTTAAGGCAAGGTTAGATAGCTAGCCTAAATCTAGGGATATTGAAAATATATTGCTTATTGTACATTTAATGTTGTATTTCAATTAAAGTAGGCAATTATGAGTAGTTGGCTATGGAAAACAAGTAAAAACAATAACCAACAAGACAAAACAAATACTTTTTTTAAAATTTTAATGGTCTTTGCTTTTTCGGCAATTAGCCAGGACAATTATTATTTTTGAAAGTTATTCCATGTCTGAGCGGGATTCGAAGCCGAGACCTTAGCAACGTAGAGCACATGTGTTACCACTACGCTGCGCCGGTCGGCAAAAATACAAATTTGACAAATTTTATTCAGTACATGAGCCGTAGGTTGGTCACATGTTTGATTTTAATTCGATTTAAAACGTTTATATTAATAATTGCAGTGTTTTTAAGTTGTGGCATTATATTTTAACAATGAAGCGACAGCATTTAACTATCCACGAGATGAATTGTGTGGTGGGACTTCTCCAAACTGGCTTCAGGCAAGTTGATATAGCCGAGTGGATAGGAGTTTCTCAAAGTGTTATCAGTTCGTACAGGGAAACAGGAAGTCCGGCCGAACAACATCCGGGACGTGGTCGCTTTACAACAGCAGGTCAAGACAGATTTTTGGTCTTAAATGCTAGAGACAATCTACTATTACAGCACCCGAATTGGTAAGGGAATTACAGCGAGCGCATAGATTAACCGTTAGTAGCAATACTGTAGGAAACCGTCTCCACGAAGCTAATATTCTATCTCGACGATCAATCAGATGTCAATCCCTCTCTAGAGGCAATTGCAGAGCAAGATTAGACTGGTGTCACAATTTTCAATATTGGTGTGATAATGATTGGGCTACAGTTTTGTTTACTGATAAGTGCAGATTTGAAATACATCCAGATTCCCGTCGAACAAGGATATAGTGAAGATTCGGTAATTTGGAACGTTTGAGGCATGTCCAGAAAGTCCACAGCTACAGAGGTGGCACTGTTATGGCATGGGGTGGGAGAATCATTGGCGGTAGAACAGATTTCGTTTTTCCCAGTGTATTTTTAACAGCACAACAATATTTGGATATTATTCTACAACCTATTGTGCGTCCATTTCGTGGTGCTGTTGCTGATCAGTTTAATCTTCCCCAAGATAATGCTCGTCTACATGTTGCGCGAATTGTGACGAACTGGCTGGATAACGAAGGTATTGATGCGATACCATGGCCAGCACAGTCACCGGATCTAAATCCGATTGAAAATGTGTGGGACATGCTTAAGAGAAGTATTACTCCACATATGGATAACATCCAAGATAATGTTAGATTCAGAGAGCTTCTAAGAGCAGAATGGGCAAGTTGCCTCAAGAAGGCATCGATAATGTTATTTTGTCCATGAATCGCAGATGTAGGGCTATGATCAACCAACGTGGAGATCATACTCTCTACAGAAAACCCAAGAAAACCCCCACAAAGCCATCGAGAAGAAAACCAAAATTCAAATTGTCTGGATACCGTCCAACAAAGACATAACCGACAATGAGAAAGCTGATGAAGCGGCGATATCAGATCTGCAACTTTTTATCACAGAGACCACCATCGCAGCAGAAGACTTCAAAACCATAATAAAAAAGAAAATCATGAACCATTGGAACAACACATGGGAGAAGACTACAAGAAACAAATTAAAAAACACGAAACCAGAAATCGGAAAATGGCCAACAATCGGTGTAAGACGGGACCAGATTGTCATAAAAAGGGCACGTATAGGACACATATCTACATATATCGACATATATCTACACAAGCATTTATTTGAGAAAGAAATCGCTCCAATATGTGATACAAGTAACACTCAAATAACTATTGAACATGTCATCATTCAATGCACCAAATACAGACCAGAAAGAATAAAACATAACATACCTAACGACATTAA
Source organism: Liopterus haemorrhoidalis (assembly GCA_963971575.1). Classification (NCBI taxonomy): domain Eukaryota; kingdom Metazoa; phylum Arthropoda; class Insecta; order Coleoptera; family Dytiscidae; genus Liopterus; species Liopterus haemorrhoidalis. The sequence continues at coordinate 16,316,378 of OZ020619.1, forward strand.
AACTGCTCTCCAAAATAACATCACAACTATAACAAACACATTAAACCAGTGTTTCTCAACCAAAAACGCACCGCGGACCAGTATAACATATAATTTCCTAACGCGGACCACTAATAATAATTGTTGGTTCATTTTTTGCAAGAAAACAAATATATTTAATGTACTAATAAATACATTTATTTTATTTGTAGAAAATCACAGATTTCATAACAATATATAAATTATTTACATAAAAAATGTGCATAAAAAATTTAAAAAAACTGCAAAAAAGATATATAAAACTTTCGCGGAACACTAAAATTTTTCTGGGGACCACTGGAGGTCCGCGGACCACCTGTTGAGAAACACATTGTGTTATCTTTTAAGCTTACGCCTTAAGTCATTTATTTAATTTTGATTTACAACGTGTTTTTTTTAAAATTTTATATACACTATATACACAACGTCTTTTGTTATTTTTTATTACACACCGTCGCTAAGACACTGTTTTCAATAGTTATTTCCCCTACTCTCGTCCCTCGCAACCCCTCACATCACAAACACTAACAACACCCCCCACCTTGAAGGATTAAAATCCTTTAACTTCACTATCACTTGATGAGAAGAGGACAGAGCTTGGAAAAGGCCCCTTTGATGCATCCGTTGGCTGTGCGTACAGATGCCACTCTCGCGATGCCATCTGGACTAGGAAAGACTACTACGATGCGTCCGAGGGGCCACCTTAACGGAGGCGTTTGTTCATCCTTAATTAGGACCAACATACCCACCTTCAAAGTATCTTGGGACTGACACCATTTGGATCGTTGTTGAAGGTCGGCAATGTACTCACGCTTCCATTGCTGCCAAAATTGCTGTTGCATTTTTTGAATCATCTCAAAATGAGACAACTTGTTTTCTAAAGTATTCAGATAATTTGGTTCTGGAGGAGAAGCTAAGTTTCTTCCAATAAGAAAATGACCAGGAGTGAGAGCATTTAAGTCCGATGGGTTATCAAACATAGGGAAAAGAGGTCGAGAATTTAATATTGCCTCTATTTGGATCAAAATCGTATTGTATTGTTCATAAGTGAAATGATTATTACCTACAATCTTTTTGAGCAGTGATTTAACTTGTTTCACTCCATTCTCCCACAGACCTCCAAAATGTGGCGCCTTAACAGGTATAAACTTCCATGTAATACCATCAGTATTTAATTTTTCAGAAATACCATTCTGTTGTTGAATTAGAAATTCTGACAATTCTCGATTTGCCGCCACAAAATTAGTTCCATTATCAGACCACATAGTTTCTGGCTTACCTCGTCTTGCTATGAAACGATGAAATGCTGCTAAAAACGAATCTTTTGACATTTCTGTGGCTAACTCCAAATGAAAAGCCTTTATAGTCATGCATATTAATAAGCAAATGTATGACTTTATTAATTTACATCCACGCCCTGATTTATTTTTTATCCATATGGGTCCGGCATAATCCACCCCTGTGTTCAAAAATGGCGGTGCAGGACTCACCCTTTCCTAAGGAAGAGCTCCCATGATTGGATTTAGTGATTTCGGATTTATACGAAAACATTTCACACATTCATGAATTAATTTTTTCAGTGCAGGTTTAGCTGATATTGGCCAATATGATTCTCGTACTGTTCACAATGTTATGTTAATACCAGCGTGCCCTAGCCTCTCGTGCTCATGGTTCAGTATCAAACTTGATAGATGACCTTTACCGAGAACTAAAGGAAATTTTTTCCCAAAGTCATATGGTCCACGATGAATACGACCACCCACGCGTATTAAACCAATTTGATCCAAGAATGGATTTAATTTATAAAGAACACTTTTTCGTGCAATTACATTTCCTTCTGTCAAAGCCTTTAATTCTTCTTTGAATGTATGTGATTGATCATAGTAAATCAATCTTTTTGTAGCATCTTGAAGCTCCTTGGCAGATAAATATCCATAGTTTATCTTTGAAATTTCTACCTGACAATTATGGCTAAATCTCACACAATATGCTATAATTCTTCGTAATCTTGAAAATGATGAATAATCTGAAATATTTATTATTTTACATTTCTCAGTCATACATAATGTTTGTACTGATTTCTTTGTTTCAGGCGGTTCACCTGTAAGAATTATATTTGAATTTGGCCACTGATCTTTTTCTTTGCTAAGCCATGATGGTCCTTTCCACCATAACTCTTTTTCCGACAGAATTCCTGGTGAAACTCCTCTACTCAATAAATCAGCAGGGTTGTCATTTGAGTTAATATGTCTCCAATCTTTCGGTTCAGTAAGTGACTGAATTTGTGCCACTCTGTTTCCCACAAATATTTACAATGTATTTGACTGACTATTTATTCAATGTAGAGCAACACTAGAGTCTGACCATAAGTATATTTTATATTCTTTAAATGTTAAAGCTGACGTTACTCTGTGTATTAAATGCGCTAGAATAGTTGCAGCACATAATTCTAGTCGTGGAATCGTCAGTGATTTCAAAGGTGCTACCTTCGTTTTCGAGATTAGTAGCCTTACATGATGTTTGCCGTTCTCATCAGTACTTCTAATGTACACACATGCTCCATATGCCTTATTAGAAGCATCAGCAAATCCATGCAATTCTATAGAATGTACGTTTTTACAAACAACTTGTCTTGGTATATATATTTTATTTAATAATGGTAATTCTTCATTAAATGCTTTCCATTTTGTATAAATATCAGCTGGAACACTTTCGTCCCAATTTAATTTACACGTCCACAACTCTTGCATCATGATTTTTGCAGTTATAATTACGTGACTGAGCAATCCTAAAGGATCAAATATTTGAGCAATTTGGGATAAAATATTTCTTTTCGTTACAACTTTTGTTTTGTAGCATTGAATGTTAATCTTAAAGAATAATTGATCTTCCTTGTTTGACCAGTATAATCCCAATAACTTCGTATTTCCTGTTTCTCCTAAATGTACAATTCTTTCTTCAACATTTTCTGTAACCTTTTGTAAAATATCTTGACTATTGGAGACCCATTTTCTTAAATTGAAACAGCCTTTCCTTAAAACTTCTGATACTTCTTTCACTATTTCTAAGAGTTCCTCCTTTTCATTTTTACCTGTCATGAGATCATCCATATAGAAATCAGACAAAATAATCTTTGCTGCCTCAGGTCTACTTCCTGTATATTTCTTCCCTAATTCCCTTAAACATTTAACAGATAAATGTGGAGCTGACTTTGTACCATATGTGACTGTGTTAAAGGTAAATGTCTTTAATGTATCACCTACATTTTCTCTCCAAAATATACATTGAAGTTTTCTTTGCTTTGGATCGACCAAAATTTGTCGATACATTTTCTCGACATCTGCACATACGACATAGTTGTATTGCCTAAATCGTAGAATAATTGACAATAGTTCATCTTGTAAAGATTGGCCTATCATCTGAATGTCATTAAATGAGTATCCCGAATCCGTAGCTGCGGATTCATCGAAGACTACTCGTAACTTGGTTGTAGTGCTGTCTTCCTTGATTACCCCATGATGCGGTAGATAATTTAAGAAATCACTTTCTTGTGTTACATCTGTTTCTGTCATATGACCTAGTTCTTGATATTCTCGCATAAATTGTACATAATCTTTTTTGAATTCCATATTTTTGTTAAATTTTCGCTCTAAAGTTTGAAATCTTTTCAAAGCCAATGCTCGCGAGTCACCCAAGCAGTCTGCTGAATTCTTTAATGGTATAGTTACTATAAACCTTCCTTCATTATTCCTTTTAACTGTATTGTAAAATATGTTTTCACATTCTTTTTCTTCTTGTGAAAGAATTCTTTTTTCTTGCGGCTCTTCAATTAACCAAAATTTTTCTATTTGCAATTGTAGATCATTTGTTTTTGCGAAATTCACCATAGTATGAGATGCGATTTGTTTTGCTTCAATATTTCCTGCTACTACCCATCCTAGTCTTGTTTTCTGCAATACAAGTCCATTGGGTTACAGTTCATGTTGTCCGATGCATAGTAATTTCCAAAATAAACCACTTCCAATTATCATATCAATAGATGATAGTATTTTGTACGTCGGATCCGCTAGTTTTATGTATTTTGGTATACTATATGTTGAATCATCAATTTCTGAATTAGGTATTGAGTCTGTTAATGCAGGTAGTAACAAACAAGTAACATTTGTTTGAAACTCATTATGCATGGATTGCATCTTTATTTCACATTTGTAATTAATTTTTGACACTACTTGATTTATGCCCACAATTGACATATTCAATCTGGTTTTCTTCAAATTTAACTTCTTGAAAAATTCAATTTTCATAAAATTTGACTGTGCTCCACTGTCTAATAATACTCTACAATTATGCGGTTGATTATTAGAATCTAGTATTTGGACTGTAGCGGTTGGTACAACTCCTTCTGATGCACATGTAGCTGTCGCAACAACTTGTTTATTTTATTTCACGTCTGTCTGATCTTCTTGTGGAATTTCCTTCTTTCTTTCGAAATGAAGCAACGTAATGTGCGGTAAACCACATTTTTTACAATTTCCTGATTTACAAGCATTGCTAATGTGACCACCCTTCAAGCATTTTAAACACAATCTTAATCTTTTGATTTCTTCTATCCTTTTTTTCGTTGCATGACCCAAAAATGTCTTGCAATTGTAAATCGCATGTTCCTCACTGCATAATGCACATTTCATTATTGTAGCTGCATATGACTTCGCCCTTTGTTGATTTGTATGTTTAGAATTTACCTTTATGGGATCTGATTTTTTAGATTCGAGTGTCTCTAATAAATCTGCTTTATGTTTTAAAAATTCTTTTAGGTCATTTAAAATGGGTATAGAATCTCTCTTGCGTTCTTCCCATTTTCGTAGCGTCGCTTTGTCTAATTTTGTACAAACTAGGTAAATTAGTAGTGTATCCCAGTATTCAGTTGGCTGACCTAAGTTTTGAAGTGATCGCAAATTTTTCCAAATTTGATCAATGAGATTTCTCAAATCTGTAGCAGAATCTTTTGTGATGGTTGGTAACTCGAACAACCTCTTCACATGCGTATTAATAAGAAGTTCCTTATTATCGTACCTCTCATTCAACAGCTCCCATGCAATGTTATAATTTGATGCAGAAAACTCAATTGAATGAATTATTTAAGACGCACTCCCTTTTAGAGCCGCCCGTAAATAATGAAATTTTTGTATTTCACTGATTTGCGCATTATCATGAATAAGAGACTTAAATGTATCCCTAAATTCTAACCACGCATCGTATGCACCCGAAAAATTTGGAAGTGTGATTCGTGGTAATTTTACCATATTACCCGCATCTGGCATTTGAAATCGCGCTGAATGTACCGATAATACTGCCGATAATGCATCTTCTGGTGTGATGTCACCTTGTACTTCTGTTTTGTGTTCATTGATGAACTGTTTAACTGATGAAATTAAATTGAAATATGACGCTTCTATACTATTTTTCTCTTCTAACTGATCCTCATAATCATTGCAAAATTCTCTCAATATCTGATTGAATTTCCTCAAATTGTATGAATGCTTTCTCTAATTTATTAACTCTGAGTTCTAACTCAATAAGTTTTGCTGCTTTTGTACTAGCATCCACTGCATCTATCGTTATTTCAGTATCATTGAAATACCTTTTTGCACTCGTAATTTTTGATTTTACAGAACCTCTTCTGCGATTGAGTGTTTCTAATGACACTTCTACCTCCTCCATTCTTATGAACAATGTACAATCTACGATTTGACCACGAAATTGAAATGCTCTCACTTACCTTGACAGCTTCTTGTCGAATGCTATCTTGTTTGATGTCCACCTTTGCTTGAATACTGACGCTGTAAACTGTAGTAGTCTCGTTACGCAGTAATTCAAAGTTTTTTATGCACCACTATGAAATTGTACTAAATACTGACGTTGTACACTCAACAATGTATGTAAAGTCTCGTCACGTAGTATTTCAAGTTACCACTACACCACTGTTATCAAAACTGTACCTTTGCTAGATTGAAAATTTTTATTTTAGAATATGTTTTGTCCGTTACTGTCCACTGCAATGTTTTCTACTTGCAGTAGGAAACTACGCCGCACGCAGTACACCACTGGTATAGCTATACACTCCTGACAAAAAGCGTTGCTATGGTATTATTATTGCATTGTTTTTCACTAAATTCACTTTTAATTAACTTATTAACTTTATTTTAAGTTTTACAGATTCACATCCGTCGTTCGAAGGACCAAAAATGTTATCTTTTAGGCTTACGCCTTAAGTCATTTATTTAATTTTGATTTACAACGTGTTTTTTTTTTTAAATTTTATATACACTATATACACAACGTCTTGTGTTATTTTTTATTACACACCGTCGCTAAGACACTGTTTTCAATAGTTATTTCCCCTACTCTCGTCCCTCGCAACTCCTCACATCACAAACACTAACACATTGCATTAAACTATCTAAAAGACATTAACCTGTGCCACCAAATTTAAATTGAAATACTTATTACCCTATACATTATACATATACACAGTGATGGGATTCAATTTGCTCAACAACCGGTTCGCAGGAGAATTTGTTGAAAATAACAAAATTTTCAAAATAGTATATTTATTTAAATTAAACATTAAGATATGTAATTAATGATCATCTGAACTGTGGTTGCTTCTTAACCAATTTAGCACTATCGGTACTGGATCCCAATCTATTAAAGGCAAACCATTCGAAATAATAACCATTATATTATTTATACTAGCTGAGTACCGTGCTTTGCTAAGGTATATTGACGGTTTGCCATCATCGTGCAATTATTATAAGCCATGGTTCTTTATAGATCACATTGCTGACTCTCTCCTCAGGTGTAAATTCACCCCGTTAGAGGCTCATTAGTGTAAAATGCATAGTTTTTTTCTAAAAATGTGCACGGGTAACTTTTATAAGCAAAAACTTAGTCGACATCTCATCTGTCCTAAGAGATATTGAGGAATCCGTGAAAAAACATTTTACTCGTTTTCACACCATAGGAGTCGAAACATCCTTTCATAGTGGGTTCTTACGTCATATCGAGAAATGTAGTCTTGGAATTTCTTATTTCTAATCAAAAAAAAATTCTTTACGAATGAAATTTAAAACACTGTCAGAAACCTATCGAAAGAGTTTAAAAAGTCACCTATATGCCAGTAAGGAATGTTATAACTCAAGAAGCACAGAAGATATAAAGGGTTCAATGCTTACGTTATGGAACGAATATGTTCCCGGAATTCCATGTATCTAATCAAAAATATACCTATTTACCCCTTTATAGATAAAGTTTAAAAGACTTTCTAAAGATTAGAAAAAAATAATTATATACTAAAAAGGAATGTTATAACTTAACAAACAAATAAGTTACGAAACACTATATAAGTCGCCCTGATTTAATGTAGATTCGCCCCGTTAAGTGTTGATTGAAGCAAAATCCTAAATTACATATTTATACATGCGTACGGGTAACCATAGTAAGTAAAAAGCAAGTCGTTATTTCATCAAGAGATATTAAGAAATCCGTTTTTACGCCATAGGGGTTGAATTTCGAGAAATCTCTTCTTAATGGCTTACGTCATGGAAGAAATATAGTCCCCGAATTTCAATTGTCTACTAAAAAATACCAATGTATCAATGAAATTTAGGGAAATATAAAAAATGCAATTTAGGGGTGAAATATAAAAAAAAATGGTCAAAATGAAATGATCTTGAAACTAATGATATTAAAATGACACCTAAATACGAAAAAGTACAACATAGTTATAGTACAACAAAGACAGAGAGCAAAATCCTGAATTTAATTTTTAAACACATATACGGATAACATTGTAAGCAAAATCCAAATCAATATACCATTGGACCGAAGAGATAATGAAGAATCCGAGGAAAAACATTTTATCACTTTGCATCCCCTAGGAGTCGAATTTCGAAAAATTCCATATAAGCGGGTGCTTGCGACATGCAGGGAATATATTTCCTGAATTTCATATCTCTATGTCCAGGGACGTTCTTTCGAATAAAAAATACCAATTTACCCCTTTAGGGATGAAATTTAAAAAACTTTCAAAACATTTTCTAAATATTTGAAATAGAAAATTATGTACCAAAATGGAATGTTATAACTCAGGAAATACAAAGGTTTTTATAATTCACCCCAAATGTAGATTCACCACTTTAGGGGTTGATTAGGGCAAAATCCTGAATTACTGTTTAAAAAATTTGTATGGGTAACCTTTGTAATCAAAAACCAAATCAATATCTCATTGGTCCTAAGGTATATTGAGGAATCCTTCAAATCACATTTCACCCCTTAGGGCTCGAATTTCGAAAAAATCTCTTCTTAGTGGGTGCTTACATCACGGAAAGAATATACTTCCCGAATTTCATGTCTCTATATCCAAGCGAAGTTCTATCGAATATAAATACCCATATAACCCCTTCCCCATTTACGTTTTGAGGTGAAATTTTAAAAGATTGTCAAAACTATTTCGAGATATTTGAAAAAGATACCGGTGTGTCAAAAATGAGTGTTATAACTTAATAAACACAGGAAATACGACGGGTTGTATAATTCACCCCGATTATAGATTTACCGCTTTAGGGGTTGATTAGGAAAGAATCCAGAAATAAATTTTTCGGCATTTGTATGGTTTATCTTTATAAGCAAAAGCCAAGTCGATATCTTATTGGTACTAAATGATATTAAGGAATCCTTGATATCACATTTCAGCCCTTAGGGGTTGAATTTCGAAAAATACCGTCTTAGTGGGTACTTACGTCATACAGGGAATATACTTTACGAATTTAATGTATCTTGTCCAGAGGATGTTCTATCGAGTAAAAAATACCCATTTACCCCATTAGGGGTGAAGTTTTTAAAAACTGTCAAAACCATTTCGAGATATTTTAAAAAGACACCGATATGTCAAAAAGGAATTTTATAACTCAATAAACACAGCAAATACGAAGAGTTGTATAATTCACCCCGATTGTAGAGCCCTGTAGGGGTTGAGTCGGACAAAATCCTGAAATAAGTTTTTCGGCATTTGTATGGTATCTTGGTAAACAAAATCCAAGACGATATCTTATTGGTCCTATGAGGTATTGAGGAATCCTTAAAATCACATTTCACCCCTTTTCACTTCTTAGGGGTGGAATTTCGAAAAATCCCATCTTAGTGGGTGCTTATGTCATGGAGGGAATATACTTCACGAATTTTATTTATCTATGTCCAAGGGATGTTCAAACTAATACAAAATTCCCATTTACCCCTTAAGGGTAAATATTTTAAAAACTGTCAATACCATTTCGAGATATTTTGAAGACACCTATAAGCCAAAAGGAATTTTATAACTCAACAAACACAGGGAATATGATGGGTTGTATAATTAACCCTGTTCGGAAACACCACTTTAGGGGTTGATTAGAACAAAATCCTGAAATAAGTTTTTCAACATTTATATGGGTAATCTTTGTAAGTAAAAACCAAGACGATATCTTATTGGTCCGTAGAGATATTTAGGAATCCTTGAAAATTAATTTCACCCATTAGGGGTTGAATTTCGAAAAATCCCGTCTTAATGTATGTTTACCTCATGGAGGAGATATACTTTGCGAATATCATGTATCTATGTCCAAGAAATGTTCTATCAAATAAAAACTAACCATTTACCCCTTTAGGGGTGAAATTTTGAAAAACTGTCAAAACCATTTCGAGATATTTTGAAAAGACATCTACATGCCAAATAGGAATTTAATAACTCAACACAGGAAATACGTTGGGTTCTATAATTCTCCCTGATTGTAGATTCACCCTTTTAGGGGATGAATAGGACAAAATACTGAAATAAGTTTTTCAACATTTATATGGATAATATTTATAAGCAAAAATGAAGGCGATATATTATTGGACCTGTGAGATATAGAGGAAGCCATGAAAACACATTTTACCCCATTTCACCCCTTAGGGGTTGAATTTCCAAAAATCATTTCTTAGGGGGTTGTTAAGTCATAAAAGGGATATACTCCCCGAATTTTATGTTTTTCTGTCTAGACGACATTCTATCGAATATAAAATACCAAATTACCCCTTTAGGGGTGAAATTTGAAAAAACGGTCAAAACACTTTTTAAATATTTTAAAAAGACACCTATATGCCTAAAAGAAATGTTATAACACAACAAACACAGAAGATGCGAAGGGCTCTATAATTCACCCTGATTGTAGATTCACCCTTTTAGGAGATGATTAGGACAAAATCTTGAAATAGGTTTTTTAACATTTATATGGATAATCTTTATAAGCAAAAACCAAGACGATATATTATTGACCTAAAAGAAATTGAGAAAATTATTTTTATGATCAGGTTCTTGAACAATTTTTAAACCAAGAAAGAAAAATTGATTTATAAAAATATTCTTTTCCCTATAAACGAATTTAAAGGTAATATTTTATTAATATTATATATTTTTCTTTTTATTATGTTCGATACTTCGCAGACTCCACGATATGTCAGAGTACGCCAGGCCGAAGACACGCCACTCTATAAAATAAATATATTTATTGCGAATCCAAAATTTGAAATCGACGCAGGATTATTTTTATTACTAGACATCCGGTTACGACGAAGCAGGACGATATTCAAAGCCAGTGACATTTTTGGAATGAAACATTATCGTTTCATTTGAGATGTCTCTCATGTCACAAAAATTACAAAAAAAAAAAAAAAAAAACTGTTCGACTCCATTTGGACATTTTAATATTGAAGAAGATTCATTGTCCCTCGGAATGATTAAATTTTAGATGTTACTGATAATAGTACAATAACTGAAAATGAGAGTTGAATTCAAGATTAACTTTTTTTTTTTAATTTTCCCTAACTAGAAATTCTATATTTAACGCTACGTATAACCTCCAGAGATTACAAGTTTCTTACACAAAAACAAACAGTCTAATATAAAATTAGTAACAATTTATACATCAAATTTTACATCGATTTTATCTAATAAGATATTTTTAATTGTGAAAAAAATTGTTCTAAAAGTTATATCGCGGAATAACTTATATAATAATAGATATCAGGCAACAATATTCTGTAACCTAAAATGTTAAAAATAACAAAAAACAAAATAACTACAAACCAACAACTTTTGTTAGCTTTCAATAAATCAAACTAAATATTAATATTTGTAACGTGTACTAGCTAAAAGACGAGATGATACTTATACGTCTGGTAATTTCTGACAGTCAGAACCGCCTCTACGACCAGGTCTAATATCCGTGGTGGCCATGAAAATAGAGCCAAGAATTTCCTTACCTGTAAAATTGTTTTTTTTTTTTTTTATTATTAGGGAATATAATTGCATGTTCTTCAATAAGTAAACTTTTTACTATTATGTGAATCGCTGTTACACATAAAATTGTAGTGTAATTTCTTTTATCATATCTTGTTTTGTTTGAGAGATTAATAGAGCCAAGTTGAAAAAACGAGTCACTTGTTGGTGTACGTATCAAAAGGTTTACATTTTTAGTTTTTTCTGTCAGGTATGTTTATCATAAATTATAAACAAAGAATTATTTTTTATACAACATAGAATTTTGTATGGAACGGGCCGTGGTAAACATTGTACATCAAGTGAAAGAAACTGTATTGATGAACTGAGAAAAGAAAGAAAATCTTTGCGAGAAAATGCAAAAATCATTAGACGGTCCAAGAAGCTGATAAAAAATGCTTTGAAATGTTAAGATAAACTAGAGGCAGGAAACGCAAAACAACTTCACAAATTAATAGACTAATATCCCGTGTATCTAAAGCAGACCCTTACAAGTCATCAAAAAGCATAGGAACCGAATTAAAATATAAATGCCTGTACAATTCGCAGAAGACTACAAGCTAAAAATTTGTATGTACGGGTAGAAAGAAAGGTTCCTTTGTTATCAAAGAAGAACATTAATCGGAGATTACAATTCGCACAAGATCTTATTGTGCAACAGGTCTGATGGTAAACAGTACGTTAGAAGGCCGCCAAACACCGAATGTCGTCCCCAGTATACAAATAAAACTGTTAAACACGGTGGCGGCAATATCAAATTGTGGAGTTGTTTTTCTTGGTGTGGAGATGGTCCAATTTAAGGACCAACCGCCACCTACCTGTTGCCGTCGTCGCGAGGCCGCCGCATTGCCGCCTCCACGTCTTGCAATCGCTCCAATAGCTGCCAACCAGCGCCACCGTTGCCATCGTCGTCAGGAGACCGCCCTATTATCGCCTCTACGTCCACCAACCGCTCCATTGGCTGCCCACCAGCGCCGCCGTTAACATCATCACCGCGATGTAGCCACACTGCTTCCTCCACCACCGTGCCGTCTCCGCTGGCCGCTGAGACGCCACCATCACCAGCCGCTACCCACTAGCTGCTGCATCGTCACCGTAGGCTGCAGCCCCACTGCTGCTGTCTACCCATTGCGCCCGCTTGTGCGCATTCGTCACCAACCAGAGGCCGCCCCACTGCTGCCTCCACATCCACGATCGTCTTGGCTGGAAGCCATACGATCCACCTCCTATCACCCAGGCACCCCGAAAGCGAGGAACCGCTTCCAGATGGAGACACCAGGAAGCCTGGAACTACCGCCGTCACCTGCAGAGATACGCCGCCCTCAAGGTGTACCAGCACATCTCTAAGGCCACTCAACACGCACTCTACAAGGCTGGATACCCGAGATCTAGGCTCTTCCCTCCACCGATACCACCACCACTCAAGGCGACCCAAGACGTCGCCACACCAGCTGCCTCCAGCGTCGCCTATGCCGAGACGTCGCGGAGACAGATACCATCGCCATTCAACTTCGCGACGCCTTCGTAAACCTGGACGTCATCTCCAGGAACGCCATTCACACCTCGGACATCAGATGTTCCCCATTGTTAAGCCCGATTCCTCCAAACCCACCATCTGCACGACGGGTGCTCATATTCTAAACCCCGCCCACAACAGCATATGATCTATTAACTTGTATTTTTCCTGAATGAATTCAATAAAGGTATTTGTACAAGTTGTTTTTATATGATAACGTGGGGGAGAGTCACATCTTTTCAGACGCCTGATTACAATAAAGCGAACCACTTCGTAGGCATTCCCGCCGACTGAGCTAACCAGACGCAAGTGTTGCATCCCTCTGCGGAGCAAAGGATACCCTCCCGCAACATAACGCTGCCCTATGCAGAGGAAAACATTTGAGTAGGATAATAATAATATAGACGTATGTTTAGGATAATGATCCTAAACATACGTCAAAGAAAGCAAAACAGTTCTTTGCCTATAATTACTTGAACATCCTGGAATGGCCACTAAATCCCTGATCTTAACTCTCATAGAAAACTTGTGGGTTGATTTAAAAAATGCTGTGGCTAAGCATAAAATAAGCAACAAGCATCAACTGTGGGAAATAATCCAAAAAGAGTTGGCAAATATTCCTGTGTCATGTTGTTAGCAATTGATGAACTACATGCCAAGACGATGTACTCAGTTAATATAAAATAAAGGTCCTGCTACTAAATATTGATAAAGTAACGTTTTAACTTAAAATTAACATTAAATAAAAATTAACTTTTTGTTTACAGTATTGTATAAGCACATTGGCTCTATTTTTTTGACCATGATATTGTATGTTATTTCATATTTTTTAACATATTTGTAGAAAACTAAATTAAATATTTCTAAAATATTGTTGAAAAACATTTACCGGGATGCATATAAAATGTATCATATGGTTTGAAATTATTTTATCCCTTCCTTCATTATTACGAATTTTTTTACAAATTTGTGTCTCTATTTTTATGGCCACCACTGTATATCTGGTTTTTCGGTATTTTTTAAATTAATTTATACTTTTGGTTTTTACCGACCGCCAACGTATATAAGGGAGGGGTTAATAGTAAACGAAAAATTTCGAAAAAAATTTGTAACATTTTTCCAAGTATCTATTTATTCCTACTTATATGTAACGTTTCCATGGTTGTGATAAATTATATCTCTGTTAGAAAATATTAGGCCAAGTTATTTCTACTGTGCTGCTAGAATCAAGAGATACTCGACGGAAATATTCATAAACAAGTAGTTTGTGATGGCAGTCGGTCCTGTGGTGGCCACAGATGATTTTTTAGTTATTAATATAAATTTAAAATATATGAGTTTAATGAATAAATTGACATGCCACTGGAAAATCTAATTAGGACCTAATAGACAATTAAGAACTTTTTTGTCCAGCCTATATTCATGATGATAGCTAAAATCTAAATGTCAAAAGGTAATGTGATATATTATAAAAAGTAAAATATACAAAATACAATGAATATTTTTTAAAACTAATTTATTAAAAATTTTGTGTTAAGAATTGCCTACTTTAGTTCTGATAAACAAACTACAAAGAAATTTGTAATGCATTAGTGAAAGAAGTAGAGAGTCGGAGTTGAATTCGGGAAGCGGAGTCGGTTTTCAAAATTGCTGACTCGGTAGTAGTTATTTTTCTGTCGACTCTCCATCCCTGGGTCTTAATATTGCCTTAACTTTCACGACAACACTATCAGATAATCCGTGTGATTTTTAGTGACATTAATAATCGAAAATTTTGTTTTATTTACACGGATATCTGTATTTTGACTAAAGCGACATATTTTATTTTTCAAATATCTAGTATTACAGATATTCTATGGCATCAAATTAAGACTTTTCAAACATAAAAACTAATTTTAAAGAACTTTTTATTCTTGTATTTTTGCTGTAAAATATACAGAAGAGCCTATTTCTGCACTCATTTAAAATCCCATGTTAAACTGCTGCGCGTATTTTCCGCGTTTCTTTGCACACATGGTATACCTGCAACATTTTAATTAAACGTTACTTTTTAGTATTTAAAACAGATTTTACAACACTTTAAATGCAATTTCCGGCAATAATATTAAAAGTTGGAAAATGATGGAAAAAATAACAACAAAACAATCATAAATACAATATGGCGTGACATTTCTCCTAGCAGTAGCTTAACAAAATAAATGTAAATTAGGCAACCCGTTAAGGGTCTCGGCTTCATAACAAACAATGCTAAGGCATAGAGTATGCTATTATTTATATGACGTCAACGGTCTTAAATAAAATAAATAGTAACAGTTTTTAGGATTTCGTAGGTATGATCAAGAAACCCTTATACCATCACTCATGTTTCTGCCTGTTCGGTAGCAACTGTGACTGTGGCTGGATCTAAAGTTGAAATATGGTATACATTTACCAATATTTGATCGGCATATAGGAAAAAGTCCGAGATTAAAAAAAAAAACATATCGTGCGAAAATATGTATGTATTTCTCGGAAGAAAAAAAGTGTAGAGTATCAAATGAAAGCTGTTAATAAGTGGATTAACGAATAAAATTTTATTTTTGAAAAAAATATATATATATTTACGCTATTTTTGCTCCAACTTATGTCCCTCACTCTATTTCCCAGAGGGACTGGTTAAAACATCTTAAGAAATCGAGGTAATGCACATTGATATAAACCGGAATACTTCAACAGCAATTTTTGATCGGAATTTTCGAATAATATCAAATATTTAATAAAGAAATCTTAAAACGAAGAAGAAGAACGAAAAATATTTTTTAAAAAGCTCTTTATTTTAAAACGATTTTTGCTAAAAATGTGGTTTAGAAATTGGTACAATAGCCGGTTAACCCAGTAAAAAGTATATATTTTTTAAATGTCATGAGTATTAAAAAAAGTTTTCTAAAGTCATCGCGTATTTTCAAATATTCGCAGGTAGCGAGGTTTGTTGGTATCATGTTTTGGTACCAAGACAAGATTTTGAATTTATATGTAGGTAGTTGCATTAATCATATAGTGTTGGCGATTCACACAGTTAGGGTTTCTAAATTCTCGACATTTTTGAACCCACGATAATCAATAACGGGATATTGTCCATTTCTAGATATGGCCCGAAAACATGGACCTTAACAAAGCGAGATGAACAATACCTTTTTTAGGATATATTTATATGGACAATATACAATTTTTGAAAATACAATATTTAGCAGAATCCACAAAAATGACGATATTTGAAAATGAATGAATACAAAATGGCAAAGAGGATATGGAAAGAAAAATTAAGTACCCAGCGACTAGCCAGAAGACCTAGAAAAGAAAAACACCGACTGACAATGGCTATTGTCAGTCATCAAAGGAAAAGAAGAAAACATTTATTATTTTTAGTACCAGCTAATGGTGTTGACGATGCTATGTTGAAAACGAATCTTTCAACGAGATGAAGGTCCACAGTTGTAAAATATAGAAATCTACTCCCTTACGACTGATACCTACATTTAAATTAACAATCCACCAAACTTTAGATGAAGGAGTGAGATGCAGAGCTCTTTGAAATCAATAATTTAAATAAATTCTAATTGTATTTTGTTAATGAAAAGCCACACAACTGTAACGTTTGTGATATTATACCAGTAACTTGAATAAAGCTTTTAATTAAAATTTCATAGCATAAAATAGTGCCCACATTTTATCTACCATAGACCAATTCACGATTATTCGTGGGCTGCTAAAATTGTGACAACCATTTCTCTAATGGCCGGTTGCTAAAAAATGATATATAATTAAATTTTTTGGTTTAAGCGGAACAAAACGGCCGTTTATTTTTTTAAATACTGACGATAACTAAGCTTGTTTAGTTTATTTTATGTTTCATGTTGGCATTTATTACAAAAAATACATTTTTAAATGTTTTGAAGATAAATTTAACAAAGTAGACTTTTATTTGTATTAGAAATGACTCAAAATATTAAAATGTGATGAAAATTACATTTTCTAATGACAATTCACCCTAAGCTAGAATATTAAACGTTTGGAATAGACTATAGTCTGTTTCATTGGTTTAAACGAGACTAGATTTTGTAATCTAACGATGTAATGACGCATTTGAACATTTTATTTAACAAATACCTCAGTCAATCTTTAAAAAGTGAACTCGTGACAACGAAATAAAAAATTCGTTTAGTTCCGCTTAAACGTTTGAATAGACTTGAGTGGAATACATATTCCACTCAAAATCCAGTCAAAATAACACAGAAAAACCATTGAATAAAAATACTAAATAAAGAAGAATTACATGCTAATTGGGAAGACTAAGATGGTCTTTCTAAAATGGCGGACGATAGATTCCGGCTTTACAGTGGCGTAGGGCAGGGGTCGGCAACCCGCGGCTCCGGAGTAGCATAACTCTTTGCTGAAAAATTGCTGCTTTTAAATTTTCAATAAATATCTGACAGAAACAGAACCTGTTCCAAAAAAAAAAAAAAATCGTTTGTTAAGTAAATTTAAAAAAATTTAGATGTACATATATAGAAAATGCCGCTAACAATGTAATGTTCGCGACACTAGCACTAGAAAAAAATGAGACAACTATGGAGGAAACACCATTGGACATTATATTTAAATGCTAAAACTCCTTTCCAGCTAACTATTCTAATGCCAGAAGATGAGTTTTTGGGATTTAGCCTTATTTGAGTCCACATACAATTGCGAACAATTTTTCTCTACGATGAACTACATGAAAAACAAACATAGAAGAAGACAGCAACATAGAACGGATGCAAGTCTAAAAGCGGAACTGTTTCTGAAATGCACGAAGTACACTCCAAATTTGATAAAATTGGCAGATAATTATAAGTCCAAAAATCGCATTAAATATTAAAATTAATAATGGTTATATTATATTAGCAATACCTTGTTGTATTTACGTTTACATAAATAAAATAAATATTTATAAAAAATATCGTTTTATTTAGGGGAAATACTAAAGGCACATTAAGATAAATTTTCCGCACGGTATAATAGGCCCTCGAACAGTAAGTTAATCACACTGAAAAAAGGTTTTTGCGCGGTACAATTGGTCTATGAACGGTAAGTTACTCAAGATGCAAAACGTTTATGCACGGTTGAAAAGATCTATCAAACTGCAAGATATGCACGGTAAAAATGTTCATTCACGGTTAAAAAGATATTTCGAATAATAAGTTACGCACGGCGAATAATCGCGCAAATTTTTGTAATAGGCTTTTCATTTTGTTCCGTTAAGAGGAACTCTTTTAACTTTACGAGAACCTTGTTAAAGAATCTGAAAATTTAAACCCTTTTATTTATTGTACTTAGAGAAAATAATATATTTTTTTTAAGTTCCATTTGTATACGTGTATCAATTGTAAATACTGAAATAATAAATAAATAAATCGAATTAAACCTGCGGCTCCCTAAATTTAATTTTTTGTACGTTTTTTACTAAAATGGCTCTTCGTTTCCAAACGGTTCCCTACCACTGGCGTAGGGCCATTTATTAAAATAATTGTTTTATAGGTATACTGTATTGAAAAATAAAAAATACCAATCTTAATAAGCTTAATCAAAAGAAGCTAAAGATAGGAGATACAAGCACTCAATAAAAGGACAAGATTTACAACATCCCACTTCAAACTCTATACAGATGGCAGCACATAACGACTACTCTAAATAATTCAAAAATTATCAGTGGCTCTAAAACAATGGTTTCTGGAAGCGAGCTAACCATCTTCTAGTTTAATGACAAAACACTATCTTAGGTTAGGTTAGGTTAGTAAGTGTTTGGTTAGAAGAAGCCGCGCGAAGCGAGCTACCCATATTCTAGTTTAATGACATAAATAAAAGTTCTGCACAATCCTACCTGTTTAGAATCTCTGTATATTGAACAAATGACGTGTGTGTGACGCATGCACAGTGTCCCACTGCACACTGTGCATGCGTGCACCCAATTAAACACTATAATGAATTGTACTTTAACACTGAAATACTTAGCGTCAATTTGTTTGACTCTACTGATTGTATCATACTTGATTATAATAATCATATCATGTTTAAAATAATATAATTTATTATTTTATTTATTCTTATAATAATATTCTAGTTACCAGATCGTCAAGGATGAAATTTGTAGTTAATAATATTGCCAACTTTAACAGTTTATTATTTGACATTGAATGAATATTTTACCGTTGTTTTTTTTTGTTTTTTTTTGTTGTACAGTTACACATCTCGCCTGTTTAAAGAAATCATTGTATGCTCTAAAAAATATCAAAAACTTTTTAAAAAAATTATTTTTGTTGTAAATGGAACGGTCGGAAATTCGAACTTATAAGAAGTATGAGTTCTTATGTGGAACTACGGTATCGCTGACCGCGCGAAACATTAATAGTGTAAAAGGCTCTAGTGCTACTACGCAGCAGACAATATTAAATTGGTTCGCCAAATTTTGTACAGGTAACTTAAAAACCAAACAAAAAACAAAAATCACAGCAAAAATATACTGCAACCAACTGGACGAAATGATGCAAAAACTAAAAGAAAACTTAAAGATTGGTCAACAGATCGACTCCTATCTTATTGCATGATAACGCTAGACCACACATTGCACAAATGAATGTGGCAACTTCAGGAATTGGAGTTGGAACTTCTTCATCATCCTCCATACTCACCAGACCTAGCCCCCACTGACTACCACTTCTTCCGCAATTTGGACAACTTTTTAATAGGAAAACAGTTTAATTCCGACAATGCTGTAAAACTGGCCTTCCAGAAATTCATTGACTCTCGTCCGCCAGGCAAATAATTCCTTATATTTGTTATCAACCAACTTTTATTCTACAAATTTCATCCTGAGGACCTAATATAAAGATGGGGTGAGGCTCAAATAGCCATCATTTCTGAGAGCTTAACATTTTAACTAACTGACTTACTTAGTAAATAAAAACTTGAAGAGTATAAAACGTTAATTTTTCCGGATGAGCACAAAGCGCGTCTTTTTTTATACTTGTTGCAATATGAACAGCATTTATTATTTGATGGTCGTAGATAAATTTATTTTGCTGTAACAACTTTATTTATTGTAACAACTTTTCATAATTAAAAGTACAATTCACTATTTATTTAGATTATAACTCCCAAAGGGCTTTCCGATCTTGGTAATAGTTTGCAGAACGATGCCAGTTAGCCATAATTTAGTATATGGTGATGGATTTTAAAATTTTATTGGTTTTCCCGACAAGTTATTGGCCATAAAGCATAAGATACGTTTAATAGTTAAACTTGTCCTTTTATCACTGCAAATAATAAAAGAAAACATATTTTTCATATTTTTAACTATTTAACAACGTTAATAACCGGTTCGTATTATGAAATAAATAAATAAAAAAATAAAATACATAACAACCGACTCTTGCGAACCGGCGCAAACCAGCTCCATCTGATTGTGTATCTATAGGACTTTTGTCTTAAAATAAAGTTATATTATGTTATATTTAGAGCCCTGCGCGGATACGTTTTTCTGTATCCGCATCCGATCCGCATCCGCAAAAATATCCGCACTATCCGCACAGGATTTGCTGTCTGTTTAGAAATAACTAACCTTTTTCGCCAGTTGGAATATCGCTGCTTTAAAACTACTGATATTTTTATCACATTACAAATTACTGGGTCCAGAAATATGTTTTATATCTAACGTCGTACTGAAATTATGCAAATTAAAAAATAGAGATGGAAATTACAATTATTCGACTCTTAAACCAAGTTTATATAAAATGTAAAACTTTAAACAGTAATATCTCAAAAACTTAGTTTTTTAAGATATCTCACTATTGTATTAGTTGCAGAATTGCATTTGTAAGTTGTCATTAGCTATTTTTTTATATATTGAAGGTTGGTTTTTCCTGAACAAAATGATCAAGCTCTTGATCATTTTGTTAAAAAATCAATTAATCGGTAAAAGTAACTAGAATGGAAAATCTAGTTCCGCCTAAACTAAAAGAACAGAATTATTTTTTAATTAATAAACTGTCAATAAATCCAAAGAAATTGTTGTATCTACAACTTTTATAAAAAAGTAAAAAGTGCCGTAATGTATCATTATTTTACTCTTGCCATAAGCCCAATACAAATGCCAACGATACATTTTTGGGGTTCTAAACGCGTCTTCCGTAGGAAGATGCGTCCAACCGAAGATTTTATAATCACGCGGATATTGCGGAAAAGCAGATATGATGTAAAATTCCGCATCCGCACGATTTAAATGATAATTTATCCGCATCCGCAGAAAAATGGCGGATATCCGCGGATATGTAGGGCTCTAATTATATTATATCTCAGTACTAGTAATACAACTTGGCGTGCGTCAAGATTTGGTTTATAACAGATTCATAACATAAGCGCATTGCATGGGCATGAAGATGAATCAAAGTATCACAGTAATCACAATGATCAATGTATTAATTTAAATTTATTTTATATGCCAATATCCTATCTTATTTGAATCAATAATTAATATTACAAATAAGTACATTAACTTATAATGAAGCAGTAGTGGCTGGTGGGTAAAATATTTGGGGGGGACACTTTTTGATCAATATATTGTAGTGTCTAGTCTACGGTCCGCGGGCCGAATCTGGCCCAACAATAAGTTTCAAACAGCTCGCATGAAATTTCTACTCCTGGTTTTTTTTTAGAATCACCCTCCCCCCTTCCTCAAAAGATTTTCGTAGTTTTTCTATCCCCCCTGTCCTTAATTTATTTTCAGAATTTCGCCCACCTGTCCTCTGTGATTTTTAAATATCTGGCCTCCAATCTAACTCAATCTGGCGTGTGAAACATATTTAGAATTCATATACACAATGTATTAAGGTAGAACTCAAAAACGCGATGGGAAGTTGACCATAGACACATTAAAAATGATTAAAAATATTTCGCTTTCAAATTATTCTTCCAAGTACGACTTGAAAGTGAATAATTTTTTATTATATATATTTTTTTTATTAAGCTCCGAGCTACAGATAGCTCAAACATCGGTCGTTTAAAAAACTGTTGTGTTAATGTTCTATTTCCATTTTTATACGATTGTGAAATATTCAATTTTGGCCTATGAGGACCAATATTTTTTATTAATAATATAGTTTCATAGTTAAGCACATTAGTTTTAGCATGTTAGAGGGTTCCGGGCGATCCGACCCCCCCCCCCTAAGAAAGAAGGAAATAAAAATAAAAACCTACAAACACACTAGAAATTATTCACCATCGTCTTAGGTAAATATATATATATATATATATACTATATATATTTTTTATTTATATATATAAATGGGAAATAAACAGAGACGTGAGTCTCCTTAAAAATTTCCACAGGTTACAAAGGATATTATAATGTATACCATTATGCATCAAAATAAAAAAAAATTAAATAAACCTTAAATGCTAAATTACAATTTGTTTTACTTCTGACTTCCATTTTCAGGAGTTTTAACTTGCTTTAGTTTAATTCACTGTATTGATACCTATAAGTCAATTGCTTATTTCTGACTTAAACTGAACAAAGGTAATGAAGAAAATATCACAGCCGTTAAAGTACTGATCAAATAACGACATGATTCTGTTGAGGGCTGAATTCATTCCTGCATTTTTTGTTCTATTATTGATATAAAATGTATGGTTTTGTAATCTGGGGTATATTGAAGTTGATCAACTGCAGAATATCGGGGCAATCGATAATCTGATTGACTATTTTATAGACACAGTACATATCGATTTGTACACGCCGTTTTGTCAAACTCACTAAAGACGAAAAAAGACGAGCATCATATGTAAGTGACATATTGTTTTTAAAATATTTAAAGTCCAAATATTTAGTGAATCGTCTCTGCACTGATTCTAGTCTGTCAATGTGAATACGATATTGAGAACACCATATTCCATATAATACTCGCATATTCCAAACGGGGAATGACGAGAGTTTTGAAGAGTTGAATGAGGCTAGCGGGTTGGCGAAATCCTTTGCAAGATCGGAATATGAAACCGAGGGTTTTAAAGGCAGATTTCGTCGTTTTGTCTACATGAACGTTAAATTTTAACTTATTATCAAAGTAAACACCAAGATCTTTAACAACTTGCAGCTGATTAAGATTTGCACTTCCAATGGAGTAGTTATATTTAATAGCATTAAATTTTCTGGTGAAGCTAATAAATTTACATTTATCCCGATTCAAATAAAGTTTGTTGTGCATACAGTACAACTGAAATTTATCTAAATCCGAATTAAGATCATAGCAGTCTTGGATATTGACAATATTTTTATAAATTTTTAGGTCATCGGCATATAAAACAAAATTAGAATAGTGAAAACATGAAATTATGTCATTAAAAAAGATAATAAATAGTATCGGGCCAAGATAAGAATCCTGTGGTACACCGGAAGTTATACCAACAAAGCTAGATACGCAATTGTTGATTGCAACTGCTTGGCTACGATTTGAAATGTAGGATTCAATCCATCGAAGAAGGTTACCATGAATCCCTAGGGAGTGTAATCCTGAAATAAGCAGGCTGTGGTTAACTTTGACGAAAGCTTTATTAAAATCGGTATATATGAAATCGACTTATCCTCCTATATCCAGCTATATATATATATATATATCTGATAATCCAAATATATCTATTTAAAAATAGATATGAAGACTTTTTTTAGGTCATCACTTGTATTTCCGAAACGAGGACCTTTATTTTAAATCATCACTTGAAATTTAGAAGTGAGAACCTTATTCATAATTTTAATAATTTTGTCTTCCAGCCCACCCCCACCTCCCCCCTAAATTCCTGGGTGCGCCACTACTCCATTCATACATATTTAATCTTATGCCATGCACTTGCTCTATGGGTAAATTATAAATGAGGCTTAAGATCTGCATGATTTGAACTGTCAGATATCTTTGAAGATGTCATATTTCAACTCTCAAGGTTCACCCGTTTGGCCACAATTTATATTATACAAACAGACAGACAATCGGTGATGGTATATGAGTTTTTTGTCACACCTCGAAACCCTACAAATCATGACCACATGCTTTCATAGTAATCCTTAAAAAAACGTCCTTTATGCCACCTCTGGACTTATGAAACATGTTCTAAAAATAATAACTGACTCAAATATGTCTTTATAAAAGATATATGGATATACGTGTACAGGATTGGGGATAAATGACAAGTATAAGAAATAGCATGCCATCTGTAGAGAATGTGACTTGATTTAGTGCCAGTAGTTCACTACGTTTTATGTTTAAAGTTTATAGCCTATATGAAGACAATGAACCATAAAAATTGAAAATAGGTATAAAACTAAGGGATGAGACAATATTTCCAAAAAAAAATATTGATGCCTATCATACGAGTATCAAACTGGTAAGTCCGTTTATTACAGCTTTAGAATAACCTCATATTGTGTAACACATTTTTATATCTTCCTAGGGTTTCTAAATTCCCGACATTTTTACCTCCTGTAATCGAGTACGGGAACTAGCATTTCTCGAATTCTCGCGTATTCCCGAAGTCACATTTAGGGTTTTGCAGTTATGACCAAAAAACCTTTATACCGTCATTTTGTCGTCTGTCTGTCTGTCTATCTGTCTGTCTGTCTGTCGGTCTGTCTGTCTGTATGTCTGTCTGTTCGGTAAAAATTGTAGCCAAACGGCTAAACTTATAGTTGAAATTTGGCATGCTTATACAACTCTTTAATACGCACATAGGAAAAATACTAAAATATCTAAAAAAACCCTAAAAATATAAACAAATTTCTAATCATCGAAAAAAAAAATATTTTTTTAAAATTCTGAGTAGGGTATCAAATAAAAGCCCTTAGTACGTGAATTAACGATCAAAATTTTATTTTTGCAAAATAAATTATTTTCAGGCGATTTTTGCCAACATTGTGCAAACAAATTTTTGTCCCACACCTTGTAGCCCAGATGGTTTACACTAAAAATCTGAAAAAAATCTAAGTAATGTACATTGGTGTGAACCGGAATAGTACAACAGTAATTTTTGATCAGATTATGTTTTCGGAAAATAACACATTTTTTGTGTTTTTAACTAAAATATTTTAAATATTTAATTTGCTATGTAACACAGTAGATGAGTAAGCGCTTGTAGCTAGAGTTCGATTCCTGTCAATTTTAATTTTTCTGTTTTTTTTTTGCATTTTTGTTTTGTTTAAATTATTTTGTCAAAATTCTAGTTATATTTTGGTAAATGTTGCATTTAATTTTTAAAAGCGTAAATTTAATAACCAGTGAGGAGTGTTGAAATTATAATTTAATTCTATGTTTGAATGTATACGAAATCAGAAGGCGGGGCTTATGATTTAAGCAACCAATGGAAGCCATAGGCTCAATTTTCAAAATCTTAATGAACCTTGCTATATAAAAAAGAATATTGCACATATTTAACTTAAATAATGGTGTTAGGCATTCGAATTAAAATTCATAAAAAAAATATTTTGACATAAAATTTGTTTTGGCATCCCAAATAATCATCATTCAGTTACTAAATACCTGAAAAACCTTGAAATGTGTGAAAATTCACACTTCACATCAATTTTTTTTTAAGCCTGTCTGTAAATGGTAATCTAGCTTGCTACAACATCTGGAAATAATATTGTTAATAGTATATAAGTCACAAAAATTGCTTTTTGGTCCTGAAAGAATGGGTTAATGGTCGAAATATATGTATAAAGATATTTTACAATATATTAAGCTGAACTTACACCAATAGATTTGTAGAATCATATTAAATTAATGAAATTTAGTATTGACACCTGGAAGAATAGCAGTCAGCAAATACTATAAAGAAAGAAAAATCTTGTCCTATAAGAATTTTATTAATTATTAAATAATAATCAGTTTCAAATGCCTACCTTTAAGTGAAGTAATTGACCACAGGAAGTGTCTTAAATTAGTATGCGCGCCAATAACGTCAATGAAGAGCATTATTTTCGTTAATTTTAAAACATAATCCTTTTCGTAAGTTTTCAACCCATAGGTTGGTTTGCAACATTTCTCCATGCTTCCCTGTTCTCAGTCAGTTTTTTTATTTCCACGTACGTGTTGCTATTCATATCTTCCATTATTTGTTTCAGTGGCAACACAAGTGCCCTGCGTTGCTAAGGTCTCGGGTTCAAATCCCCTTCAGATATGGAATTTTCAAAAAAATAGAATTGTCTGGCTAATTTTCAAAGTTGCAAAGGCCATAAAATTTAAAAAAAAGCCTCGGTCTATTCCTTCTGTTCTTTCCCTCAACTGTTCCTTCCAGTATCGTTTTCACCAGTTCTTCGTGTCTTATAATATATCCAATCCAAACATCTCTTCTCTTTTGCAACATTCTCCATAGACCTGTTTCCTCTTCCATTCGCCGCAATACTTCTTCGTTCGTCTATCTACCCATCGAATTTTCAACATTCTTCGATAGCACCACAATTTCGAATACTCCCATCCTCTCTTTTTCTGTCACTCCTTGTCTTTAAGTTTCACTTCCGTACAGTACGATCCTCCAAACAAAGGTCTAATGGCGCGTCTACATCGAGGCAACATGGTGGCGTGCGACCGTTCGATGCTACCAATGTGCAGCGCTCTGATGGGAACCGTGCGACATGTTGCTCGTTCCCGTTACTTGGCGGTAAACATCAAAGAGTTTTCGTGCGACACGCTACCACTTCTGAAAGCTACATGTTCGCCATTTTGATATTTGATAATTGTTATTATAGAAGTATTTGTTTTTTAAATTATCAATGTAAGCATTGCTGTATCAACAAAAATTATTTAGCAACTTAAATTTATTTAAGGTAAGTGAGTAAATATAAGTTTTGATAAAATAGAGTATTAGAAATAATGATAAACATAATTAAGTAAGGTTATGTTTTTGTTATGGAATTAAAATTTGTTATAAAATAGTATATTATAATAGTATATATTTATAAATAATAGTTATCCAGTAAACTGACAGATCTTGCAACAATAAACAGTAGCAGGATCCCAGTGTTGGTGTAGACACTAGCTTGTTAAGGCTGCGTATAACCCCTAGAGGTTACCAATTTCTTATACAAAATTAACAAACTGAAATAAAATTAGTATCAATCTATACATCAAATTTTGCACTGAATTTTTATCTATCTAATAGGATATTTTTAATTGTAGAAATATTTATTGTAAAAATATTATCGCTCAATAACTTAATAATTGACATCAGCAACATTGTTCTGTAATTTTTTAAATCTATTTATGGGTTTCAAATAACTTTTATATTTATATAGTTTTGTGTAGTAATGTTCAAATAATACGTCAACATTTTTTTCGACTTGATTACTCATAGTTTAGAACCCTCGTCGAAAAATATTATACTTGATGATAATGGAAGAATGCCACTTGGCACACGTATTCTTCACAAAAATTAAATCATTTTTACCCGTTACAAATATTTTGAGAACCGCGGCAGAATCACGATGGCGGCAAATATAGACTACCAAGTATAATAACTATAAGTAGTTTTCACAATAGAACAAAATAGCTAAAATCCTTTTTGTAGAATGAAGCTTTAGCTACAATTTGCCGCATCGTACACAAATATGCGTCGAATGGTTTACAAGATGGCGCCTATAATGCAATTTGCTTAATTACAATTACATAAGACTTTTTTCTAAAATTTAAAATATCCTATTAGATAGATAAAAATTCGCTGCAAATTTTGATATATAGATTGTTATTAATTTTATTTCCGATTATTAGTTTTGTATAAGAAACTATAGGGTTGTGCGCCGCCTTAATGCGACATGGTCTGACGATCTCGGCAGACTTGTCGTACCATTGCTACCATGTTGCCTCAATGTAGACGCACCATAAAGCTGGCTTGTTCTTAGTCTTTTGTTTAAGTTGTTAGATGTGAAAATATTTCTCTTTTTATTAAAACAGAATACAAAATATAAATTGATATAAACAACAAAATTCATGTTTGATAATATTAGCAAGAGATAGCATGAACGCATGAATATGTATGC
This sequence comes from Liopterus haemorrhoidalis, assembly GCA_963971575.1. Classification (NCBI taxonomy): domain Eukaryota; kingdom Metazoa; phylum Arthropoda; class Insecta; order Coleoptera; family Dytiscidae; genus Liopterus; species Liopterus haemorrhoidalis. Next base: position 16,344,359 of record OZ020619.1, read on the forward strand.
ACTAGAGCAGTGTTTCTCAACCTTTTCTGGCATGAAATCCCCCAAAATTATGTACACATTGTCGACGGCCCCCCAATATATCGCCCCCTTAATACTGCAACCAGGTAACTCGAAATTAGTAGTTTCTCAGAAAATCAATTTTAAGATTAAAGCAATAAACAGCAATGGACTTATTTATTTGTTATACTGGGTTTTTGTACTTAGCACATTTAGCATCACTTATTTAGATTTAGCATTACAAAGATAATAAATATTTGTATAGGTAGGTGCAATTAGCTCAAAATACCCAAAATTCGAATTACTCAGTTGTAGTATTAAGGGGACGATATATATTGTGTGTATCAAGATAGAGGAACACGATTTTTCTAGAAAAGGCGACGTGTTAACAAGCTAGGGAACAATGTTGATGACCAAAGTTCATCCAAAAGATTGAATAATAGTACTGAAATTTTCCCGAATAAACTGGAAGTGATGGATATCAAGGAAAACTTTTAGTTTTTAAATGGAAACGTTCTTGGTATCTTTGGATAGAGCTATTAAAAAGAAACAAGTTTTACTTAAACATTTATTTAATATCTTTCGACTGACGAAAAATTGTATTTTCCATAATGACTTGAAAATAAAGTATTTTTTATTTCAACAAGTGTTAAAAGTGCCTTCCATTTTGATTTAAACATTTTCGTATCCATACTCTTGAGTTATCTGTAGATCGGAACATAGTAAAAAAAAATCTTGCTCGATTTTGTATGATTTCGCGGCCCTCGACGAAGCTTTCACGGCCCCCCAGTGGACCGCGGCCTCCCGGTTGAGAAACGCTGCACTAGAGAGTGCAAGATGATAAACATACGTCTAATAATAATGTGCAGAACATACGCTGAAAGCAGCTACGTCACAATGGTGGAAATTTGAAAATGTAATAGACTTTTTTTTTGCCAAAATCAGAACGAAATTTGCTAAATTAAACATGTTAATGTCTATAAAAACTGTTTAGTATTAATTTTAAAAAAACTCACTTTTCAGGTCTATTGTTTCAGGTCTATTCAGCTACATCAATGTATACTTTTTAATCCATAATAATTTTTAATCCATTTGTGCGTAGGTTTGAATATGAAATATGTAATGTAAACATTTATCGTAAATATATTCCGGTAGCTTATTCCTTAATATACATGTTATAACAACATAACATAATTTTCTCCTTCAGGATAACACAATATACTGGATATTACTAGCGACATTACCTGTGGGGCCCGTAAACAATCTTAGAATCCGTGAGCGAACGGAAACAAAATGTAAATAAAATACTTGTTTTAAAGTCGAAGGTGCGCAATATGTTGGAGTACACTGCCCTGAAGTTAAAAGCAATTCATTTTCATACTTTACTTCCAAACCGTATTTACATGTTAGTGTTGTTTTTTTTAAATCAAATTTAACGGGCACTTAAACAGTAACTCCTATTACGAACAGTCATTAATAAATACCAAAGTACATAATAATTTACATTCTTCTAAAGTAAATTAACTATCTTCTATACAAATAAATTCGAGGCCATATCTTTGTTATTAATTTTCCGTTAAGATATACACCAAAAAATCAATTTATATTTGTCTGTCTTATTCAAGCATATAATATATTTTGGCTGGATGTATTTTCACGTAGTGTGGTATGGAGTTTTCTTTTTTTTTTCGAAGGTAAACGATCAAGGGGCGATCATCAAAAACTACAACATCTTGCTACAACATCTGTGTAGACAGCTGCGAAAATCAATTCCTTTTTATCAAACCGAAAACAATACGTTTGGGCAAACAATATCAAATCTAATGAGCGAGAAATCCATTTTGGAGTACCTCAAGGCTCCATACTCGGTCCATTATTGTTTTGGGTGTACATACATGTACTGCCACATTTTATTAATAAAGCTAAAACCATACTGTATGCAGATGACACCACTCTGCTTAATGAGTCCACTAGTTTTGAGTACATAAAAAACGAAAACATATCAACTAAAATTGATGCACAATACTGGTTTTTGGCAAATAGATTAGGGTTGAATGACTCTAAAACCAAGCAAATGTTTTTTTCACTACGATCAGTATCTCAGTACCTGAGAACAATAGTCAAGATCCTGTGACTCTTTTTGGGGGGTTACCATTGGAGCCAATCTCAGTTGGGAAAGTTGTGTTAAAGCAATAGCTGTGAAATTATGTAGATCCATATATTGCATAAGAGGCCTACAATCTAATGTTCCCAGAAAGATTCTAGTAACTGCTTACCATGCGCTATTTGAATCTCATCAATAATGCGTTGCTGGCATGGAGACACTCCACACATGCTCAACAAATTTTCCGTTTGCAACGACGAGTTGTTCGATTCATTTGAGATCTGAGCTATCGACAAGATTGCAGAATTTTTTTTATTAAACTTTTTGTCAAAAGAAAGTTATAACAAATTTAAAGTCTTTTAAATATATGCATGCGATTCGGAGGGTCCCAAAGGGCTCAAACGGTCATGTGATCTTGTAATAAAAAAATATGATTTTCCGCATTTTTATACAGCATGCCTATAATTAAAAGACTTTAAATTTGTTATAACTTTCTTTTGGCAAAAGGGCAAGCAATATTAAATCAGAGAAAAACACAAAAGTTTTGTGCAAGTGGAAATGCAATTTTCCATATGACCGGAAAGCGTGCAGGGGTTTAGTACCATCCCTTTTTTGTTGTCACAGGGTAAATATTCTCTCCTCCAAAAGGCATGCTGTATGAAATCGGAGACCAAAAATGTCATGAGCTCCCGGTCTATTATAACCTGTTCAATAGCAAGCTTAAGACCTATTTTAAACACATATCATTTTTTAATTTTAATGAATATATGACTGATTTTAATAATTTAATTTAATATTATAACGTATATTGTATGCATAATGTATTGTTGTAATTCTTTTATATTATTGTAAGTTTTCAATTTATACTTTTGTTGACATGTGTAAAAATGTAGATTCAAAACACTAATAAATTATTATTTTTATTATTATTATTATTACCAACCAGCTGTTTGAACAGTATTAATTTTTCATACTGCAAGTTTTGATTTAGTAAGTTAGTTAGTTAAAATGTTTGGAGCTCAGCAATGACTATTTGTGCTTCACACAGCCCATCTTTATAACTAGAATATTATTTATAAGTTAGAATAAATAAAACAATAAATAATAGTATTTTAAACATTCTTGTAGATCACAATCAGCTGATGGTTCGGTAGCCATCTTGTGACACTCAGAATTTCTGTGTTTTTAAATTAAAATTACTATTTTTTTAATGATAAAACTATATAGCTGTAGATAAAATATTGTATTTGACTCGCATATACAGTCTAAAAAAAGTAGTGTTAAAGGGACTTCATGGTACACCAAAAAATGAACTTTTAGTGTACCATGAAATCCTCCGCTTTTCGTGTTAATTATTTACACTTCAATTTTGTTTAAATTTAGTGAAAGTTTACACTTACATAATAATAAATAATCCCAACGTCGTGTCCGACTACGGGAGTCACAAAAAAAATTACAATAATAATATGAGCATATGCATATAAAAACAAATATATACACATGCACACATACACATATATAAGATGTTCTAGAGCGTAGTGCATCTTCTACGTTCATGGGCACGGAGATGGCTTATAAGGCCAATTCTAGCAATAAAATTTTTTCCACATATGTCGCACATAAAGGTTCCTTCTCCCGTCGATATCCTATTCTTCTTGGCAGCCGCTTTAGCTCTCACAGCTTGCTGGCGACTTTGTTCATATACAGCAACTGCATCTTGAATTGTTTTCCTCCAGCAGTTGCGGTTAGTTGCTAGAGTTTCCCAGTTGTTATTCAGCAAGTTTGTAGTTTTTAGGTTGTTTTTGAGAACATCCTTATACCGTTTTCGGGGAGCACCAATATTTCGTTGACCTTCTTGCAGCTCACAGTACAACAGCTGTTTGGGTAGTCTGTCATCGGACATACGTACAACGTGGCCAGTCCATCGCAGTTGATTTCTGACTAGGAGTGATTCTATACTGCACGCTTGAGCTTCATTTAATACTCGTACATTGTCTATATGATCTTGCCACTTGATTCGCAAAATAGTGCGTAGGCATCTTTGGTGAAATTTTTCCAGCTGACGAATATGCCGTCGATATGGAGTCCATGTTTCAGATGCATATAGCAGTGTAGGTATTATGACCGACTTATAAACGCTCAGTTTAGTTTGTAACCTCAGATCGTGATTTAGCCAAACTCGTTTCCGTAGCATGCCATAAGCTCTAGCTGCAGCAGATATTCTATTATTTATCTCCAAGTCCAAATTACCATCGTTGCAAAGTATACTCCCTAAATATTTGAAGGTTTTTGTAATTCTCAGTACTTCATCGCCGACAAAGAAATCTGGTATTGCGTTACCATTAGTTGTTCTGGCCATGACTTCTGTTTTCGACAGACTGATCTTGAGTCCGAATCGGGTACTTGACGTAGCCAAGCGGGTTATTGCATCTTGCAGATCCTCAGGACTATTTGAAACTAAAGCACAGTCATCGGCATACAGAGCTTGTTGAATGACGCCGTACTTTAGCTTAGATGCAGCTTTGAAACGAGATAACCTGTGCAGGCCGCCATCTATGCGGTACCGGATATGGACCCCACCGATATAATCACAGAAGGCTATCTCTAGAACCGCTGCTAAGAATATATTGAACAGACTAGGCGCAAGAACACATCCTTGTCTTGTGCCAATTGTAACAGAGAATTCAGAGGAAAACTCCCCGTTAGAAGACACACAAGCTTTCGTGTTACAGTGTAGTTCTCTCAAAAGATGTAGTATTTTCGGAGGGCAGCCAAATTTCCGTAATACTTCCCATAATATGTTTCGCGGCACTGTATCGAATGCTTTCGAGAAATCGACAAAGTACATTTCTCTTGCAGCTGACGAAGCGAAAATATCATGTCATTGCATCCTTTATTTTTCCTGAACCCAGCTTGGGACTCTGGATTGTGGAATTCAGATATGATGTTCAATCTGTCGTTCAAGATATTTGAGAGAACTTTGCCTACTGATGAAAGTAAAGATATTCCGCGATAATTATCGCAGCTACTTTTACTACCTTTGTTTTTATACAGAGGACGTACGATAGCATTTTTAAACTCTTGAGGTATCTGACCAGTTTCCCAGATGTTGTGGATAAGATGTGTCAGCGTAACAGCTATCGCGCTTCCACCGTATTTTATTATTTCAGCTGGTATGCCATCAGAACCAGGTGCTCTATTATTGTTCAAACGATTGATGGCACATTCAACTTCATAATGCGTTGGCGTAGCATCCAGATCTTCCCATACATGGTACTGTGGGAGCAGTTCAGTGACAGTCTCGTCTCGTGGGTACGAAGTGTTAAGTAACTCGTTAAAATGTTCACGCCATCTATTGAGAAGATCGTTCGCAGTATACAATAACGTGGAGTTATCTTTACTTTTCAGAGGCATTGAGATTTTTCGCCGGGGTCCATAGATTTTAACAAGACTTTGATAGAACGCTTTTAAATTGTTAGTATCAGCAAATTGTTGGATCTCATTTGCTTTATCTGTCCACCATTTATTCTTTAGTTCTCTTGTTCTATTTCTTAGCTTCCTTCGTTCCTCCAACATGGCGACTCTATTAATTTCCGTTTTGTTTATTTGCCACTTTATTTCTGCAGACTTTCTGGTTTCAACAAGAGTTCTGATTTCTGCGACGTTTTCATCAAACCAGTCTTCATTTCTTTTCTTAACTTTGCCTAAGAAATTTGCGGAAGTGTTGTACAGTTCAGTAGATAAACTTAACCACTGCTGTTCCGGCGATCGGATATTTGAGTTGTTGATACCCGATACGCATTTCGAAATTTCTTCTGCAAATTTCATCCGTGTTGAGCAATCCCTTAGAATATCCGTGTTCATTCGCGGGGGTATTGTTCTAGGTCTTTTGTCAACTCGTTTGAAATAAAGATTTAATTTAGATCTTACAAGTCTGTGGTCTGTGTCGCAGATCGCACCTCTCATGACTCTTGTTATTAATATGTCCTGGATATCAGTGTTCCTCGTAATGATATAATCAATCAGATGCCAATGTTTGCTCCTTGTGTGCATCCATGTATTTTTATATTTATTAGGAAGTTGGAAGATGGTGTTGGTTATTGTTAGTCCATAAGACTGACATAATGTAAGAAGCATAAGACCATTGCTATTACACTTTCCAGTGCCATGCTTGCCGATTACGTCAGTCCAATTTGCTGCGTCCCTGCCTACTCTAGCATTAAAGTCGCCAAGGAGTAGCAGTTTATCTGTTCGAGGAACTTTATCCAGGACATGTCTTAAGTCGTCGTAAAATTTTTCCTTGCTCTCATCATCATGCTGCATCGTAGGAGCGTAGATGCTGATGAGTGACAGGTATTTATTGGCTTTTAAACAAAAACGAGCTGTTATAATCCTGTCTGTGATCCCCATTAGGGGCTTGTCCATAAGAGGGAGTAGTGACGAACGAATAGCGAAGCCAACGCCCGATTCTCTCTTCTCATGTAGTTTGCGTCCGGACCAGAAATAGGTGTAACCTCCCTTTATCTCCGTGAGCTGTCCAGATTCGGGGAAGCGTGTTTCACTAATAGCAGCGATGTCTATGTCGTATGTTTGCAGTTCGTTAGCGATCATAGCTGTTCTTCTTTCCGGCTTATTAGATGTTGGGTTGTCCTGGAGAGTTCGTATATTCCAGGTGCAAATTTTCATTTTGAAATTTATTTCCTTGATGCGGCGACTTGGAAAATGCTTAGGCAGGATGTGGCTTTCCTGCTCCATTGTGTTAGAGATGAAATACAGTGTTGTGACTGATTGTGCTATGATATATTTAAGTGCCAGGAGTATTGCACGGCTACCGATGGCACTATCTTGGTCTGTGAAGTTCTAATATTCGAGGCATAACAAGGTTAAGACATCGAACAAACTCCAAGGATCGCAGCACTTGGCCGCAGTACTAAAATGTTTGGTAGTACGGCGCCCTCTACACCGCAGTGCAACTGGTGTTCGCATAGCATCAGCTACCGTTGGGAGTAGTGCTCCTCCTCCGCTAGCTGTATCCTAAGCTGACGTAAACCATACAGCCGCTCCCCTGGAGGCAGACGCTGTACGGACTTACTTATGAAGATGCTATTTGTGAATGCAGTCGTAATAATTGAATATAAATAAACATATACATACATATACACATATATATAATTTTAAAATTCGTAGAGAAAAAAAAAATAATAATAAAATTAAATAAATAAAATATATAGATACATAAAAATGATAAAAATTTGAATATTAAAATGATATAAAATAATAAATTAATATAATAAATAAAATAAAAAAAATAAAATTAGATATTAAAATTTTTAAAAATTACTAGTGATCAGTGAGAATAAATAAATAAATAAAATATATAAATAGATAATAAAAATAATACTTAATGAAAATATATAAATATATAAAATAATATAAAATAATAAATTAACATAGTAAATAAAATTAAATATTAAAATGTTTAAAATGTTTAAAAATTACTAGTGATCAGTGAAAATAAATAAATAAATAAAATATATAAATAGATAATAAAAATAATACTCAATGAAAAATATATAAATACATAAAAAAAAATAATAAAAATTTGAATATTAAACTAATGTAAAATAATAAATTAATATAATAAATAAAATTAAATATTAAAATGTTTAAAAATTACTGGTGATCAGAACCAATCATCTACATAACCTGCATCACCTACAGGATTAGAGCTGGTTACTCCCCTACTGCAGTTCAGAAAGTAAATCACTGTAAGATTTAGCCGGTTACATAAATAATATGGTTGTTTATTCATAATTAATTTGAAATTTAGATAAATAACTGAGTAATAGCAGTAAATGTTTTAGGGTCACTGAGTTAAGTCATAGGTGGAGTGCGTGCGCATCCCCACCTCGTATGACATTATTTGGTTCGTACTTGCATAAACAGCTGATATGAAATGTTTTACCAAAAATGTACTTTAATTTAATTATATGAATTTAAATGGTTTTACTTACAGAATATAATAGACGACCATAGATAAGATAACTTGCACAACAAATTTTAAGATTTATATTTCCCAATTAACATATTAAATTTTAAATATCGGAGAGCATTAAATTCACTGACCTACACCCACAAACAATTATAGTGATAGAAAAAAAAAATAGTGTTAATTTTAACACTATTTATTTTCTAACACTCTCTGAATAAATGAATATTTACTCGGTGATTTGCTTAAAAATAGTGAACTTTTTACTTTTTTTAAATGATAATTTGAACACTAAAATTTTAACCAAACTGAGAATGAACTTTTACACTTATGAATTTTTTGCTGTGTAGTGCCTATATTACAGTCGGATGATTACAATCCTCTTACCGTTCGGGGGGCAAACCTCATCCTAGTAAAATATGGCCCCCATTATATGCTTGTTAAGTATAATACGATTAATTTTTGACTAGTTTAAAAAATTTATATTTCCACCTGATAGAATGTTCATTGATAATAATCAGCGTTTTATTGTATTTTATTGCGTTTTATATTATTTTACTGTATTTTATTTTATTAATTAATTAATTTTTGATTATTGTTAAAAACAAATATTTTTTTACTTATTAGAATGTAAATCGACAATCAGCGTTTTACTTTATTTTATTATACTTATGTAGTTCACTACTATTTATTTTTATACTTGTATTGTAATTTATTGATATAATAATTTCCACACCATTCTACTTTGTACGTTATGTTAACATAGTATAATATGACTATGCCTGTCATATCAATCCATGCATATATACCCACATAATATGTATTTTGTATACAAAGGTTAATAAATATTCTAATCTAATCTAATCTAATCTATCAATCAAACCATTGACAGGCCGCTCCGTCAGATCTCTCATCAAGCTCTGGATTAGACTTTACAAAATACCCGAAAATACAATGGATTCAAAATTTGAATCACGGGGAACAGTGGGATTGCCTGGGAGTATCGTGTTTTACAAAACTTTTTTTTTTAAACACGATAATAAATGCATTTGTTTATATCAGTAAATTCATTAAAAGATGATATATTAATACATATTACATAAACACATCGGCGCAGCCAGGAATAGCCAAAACGTGCATTATTTTTATAAAATTAAACCTCAACTTTATATTATGAAATGTATTTACTCTTTTCAAAAGAAATTTACATGTAACTATAATCACAATAAGAACCAAAATTTATTTCAACAGAAAATAAAATAAATAATAATAATAATAATAATAACAAATTAGAACACAGTAATTTAATTATTATCCGAAGTCGTCCCTCGGATAATGTATTTCTTGAGAAACTTTTCAATTATTTCGAAAAATATCTTTCTGGTGTGACTGTATATAGACCGGGAGCTCATGACAGTTTTTGGTCTCCGATTTCATACAGCATGCCTTTTGGAGGAGAGAATATTTACCTTGTGACAACAAAAAAGGGATGGTACTAAACCCCTGCACGCTTTCCGGTCATAGGGAAAATTGCATTTCCACTTAAACACAATTTTTTTGTGCTTTTCTCTGATTTAATATTGCTTGCCCTTTTGTCAAAATAAAGTTATAACAAATTTAAAGTCTTTTAAATATATGCATGCGATTCGGAGGGTCCCAAAGGGCTCAAACGGTCATGTGATCTTGTAATAAAAAAATATGATTTTCCGCGTTTTCATACAGCATGCCTATAATTAAAAGACTTTAAATTTGTTATAACTTTCTTTTGACAAAAGGGCAAGCAATATTAAATCAGAGAAAAACACAAAAATTTTGTGCAAGTGGAAATGCAATTTTCCCTATGACCGGAAAGCGTGCAGGGGTTCAGTACCATCCCTTTTTTGTTGTCACAGGGTAAATATTCTCTCCTCCAAAAGGCATGCTGTATGAAATCGGATACCAAAAATGTCATGAGCTCCCGGTCTAATATAGTTACCAGTAAAGTTACAAGAATTTTCAAGTGAATATATTTGGATATAATATTGTATTCAAATTGGATGATGGATACTGTCGCATTAGTAGTTATTTTTGAATATTTGCCAAACCACATGACTTATTCATTTACGAAAATATCTTCGTTAACAATATTTAAATCATTCTCATAAAAATTGAAGTGAAGTGTGATTTTTACACATTTTAGGGTTTTGTAGATATTTAATAAATGTAAGAAGCGAACATAATACTAGATGTCTAGGAATATTTGTTCTATTAATCACATCAAAATCAACAGTTTTTTGATAATCACTTTTCATCGTTATTTGACGAAACTCTCAAGGTTTTTTCTGCATTTGCTTCGTATTCAAGTCTTCACTAGATTAATAACAAATATATTGATAAATGGCTTCATTTTATTTCATTTCAAAAACGTATTTCTCACTATTAAAAATTTGTTATTTGATTTATAAGTATTTTATTACTACAAATGATTAATTCCTCTTTGATACTTTAGCAGTTATTAATTTCTTGAATTTTTGAAGCATGTTTCAGAATTTAGTACTCCAATTAAGTGAATGTGAGGTACAGTGCAAAAAAATACTATTGGAAATTCTTTGAGAACGTATGATTGGACACTTTCATTCTTTCCAGTATTCACAGGAGCCTCCATCATAGCCTTGCCCTCTTAGATATTTCAAATCATGATCAAAGTTTTTTAATCATCTCAAACGTGTAGAAACCAAAAGTAAGGCCGAAAAAAAAAATAGATTTTGTATCCCATTTTATTAATATAGATGAGCGTACAATCTAATGAATTATCTGAATCAGATTTTATTTACAGGTAGATATTTTTACGTGCGCATATTTAGGGAGAGCATAACGGGCACCTGAAGGATTATCTTTTAATAAAATTTTAAGGAATATCGTAAAAAAAATCGAAATTCTTTTATTCGTAAGATTATTTATTGTTTAATTATTACAGACAGTAAAAAATCTTAGAAAAATGCAAAAATAAATGACGAAAGGCAACGAATGCAAAAATTATGACGATATAAAAAAGCTTCTTTGTGCTCATTTTGCCCCAGTGTCGGAGTAAAATGAGCACGGGCGTGGTATAATGGGCAATCAGCTAAAATCTGACGCAGAATGAACACACGTGAGTGCATTCCTCATCGTTCAGCGCAAGAACAATGTGCCCACTTGCCACATGCTCTGTACTAGAGCAATCAACGTCTGGATATGTGTGAAAAATATATCAACACAGCAAAAAACACGTTTCACCAATTTACAAAATGTAAACGCCAGCTCTCAGTCATACAACCACACTCGGAAGACACTAGCGTAGTACTGAACGTGATTGGAATGCACCTAAACATGGCGGCATGCTTTAACAGCCAAAAAGAGAGGAGCCCGTTATGCCCCGGCTTCCCCTACATTTTTAAAGAAAACTAAGTAAACGCTAAAGTTATTATATCGTTATCATATTTTAAGGAAAAGTTAACTAAGAAGCATTAAGTTTTTTTTCCAATCCTGAAATCCCGGGATTATTTTTCTCCTGATCCCGGTATTTTAGGATTACCAATTTGTATGGGATTTCAGAATTCTGGATCCTGGAATTGTAAACCCTACTCTGGATAGAGGTGAATAGACAAAAACAATTCATCGGGCTCTTTTCCATGATGCCCACGCTTCAGCCATATGGCAAAACTATTCAGGAGAATGAGGAGAAGAAAATGATAATCAACTGAAAAGTCCGATTTACTATGTTACAAACAATCGGTCTCAAAGGCCCGCATTCAATCAATCCCGTAATACCCCGAGTTACGCGAATTCGGAGTTACGCGGTTTTTGATTTTTTCGTTTGACAACACTGCCACCCGCTATCTTCAGTGTATCTCTTGCTGTGATACGTATTGGACGCGTTTCCCGCGAACTCTATGTGCACGATTATGATTCTACGATCGACGAAAGTTAAGATTGTTTTGTTATACGTTTTCTAAACTCTTAAAAAAATATGTCGTCCATACGAAGTAAATCTTATTCTCCTATTGCACCTAGTAAGAAAAGGAAAACGATATCTTTGGAATGTAAACTCAATATTACCAAGGATTTTGATAGCAGAATAACAGAAGGTCTCAGCTCAATTAAAAAGGACTTAAAAATTTTAGAAACATGGACTCCAACGAAGCGTTATAGCTACAAAGCAAGGAATGAAGAAATTATTAACTTTCTACGAAGAAATTCGGCGTGAAAAAAAGAAGGTATTGTATTGTTAGATTTTATGAAGCCATCGACATCGAAATAACTTTTTTATGTAACTCATATTTTTTTTAATATATTGTATTAATATGTATAAAGAACTGCAAATTTACTAAATATTTTTCTTCTCAACTAATTTTTTTGTTAGTCCTTGGTCCCAATTAAACAAAATTTATATGTATTTATATGCAAAGTTGTACCACGACTTACGCGAATTCGACTTAAGCGATTTTCGTCGGACCCACCTATCGCGTAACTTCGGGGTATTACTGTATATAAAGTTGCGGTGGATGCTATCTGCAATTAAAAGTCCTGGTCTGCAGTTGATACAAAGGCTTGTTAATTTGTGCTCTCTTGATTATAAAAATTTAATGGTGAAATTTTATGTGTATCTTCTCTAAAACTCATAAGCCAAAACTATTGAGGAGAAGGAGGAGAAGAAAAGGATAATCAAATGTAACGTCTGAGGACGTTACAATAAAAAAAAAAAAACAAATCAAGTCTGGAATTTTATTTATAAATATAGATTGGTCTTTAAAAAGGTCAACAAAAGTCAGACAGTAGAGCAGACCAGGGGTTAGTGTGCTAAATTACCTGTGACTAGCTCATGAACTACAAGTTATTCTTCGTTAAAAATAACAACAAATATTATGTTTTTAAGTATAATTCTAAAATCTATGTAAATAAAATTGAAGGTTGTATCAGACTTATTTTTCTCGATTTCAAACTTCGTTTCTATAAATTTATAGTGTTGATTAGTTCATGTTTTGCTTCTTGCGGAACTAGATAATAATTTCTTTTTCTTTATGTTACCTGCCTGCATCTCAAAATTGTGATTATGTGATGTTTATGTATCAAATATCAAATTTTAATATTAAATTCATTTGTCATATTGTCATGCTACATGGTGACCAAGGTAATATTTAAATTGTCATTTAAAAATCAAGCTCTAATTAAATTAACTTATTAACCTAAATTGACTTATAAAGTCCGATTTACTATGTTAAAAACAATCGGTTTCAAAGACCTTTTCAATAAATCATGAATATCACTAGTTTTTTTCCCAATCCTACTTCCGCACGAAACTAAGAAATGAATTATAAGGCCACAAAACGGTGATTAAAATATATAAAGTTGCTGTGGACGCTATCTGCAATGAAAAATATTGGTCAGCAGTTATAATAATAATAATAATTTATTTAATAAAGCCCAGGGCTCAATAGAAAATACATTAATTTACAAAATATCGCAAAAACAAAACTTAATAACTAAACTATCATATAACACCATTACATATCCAAATTTTAAACAAAAAACAATAAACCTAAGAAAGTATGCTCAATCATACTCTTAAAAAATAACAATACATAATATCGACTTCGTTACATACGCCCACCGTCATTTTTAGGGTTTTGTAGGTATGACCAAAAAACCCTTATACCGTCATTTTGTCGTCTGTCTGTCTGTCTGTCTGTCTGTCTGTTCGGTAAAAATTGTAGCCAAACGGCTAAACCTAGAGAGTTGAAATTTGGCATGCTTATACAACTCTTTGACCCGCACATAGGAAAAATACTAAAACATCTAAAAAACATATCCCCCTAAAAATATAAACAAATATGTGCTCATCGAAAAAAAAAAATATTTTTTTATAATTCTGAGTAGGGTATCAAATGAAAGCCCTTGGTACGTGGATTAACGATCAAATTTTTATTTTTGCAAAATAAATTATTTTGAAGCTATTTTGTCAAAATTGTGCAAAGAATTTTTTGTTCCACACCCTGTAGCCCAGATGGTTTAAACTAAAAATCTGAAAGTAATGTACATTGGTGTGAACCGGAATAGTTCAACAGGAATTTTTGATCAGATTAGGTTTTTGGAAAAAAACGCATTGATTTGTGATTTTTGGCTAATAATGTACACAAGTTATAGCTTTGTAACAAGCAACACTCTAACGTGTGTGCTGGTCTAGTGGTATTTGACGCTGACTTTTCACCCATGTAACCCGATCCGATAGGGATCGAACCCTGGAGAAGAGACTATATATATATATATATATATTTTAATTTCTATATTGTTTAAATTATTTTTTCAAAATTCTAATTATATTTTGGCAAATGTTGCATTTAATTTTTAAAAGCGTAAATTTAATAGCCAGTGGAAATTGTTTAAATTATAATTTAATGTACTGTTTCAATGTACACGAAATCAGAGGGGCGGAACTTATAACAACCAATGGTAGCCATAGGCGCAATTTTTAAAATTCTTAATGAACCTTGCTATATAAAAAAAAATACTGCACATATTTAGAAACCTAAATAATGGTATTAGGCGTTTGAATTAAAATTAACAAAAAAATATTTTAATATAAAATTTGTTTTCGCATCCAAAATAATCATCATTCACTTAATACCTGCAAAACCCTGAAATGTGTGAAAATTCACACTTCACATCAATTTTTTAGATATTTCCTAAGCATACTTTTAAACATATTAAAAGGTCTGCTTTTAATTTCGCTAGAGAAACCATTATAGAGTACCAAGCCTCTGTCAAACATATTGCTCATTGTAGCTACTTTAGTTTTATTAGTAATGCGCAGGTTAGTTCTCGCTCTCGTATTATATTCATGCACATCACTTCCGCGAACAATGCCATCTGTCAGGTAGTCCGGCAATAACCCTTTATCCAATCTATATATAAAAGTTAATACATTGTATTTAATATTTTGTCTAATATTGAGCCACTCAAGACACTCCAACATAAAATTTATGGCAGTGTATCTACTACAACCCAGTATGATACGCATGGCACGATTTTGGAGTATCTGAAGCTTACTAATGCTTTTATCATTGCAAAGAAATAGTACAGTACTACAATAGCTGAAATTAGGCAGTATAATAGTATTGTATACAAGAATTTTGGAGAACAAGCTTAAATTTTTTGAAATTCTACGTAGGACTCCTATTTTTTAAAAAATTTTTTTTAACTAAATAATCTACGTAATTACTAAATTTCAGCTTATTATCCAAAATTACACCCAAGTACTTCATTTCACTTACTATTTCTATAGGTTCGTTTTCTAATTTTAATGAGAGTCCTGAAAGATGCACTTCGTGTAATTGGGAACCAAGGATCATAGCTTTGGTTTTCCCTACATTTATTTCTTATCATATAAGAATTAATTGTAGCCAGTTCCATATTCATTACCCTAAAGATGTTTGAAGGGTCTTCACCTGCTACATAAATTAGTGTATCATCAGCAAAAAGTTTAATTTTTGCAGTTTTTAAACAATCAACAATGTCATTTATGTAACAAAGGAATAATAATGGCCCTAATACACTCCCTTGTGGCACTCCATGATTATTTAGTAACAGTTCAGAAATAACCCCATTCCAAACTACGGCTTGTTTACGTCCCTGTAAGTAATTAGCTATCCATTGCAAAGCTCCACCTTATATACCATATTAATCGTTTCAAAAGCCCTTTTTAAATCAATGAAAACAGCTGCAATATTAAGGTTTTTATCAAGAGATAATTTCCAGTCGTTAATGACAAACTGAAGAGCTGTCTCACAAAAATGGTTCTCACGGAAACCAGACTGGTAGCAGTTTAAAATACCATATTCTTCAAAATAGCGACTTAGTTGCGTATAAATTACTTTCTCAAGAATTTTGTCGCACACTGATAATATATTTATTGGTCTAAAATCTTCAGCTAACTTAGCACCAACTATTTTAGGAATAAGTCGAATAGACGCAATTTTGAAATTGTCAGGAATTTTATGTTTACTAATGGAGGTATTAATAATATTTAGTAAAGGGTAGCCGACCACATCAAACAGTTCTATTAACAGTTTTGTACAAATTTCATCTGGGCTACTCTTATTTTTTAACTTAAATACAATAGTCCTTAGTTCTGCTAAAGTTATTGGTTGAAATTCATCTAAAGCATTAATATCACTAACTTTGGCATCTTCTACACTAGTGTTCTGCATTGAGTCCGGTATACTATCCAAAATATCACTGATGCTACTAATATAAAACACGTTCAAGTTTTTTGCTATGGCCTCATCACCTTCTAAGACCGAAGAATCTGGGAACACAACACTTTTAATTTCACTACACGCTTTGTTTTTATTTAGCGTTGATTTTAAGGTCTTCCACATTTGTTTAGAGTCACTTTTACACCTATCTATATTATTTTCAAAATAATTGTTTTTAGCTACACTAATTAGTTTCTTAACTCTATTTCTTAAACTTATAAATTCTTTCCAGCCCTTAGAATTGTCTGTATGTTGTGCTTTCTTATAACTATTGTCTCTCAAATGAATGGCTTTCTTAACACTATTATTAAAACCATGGTTTGTCCTTCCTCCTTGCAACTATTTCTTTTAAGGGTGAAATATCATCTAGCGCATTTTTAACATTGTTGCTGAAGATGTAGACTAATCTATTAACATCCGTTGAATTATAATTCCAGCCCGCTCCGATTAATTTATTCTTTATTGCGTCATAGTCTATCTTGCCTCTTGAAAGTCTTGATTTACGTTTCTTCGGCCTAATATTACTATGTAAATCAATTCTGGTAGCTGAGTGATCACCGATCTTTGGAGTTTTTAACTCGTTACACTGGAGATCTATTACATTGGACACCATCAAGTCTATTGTGCTTCTAGAAGTTTCTGTTACTCTTGTAAATTCAGTAACATGTTGCTTGAAACCGTACGTATCTATAATTGATCTTAATTTATTGGCATAAAAATCATTGGATTTCATATTGATGTTAAAATCACCACCACATATGATTTTCGTTGCTGTGTCACTGTTAAGGTCACACCAATTTTCAAAAAATTGCAAGAAGTTGGCGTCGCTTTGACTTGGAGAGTGGTAAAGTGTACATATCATAAACGTACCTTGTTGTAGTTCAATTTCACATTCTAACATCCAATAATTCAGTGCCATTATATGATTGCTTTTAATTTTACATTTGATATCGTTTCTAGCATATATTACAATACCCCCGGTAGGTCTACTTGAGGAATCCAACCTAAAGATAGAATATCCATTACATAGATTTCCCAATCTTCGATGTCCTTAGTTAAATGACTTTCGCTCAGACACAATAGCAGTGGTTGTTTATTTAAGATTAAAACTTCTATTTCCTCAATGTTAGATGTTAAACCCTGGCAATTTAAGAATATAATGGAAGTATCCAGTTCATTCCTTAATTGCTACAAATATTTCACTCTGCTTTGGTATTCTGCAAATTTTTTCTTATACATAGAACAATCTTTATTCCAGGGATAGTGGTTGACTTCAAGACCTAAATTAAACTTTTTATTAGCAGTGACACAGTTTATACAGACCATTTTATCGCTCTTGCAATAATTTGTAGTGTGTCCTGTTTCCGAACATTTGCCACATCTATCCTCTCCAGGCTCACACCTAGACGCTGAGTGATTAAACCTCCAGCATTTAAAACAATGCAAAACTCCAAAATTTTCTACAACTCTATATCTACCCCATCCAAGATTTAGTTTATTATTATTATTTATTATTCGTTGCCAGCTGCATCCATCTATTTGAAGTAAAATATCATATTTGTCCCATTTCGACCTATTTCTTTTCATTTCTGATACTTTAATTATTTTCAAATTACTATGAGCTAAAAATTCATTGTGTCTTTTAAGTTTTAAGATCACTTCTTCACCTTCATATTTTTCTTCCACTCCTAAAATTTTTATTACATGGTCTAGCAGGGTGTTGTACAACGTTAATCACTGATTTCTTGGCTTCCTTAGAATTGCATTCAATAAATACCTTTCCTATACCTCCATTTGTCATCCTCTGTACCGCAACTTCTTCCTGAGAAATTTTTTCCTTTACTTCATTTTTTATTTCATTGGTCGGTTTGCCTTTCTTTTTATACTTTACTTCAATCCATTTTTCATTATTAGTTTCTTTTACTTTGGTGGGTCCTTGTTCTGATTGTCTAGCACTCAAATTCTCGAAATTCGATTTTATCTCTTTAATAATATTTTCCTGTTTATCTATTCCATGTTCCTTAATACCTTTTATGTTTTCGCCTAACGAATTCAGTTTAACATTATGAGTTTAGACAGTCCTATCTAATTTATATATAAACTCTAATATTACATTGATTTTCTGATATAGCTTGTAACGGTTCTTTCTGGCACTGTGTACAAATATACCGAATCTGATTATTTGACGAAAAAGAGAGTCTTATCTAATCTTAGACATTTGTAATGGAATATTCTACCACATGGACCAAAACATTCCACTTGGTCTTTCTGTGGGTCTATTTCCGTCTTACACTTACTGCAAACTTCGTTATCCATGTTTATGTTGTGTATTTTGCAAAATCAAAACGCCTTAGCTATAAATTGCCCGCTATACACATGCGTAAGACTGGTTGCATACCCTCAAAATCTAATTCGAAACCGAACTGTAATTAGTCGGTATGTGCAGGAATTAATTAGTATACAATTAACTGTAAGATGTCAATAGTTGTTAAAATTTATTAAATCACTGATTTCCCTCCAAAAAAATGACAATATAACCTGACTTGCAATGCAATATTTTAAAAGTCTTTAATTAACTAAATAATATCAGTTTATATTTGATACAAAGACATTAATTTGTGCTCTCTTGTAGTGAAGGGCGCGTGCCGTGAAATTTACGTGTCACTTGGTGACACGGCCATTCACGGTAAAATCGTGAGTGAACGTGATTAATATTTTTAATTCATTTGTCGTGACACGTCGTATGTGCAATCACGGCGTGTCACGACTCACGAAATTTAAACTTTAGTAAATAGAAGAAATAAGCAGAAAGAATTGTCTATTTGTATCTTTATTTATGCTGGGTTTTGTATCTCTTTCTACCACGAAGCAACGTGTTTCCGTTGTATGCAAGTGTTGGAATTATTTTTTGTTTAATTTTGAGTGGATCTGATGGGATATGGATAACTCAAAACAATCTCATTCTAACTAGTGTGCGCTTTTTCTCTAACCAGTTGGATTTGGTGGGATCATACGGACATTAACCAATATTCTTCATTTCTTCAAATTTTCTTCATAAGTTATAAGTATCCTTTTCTTAAAATAAATTGAGCCCTGCAAATCCGTGAATTTTTCTGCGGATGCAGATAAATTATCATTTAAATCGTGCGAATGCGGAAAAAATATCATATCCGCTTATTCGAAATATGCGCGTAAACATAAAATCTTCGGTTATATCGCGCTTCCCACGAAAGACGCGTCTAGAACCCCAAAAATGTATCGCTGGCATTTATATTGTGCTTATGACAAAAGTGAAATAATGATACGTTACGGACCTTTTTACTTCTTCCCATAAAGATCTATTTTACACTTACTCATATAGTTAAATATAGTAGAGTTTATATAACAGTCGTAGATGCAACAATTTCTTTGGAGTTACTGCCAGTTTATTAATATAAAAATAATTTTGTATGTATCGTCTTATTTTGCATTTTTTGAAATTATAGTAAAAATTAACCATGCTAATTTCCCACAGTTAAAACACTTATACAGCTCATCAATTTCAAAAATTAGTTTTATTATTACGAATTTTTTGATCTTATAGGTCTTTCTTTGTTATGTATTGGTCATAAATGTGATAAATCAAGCTGTGTAATTATTTCTAAATATCTCATATAAAATATTTATGTCCTATTCGTCTTTTGGTGTATCTTCATTTTTCCGGTAACACGGAGAGAGGGAAATGAAAGAAATATAATTCTTTTATACTACATAACACTCGTTTCTTATTAACAAAATTTTGGGACGGGCGTGACTTGGCCATTCTAACGTGAAAAAATTCACGCGTCAGTGACGATTCACGCGTCAGTCACGAAACACGCGTGCCTGTGACGCACGCGAGCGTGACCGTGAACTTTTAAATTTATGATTTCCTTTTCGTTTGTGTAATTTTGAATATGACTTCGTGAGCGTGTGCGTGATCTTGACAAAATTTTATTCACGCTCCCAACACTACTCTCTTGATTGTGAAATTTGTTGTGTAGGTATCTTCTCTAAAAGTCATACCTACAGATAGATACAATTCTGGTGCGTATTTTTAAACAATTAGTACAGTGTTGCTTGAAATGTATGCTTAAATATGAAATATTAGACGTTACGACCGTTTTTAATCTTAAACTTGTCTTAACTGCATTCATACCGGTGGTTTCAACTTGTTCAAAATGCCAAGTATTTGTATTGTGTGCAAACGTAATATAGACCACAGGAGCCGTGGCGTACAGTGTGTCAACTGCAAATGTTTTGTTCATGCTTCTTGCGTAGAAATAAATGAGGAACAATACTGTGTTTCATGCCGGCCTAACTGTTCGCCCAATTCATCTGCACTGGATTACACATCTAAACCTATTAATACAGCAGTGCTTAGTATGATGCATAAATTACTGAATTCCTTCAAAACCCAAATCATTTTGGAAATAGATAAAAAATTTAATGAATTAATGGAATCTGTTACTTTCTGTAGCAACAAAATTAGTGATTTTGAGACGGAGATTAAAAATATAAACGAAAAAATGTCCCAATATGACCATATCAAAAAAGAAAATGAAGTATTAAAAATGCTGTGATTGTATTAACTTGTAAAGTTGATGAACTTGAACAGTATTCCCGTATAAATAATATCGTTATCCAAGACATCCTAGAGAAGAAAGATGAAAATATTTTCAACCTAGTTCGAGACACTGGTACGGAATTTGGCGTAATATTATCCAACAACGACCTGGATGCTGCACATAGACTTCCTTCTCGTGTTGCACGTGATGTTAAACCACGAAATATTACTATTAAGTTTACCTCAAGAAGAATTAAGGATATTTATATATTTATTCACTTGTTAACCACATTAGCTATGCCGATGACTTGGTGGTCTTTTAGCCATCTCTGGTTGGATTGAGAAAACTACTGGCACTGTGTGAATGTTATGCTCTGGAACATGGCCTAATTTATAATGTTAATAAAACAGAGTTTATTGTATTTCAGTCCAAGAATAAGAGATATACAGTGCCCGACATTTCACTCAATGGTCAGTGCGAGTTAAGAGAGTACTTTCTGTATGTTATCTTGGTCATATTATCTGCGATGATTTAGATCATACAGCTGACATTGATAGAAAATGTTGCTCTATATGTGTTAAAGCAAATATGTTAAACTATAGATTCTTTAGATGCAGTACTGTTGTACGTAAATACTTTTTCAACACGTTTTGTGGCAGTATGTATACATCTGCTCTTTGGGATAACACCACCAAAACCAGTATTCGTACATTAGTGGTTTGCTACAACAATGCATTTAGAGTTATCAATGGGTTTCATAAATATTGTAGTGCAAGTGAAATGTTTGTTATGAATGAAGTTAATACTTGTATGACTGTACTTAGAAAATACGTCTATAGTAGCAGATTACTTAAATCTACTAACATGTTGATTCGGAAGTGTCTACGCTTTGACAAAACGTTTCACACTTGTTGGTCAGCTCAGCTGATATATTAAATATCTACTAACTTAAAATATGAATATATTCTTTAATGTTTGGGTTCCCAATTGTTAAACTTTAACTCCAAATTTGTTTAAATGTATATTATTTTGTTCTTCAGGCTGTCTAATAAATTATTATTATTATTACATTTCAGCTTCTAAGAAAAAGCCTTTATTAACAACAGATTTTAGAATTGAAGGCCCTATATCCAAAATATATTTGAATGAACATTTAACTGAAAAAAACAATATTTTATTCAGACAAGCCCGCGAAATACTTCGACCCAAGGGATTCAAGTATGTGTGGACAAAAAATTGCAAATTATACGTTAGAAAAGACGACACGTCCAGAATTTATTCAATTAATTCTGAAACTGATATTGAAACATTTTATTAATAAAATCATTTAATTTATAAACATCCTTTACTTCGATGCCAGTGTATATCTGTTACCAAAATGTTAAAGTATTACGTTCAAAAACTTATAATATTCTTGTCAATTCAGCGTCTTGAGAATTTGATGTCAATTGTTTGACAGAAACGTTTTTAAACAATTCTGTAAATGGTAGTGAAATCTTATCTTACGAATTTAACATAATTCAACCAGATAGATCGTCATTAATATCTAACAAAGGTGATGGTGGTGGAGTCCTGATTGGCGTGAAAAAGTGTTTGTCCCATAGTGAAATCCGAGTGGGCATCTAATGCAGAGGATCTATGGGTAACTTTAGATTTAAAAAATAGTGTGCTTCATGTGTGTTGTGTTTATTTTCTTGAAAAGTTAGTTCTAATAAGAGACTCTGAACCCAATGGAAACTTTCATTTTTGTGAAAACTTTTATTTTCCTTATTTACAATGGGCCAATAATACTGACTCGTCTTTAATACCTTGTATAGTCGGATTGCTGATAGATGACTGTTACATGTATGTATCAAGTAGTGCATTCATATAATAATCTAGTTACCATTTTTTTTTATATATATTATTTTGCGATTTTAAAAATGTTTTTTGTTATTTGTCTTAACTCTCAGTGTCTGGTAATAAATATTAATTAAAAAATAGACCACATTGTATTGTATAGTCGGATTGCTGATAGGTGACTGTTACATGTATGTATCAAGTAGTGCATTCATATAATATAATAAATATTAATTCAAATATGGCTTGCGGCCAATTAGTAAATTCACAAACTTTAATTTTAAATCTGCTGGAACAAACAACAAATTATAATCCAAAATTTACGTATGAGTACAAATTTTTCCTAATTTATAATTATTACCTTAAAACTAATAATTTTGTTTGAGTACTGCTGTAAATTTATTTTCGCGCTCTAATTTGTAAAGATATCTACGAATCATGCCGTTTTTTTTTAATGCTTTGTTTTTTATTCAAATAATTTTGAAGGTTAGTTGTCAACTTGGCACTATACGTGACTATGGGTATGCAAATAATTATAATGATATAGACAGAGAAAGCATATAGTATTGAATATCGGTACTTGTAGCAACGAACAGTCACTTATCAGCAATCCGATTATAATACGTATAATGTGTAATCAAATAATTTTATTGACTGTTTTTCTTACTGCAATTTTTTTCATTTTGATCATGTAAAAAATGTAAATTACAGAATCTTAGATCTTGTTATCTCTAGCATAGATAATGTGAAGATTATTGAATGTGACTCTCCACTTTCAAAGATTGATTGTCATCATCCACTTGTATTTGATATTTGATCGAAGTCGAAAATTTTATTTCTGGCTGAGTTAAGGTTCTAGCCATACCTTCGCCCGAGAAGCTTGGACCAACTCTGGAAATTTATCTAAATTTTGAAATAACTTCTGTATTAAAACCAATATCTAACCAAATTTATCTATACCGGCATGGTAATTATAATTTTATAAAAGAAAAATTTTAAAACATATTATTTATTTATTATTTTTTAAACATGCAAATTCAAACTTTATTTTTTCAAATAACTAAATAAAACATCTTATTGCAAACTTTTGTAGATCGAAGATCGTAGATTAATTCTTTGTAGCATTTTAAACGTTCATCAAAAAATAAAAAATTGCACTTTTTTAAACTTTTAATTGTAATGGAATGTTTCTTCTTGTTTGCGCGTTTTAAATGGTACAAACCACGTTTTAGATTAATTTAATGGTTTCACTTTGTACAGTTAACAAAGAGACATTGATATCTATATCTCAATCTATATCCCAATTTTGGAAAAAAGAAATACTATATTTAATTAAAATTTATAGTGATTTTCTATTAACAAATGATTTACAGTCCAGATTTATTAACATTCATTTTGAAAATGACGCAAGTTAATATTCCGCAATGTCTAATTAAACTTTGTAAAAATAATATCTTGTACATTCCGCTGGATTATTACAAAATTATAAAACATTCTCAAAAATGTAATAAATTTTGTTTACAGGAAACGAAACGTGAAGATATTGTTTCAACGAAAGCTCTTGAGAATGCAGTTCTAAAAAGGAAAAAGAATACTAATGGGAAAAGGCAAACTGACTTAAAATATGTTGGATAAGGTTTTCAAGAAGTACACTATAGTGTATTCAAACATTTAAGAGGAACGAAAGGGAATTTTTATTTTCTCAAGTTGTCACGAGCACACTTTTTAACGATTGAATGAGGCTTTTGTTAAATAAAATGGTCAAAAGTCTCATTCAATAGTTAAAAGTTACTAGATTTCAAAATTCAGTTCGCTTAAACCAGTGGTCTTCCTTATTACATCTGCGGAAACCTACAGTTTAATTGCTATTTCTTTGGAACCCCAATGCAAAAAGCCACAATAGGCTGTCTTTATTTAATTTTAAGGTCGAACGTTTTAAGATAATAATTTAGATGTCTAAATTTTCAAAATTTACTAAAATCATTGTATACAAGCATTGAGTCATAAATAACTATAAACAGAATAAAACCATTTAAATAAAGTTGCGGAACTCCTGAGAACATTCCACGGAACCCCAGGGTTCCGCGAAACACAGGTTGAATACCACTGTCTTAAACCAAAGAAATAAACTATACCATTTTGTATAAAACGACGTCAGCAACACTAGAGCCCATGCGCTTTTGTTATACTAATCTTAAAAATATCTTATTTTTACTTATAGTTCAATGCCGGAGTATAATGAATAACTTTATTTTAAAGAAAGACGACATACCGGGTGCGAATTTAAAATGTTATAATAGAAGATCATTCTATTCAGGAATAAAAGTGTGATTAGATGTCGAGCACAGAAACTGGAAACAGGGAAGTTTTAATAAAAAGGTTATGTTTAAGTGCACATCGAATTTTTATAATAATAATAATAATAAATTATCTATGAAATTTTACTAATGAACATAAATTCGTTTACGAACAGCTAACAAGTAAACAGTATCAGGAAACCAACTGTTTATCAGAATAGTTCGACCACTGACACTGTCACTACTATCGATTTTAAAATGAATATTGGATATTTAATGGTGGTTACATTATTTTAAACGTCATAACTTTTAACCTGAAAGTTGTAAAACTTCAAAATTACTATCGAGCACAGACAGGGCCGGCCCAGGAAAAAGCGGGGCCCGGTGCAAGATGCTCGATCAGGCCTCCTTCTTCTAAAAAAAAAAAAACTATTGTAAATATTTGTATTTAGCAATATTGCACTTATTATTTGTACATAATAGCTATAAAGCTAAAAAGATCTATAAATACCTATTTCATAACGACCACTGCCCATAGCAAACCGAGTGTTATGAAATCTCATTCTGAAAACAGTACTGAAATCATGACGAGACCCAAATGCCCATAGAACGTTTTAGACCATATGCAAAAGAGCCTTATTGAGATGCGTATATAATTTAAAATGGTTTAATCGGTATGAAGGAAAAAGTGTAATTACATCGACTAGGATGGACTGGAGCCAATGCAATAAACCATGTACAAAGAGATTTTCGTATTGTGCCAGTAGGTAGTAGAATTGAGGTAGACCAAAACTTAGGTGGGTTGATTGTGTAACACAGGATGCTCGGTCTATCGGTGCACACAACAGGACAATATCACAAAATCGGAAGGAATGGTGGAAGACGATTGAGACAGCTATGGCCTTCAAGGGACTTGAAGGCCGTACCAGTAATGATGACTAATAATTCCTTCTGGCATGTTTTATTGCAAAATTGTTAATTATGTCGTCATAATTTAGTTTTCTTGCCAACTCGGACTCGATTGACAAAATTGCCAATGAAGAAAATCGCTCCTGACTTATACAAGATCGTAAATAATTATTTATTATTTTTAGTTTTGACAACGATCTCTCTGCCGATGCAACTGTTACTAGAATTGTCAGTATTACTTTCAAAACAGTTAAATTGAGATACAATTCAGATAAATTGTTCTTGTAAATATATTCTAAAATTTCTAAAATTGTATTTCTAGGCGACAATACCCGACAACACATTTTAATTTCATAAAAAAGATCTGTACAATCAATGTCGTCTTTTAAACACAAATTTAAATCTTTGCAACATTTAAGAAGATCGTATTCAGTCATCTTTTGTATATTGTCTGAATTGTACAAAAAGCCAAATAAATTTTCGTGGTGGTGATAAATTTCGAATCTTTTTTTAAATGATAAAATTGCATTGTCGATTGCATTGTCAAAAAACACAAATGTCGGTACTAGCTGCATTGTTTATACATATTTAGTAGAAATAAGTCCAAATCATTTCATATTTTGTTAAAGGTAAACTGCAACTATGAAAAGAACCGATTTAGTCATTTTATATATAAAAAAAAAAAAACTCGGGTCGCGCGGGGCCTTGTGCGGTCGCACCGTTCGCACCGCCCTCTGGCCGCCCCTGAGCACAGACTAAATACAGTCTTTTTTTAATTAAAGAGAATGATATCACAAATAATTGTCTCTTATGTTTACATAATTGGTATGAAACTAGAATGTATATAGAAATGTTGGAAACAGGAAAATATAATGCAAAATTCAGTTCGTTTACAGCTCTCATACAGCCAATTCGACTAAAAATTTTGCTTAAACTACAACTCTAACCTCCAATATAGTTGTCAAACAGTAGAGCAATGTATTGTATTTTCTTGTATAAAATAATAAAATTAATATTTTTACTTGCAGTATAATATCTACAGATATCTTATACAGATATTACCAATATTGATAATGAAATAGTGTCAATAAAAAACGGAATCGATGCAGTAATATAAAATGTAATTTTGCTGTCAGTAATCCTTATATAAACGTATGCAAAGATACTGTCACGTGGGTAGTTTGATCGAAAGACGACTCCTGGTTTCAACAATACAAATTTATTAAACATTTATCAAATTTACAATATAATGTTTGAATTGGCCTATGAAGTTGGGGAAGTCTTCGGTCCACCCCTTGTTGGCCAGGATCGGCTTGGACCTATCTCCGAGGCGGGGGGCTACCCATCCGGGAATCGAGGAGCCTGGAGAAGTCTTCTCCCACTCACATGGTGACTACTTGCTTGGCTTCACCCGAGGTACAAGTATCTGGCGTCAGTGTCTTGGTCGTCAGTCGTCACCGTGTGGACTAATACGTGCAGAGGTGTTGGCTATGTTCCTCTGCTTCCATATTCTGTGACATCCATCCTTTTAGTACCGAAGGTTAACCCAGTTCCAATATTCATTCGTCATGACAAATATTTCTCTATTACGAAAATGCGGCATATGCATTTCGTAATCAGGCCACATACGTCAGACGCTGACAAATAGTTTTTTATGACAATACTTAAAAGCATATTTTCCGTGATCTTTCTCAATTTTAAAATTTTTCTGCTCAGCGATTTACAATTTTTGACATTAAGTACAAGATGTTCCAATGTAAGAATAATACCTAGTCAAATTTCAACGTATTGGCTATGGAAAAATGAAATAATGTCAACTGCAAGCTTTAGAATTAATTACCTATCATCACTGTTGTTTTATGTCATAAGTTTATATTGTTATATAAAGATTGCAGTAGACATTATTTTATTTTTCCATTGCCAACCCTTATGTAATTACTTTTTGAACTCATGGTATATATTGGCGGTCGGTAATTACAGAACATTGTTGTGTGATACCTATTCTTAAGTTATTGAGCTATAACATTTTTACAACTACAACTTTTTACAACTTTGTATTTTGTCTGCAGTTAAAAGCATCCTGTTAGATAGTTAAAAATTCGATGCAAAATTTGATGCATAGATTATATGATATAGATCTAATTTTATTTCAGGTTGCTAGTTTTGTATAAGAAACTTATAAGCTCTGGGGGTTATACTTAGCGTTAAGGCATCTTTGGGCATATCAATGACTCGAATCAATACAATCCTATATGAACATCTGGCCGTCAGGAACCTTTAAACTTAATGAAGACCACACCAGTTAACTGATGTTCAAAAGAAGATGCGTGTGGAGAGGAGCAAGAAAATGGTTATTTAGTTAACAGGGGTTAGTCAAAAGCTGTCTAAAACAGTTACTATGCCGTAGGTAACGAAACATAAGGATTGTTCGTTTGTGTTACACCAAATTTGTCCAGGACAAGAGCAGCTGATGTCACAGTGCAACTAAAAACTTCTTCCGAACAGCTCGAAACAGGAGTACAAACGAACGGTTTTCCAGGCAGGCGAATGACATTTCCAGACAAAGTTGATAACCTCACTTTTTAAAACAAGTTTGTACTAAAGTAAAAGTAAATAAATAAGTGAATATGAACAGTTTAAATGCTGAAATAAATTTTATAAAAATAAATAATAAAAATTCAAGTATTGAAAATTTTTATAAAACTTCTGAATTTATTATGTTAGTTACCAGCACTGTAGAAAAAGTACTTTCCTTCTATTCATATCACTCGATTTATGATCGATATATGATATCATCATCATCATCATCATCATCATTGGCGCGACAGCCCGAAATGAGCCAAGAACTCCTGTTTCCAGGTTTCGTGACCATGTTTTCAATCTATTACCTTCAGGAGTAATATGGTCAGTATTACGTCCATTTTCTAGCGTACACAGAAAGGCATCTACAGTACACAGAAAGGCAGCGAACGGCTAAGCAGAACCTGTCATTTGTATAAATACTTTTACACAAATTATTTGACATAAGCAGGAATTGAACTCACGTCCGTGCCCTTGCTCAGTGATCAAGTAGCAGGTACAGACGATTTAACGTTTGCAGCTACAGGCTTGCTATGATATATGATATATGATAGATAAATAGATGTAAAATAAAAATTTTCGGTAGACCGAATACAAATTATAACCAAGTTAGATTAAGTTTTCCGCCTTTTTACAGGTTGCCTGAAGCTACACTCCCTCCCGCGCAAGTGTAGACTTTGCCTGTTCTGAACATGTCCATAAATAGAAACAAACACTTTACGTATAGGTGTCGGAACTCAAACGAACGCCATAGCGTACCTGTTCAGTGTAGGTTGAGCAACACAAACTAACACACCTATAGATTTACTGCTGTGATTCAGAAAGTGAACGTCAGTCGGCTCAGTGGACCTTACCAAGTGAAGACAAATCAGTCAAAGTGAAACGTACAAGGAGCACTCGCAAGAAAATGGTTGTTTCATTCATCGGATCTACGAGTCATATTGCCACTTTTTCTGTGGAACATTGTCGTACAGTCACTGCAGAATGGTATATCACAATTTGAGTGTCGAATGTGTTCTTGGTTCATGGCAATGCCCGACCACATAGCGCAACTTAAACTACCGAGTTCCTGACCGCTTCAGGAGTGGAAGATATGAGTCATCCGCCTTAAGCGGTCCTTAGACGTTCAATATTATTGTGCAATATTGTACAACAATATTGACCGTTTGTAGATCATATTGTACAATATATTGCGGTTGTACAATATATTGCGTGAATCAAAAATGGTTTGATATTTATTGTGCAATGTTAAATATATTGTGTCGTCTGTGGGTAGCATTTACAATATTGTGCAATTTCAGTTCAGTTCTCTCTCGATCGTCGTGCAGTGTACATCTTTGTAGGTAATAAAATATGGATACGAAATTGAAAGAAGACGAGAGAAAATTTATGTTAGAGTGTATCGAGGTATATCATTCATTACCAGCTTTGTTGAATGTCAAAAGTGATGAGTACAGTAACAGAGTTAATCAGGTCAGCATTTTTAGCAGGTCATCAAATGATGTACCATCTATTCGCAGAAAATTACGAAAATCGCTTGGTTTACTCAGTCTTAATTCACTTAACAAGTTTTCATGAGTATACTCATTCCTTTTTTTGAACCATTCCTTCGTCCATCTGCGCTTCTTCTTTTTCAAGCACACAGCTAGGGAAGGGCCACACAAGCTGCTTCCGTGTCACTCAACATGTTGACCACAGAAATATCAGACTTCAACTAAAATATTGCGAAAAAATGTTAATTACACCGTTTAGGGACACTCGTCAATAAAATTGTACAATAAATTGCACAATAATATTGAGCGTCTAGGGACTGCTTTACAGTCCAGATTTGGCGTCTTGTGACTTCTTCCTTTTCTCTTTAGAAAAGGATAAAATGCACAGATTAAAATTTAATAGTTCTAAAGCGGTGATCGAAGCCTACGAGAATTTCGTTTCCGAGGTAATACATGATCGATGGGCTCAGTGCTTTCAGGATTGGTTTCACGTGATTGGAAAAGGTCATTGAACTTGAAGGTGAATATTTATAAAAACAATAACAAGATTTTATCTACGATCATTAATTAAAAGCATTATGTTTCCAACTTGAAATACATAAAGCTACTCATATTGCGCGCAGTATAATATGGACGCGCATGCGTGCTCATCCGTGGGTAATGAACACTTTTTTACACTGCAAGTTTTTATTTAGTAAGTTAATTAGTTAAAAAGTTTGGGGATCAGCAACTATAATTATTTGCGCCTCACACAGCCCATCTTTATAACTAGAATATTATTTGTGTTATTAATATTATTTATATTATTTAATTATTAAGTTATAATAAATAAAACAATAAATAATAAGATTTTAAACAATGTTGTTGCTACTAAGAGTAATAAATTTTTTAATGATAAAACTATATAGTTGTAGGTAAAATATTATATTAAACTCGCATATAATGGGTATACCTATCACTATTACACTCGAATTATTCCAACTCTCGCTTACGGTTCGGGTGGTAAACCTCATCCTCGTGCAATATAGCCGCCATTATATCGCTTCATGAGTTCAAAACAGAAATAACTTCAAAATTATTTTCTCCTCTAAAATTCTGCGCACAAGAATTTTATAGTTGCTCAGTCATTTTATTTAGCGCCCAGTGCCCATTCCGGCTTAGAGGGAACATTGCTAGCAACTTACCAAATAGCTTGAAGAAAAAAGTTTTCAACCAATGCATACTACCTGTTCTAACATACGGATCGGAAACTCTGACATTAACAGCTAAGTCAACCAAAAAATTAAGAGTTGCGCAAAGATCGATGGAGAGATCAATACTAGGAATTAGTCTAGCTGATAGAAAAACAAATCAGTGGATTCAAAAAAAAAAAATTATGTGACGACATCGAAAGAATTGCTCGTCTTAAATGGAACTGGGCTGGACATGTGGCTAGACTTCAAGATGACAGATGGGCAAAGCAGATCCTAGATTGGAGACCCAGAGATACCAACAGAAGCAGAGGAAGACCCCAACTAGGTGAACGGATGACCTAAAGAGAGTTGCGGGGAACTGGAAATCAGTAGCACAAGATCGTTCCGAATGGAAAAAGCTTGGGTAGGCTTACGTTCAGCAGTGGACAAGAAAGGCTGATTAATGATAATGATGATGATGATGATCAATTGCAGAAGGGAAACAATTCATCATATCAGTATTTTGTCTGTAATTGACAGAATTTCATTTTTGAAACTGATACTGGTTACTATTTCCTGAAGTTTTTCAGTAATAACTCAATTTGAAAAATTACAAGTTATTTCTGTTTTGAATTCATGTAGCGATATGCTTGTAAAATAAAATACTATAAATAAACAAATTTTGTTCTTTTTCTCATCCGCAAAACTTAAATAACAACCCTCGTATAACAGAGATAGAAAAAATGATAATGATATTAGGTAGTATTTATTTTTTAAGCTGTGTCCTTGATTTGTCACATATTTAAAATTCCGTAGTATTAGTTCGTCACGAAATATGAATGATGTGTTAAGTAAAAGTAATGCATATTTATATTTCAATGTAGCAATCAGCAGTAGTGCTCTGCTTGTAAAGTATTCTTCTTGTTCTCGTAACGCACATCAGACGCGCTCCAGTGATTTGACAGGAAGCTAAAGCTGAATTCGCAGCTCGGAATTATGATTTACTACGCTTTCTCGCTTTGTACTTCTGGCTCAGAGGTAAATTTAACAAAACCTTTATTTAGAAATACAGGTAATAGAGATGAAGTTTTAGAATAGAGTCAATGGGAAAACCTTGTTCCGTTATAGTAAAGGAAATTTCAAGTTTAGAGGCAGTGGTAAAGTTTTATGTTGTAATTATCTCATCAAACCTTATATCTCTTTTTACTCACCAGCGTATAATTAATACAGGTCCAAGTTAATTAAGTTACATAGTAAATTACATTCCTTTTATAATTATATGTAAAAGTTAATTTATTTGTTATATTATCGCCTACAACCAAGTGATTAAGATAGAGAATTAAAAATATATTGCATATAAGAGCATACATTTTTATAAATTTTAGATTTTTTCCGCAGGTATCTATACTAGTAAATAATGTTATCTGTTTTCAAATGTAAAAAGAAATGATTTCGAATTAATCAAAATGAAAATTAAAATAAATAAAATGACTTTTAAAATAAGATTATATATATACTGCTTTTATTTAATTTATTATTTATTTAAATACAAATTGATTTCAATTCAAGAATATTTAATTTGAAAGAAATTTTGAATTAAAAGCATTTGCTATTATTTTGTTTTGTAAGGTTTTGCACGTGTGCTACACGTAGAACCTTGTAAAATTTTTACTAGTAAACTTGTTCAAACTTGTTATTGCTTTGTATTCGGTTATCGGCTATCGTCCATTTCGTGTGTGCACTTCTGCCTAGCCGTATTAAAATATCTAATATATAAGAAGCATTATAAGTTTAATACCAGTGATTTAGTTTTAAAATTTAGTTTATTTAATACCTGATTTAGTGCCAGGTCTAGTAGAAAATGATTTTTTTTCATTTCTACAAGAACACGGTTTGGAAGAGACCTATTATTATTTGGAAGGTAAGTACATTTTTTATCTAAATCTAGTTTTTAGAGTAATTAGTATATATTTTTTGTGTTTTCAGGAAAACAAATTAGTGTAGAAACTCAAAAATATTTAAAAGACATCTATTTGAATTGGAATTAATTCCTTCTTCCAATTTTTGGTTGATACTTAAATTACGCCACACTCTACAAGAGTGAAACACCACAGAAGTAAGTGCATTAAAGTAATTTTTAAGGTTTCCTTAAAATAAACATAATTAAGGTCCGGTCTTTCCACCTTCAAGTAAACCTTCAGGTAACTATCTGACAGATAAGATTATCTGGAACTTCATCTGCTGAATAAATGTCAATAACAATTAGTGAATTCAATAGTCTCATTATCCGTTAGAGAACTGTCCGATAGTTAAATTTGTATTAAAAAACTAGATGACATTTATTCAGCACAGATAGTATCACAACCTTATTTGTCAGATAGTTACCTAAAGGTTTACCTGAAGGTGGAAAGACTGGCCCTAAATGTTATACAGGCTGCGAACAAAATATGCGATATAATTTTTAATATAAGTAAATAAATTTTTATTTATATATTTTTTGTAATTATAGTTGAAGGTAATGGGATTCGGACCAGTCAGAAAATAAAAACAAATTTATTAACTTCACTAACGTTTCGATTTAATTTAAATCATCATCAGAGCTTAGTCACGATATAAAATAACAATTTTAAAATTAATAGAGAATA
This sequence comes from Liopterus haemorrhoidalis, assembly GCA_963971575.1. NCBI lineage: Eukaryota > Metazoa > Arthropoda > Insecta > Coleoptera > Dytiscidae > Liopterus > Liopterus haemorrhoidalis. The sequence goes on from OZ020619.1 coordinate 16,378,243, forward strand.
ATAATAATAATAGTTTATTATCATAAATAACAATAATAGTACAAGATACATATACAGAAATATAGAAATATATCTACATACATAGGAGACATATATACAATTTTGTACCATATTATAATAATAATAATAATAATAACCTCCAAGAGGTTAGCCCACAAAGAACTTAGTTCAGCGCGTGGTAATATAGTTTAATTTAAATATGCGTAGTTGGTGATAAATGTATCTACTATGCATTTTAATTTATACATATATATATATATATATATATTTATTTATACATAAGTACAAGTATGTGAATTAGAGAGGTAGAAATACATAAAGTTATTTTTGAAATATTTCTTTAATTTCATTTGCATTAAGTGAGGATGTCCATTTTTTAAATATGCTTTTTTTATTGAGAACATTTAATTCAATATTATTTGTCTTTAAGTAACTATTAAAATTATTGTGAATGACGCTAATGTAGAAAAGGTAGTAGCATTCTGATTTTGTTTTATTATGTTTATACGGAAATTGAAAAATTATTTATTTTTAATCTTGTAGCATAGTTATGTTTGGAGTATTCAATTATGTTTGGATTTTTATAAATTTTTGTAATGATTGCCAAAATATATAGCTGAGTGATACTAAACAGTTGGGTTTCCTTATAAATCAAAATTTGAAGAATACAAGAAGACAATATGATGTATTCTCTATTAATTTTAAAATTGTTATTTTATATCGTGACTATTAATTAAGCTCTGATGATGATTTAAATTAAATCGATACGTTAGCGAAGTTAATAAATTTGTTTTTATTTTCTGACTGATCCGAATCCCATTACCTTCAACTATAATTACTAACTTACGGACGTAACTCATCTAATCAATATTTTTTGTAATTTTATTTACTAAGATGTAATAAATATATACAATACCTAATACCTTGATACCAAATACCTTTCATATAAAAGTATAATTATTAAATAAAAAGTAAGTATTTTGAAATAAAAACACTGTAATTTTAATTTAAATGTAAGAATTACTTAAAACGAGTAACAAATGCTGTTAGTTTTAAAGTACAGTACTTACAATTCAAATCTGTTTTGCTTTCAATTTGTCAGTACATTTTTTTAAAACGAATGTACAGTAGGGATGGGAAAAAAACATCGATGTATCGAAAACATCGATGTTTGTTTTAAAAACATCGATGTTTTTACCATCGATGGTCAGCTGGCAATAGTATCGATAAAACATCGATTTCTACTACCGATGTCGATGTTTAAACTTTGAAATTCAGAAAACACCGCTAGAGGCACTGGAATCTTAAAAATTTAATTTTTATTAAAATTAGTACACAAAATATAAGCACCATTTATTGTGATATAACAATACTAATAGTGTTAGTTTTTATTCTTCTTAGCAGTTAGCAGAATACTAAAAAATAAGAAGAAACTTTTAATTTTTGCAAACAATGCGAACGACCAACGACGCCAACACACTTTTTCTTTTTGAGTCTTGTTGACACTTTCCCAGTTGTTATTCCTCCAATCTCTGGATTTTTTTTAGTTGTCATTAGCTATTTTTTTATATATTGAAGTTGACTTTTCCTGAACAAAATGATCAAAAGCTTCAATTAATCGGTAAAAGCAACTAGAATTGAAAATCTAGTTCCGCCTAAACCAAGGGAACAGACTTTATTTCAACTTAAAAAAGTATAAAAATAATTGTGTATGACAGTGTTATTTTTATGTTAAATAATATAAAATTAACATTCATTTTAGAAATGTAAAAATAGTAAGGTCTGTTCCTTTGGTTTAGGCGGAACTAGATTTTCAATTCTAGTTACTTTTACAGATTGATTGAAGCTTTTGACAAATTACAAAAATGAAAATTGCGGTTAATTCCGCCTAATCGTTTGGAATAGACTGTAGGTACAAATTAGGATTATTATATTGGGTATAATAATATTAATGTGAAATTAATTACTATTAAAAAGGAATATTTCTATTTCAAAATCTAATAAATGCTTTTTGTGTATTATGTGTTACTTTTATCGTATTTTATCTTTACATTATTAAATAAAACCTATATAATATATAAAATACCTTTTTTTAATATTAATAAAACATCGATGTTTCCGATACATCGATGGTTTTCCTTCGATGTTTTTTCAACATCGATAGTAAGCGCCGATGTTAACATCGATGTTAAACATCGATGTTTTGCCTTCGATGTACAACCCTAATGTACAGTTCTTTCAAAATGATGACAAACAAAAACATAGTACTTTTGGAACAAAAGCAAGTTTTCAAATTGAAATCATGGGTGTTTTCAATTTGAAAATATTTGATGTCGGTGCCTTTTTGAAAGCAAAATCTTTCGTTTTTAGAGCAAAATTTTTTTGTGTGTACTTATTAAATGTCTGGGCCAACATCTTTGCTGTAATCTCATAAAAATGAACAATATTTTAAAAATCATGCATCGCCTGTTAATCTGTAGGAGTTTTCATTCAATAGCCGACACCAGCGGTTCCCCACATTTTTTTACTTGCGTACCCTTCGCAGACCATTTCCCTAAAGTCTACATTTCATATTAAAAAAATCTTTTTAATTTATAAAGTTGTGGTTTTTTCTTTATATTTATATGTAACTGTAAGTAAATAGGCCGCAGGTATATTTGGTGTAGAATATGTCGCGTGATTATTGAGAACTGACACGCTCGAATACGCAGTCTGGTGGTCAAATATTGTACTAGACGCCCTAGTACTGTTTGAACTTACTACATATGTTCTAGTGTTGAATTTTTGTTAGAATGTCGATAGAAGTTGTGAAAAACTATAAAAGCAGAACAAATTGTAGTGTTTTTGGCTGTCATTTAAGATAGGATAAAGATAGGCATCTTAGTTTTTTTCTTTTCTTAAGAAAAATGGAGGGAAAGTTAATATTTAGTTCAGATTGGGAAAAGATTTGGACAGGAGGAATGCATGAGAATATATTTTGAGTTAAAAAGTATCTGATACTATGCGAGTTTGTTCATTACATTTGTTGCAGAAAATCAAAAATGCACTAATATGCTTGCACCTGCAAGTTGCATATTTAACTTTTAGCTGCTCCTGTCCAACTAAAACTAATTTTATTTCATGAGGCAATGAACATAATGCACTTGTTTGCAAACAGAATCCATATATTGTAAATTCAGATGACCGACACTAAGATGTACCACATAAAATTATGTGCCCGGTATTTAACACCTGCTCAACTACAAATTACTCTTCAATAAATCTACTGAAATTAAACTTTAAATACTGTAATTTGATGCACACCTTCTGTTATACACCTCAATACATGTGTAGTATAGCGCTTAAAAATTTAAAAATTACGCAAATGTTTACTCGCATTTTCATAAAATAAAAATGTACTGTGCTTAAATTAACCTGTTCGCTATCAGCATATTGACAGCTGAGTACTAGACACAAGAGCCATATTGCCTTGAAGCACAGCGCCGGCACCGGTAATGTCACTTCTCAATTGGGTGGATGTTAGAAATCAGAGAATGCGCAAAGTTTAGGTTTAGTGAGTGAGATTTATTTTATTTTCCACTGTCTAATCAAGTTTTCGGTTAATGTTCCGTATTAGTCCACCAAAACTAGGCTTGTATGCTTAGAATGAATTATATTATAACGTTATAAACAAGAAGACACGGTAGTAAGAGTGGGTAGCCAATAGTAATCATTCATGTATCTGTAGTTGGCAGAGAAATACCCGTTTTTCACACGAGGAACGTCAGAATATAACTGATATTTTTAGAACTATTTATGAAGTTAATATTTTTCAAAATACGTATACTATAAATCTCATTGGAAACAGGTAAAAATTGCGTATGAGTACCTGTTCATATACGTCTAGCAAGTTTAAGTTTTTTCTGTTTAAAATTTTTGCTAACTAAACCTAACCTAATAAGTTTAATCATTGATTGTTTGCATATAGTGAAGATATATAAATGCTATATACCAGCGTTTCTCAACCGGGGGGCCGTGAAGACTTCGTTGGGGGGCCGCGAAGTCATACAAGATCAAAACATGAAAATATAATAAAAATGTACTCAATCTTGCAAGATATAAATTTATAAATACGAGTATCTTATATTTATAATGAGCTAACTTTATAATGAGTAAATGGGCTTTTACTAAACAAAATGATGAAAAGCTTCATTCAATCGCAAAAAATTACTAGATTTGAAAATCTAGTTCCGCTTTAACCAAAGAAACAGACGATAAGTAGACTATATCAAGGTCACATAAATTGTATGTGTCGGTTGATGGGTTTATCTGACAATGGTTCGCGTTGGAGGTAATTAAAGGTACGACTTAAAAGTGCAATATTTTTTATTATATATTTTTTTAATTGCTCTCCGAACTACAGATAACTCAAGAGTAAGGATGCGAACACTTGTAAATAACTTTGATCACTTGTAAATAAAAATTCATTACTTTCAAGTCATTATAGGGAACATAATCGTCAATTAAAAATATCATAGTTTTTTGTCAACCGTAAAAGATATTAAAAAAATTTTTAAGTAAAAGTTGTTGAAAAGCTCTATCCAAAGATATCCAATATGACATACGTTTCCATTTAAAAATTCGAAATTGACCTTGATATCCTGTACGGTTTTTTCCGAAAAATTTCAATACTACCATTCAATTTTGTGGATAAATTTTAGTTTAAATTTTTTCCCAATTTACTCACACGTCGACTTTTCAAAAAAAAAACTCGTGTTCCCGTTATCTTGATACACCATAATATAGAGGGGCCGCAGACAATATTTATATAATTTCGGAGGTCCCAGGCCAGAAAAGGTTGAGAAACACTGCTTTATACAGTTTTAATACATTTACATAATTTAGCATCTATGAATGCGACGAAAAACGGAATTTTCTATTTCAGACATAAAATTGGTAGGTCGGAAATATTGATATTTTTGAGAATTCTCTCTTTTAATGTTAATATTCTTCAAAATAAGTATACTATAAATCTCATTTAAACCATTTAAATGTGACTTAAAGCGTATAAATACTAAAATTTTATTATTCAAGTTTTTCTTTAAAAACGCTAATAGGAGATAAATGTTAACAAACACTTATTAAATAATTGCTTGGATTTCGAAACGGATAACTATCAAGTACTTATTTAGATTTCAGTTTTGAATAAAAATATTGGAAATGATAAAGTGTATCGTAAATGTTGTGTTTTGAAAGAAAGGGGCGGCGCTTCGCCAGGGCCAAATCTCATTCCAACTAGCATACACGGTTTCTCTAACGAGTTGTCCGTGGTGGACTTTTACGGAACATTAACCAAGTTTTCTTATAAATGCAGTAATTTTTCCATTTACGGGGGTAATTAGTTTCACGAAAACAGCGCGTAAATAAAAACCGCGTAAATGGAGCAATAGAAAGCCTTGTAAAAATAGATATATGTATGTTCCATATTCTCAAATATTTTATAATGGTTGAATTAATTTCTACGTTTACAATGAAATTTTTAATCACTTGAAATTCTCGATGTTGATGGCATAAAGAACTTATCTTTTTTTTTTGCTGCTTACTTACTCGTTTTATTTCCTCTGGAATGAGTTCATACGGTGACATCTGAGCTTTTAATCCCCTGCAGATTGTGTCACTTTTTTCCCCATCAGGATCTATGTTTTCAATTCATGATTAAAAAAGCTATTGATTTTTGATACATAGATATAGAATCATAGGTAAGGTGCTTTTTCTTCATCATCTTCTTGCTCTTTTTCTTCGCTGTTCTCTTTTTGGATTAGTGCAATAAGATCATAAGTTGTCACTTCAGCATCGTGTTTGTAAAAGTTCTTGAATATCGGAAGCATTCAAATCATTACCGTCCAATTATTGTCCTACTGCCACTATATCCGAAAGTCAACAGTTTCTAATAAACTGGAATCGTCTATTACTAAAGTTACCATAATATTTTTTCTCAAACCAGGACAATTTTCAGATTTTGCTAAAAACAAAAAGTAACGCCTTCTACTCTAGTACTTATGATTAAAAAGGATAAATAACGGAGTTGTTAACAAAAATCAAAATTTACGTAGTAATAATTTTTAATAACTCATAATTGGACATAATTTATTATTAAAAAATTGATGTGAAGTGTGAATATTCACACATTTCAGGGTTTCGCAGGTATATAATAAGTGAAGGCGGTATGCTGAGTGTGTAGGACAAATTTTACTTTGTAGTAATCACGGTAAAATGAACGATATTTTTAAAATAATTTATCGTCTGTTAATCATATAATTAGACAATATAAAATAAAAAAATTAAATACAACATTTGTCAAAATATAACTAGAATTTTGACAAAATAATTTCAACATAATAAAAATTCAAAAAAAAACAAAAAAAATAAAAATCACTCCGTACTCGAAACCCTTCGTTTTCCAACCAGTTTAAGAGCGCGCTAACGCATGTAGCCATCGCACATATGAATGTGAGTGTCTTACATTGGTATAACTTTTGTACTTTGTGAACCAAAAACCACAAAAAATGCGTTATTTTCCAAAAACATAATCTGATCAGAAATTCCTGTTGTACTATTTCGGTTCACACCAATATACATTACTTAGAATTTTTTTAGATTTTTAGTTTAAACCATCTGGGCTACAGGGTGTGGGACAAAATTTTTTTTGCACATTTTTGGCAAAAATCGCATCAAAATAATTTATTTTGCAAAAATAAAAATTTGATCATTAATCCACGTACTAAGGGCTTTCATTTGATACCCTACTCAGAATTTAAAAAAAATATTTTTGTTTTCGATGAGCACATATTTGTTTATATTTTTAGGGGGGTATGTTTTTTAGATGTTTTAGTATTTTTCCTATGTGCGGGTCAAAGAGTTGTATAAGCATGCCAAATTTCAACTCTCTAGGTTTAGCCGTTTGGCTACAATTTTTACCGAACAGACAGACAGACAGACAGACAGACAGACAGACAGACAGACAGACAGACAGACAGACAGACAGACAGACAGACAGACAGACAGACAGACAGACGACAAAATGACGGTATAAGGGTTTTTTGGTCATACCTACAAAACCCTAAAAATGATAATATTTATCACTACCGTGAAATTTCTTTAAAAATTCGTTGTTATTTTTAATTATAGGCTTTTCCAAACTTATAGGCGGAATTAATGGAAATTTCGTTCTTTTAGGTTGTCACGAGAAGGGATCTTGCTTGAGTTATTTCATGTTTCACGTTTGGTATGTGAAAATTTAAAATTCCAACAGTGAAACCATGGAAACGAATGACATGTAGCAAAAATTTTAATTAATTTTTCCATATTTTAAAGACAAAAAAATAAATAAATGGTAAATTTTTATTAAGAATGACAAAAAATTCAAATGCCATGAAAAGGACATTTTATAATGAGAATCAATTTAAGCTAGGATTTGCAATGTGAGTATGATTTACAAAGCTTAAACAAAATGACTAAAAGTTCGAATTAATAGATAAAAATTACTAGATTTCAGAATCTAATTTTGATATTTTATTTGTTAAAAATCTAAACGGTGGAATTGCCTATAGGTGTCTAATCGCCATTTTCCGAGACTGCACTTTTGTACTGCGTGTATATTTTGCACTTTTTAAATTTTACGAAATATTCGGGACAAAATGACAAACTGGCCGGGACGCCGGGACCATGCCTTAAAACCGGGACGATCCCGACCAAACCGGGACGTAGGATAAGCCTACCTATTACACAATCTGGCTAAATATTTTTCCACAAAGCATTGATGGTTGTGCTCTTCAATTCTTTACACCCTTTTTAAATATTTTTGATGGCATCATCGATGTTATAATTGCGCCAAAACGCTCGCAATGTTATTTGTTTATCCGCCTTCAACTTATCAAACATTTGTTGAAAAATGTATTTCATATAATATTTTTTAAAACTTTCTCACAACTACTTCATGGTTTATGAGTAGTAATAATGCAGTTGTATCTGATGCCACCAGTGGCGGATTAAGCCTTAGCCGGGCCAAAGACATTTTTGATTTACGGGCCTTCAACCTAGAGGCGTTCAAAGGGGAAAGGGGAAGGGTTCGTTGGGCCCTTGAAAATTACGGGCCCAAGACAATTGTCTTTTTTGTCTTTGCGAAAGTCCGCCACTGGGTGCCACGAACATTATTTACATTTTTTCAAGTGCGTTAATGCGAATTCGCGTAAATAGAGACCACGTAAATGGAGTGATTACTGTATTACTTAGATATCGATAGATCTCCCGTAGACAAAACGTATGACACCTCGAGGGCTATCAGGTCGTGATCCCGAATTATACTAATATTCATTCGCGCGACGAGCGCCGATTTGATCGTCATCTTACCTTGAATGCTATTTCAGCAGACTCTTTGGACCCGCCTCTCTTCAACTCAGTTTTATATTGTAAGATTTTATAGTTTTTAAATTATTGAAGAAAGTCTGGTGCACACTTTTTTGGGACACGCTGGTAATTTAATAATAAAATGAACAAACAATGCATATATGTGTATTTAAATTCAAAACTTAAAAAATAAATAAAGTTAAATACTACTAATTAAATAAATAAAAATTCAAAGACTTTAATTTTTTTATACAGTGAGATCCTTGTGCTAGCTTTAAAGCACAGAGCTGATTGTAATCAGGCTAAACTGATTGTTGATCTTTCATTGTTAATATATTTATGTATCATATCCCCCATTATATTTTTACCTCCGATATTTCGCTTCCGGATATCTCGCCCCCTACACATTACGCCCTTGAGATATTATTAGTAATTTAGCCGCACGTTCACTCTGACCAACTGGAGTAGTGGCTACTTGAAGCTAATCACAGGAAATAAAAAATTTACAAGTAGGTCTTCAACCCCAACGGCTTATGACTGATTTTGAATAAAGTGCCAGTTGAACAAGAATGTTGTAATATAATTGTTACTGGTTGTTTTTTCCATCTGTTCCAAAGCATTTGGCGAAAAGTACAGAATAAAGGTTTAAAATGTAGATATCAACACGATCATGAATTTGCTCGTTGGATTCGCATGATTCCAGCACTTGCGTTCGTTCCTCTTGCTTATGTCATTGACGGATTCGAAACTTTAATTGAAAACGAAAATTTTCCAAATGAAGCGATGGTGGTATCGAATTATTTTGAAGATACTTACATTGGCAGAAGACAATGAAGACGTCGGCAGACGCCAACGTATCCTATAGAGTTATGGAATGTTCATGAATGAACGTTGAATGATCAAGAGGGATGGAATAGAGGATTTCAGGAAACCTGCGCTAATTATTTCCCAAATATCTACCGGTTTATTAATTCTTTGAAAAAACATCAAGCGTTGCATAACTTTGAAATTAATCAATTAATTGCCGGTCATCCAGGCAATCAGCGGAATAAATATCTGCAAGAGTGAAGAGGATAGGTGAAGATTTCCAAAATCGAAATATGATTGATTTCTTGAGAGGTATTAGTTACAATTTTGAATTTTAAAGAAAAGTTTATGTTGAATTTTAAATAATTGATATATATATTTTGGTTTTATAGTTTGACAAACATTTTTCTTCATACATATATTTATTCACTTTCGATAATCTTTTAGTAAATACAGTGTGATTGATTGTAATATTACAGATATATTATATAATTATAGGAGAATCAGATGGAAACAGTGAAATAACTTTTGTACTTGAATCTCAAAAAATAAATAATTATAAATATATATCTTGTTATTTGATATTTCATTTTTATATACATATTTTCAGATTTAAGGTTTACAAGTAAGTACAACCGCACTTGAGGTGGTTGAAATGTCTGTAAACACTCTACAAGTTCAAACTTTTCAAATTTGTAGAGGATATGTTGGTAAACACTGTACAAGTTCAAATTAGTAAAACGTTGACGACCTCCGTATAAGTCCAAGAATCGCAATTCTCTCGATCCTTGTACAAGTTCGAATTATTCGCCTTTGTTGGGTAAATATTGCTGACCCCTGTACAAGTCCAAATTTCCCTGTCACAGTTCACTTCTCCAGACAGTCAAGTAGCCACTACTCCAGTTGGTCAGAGTAAACGTGCGGCTAAATTACTTATAATATATCGCGGGAGTGAAATATCTGCGGGAGCGAAATATCTGCGGGAGCGAAATGTGCAGCGAGCGAAATATCCGGGGCGGGGGGGCGGAGGGCTTGTTGAAGTTTCCGGATCCCTTTATTTTCACTATGCTCTGACCTTCAGGTGGTGAAAGTGGTTAAATCAAAATAGAAGACACTTTGAAAACTTGATAAAAATACTTTACCAAGTCGTTATGGAGAATGCAATTTTTCGTAAACTATAAAAGATAAAAAAAATGTTAAAGCAAGTTATTATTATTATTTTTTTTTTTTTCAAAAGCTCCATATATACATACCCAAACGTTACTATTTATAAAATCAAATTTGTCCTTTTTATCTTGTATTTTCGGTTTGTTCCGAAAAATTTCAATACTACCTTCCGATTATTTGGGTAGACTTTGGCCATCAATTTTGTTTTCTCTATCCTGGCACACGCTATATGGATAAAAAGTGGTTTAGAATGAAAAAATGATTCTTTTCTAGCCAATATAGTTTTTATAATCATGAATATTTGAAGTGGACTATGGGGCGCGCTACTTGTACACTGCAAATAAGTATATCTATCATAATCACTCATCAACAAAAATGTAGTTAACAGAAACCATACGAACTACAGTTACATCAGCTAGTAGTGCATAAAATGTTAACTTTTTTACACTTTCATCTTAATTCTTTTGATTCTTACATCAGAAACATTGGTGAGCACCTCTGATGTTGAACAGTTTTCACTGTGCATTCAAACTTTTTTAGGGTTTTGTAGGTATGAGCAAAAAACCCTTATACCGTCATTTTGTCGTCTGTCTGTCTGTCTGTCTGTCTGTCTGTCTGTCTGTCTGTCTGTCTGTCTGTTCGGCAAAAATTGTAGCCAAACGGCTAAACCTAGAGAGTTGAAATTTGGCATGCTTATACAACTTTTTGAACCGCACATATGAAAAATATTAAAACATCTAAAAAACATATCCCCCCTAAAAATATAAACAAATATGTGCTCATCGAAAAAACAATTTTTTTTATATAATTCTAAGTAGGGTATCAAATGAAAGCCCTTGGTACGTGGATTAACGATCAAATTTTTATTTTTGCAAAATAAATTATTTTGAAGCGATTTTTGCCAAAATTGTGCATAAATTTTTTTGTCCCACACCCTGTAGCCCAGATGGTTTAAACTAAAATTCTAAGTAATGTACATTGGTGTGATCCGGAATAGTACAACAGGAATTTTTGATCAGATTACGTTTTTCGAAAAAAACGCATTTTTTGTGATTTTTTACTAATAATGTACATAAGTTATAGCCTTGTAACATGCTACACTGGAACGTGTATGCTAGTGTAGTGGTTTTGACGCTAAAATTTCACCCAAGTAACTCGATCCGAAAGGGACTAAACCCTGCGAGAAGAGACAATATTATTTTTTGTTTTTTTTTTTAATTTTTATAATGTTTATATTATTTTTTCAAAATTCTAGTTATATTTTGGCAAATGTTGCATTTAATTTTTAAAAGCGTAAATTTAATAACCAGTGGAAATTGTTTAAATTATAATTTAATTCTGTTTCAATGTACACGAAATCAGACGGGCGGAACTTATAACAACAAATGGAAGCCATAGGCGCAATTTTTAAAATTCTTAATGAACCTTGCGCTATAAAAAAAAAATACTGCACATATTTAGAAACCTAAATAATGGTATTAAGCGTTCAAATTAAAATTAACAAAAAAAAAATTTTTTATATAAAATTTGTTTTGGCATCCCAAATAATCATCATTCACTTACTAAATACCTGCAAAACCCTGAAATGTGTGAAAATTCACACTTCACATCAATTTTTTAATATTAATATTTTTTCCACATGCGAGTTAAAAATTCTAGAGCTTTTTCCCTGAGCCTAGGATAGAACCTCCGTTCTAGAGATTACCTATGAGTTATGCTTTGAGAAGTAAGATTTTTATGAGAAAGGCTTCCGTGCCCAGTTTCATAGCAGAAATATCTGGAGTGTTTCGGTTCTATGATCAACAGAAGGGTTAAAGGGAGAACTGACAACGTCGCTATAAGCGAGATTTCCTGTTTCAGTTCCAAAGGCTACATTCTTGAGTGCAGCCTAAAAACGAAAAAGAGCTTCGAGAGCAACAATTATCGTTTTGCAAAAATTATTCATTAATTTATTAATACTGTTAATCCCACTCTCTTAGGTACAATTTCGTATTGAAAACGTTTGCAAGTACTAACAGGGAAATAAATTTAAGATCCCAGCACCATTGCGATCATTTTTGGAATTTTCCTAAAGCAGTAGCATTGATGTTGTCACGCACCTTCATAAAATTATAAGAATAAATATATATTTGCCAGTGTTTTGTGTACCTGATTTTCTATTTTGTCCACAAAAAATTGTACACAAATGTTAAGAGCCATTTGCTTGCATGACGTCCAGTGGCGGCTGGTGCAGGTAGGGCAACGGGGCAATGCCCTCCCATTTATTTACTTTTGGAAAAGAAGAAAATCTGTAATAATAAATAATAATAGTAACATGTATTATTTTCATTATACCCATTTTAAATTATTATTTAATTATGTTGAAATGTTTATTAATGTTACTTAAATGTTACTTAAATTCGCATCGCGCCACGTTTCGCTTACTAAAACAAATGTTTTTAGAATGGACATCGCCAGGCAGGTCAAATGAGCAAATGTCTTTGTATGAGTATAGGTGCGAGGTACAAGCGGAGGTGAAGGACGAGCAATAGTATGTAACCTGTAGCAGCCATTGCAAGTGGGTCAAAACATATTTTGTCTGTAGTTTTAATTATCAGTCGGAGTGCTTTATTTTGACATTTGTTTGTAGTTCTGTGTTATTAGAAGGTTATGTATGTTCAATGTTTTAATAATTACATTATTAAAATAGTGTTTTATTATTATGTTTGATACTAATTTTATCGATACATTTTCTTAAGTTTATGTGATTTATGTAAGTGCCGAATTTTGAGGGAAAAAGATAATAATAAATAAATAAATAAATAAATAAATAAATAAATAAATTTTAAAAATGAATGAAAATAGCGTGATTTCAATTTTACAACTGGTTTCCAAAAATAACTGAACCTACCCAGCAAACATTTTTATACGGGCCAGTACTGTTGAAGCACATACTCCCCAGCATTGAAAGTAATGATCCAGTACCCCGGTGTCCCCGTGGCCGTTAGCTGGCCCATTGGCGTTTCAATTGCAGGCCCAGCAGCGGTAAAGTGCAAAATAATCGCATTAAAGGCTGGTAAAGTAGTTCGTATAGGAGGAGTAGGAAATACAAATGTGAAGTGTATTATTAATACTGGCGTTGCACAAACTTTTGGTGCCAGCAATTTGCCAACAGAAAAAGCTGCCGGCATTCGGCCGATGGTTGAATGTTTGCTGGGTATGATATAAAAATTAGACTTAAAACTTTAGGACCACCAAGACCGGAATTCATTTTAAAGAGTTCCAAAGAAAATTAAAAAAAAAAATAATAACAATGTAACAAAAAATATTCGATTTTCTTCACTTGAGCTATGACAACTAACTATGGCACTAGAGCTATACTGGCGTCGGCGAATCAGTGCAGTTACGTCACAATACGAAACAAACGAATGTATTGTTTGGAACAATGCAATTGTTTGTTACGTCGTGTGACGTAACTTCACTGCTTCGCCGACGCTAGTATATGACAACTGACTATGGCACTTGAGCTACGAACTAACAAAACACGTGTTGCACGTACATATTTTGTTTCACATTTAATTAACGACACCAATACAGCATAATAATTCGAAAAATATCTACAACGCTCTCGTTTAGTTGTATTTTACTTTTTTATCTGAATTGCCAATCACTGACATACGGTCGGTGATTCAGACCAAATATCTTGAAATATTTCAACATTGTTGTAATTAATGTATATAGGTTGCCGACCAGCGTAGCGTAGTGGTAACACATGTGCTCTGCGTTGCTAAGATCTCGGGTTCGAATCCCGTTCAGGTATGAAATTTTTCAAAAATAAGAATTGTCCTGGATAATTGTCACAGCAGCAAAGGCCATTAAAAATTTTAAATAAAACAAATGTACGTAGGTACATCGCGTCTTTAAAAAAATCGTTTCGTTGGTTACGTATTTTTAATAAATATGTTAATTATCATCGATTGTGTGCCTAGGCCATAATAAAATAAAATAGAATAGAATTATCATCGACTGTTATGATATGTTAACTGTTAAAGCTTTTCGGTGTCAATAATTTTCATTATTACTAAACCAATTATACAGAAACATCATAAAAATTCATAATGTGAATATATGCATTATAATACACAATTATCCCATATTAAAATCTTCCTATGTTACCTTTGTTGTAAGTAGGTAAGAATGTAAGCAAATAGTCTTCTTACTTGGAGCGATGTGCTAACCTTTAAGGCTCAACAAAAACGAACAACAAAGCTCAAATAAAGTATAAAAATAATATTTTGTAATTTAGGTTTAAGTTATGAATACAATTTTGGTATAGGTTATAGATTATTTCGATTACATAGAAGGAAATAAGTATTCACGTGTTATCTACGGAGGAAAGGAAGTCAACATTGCAAAACATATTGTTTTATTAGTTTTAATAAAAATTTACATACAGTGTTTAAAAGAAATTATTTTATTACATGATGTAAAACTATTTAAACCAGTTAAACAATTCAATGCTCTACCAGTTCTAAGCTTTAGGGCGATTTACAACTTCCCCGTTTCCAAGTTTTGTTAGTAATTTAACACTCTCGGAACTAGGTGGGAATTTGTGAAACGATAATTCAGGCCTCTTCTTTCTTTTAACTAACTGCACATAAACACATAAAAAAATTATACATTTTTATAGCGTGTACCAAACTTCGCAAACCAAATCTGCATAAACAAACTACTAAAACAATATTACTAATGCCAAGGGCTATTGCTCTAGAAGGGTCTCTTTAGAAGAATTAGATGCTCATTGGCTTAATAATTTACACAATAAGGGTAATTTAAGGTAAAGTATTTTTTTTTTTTTTGGTTATCGGTCTAATAAAACAAAGTTCTTTTCTTGTCAAATAGTTAAAAATATTGTATTTGCTGACAAGTTTCGATTCTCTCTGAATCAATTTCAAAGCCTAGAAGAAATTGTTATACAAAATTATTACATCATATTACAACTTTTTTTTTCGTTTTTTTATATATAAAAATATACATGTTGATGAATTATGTCCGTAGATAATATAATATCTTTTAACTATAAAATTTGCCGTATAGATTTCACTAGTTGCAATTTCTAACCTGTAGATTACTTCGAATTCAGACTTGATTTTTCAGTATCATTCTTATCACCAAGTTCAACGACCTTATAAACCATGGACACATATACCGATATATTTTATTATTTAACGTTTTATTTTAAAATTATGTGACTTTAACTAGGTATAGTAAAATTTATTTATGATTTATTTATTTTTATTTATTTATTTATTTATTTATTTTAAATCTATTTTACGTAACTCATATTTAATTATTTAACGTTATATTTTAAATTATGTGATAACTAGGTATAACAAATTTTATTTATGTACTTATTTATTTTAATTATTTATTTATTTATTTTAAATCAAATTTTGCGTAACTCATATATTTTTATTATTTGACTTTTTTATATTTAACTGTATTATCATCTGTAATCTATCTATACTAATAATTATTCATGTACACTTAGTACCTAAACCATTCAGCTGTAGTTTGATAATGTATTCGTATAAACTATATTAATTATGTAATTTCTAGCTGATTCTAAATCTTTTTAGCTCTGAGGAAGATTTGATTAAAATCGAAACGTAAGCTTAGTTAAATAAACTTTTTTTTTATTTATTTCTACACCTGTCCGACCCCCATAAACTTAACTATTATAAAAATATACAGAAATAATTTAAAAAAATTATATATACAAAACCTACTTGCAAATATAAAAATTATGATTTTTTTTTAATAAAATTTTAAAAAATAAATAAATAGTTAAAAAATTAATCAATAGTAAAAAATACACATTGAATATATTTCATATTTAACGGACATTTTTTTGTAAATCTTTCCTACTTGTTCAGACAGTTTAGTGTGCATGTCGCCTAAATGAATATCAAATATTTTTCGAAAATATAATGAACTTCTAAATGAAGTCAGTTTCAAGATCAATAGATGGAATTGTAAATCATTTTTTATTAAATTATAATATATTTTACTTAAATTCTGTGTCTGTTTTCGCATTTATGTTGTTTTTATCTTTTTTCATATAAATCATTTCTAGTAACAGTCGTTTGGTTAAATTTGTTTCGGTGTTTAGAATTTTAGCATTGGGAAAATCAAATTCATGTTTTAAATTATTAGCATGTTATACTTATTATATTATTACTTCTGTTACTGTCTATTTTATTTTTGATAATATTATTCTCGCGTTCTTTTAATCTGGTTTTTAAATATATTTTGCTCTGGCCAACATATTTAGCTTCACAATTTTTATACGGTATACAATATAGGTAGTATATAACATTAGATTTTAATTATTTTTTATCCCTGTCTTTTAATTGACTATGTAAATTATTGATCGTTTTAAAGTTTTTCATTGCTATATATATATATATATATATATATATATATATATATATATATATATATATATATATATATATATATATATATATATATATATATGTTATTGTTCGTTAATATTTGTTTTAGTTGTTCAGATAAGTTAGATATATACAGAATTGAAAAATTAATTTTTGTTAAGGTTTTTGTGTTATCTACATTTAAAGAGTTACTTTTATATAAAATTCTATGTATAATGCGTTTAGGGTAATTATGTTGGGTTAGAATAAGTTTAATATTGTTTTTAATTATTTTATGAAAATCTGGATGACTTAAATTTAAAGTTCTATGTTTTAGGTTTATCGCCGAATTTATTTTTTGAGTATAGGGTTTTTAGAATGAAAGTTTAAATATCTATCTGATTTACCGGTATTTAGCACCACTCTGTAATTAATTTACCGTTTGGTTTTCTAATTAATGTCTCAAAATGGTAAAGTGTTGTTTTGTTCTATTTCCATAGTAAATTTTATATGTTCATTAAAGGAAATAAAATTGCTTAAAGTTTCGTTAATTTTATCTTTCGGTATGGCTAAAAATAAATCGTCGACAAATTTTTTAATAATTGGTTTAAACTAAATGGTAGTTTAGTTGTAATTTTGTCTAATAAATTGTTTAATACTATTTTTGTTAAAACTGGTGTTAATGGATTACCCTTTGCTAACCCAAATATCTGTTTAAAATACTTATTATCGTATGAAAAATAACTAGCATCAAAAAGAAATTCAATTATAATTTCTGAAGATTTTCTGGAAACAATTCTTCATTTTTCAACGAATATTATAGCACAATAGATTTAAGCAATAGAAGCGAAATACGCCAAATTACATTTGGCCTTATAACTTCTTTAAATTATGTTAAATAAAGTCTTCTTTAGGTAACTTTTAGATTGTCTTCCAGAGGCGTAGTTAACGATCTTTTTTCATTGATCATGTTTGAGATATAGCCTGTTTATATGGTTTAAGCGGAACTAGATTTTGATTTCTAGTAACTATTAGCGTTTGATCGAAGCTTTTGATCATAATGTTTTGAATTATAAGAGCTACGAGATTGCTTAAATTAGACAGCAAATACTATTTTACAGGAAAATATCAAAGTGTGAAGCAATTTTTTATTTCGAACAGTGGTTCTCAAAGTACATTTTATTTAAACTTATTCGATAGAGTATTCTAATCTGATTTCAACGATGTAAACAAGTCATAGCCGTACATTACAAAATAATCGAGAAATACGCAAATTAAATTTATTTGAATTCTCGTTGAAACAAGAATGCCATGTGCTATGATAACAGTTGAACATTCTTGTTTTGTTTCATTACGTGTTGTTATTTGTCAATACTGTTTGTTGTGTTAGTAGGTTTTTCGAAAAGAAAATGAAAAAATTTACTCATGACGAAAAAATTGATATGTACAAAGTGTACAATTTGTGTAATAAAAATTCTCGTGCTGCGGTAAATATGTACAGAGAACGGTACTCTACTAGAGAAGTTACTGGTCCGTGGTATTTTTGAAGACTAGAATTAAAACCTCCCGCTAATACTACGGTATTTAAATGTTATCGTAATCGTGTGCATACCCCAATGAACAAAATTAAAGTAGACGTTTTGGCGTATTTTGAAGCCAATCTGAACGCTTCCAAAGAATGCCGGCTGCCGAATGTGGTTTAAGTATCGGTACGGTATCGGTATCGTTTTAAAGAAAAATAAGTACCACGCATTCAAATATCAAAAAGTACAAAATCTGCATCCTGATGATCACGAACGGCGATTACAATCATGGCCGTTTTTTCGCCTAGGCCAACAAGGCTATGGCCTAGGGCCCGCTTAATAAGGGGCCCGGTCGCCGATCTAAATTTTATTTTGTAAAATTACTGATTTTACAAAAAAAAAAAACAAATAAATAGCAAAATGAATAACATTAACATTATAAATAGCCAGGAAATTTATATTTCAGACGAACTCCTGTTAGGCATTATAGAATTTGTGTATGTAAAATGTATTGGGTTGATGCAAAATTAACGACGATTTATTTTTTTTTGTATATAAGTTTATTCAACAAAAAAAATACTGTTCGGAGACGATCGAGCTGAGTCAGATAGACGTCGCTGTTGATGTTGAATTGCCATTTGCTGTTTTTGTGCGAAATCCGCTTCTGTTGACGCTCATCATCTCCATTCCACCAAAAGCAAATGCCGTTTGCAATGATCTCCCAATGGATGATTTCGCTTCTACCCACCATACGCACCACCTTGCCTTCTTACTGTTGGCACCTTGCTATTCTATTGGTGCTATTCCTTTCGGTGTTGCACCCGGAGATACACAAGCTTTCTTTCTTTTGACGTTTTTGAAGAACAACCACGATTCATCGCCAGTGACAAGATTCTTCAAAAATGACGATGGCACGTTTCTCTACATCAATTCGGTGAAAATTCGAACTCGATCGGCTTTGTTATTGTTGAAGAGTTCGCGAGGCGCATCCAGCCAATTTCCACACTTTTTCAAGCTTTTTTAGGTGACGGACGATCGGGGATTGGTCGACATTGAAGTCTTCGGCCAGTAGCCGGGTTGTCATTCTACCGCCCTCTTCCACGGCTGACAAAAGTGCCTGATCGTCGAAATCCGATGCCCGTCCTCTTCCTTCGTCATCTTTAAGACTTTTGTCACCCGATTTTAACTTGTGGACCCATATTTAAACTGGTTTTTTACTGATTGTTCCTATGCCGAATGAAAAGTGATTTTCGTCACGCGTTTTTTTCACCTAAAAACTAATGTAATAATTATATTTTTATGATTATTACATAAAGCAAGCGCCATTTTTTAAAACTAAATAAAATCTCTAAAAAAATCGTCGTTAATTTTGCATCAACCAATAATTTTAGTAAAATTAAATATAGCGGCAATGAATAATCAAGGTTAAAAATTAGGTCTCAAAATCGTTGTAATCGCTTAAATTGCAATAATTTTTCTTAATTTGACTTGACTTCTCCTGGGAGGAGGGCCCGTTAAATACCCATGGCCTAGGGCCCTTACAATTCATAAGACGGTCCTGATTACAATGTTATCATTTACTTCTAAATGAAGGGCAAGGAATTTTAAAATATATCATCTGGACTAACACAGCTAATTTTTCAAATAATGGGATGTTTAACAGGAAAAACACACATTGTTAATGTATGGTGCGCCATTTTAAATAATAAAGTGTTCATATACATCAGCGTTGCCAGATTATTATTTTACCAAATCGGGATTTATACCAAATAAATTGTAAAAAATCGGGACTAAGGCGCAAAAAGCGGGACAACCTTATAAAATATAAAGTTAAATATTTCTAAATGTTTATTTATCTTCGCGGGACAATCTATTCTTGTTTATAAAGCGGGACGTCCCGCAAAAATCGGGACTTCTGGCAACGCTGATATACATGTACGATGGTACCCTAACTAGCAACAGATATGTAGAATTTTTAAGAAACATGATTGATGATATTTTAGACGATTTGCCTTTTATAGTTGTTAGAGACAGGGATGGGCAGTCAGAGTTGAGAGTCGGGAGTCGAAGAGTCGAAGCTTTTTGGAGGAGTCGGAGTCGGGAGTCGGAAAAAGTTATCGACTCCAGACTCTTTGATTAAATTTTTATCAAGGATGAGAACAAACCGAAAACGAAAACAAAATAAACATTTTACTAGAATTTTTTAAAGCACGGAAACAGGAAACATTTTGTTCTCTGTTCAAGAACAAAAATTAATAAGATTAATAAATAAAACACTCGGTAAGTTTCACAAATATTATCGAGTGTTTTATTTATTAATCTTATTTTAAATATGTTTCACCGAAAATACACGGAATCCTCTGTCAATTATAACAAAAATTAAATTAAAAATATTCAATACCGGTTTCTTTCATGCTTTCCAGTTTAAAATTTGATTAACATTTGATTGCTCGTATTCACAGATTTATACGATGCACGACTGCTACTTTTTATTTTCTCAAGTTGTAACGAGCTTCGTGATTATTTCATGTTTCATGCTGGCAGCCAAAATATAAATGTCAAAAGGAAAAAGTGACATATTACCGGAAATAAAGTATATAAAATACAATAAAAATTTATGAAAACTATAATATTCGAAAATTTGTATTAAAAATGACACAAAAAGTCAAGATGAAATGAAAATGACTTATTTATAAAAACAGCTCACCCCAACTCAAGATATTTAATGTAAGTATAGTCTGTTTCTTTAGTTTCAGCGGAACTAGATATATAACTTTTAACGATTATATGAAACTTTTTATCATTTTGTTTAACAAAAGCCCACTTCGATCATTAAAAAGTGAGCGTAAGTGATAACTTAAGAAAATAAAATATACATTTAGACCCGCTTATACATTTGAAATATACTTTACTAATTACTGGTGAAATGAATCAGGAGTCGGAGTCGGTAATTTTTCTGCCGACTCCCCATCCCTGGTTAGAGATGTATATTTTCAGCAGGATGGAGCCCCAGCTCACAATTCTCGTCAAATAGCAGAGTACCTTAACGAAAAATTTCTGCACCAATGGGCTATTGTATGTATGCTCGTAAGGTTTCAGGATTTAAGTCATTTGGATTTTTTCTTATGGAGCAATTGTACAACATTGTGCATTTAGATGTAGGTACAATATTTAAAAAACAGTATCCAAGACAGTATTGCTAATATCGACGAGAGAATATTAAAAAAAAGTTAGGAATAAATTATTTAAAAGTGTGCAATGATGCATTAATCAGAATGGGGGTTATTTTGAACAGTATTTGTAAGCTCATAATAATTTATTTCAATAAAATTTAAATATATTTCATTTGCGTTTTTTTTTTTCGATTATTTTGTGATGCAAGGCTATAACTTGTTTATATTGTTGAAATCTTAAATCTTAACTCTATCGAATAAGTAAAAATATCTTGTTCCTATTTAAAATAAGAAAGTTGCACAACGTACTTTGAGAATCCCTGGTCGAAATAAAATATTGCTTCACTCGTTGCTATTTTCCTGTAAAATAGTATTTGTTGTCTTTAATAGTTTAAGCATCCTCGTACAGAAAGCAACGAGGATAACAACGAAGTCTGAAGAAATTTTCCCTCCGCAAGATCAAGAATACCAAATTCTACTCGGCAACGATAGTCCAATTACTAGCTCGCCATAACTAGAACAAGATGTGCATTCTACAACATTTCTCAAACAAAATTCGCCTTCTCCATTGACTAGAGGACGGCCAATTCGGAAAAAGCAGGTACCTAATTATCTCTCTGACTACAGAAGAAATTAAAGTGAGGCAGAATGTCATGAACTTGTGGTTTCTATGTTTACATATTTGTATTTACTTTTCTATCAGATTTTCAGTTTATGTTAATTGTGTTATTATGTTCAATAAAGCCTAATTAAAGCCTAATTTTTATGACAAATATCCTGTGCATGTATGTTATAAATTTGTGTGCAATTAAATTTGACAACATGTATTTAAGAACCATATGTCATTTGACACATTTCATAACTCATTCTAAAATTGACACCCTGATGGAACAAAGACAAAAGAATTTCATGGCTACTGATATCCATTTAATTAATTAATTAATGGAGTATATTACAGTCTATTCCAAACAATTGGCGGAACTAACTGGAATTTTCATATTTGTAAGTTGTCATTAGCTATTTTTTTATATATTGAAGTTGGCTTTTCCTGAATAAAATGATCAAAAGCTTCAATCAATCGGTAAAAATTTATGAAATAAAAATAAGATTTTTTTCTGATTTCAATGATTACTATATAATTTTTATAATATTGATTGTATACATTGAATAAAAAGACTAAAGCAATGAGGTTATATGGATTTTTGCATACAAATTTTTTTCATGGAAATACGTCATTCCAAATACCACAACTGCTGCCAATATTTTGTTGTTTACATATTAAAAAGTAATTATTGACATTTATTTGGATAATTTAAAATATATTCATAATTTATAAATCATAAATAAAAGAAAATACTAAAATAATTTTTAGTTATTTTATAATTTAATATAAAATTACGCATTTAACCTGAAATTTGGCATCTTGTTAAAATGGTTAGCTATACTGCATGTGGACGATCAAGAACACAAAATGCCAAGACTAAAGGAATAAATTTTCATTCGTAAGTTTTTCTATTCATATGATATAATTGAATTAATGAGATTTTGATAAATCTCAACATACACGTTACTTATGGACAATGGCATACTGTCATAATTTTCTACTATAAGTTCTGTGTGTATTTATTTACTTGTGTGTAACATAATTTTATAATGATAAATTACAGATGTATAATAGTGTTTTATCAATTGCTTTCTCTCCTAT
Organism: Liopterus haemorrhoidalis; assembly: GCA_963971575.1. Classification (NCBI taxonomy): domain Eukaryota; kingdom Metazoa; phylum Arthropoda; class Insecta; order Coleoptera; family Dytiscidae; genus Liopterus; species Liopterus haemorrhoidalis. Next base: position 16,401,419 of record OZ020619.1, read on the forward strand.
CTTTAGCTTCTTTTGAAAATATCAAGATTGGTATTTTGTCTTTTTATACCGATAACAATTATTCCAATAAATTGCCCTACGCCACTGTACAGCAGGAACACTTTTATTTTTGTTTATTTAATTTATTTTTGTTAATGTATTTATATACTTGTACCAATGAATCCATACGCTAAATAAATTTACAAGATATTATGTAAGCCTGTTTTAAAAAATCCCTCCATGTTGTTCACCATTCCACCAACCATTCAGTTTGGAAATAATACATTATAGGTTCCAAAACAAAAAATTCAGTTAATACCAATATTTGAAAATTGGTCAGTGATTTTTCTTACTACATTACTGGAAATTAATCAGAAAGTCTTCTTTAAAATATTATATATATTTATAAAAATATATATATAGCTCGGATTCAATGCAGCTGACGCCGCTTCTCCGTTCTCAATTGCAGGAACTTCTGTCATGATATAAGTCTTCTGTTAGTTCTCTCGTCGACATTGCTTTCTCTATTCCAGCTCTCCAACTTCGTCTAGGTCTTCCTCGATTTCTTCTTCTCTCTGGTATCCAGGTTAGTATCCTTTTCGGCCTTCTATCTTCCGTCATTCTATTTGCGTGACCGAACCAGATTAGTTGTTTGGTTTCGATCGTGTCAATTAATTTTTTTTTGTATTTTTGCTGTTTTTCTAACTGTTTCATTTCTTATTCTGTCCAGTTTTGATTTTCTACAGCTTCTTCGCCAAAAATCTATTTCCGTAGCTAGTAATTTATTTCTGTTTCTGCTACTTATGACCCACACTTCACATCCGTAAGTCAGTATACTTTGCACTATTGCTGTAAAAACTGTTCTTTTTATCTGCATTGTGATGTTCTTATCCCACAGCATGGAATTTAAGGACCTCACTACTTGTTCACTATTGATTCTGAAGTTGATTTCCTGGTTACTCGTACCTGAGTTGTCCATTAATACTTCTAGATATTTATATTTCGGTACTCCCAATATTTTTTCATTATTTTCCAGAATCAAATCTTCAGTGTCATTTTTCCCAACACGCATGTATTCAGTTTTCTTGGTGTTAATATTGAGACCTGCGTTCATATACTGATCTTTTAGTTTACGGAACATGAAGTTGAGATTATCTTCATCTTCGGCAAATAGAACCTAATCGTCAGCAAAGAAGAGAGTGTAAAGTATATTATCGCCTACCTTTATCCCCATATGTTTGCACTGTCTCTGCCAAAGCTGCAGACTTTGGTGTAAATAAATATTGAATAGGGTAGGAGATAGCCCACACACCTGCCTCAGTCCTTTGTTTATGACTAGTGGACTGGATATATACTATCTTTAAAATATTGTAACTTTCAATAAAAAAGTTATGAGGATAAAATAAATTTGACGAATTTTAGTTCTTTGCATTTATCTAATGTGCTATGAATTCTATTAAAAAAAATCCCTATTCAAACGCATTAGTTATGGTGATTATTAGGCCTTATATAACCGGTCGTATCTCTTCTAATTTTCTAGTTTCCCATACATTCCCGGTTAAACAGGGCACTGAGTACGTTCAGTCCCAAAAGACTTGAGTTTAAATATATTTCATATAAATCGAATTAATTGCCCCTAATTAATCAATGATATGTGAGGGGAACGAAGTTTATTGATGTGAGGGATATCGAGTATCCTCTGCATAGGAAATATATAACTGAAAATAAGAATAACTCATTAATTAAACAGATTTTTATGTTAAAAATCTGTCCACTCTATTTGATATATACGTGGATGATTTAATACGCCAGTAGAAAAATATACAACAAAAGGGCGGCTACATTACCAATCATTTTATACTCTCTTTACGGATGATCAAGTACTAGACATAAAGATAGAAGTAAAATTTATAAATATCGATATAAATAATATAAACACAAGTCCTTTATTCTGAATTATATAACACGAACACCGTATTCGTGCGTATAAGTATACTTGCGTGAACGTACGTGCAGTGTTGTTATGTATCTAGTTACAAGTATCTAGATGCAGTAACTATGTTTCCATTTGCAAAATTCAAAAATGTACTAAAGAAGATTCTAACATCATATCCAATATATGTATATGAAGAATTTTTTGCGCTAAATTTTGAGACATTGATGAAAGAATAACTCATATTTTTTCTGAAACTACTTTGCAGCTCTATTTCAAAACTAAACATGTAAACCTGAAACTAACAGGCTAGTCGTATATAACGGGTGTTTTTTTTAGAGGTATAGAACTTTAAATTGCAATAAAACAACGATGGATTATTCGATTGACATGAATTTTTTTTTATTCGAAAGATAATCTTGTGGCATTACATTAAATCATACCAACAAGACGGCGCAACATGTCACACAGATCGTGCCACAATCGATTTATTGAAAGACACGTTTGGTGACCGCCTAATTTCACGTTTTGGACCTGTGAATTGGCCTCCAAGATCTTGTGATTTAACACCGCTTGACTACTTTCTGTGGGGCTATGTAAAGTCATTGGTCTATGCGGATAAGCCACAAACGCTTGACCATTTGGAAGACAACATTCGCCGTGTTATTGCCGATATACGACCACAAATGTTGGAAAAAGTCATCGAAAATTGGACGTCCAGATTGGACTACATCCGAGCCAGCCGTGGCGGTCATATGCCAGAAATCATATTTAAAATGTAATGCCACAAGATTATCTTTCGAATAAAAAAAAATTCATGTCAATCGAATAATCCATCGTTGTTTTATTGCAATTTAAAGTTCTATACCTCTAAAAAAAAACACCCATTATATATATATATATATATTATCGAATTATTTGTATTTGCTCATTGTACCTGACTGACTAAAAACAAACATATTGTAACTTGGTCAATAAATAAATATTATTATTATATTATAATTAGATACTTTTTCAAGTATCTAGATACAAATAGAAATACTTTTTGAAATATGTATCTCTACATGTATCTAGATATTTAAATTTAAGTATCTTGTTTCTGTATTTCAGATACTTTGATCGTTTCTTTATTTTTATACCATGATACCGAGCTGATATAATAGTTTAATTATAAATTATCATTTTAAATATTTTATTTTTACTATAAACAAAATTCCCAAAATTCAGAAAACAATTGAAATTCTGACGTTCACAAATTAAATTTATATGGAATGCAAAAAAATATGTATATATATATAATCCCACTCATTTTTAGTAGCTTTTGAACGGCCGTAAAAATAGTAGGTATTTAGGTACTACAGATTATTAATGAAAACTAAGTTTTTGAATAACAATTGTTGCTATTTTGATGAGCAATTTACTATGAAACATATGAAAAATTATATCCACACAAGTGGTTTGGGAGTGGACCGTGGTTTTGTGAAGCCTTTGGTAAAACAAATTAAGGCCCTTCAAAAGGATCCAGTGAATACACTTTGATAATATTTTTGAAGCTTTTTCTTCACTTAAGGCCTGACTCTAGTCTGCCTCACCCAAGGGCCGGTCATGCTAGTGTGGATATTAGGTTCATTTCCTAATTGAAATCAGTGAGATAAGTAGGTGTGTATCCTGGTGTGTATCCAAAGGACGTAAAATTTAATAAATTATTAAACGTTATATTATAAATTATTAAATATAAATTTAATTTGTAAGCGTGAGAATGTCAACTGAAATTTTGTTTATAAATTAAATTTGTATAGAATGAGGAAAAAAATAATAATCACATATTTCTTATCAGTAATTTTTTATTAGTGATCAAAAATGATCGTATCATTACACGAATTCCACTTCAATTAGGACTAAAATTTGACTGAAAGGAACATCCTCTTAACAAGAACATAGATGCGTATCTATAAGACTAACATTAGACTTATAGTTACGCAGCTCATACGTCAACACACATGCCTAACATAATACATTTAGTACAAATTTATTCCATAGAATATTGTTTTACATTGAATTTAGTGGGCTTTTTGTGACGTCACGGTCATTTTTGAACAGCCTGTATACTACTGATTAACATACACTGTTTGTTTGGTAATAAATATGATATTTTCATTATTCACTGTTTTTTCTAAAGTATCTACAAACATTTTTGGCATGTATCTGTATCTAGATATTTTTTATAATTCTGTATCTGTATCTGTATCTAGATACAATTTTTCTTAGGTATCTGTATCTAGATATTTTTTTTAATCTATTACAACACTGCGTACGTGTTCGTACGTATATGTGTGTGTGAGAGAGGACGTATATGCATGCGTGATTTTTTATACTGGAAAAATAGAACCTGACGAACCTTCGAGGGTGGTTTTAAAGATTCGCAACCTGAGGTATAGATTTCGGTACCATATCTAAAATATTTGCTGCGTTTTATTGCTATAACTGTCTCACATAAACTGTGCAAGAACAAATCGATAAATCACGTAGATTAGTGAACAGGATAACTACTAGGTCTAGTAGCTATCCCGTTCACTATACTGCGTCGTAACAAAGACAGTAGGCGTTTACACACAAATCGTTACTATACTATCCCGTCGATTCAACCATCTTAAAATCATGACAAAAGACACACAAAGTGGCAATATCCTTATACGGTATGACCGATTTTCAAAAACCAACGTATAAAACGTCGTATGCATCGGATCTACTTCCATCAGCACTTAGGCTAATTTTTATTTTCCTCCGACGTCGGGACAGTAAATGTTTTACGATTTTCTTTTTTCATAATTATACCCTGATCGCATTAAAGGATGAAGCAAATAATTTTTACTATCAGGGGTAGGGGACGACCCATCCAAAGATGGCTGACCGCTTTTTTCCCCGATTTTTCCTACCGCTTTGGTAGTTTTAAATTTTGTGAGATATGCGTTTTTTACCGTATCTCGATTTTTTAGGGGGAGCAAAGCATAAAATCTACCCTTAGGGATTGGGTAGGATCCACCGAAGGTGGCTGACCACATTTTTACTAAACTCCCTACTAAATTCGTGTAAAGCACATGAAAGAACTCCGAACAATAAAAATTTAGTAGTGGAGGTAGGATAAGGGAATAGTGACAATCTTGTCTACAAACCCACCATCTTATCCCAATTAGTAGCAAGAATACTAGCACTAGTTTAATCTCAAGCGTTTACATTAGGATAGTGACTATCTTCGTCACTAGCAAGCTCGTCACTGGCTTGTTTACTAGCCTAATATAAGCGCGCCATTAAGCTGGTTCAAGTAATTTTTTCGTCTTTGCTCGTTGCTCTTCAACTGATCGAAGAGAAGCGTTTTGGAAGAAATTGAGTTTATCATAAAAATCGCTGGTGAAAATAATTATTAAGTTAGTTAGTTAAAAAATTTGGCACACAGCAATAAAGGCTATTTGCGCGTAACGCAGTCCATCTAAATGACTCCACTAAATATTAAAAATAATAAATTAGACAATAAATAAATAAATAAAATCATTAAAAATACGCATACTCAATAAAAGAAATCTTGCAAGGACAAATACAAATAAATAATGTAAAAGGTGTGTTCGAAAAAATGAACAAACGCTGCGCAAGAGGCTGTAAAGGGACCAATTACATAGAATTTCACAGGTTAATAATAAAACACATTAAAATAAGGTGCAAGACTTCACAAATAAAACAGTAAGTTCGATTCTCTCAGGAAGAGTATCAGCCTATCCATGAGTACTTTGTCGTTAGTTACGCAACTGACAGGTCATAGCACATGCCTAACCTCTCCCTGACATCCTTGAACTGAACACATTCGGTTAAAATGTGTAACACAGACAAATTTGTGTTACACGTGTCACATAAAGGGGAGTCTTCACCTCGAAGAAGGTGTTCATGGGTCCACCAACAGTGGCCTATACGGAGGCGTGTGATGGCGGTTTCCTCCCTACGGTTAATCCTGCAAGAAGAACCCCAAGGTTTAACGTCTCCCTTAATCCATCTTAACTTAACGTTCTGTATGCTGCTGCACTCATGTTGCCACATAGCTAAAACAAGATGTTTCAGATGACCCTTTGCTTCATTTGGAAATAAAACTCACATCAATCATAGGTCTGTAGGAGGCGGCTTTTGCAGCTGCATCTGCCGCTTCATTGCCTTTACCAAAATGTCCCGGTATTCAAAACAGTTCCACCCTCACATTCTGATCATTTAGATTGTGGAGTAGCAACCCGATCTTTAGTACAAGAGGATGCACTAGATCTGGATCTTGTATACTGTTCAGAGCGCTCAGCTAGTCCGTCAAGATAACACTTGACCGACTTTGCTCTGACGAAACAAAACACAGGACCTTGAAAATAACGTACACTCGTTATTTATTTTTTTATTAATTATACCAGGGTTTCGAACCGTTATTTTTTTCGTTTCGGTTTTCGTTCCGATTCAATTAAAAAAATATATATCAGTTCGGTTCCGGTTTTCGATAAATTTTTAAATGCTTTTATTTGTATTAGAATAGTATATTAACAAGGTTGGAATGAGAAAATTCGTTGCTCGTGGTACCTCACGCTCGCCTTCGGCTCGCGCTCGGAATGTTCCACTCGCATCGAATTTTCTCATTCCAACCGAGTCACAGACCCTACTTTCTCCACGACCACCAAAAAGAAAAATAAATTCACAAATAATTATTTTAACAAACATTTTATCTTAACAAATAATTTATATTACATATCAAATTAATCAATTAATTAAACTATTTTTTTTTTATTTATTATTTGTTTAATTTTAATTTAATTTGCCGCACATCGGCTACTATTTTAGGTTAGGAAGTTATGTTGCATTTATTTAATGTAAACGTTGCATATATCTTAATGTAACCCTACAAAAACAAAAGACATCAAGCATGGAATAGTTATTCCATAACAAGTGATGTAATGAAATACACGCAAAATGCATAAGAAGATAAGTGCTTTAGAATAACATTCCAACTCTTGTGCTAGAATATTAATTTTCTGTAGTCAAAATTGGTTTTAGAATTGTTAAATTCTATAGTGATCGTGGAGAAATTTATTTTCTACTATAATTTAGAAGAACATTTTATTCCTTATTTTGTGATAATTATACCAAGGTATCTGCCAGGCGGGGGGGGGGGGGGGTTCTGGGCGTCCCCTCCCCCCGAAACAATAGAAGCGCAATTCTTTTACTTACTTATCAGTTAAAAAATTTACGAATTACGATTTTTTTCTGCTCATCATTTTAAAAAATAATCTTAAATAAAATGTATTTTATATTCACTTACATAAACATTATTAACCGAAATAAACCGATATTTTTTTTTCGGTTCAGTTGCGGGTTTCGCTCCGACAAAAATAACGTTTTTTTTCGGTTTTCGGTTCAGTTTCGGTTCGAAACCCTGATTTATACCGTCTGCCTTCCATAGATAATGAAGAATTAATTTATTTAACGGCTCAAGAGCCAAAAACACATAATTATAAAACGTTCCGCAAAATACATATTGGAAACCGAAAACAGAACATATAATTAACAAAGAACATATAACAGAAATTACAAATATAACAAACATGGTTTGAATTTGTATGTATGGGTCATTTTAGAAATATGGTTTACAACTCGTAGAAGGGACCATTCATTCATAAAGAGGTTATAAATGTGTTGTACTGCCCAGTGCGTAAAAAATTTCTTATCGCTATGCAGTCAGCACTGTACAAGCTCGTAATAAAGAAAATCGAATTACAACAACCGCTATAAAATTTGAACGAAATAATTTAGCGACACAAACTTAACGGAAGTCAACTCATATAGGACAACTACATTATATTGAGTCACTATTTCCTCTCTCCATTTATTAGGTACTAGCAGGTGTAATCGTGCTTTGCTACGGCATTTCACTACATTAATTCCAAAAAATTGATGTGAAGTGTGAATATTCACACATTTCAGGGTTTCGCAGGTATATAATAAGTGAAGGCCGAATGCTGAGTGTGTAGGACAAATTTTACTTTGTAGTAATCACGGCAAAATGAACGATATTTTTAAAATAATTTATCGTCTGTTAATCATATATAAGACTGGTTATTAAATTTACGCTCTTAAAAATTAAATACAACATTTGTCAAAATATAACTAGAATTTTGACAAAATAATTTCAATATAATAAAAATGCAAAAAAAAAACAGAAAAAATAAAATTCACTCGGTACTCGAACTCGAAACCCTTCGTTTTCCAACTCATTTTAGCAGTGCTCTAACCCATTACGCTATGGATGCTTTGCATGTGAGTGTCTTACATTGGTATAACTTTTGTACTTTGTGAGCCAAAAACCACAAAAAAAGCGTTATTTTCCGAAAACATAATCTGATCAAAAATTCCTGTTGTACTATTTCGGTTCACACCAATATACATTACTTAGAATTTTTTTAGATTTTTAGTTTAAACCATCTGGGCTACAGGGTGTGGGACAAAATTTTTTTTGCACAATTTTGGCAAAAATCGCATCAAAATAATTTATTTTGCAAAAATAAAAATTTGATCGTTAATCCACGTACTAATGGCTTTCATTTGATACCCTACTCAGAATTTTAAAAAAATATTTTTGTTTTCGATGAGCACATATTTGTTTATATTTTTAGGGGGGTATGTTTTTTAGATGTTTTAGTATTTTTCCTATGTGCGGGTCAAAGAGTTGTATAAGCATGCCAAATTTCAACTCTCTAGGTTTAGCCGTTTGGCTACAAGTTTTACCGAACAGACAGACAGACAGACAGACAGACAGACAGACAGACAGACAGACAGACAGACAGACAGACAGACAGACAGACAGACAGGCAGACAGACAGACAGACAGACGACAAAATGACGGTATAAGGGTTTTTTGGTCATACCTACAAAACCCTAAAAAGTGGAACATAATCATTATGAAGTTAAATGTACAAAACGGTAAGTATACTAATTTTAGCTACCGCTAGGCAGAGAAGAATAAATAATTGCTAAGTACTGCCACCTTTTCCACAACTGACAAATTCCACAATTTTCAACATACTTGCATTTCGGGCTTCTGTTTACGCTGTGATAACTGCGTTATTATTAATCTTTGATGTATAGTGTTAGATATATTATGATTCTACGTGAAATGCTCTAATTTATTGTTCTAAAATCTCCGATGTTTTACACCCACAAACTTTATAATACAAAAACAGAAAATTGCCCAATACACGTTATCGGTGCATGATGGGTATATATGCTCTCGCGGACTTTTTCTTAGATCTACATTTCTTAAGGTTTAGCCTACGTAATCAATTGATACTGCACGGAGAGTGAAAAATGATGGTTTTCCCCCATAACGCCCCCTAGGGGGACACAGGCGAAGTTGGAATCCTCACAAAAACCTTCCTCGGATTATTTTACCCCCCTGTACTAAATTTGGTAAAAATCGGCCCATTCGTTTGGCTTTGCATAAAGAATAAACAAAAGAACGGAAATTGATTTTTACATATAAAGATTGCCTAACACGCACAATTTAAACCAGTGTTTCTCAACCAAAAACGCACCGCGGACCAGTAATTTATATAATTTTCTAACGCGGACCACTAATAATAATTGTTGGTTCATTTTATGCAAGAAAACAAAATATTTAATGTGCTACTATATAAATTTATTTTATTTGTAGAAAATCACAGAAAGTTTACAGAAAATAAACAAAATATAAATTATTTACATAAAAAATGTGCGTAAAAAATAACAAAAAAACTGCAAGAAACAAATACAAACATTTTCGCGGACCACTAAAATTTTTCAGCGGACCACCTTTTGAGAAACACTGGTTTAAACCTCCTATCCATTAATTCCATACCTTTTGAATTTTGAAGACAAAATCTGATCTATTTGCTATTACTTATGCAGAATATAAATTTGGAAGAGTACATTTAATATGTTATAATGTAAATTTTCAGCCCACATTATTAGTGTTTAGTCAAACATATGAAAGACTGTGTAAATATTAAAACCATTATTTTACTGGCACATTGAAAATTGAATGTATTAATTAGTATTAAAACGAACTAATGCTTTTAATACACCAGTATTATATTAAAATTGCATATACACCCGTTTATAGGCAACATATATGATACATATCATAATAGAATATAATTAAACTACATTATTTAACTATTCTAAATATCAATACCATTTTATAAATCATGTTATTAACTAAAACACCTGTGAAAATATGTGTGCATCATTCGTATTGCATCCCTTTATATAAAGTGACCAGATGTTTTACAATGGAATGTGGGACAAGTGCTAAAAAAAGCTTCTATTTTTAATTATCATGAATATATGCAGAGCCACAGTAAGGAAAACTTGCGCTAGGGGTAAAGCCGTGTTTTGGCGCCCTTGGCAAATAAAAACAAGGTCCTCATCTCCCAAAATCCAAGTGACGAGCAAAAAAAAGTCCTCGCCCCCAAAATCCAAGTGACGAGCAAAAAAAAAAAAAAATGCATTATTTAGACTTTGTAAAACTCTAAATAATGAATAAACATATTTTTTTGTTTTTTTTTAATATTAACGACAAAACCTAGTCCAATGTGGGACACTTTGTGGGACAGATTTCGATATGGGACAAGGAACCCAAATGTGGAATAATCCCACCTAATGTGGGACGTCTGGTCACTTTACCTTTATATGTACTTTACAGGGCCGTGCGGTGAATTTTTGGCGTCTGGAGCAGACATTCTTACGAATGCAATGCCCCCCTCCTCCAAAATAAAGTATCCACGCACCAGAGCCGGATTTCTCTATAGGCCAAGTAGGCATAAGCCTAGGGCCTCCTAAGTCCAGAGGGCTTCAGTATTCAAAAAATGCATATGTACTAAAAAAAATATTTAAATATGCTATAACTCAAGACCAACAGACCATACGAAGGGTTTATAATTCACCCTGAATCTAGTTTTGCCCTTTCTAGGTTAACTTGGGCAATATACCATTTTGAACATGTTTATGGGTACTAAAAAGTCGATATCTCATTAGGCCTAAGAGATATTGAGGAATCCGTAAAAAAAGCATTTCACCCCTTTAGAAGATTCCCTCAGTCTCATGCAGACCTCTACCAAATAATTAATAAAGAAAATATATAGATGGCTTTACCTAACATAGAAGCAATTCTACGACTACTTTTTAGTTTAATGGTCACTGACTGCTTTAAATAGAGGCCTTTTTCAAACTTAAAAGAATTAAAAATGAATTAAGGACCACAATAGACAGGTTATCTGCTCTGAGCATTCTGAGCATTGAAAGTGAGAAACTCAGAAATATTAAAAAAAGGAGATGGTCTATTGAAGGGGCCTAAAATTTGAGTAGCCTAGGGCCTCGCGTTCTGTAAATCCGGCCCTACCACGCACCATATTTAGGGTTTTGTAGGTATGACCACCAAAAAACCCTTATCACGTCACTCATGTGTCTGTCTGTATGTCTGTACGGTAGAAATTGTAACTAAACGGCTGATCATAGAAAGTTGAAATTTATAAGTCGAATAAATACTTGTACAACTTTTTGACCCACATATAAGAAAACTATAGGGAGTTCAAAAAAATACAGCGCGGGATAAATATAAACAAATATGTATTTAATAAAAAAAAAAATATTTTTTTTTAAATTTTGCGTGGCATATCAAGTGAAACACCTTGATGCGTGAAACAACAAAAAAAAAAAAAAAACACACAGTAGAAAAAGCCAGGAGATAAAACCTTTTGTTGTATATTTTTCTACTAAGGGTGGGCAGATTTTTGAAACAATTTTTTTTTTTTTTTATTGGAATTTTGTCAAAAATGTGTCAAACATCTTCTGTCCCCAACCCTATCTCCCAAAGGAAATGATCTAAAAATCTAAAAAAAAAAAATCTCCGTAATGAACATTGATGGGAACCGAAATAGTTCAACAAGAATTTTTGAACAGATACATTTTTCGAAAAATGTCGATATTTTTGTCATTATAAAAAACATGTTTTTTAAAACTTTATTGTATAGTATCAAAAGAAAGCTCTTAAGACGTAAATTACGGAACGATTGTTTTTTGAAATTGGTTTCTGTAACACGAATTTAGCCAAAAATGTGCAAAAGTTCTTGTCCTGCATCCTTTTACCAAAAAGGGTTAAACCTAAAATCTGAAAAAATTATAGGTAATGTATATTGAACTGAGCCGGAAACGTACGAGAGGAATTTTTGATCCGATTGCGTTTTTTGAAAAATATGGCAGTTTTTGTGTTTTTGAGAAAATTAATTATTTTTTTTTAATTCATGGTTAAATTATGGCTAATAATGTTATGGATTTTTTGTATTTATAGATAAGATAGTGCGTGTATTTTTTTGGAATTAAAAATATTTAAAAAAATAATATATTTTTTAATTGTTGCGAACTGAGTTACTCACACCACACCACACTACACTCTACACTGTAAAATATTTCTTATTAATCTAATGAAAACTTGAATACGAAGCAAATGCAGAAAAAAACGCTGGAATATTTGGCAAATTATTTAAATTTTGTTTAAAAAAATTAAATGGAAGCTCTTAGTTCTCAAATAACGAATAAAAGTGATTATCAAAAAAAAAAAAAAACTGTTGATTTTGATGTGATAAATAAACCTAGACATCCAATTATGTTGGCTTCTTACACCTATTAAATACCTGCAAAACCCTAAAATGTGTGAAAATTCACACTTTACTTCACATTTTTATACATGTTTATATTACAAGATTTTATGAAAAGGTTCTGTAAAGTCACTTTCACAACCCTTTATATAAAGGATTTTTTTCTGCAAATTCTCATTAAATTTGCAAAAAACATTTTCTTGGTGACAATAAATGTGAAGGGTAACTAAATTATTAAATAAATATTAGTACAATTCAAACTCACAGTTTTGATCACCAATAATAGTTTTGAACACCAATAATTAAACACTAACAATAGTAAACACATATTAGTGCCCTTATAATATTATTATTAAAGTCATACACTAAAACTAACTGCGAAAGACATCTTACAACTGACTAAACTCAGAAAAATAATGCACTCACTAAACGTGATTGTCTATTGTCTATGGCTAGAACGGGACATATTGTTAGGTGTAATAAAAACGTCAACCTTCGATAATGATTTACCGGATTTATTGCATTTATGCCGCCTCGCCTAACAGTCTTCTCTTTACTTATCGAAGTGCATTGTTACTTATGTCAGAGTGGGGAGCAGAGATCTCGCCAAAGGTTGGCTCCCGCACGAATAAAATTGCTTTCTGGAATAGGTGCTTATACTTATTTTATAAATAACTTGAATACACCAGACTGCCGAGCTGTTTTTTAATTTGGGACAATAAATAGGTTTCCGGGACGATTTTAGGTACCGATATTAAAGCGGGACATGGATCGGTAATCCGGCTCTAAAAAGCCTATTAAATCCTAAAAACAAAAAGTTTAGTAAATATCTGAAAAATAACTCCTAAAAAAAGCCATTTGTGGAAATTATCACTCGCCTTTATCGCATTTCTTGCGCTCGACGCAAAAATCCCCGAACTGGTCACTGGTTATCGCTATCGTTTTAGCTAGAGTGGCGTAGACGGAGTCTTGTAGAGGTGGCGACAGCACTGTAAGTTTACGATTACCTATATATTCTTTCATTTATATCGACAAAGTTGCCGCTCATTTGTACGCTGACCAAAATGTAATAATTATAAACAAATATAAATCAAAACTAAATTATGTTTTGATTTTATTACAAAGATGCAAAAAGCAAATAATAAAATTTTTGTTATGGAAATATAATAAAAATAAACAAATGTGAAATATCTGAAAGACGCTCTCGTGGCCCAGGCGCCTCGAGCGCTCGCTCCATTGCTTCATGCCACCGCACGGCCCTGGTACTTTGTATGCTATTTTTATATTGTATAGTTTGTTACTTTTGGAATTTTGTAGATATAATCAACAAATATTTAAAACGCTACTTTTGTGTATATCTTTGTTAATGGCTTCTTATACGTTAATTAATGATCTGAATATTTATTTTTGACACACAGTATTTTTGACTTTCGCCAAAATTTGTCAAAAAAAAAAATTGGGCCGGCGGTCTAGAAACGGAGAACTTACCTTCTCTGCTACATATAGGCCTAACTAGGTGGGGGATCACCTAGATACTTTATAATACGACTGCATAACACAGACACACAACTCCATAACATAAAAATTCACCAAGTTGAACATTCATGTTTGTGGAGGCTATGCGTAGCCAATCTTGGTCCCCTTCTCTTCCTCATATACGTCAATGGTCTTCCTTCTTACATAGGTCAAAATGACTGTTTACTTTTTGCAGATGATACAACTCTTATTAATGGAAACAGAGATGTGGATTTACTAACTGAATCTGCCGAAGCTTCTCTAGCTAAAGCTTGTGATTGGTTCAATTCCAATTTACTTACTATTAATGTGGCTAAAACCCAGAAAAACATATTTTCCTCTAACCCAAGTCATTCTTGCGAAACAATGGTGGTGAAACTTTTAGGTTTCACTCTAGACGCAAAACTTTCTTGGACAAGTCACATTGATTCTCTTAAAAAAAGCTTATCTACATCTCTTTTTCTATTAAGAAGACTCTCTCAGCTTGTCTCTCATGACATCCTCTTAACAGCATACTACGCGCTTTTCCATTAGCACTTATCCTATGGTATAGAGCTATGGGGGACTGCTAGTGATGCAGCCTCCGTTTTAATAATTCAAAAAGCTGCTATTAGAGTACTGGCTGAAATTGGTCAACGTGATCATTGCAAACCCCATTTTATTAAATTTCAAATACTTACTGTTCCTGCTTTATACAACTTTGTTAGCCTGTGCAAACTACAAAAAGAGACTATTAATTTAATAAATTAGTTAAAAACAGTAATATCCATAATAGGGGATACGCATAAAATTTGTATTTCCTTAAAACTACATTATTTTGATATGTTAATGTTAGTTATGTCACCTAACAAAACAAAAATCACATTTTAATTAACATTATAGCCAAATTTTTTAATTAAAATATTGTAAATTTGAAATATTCCGAGCACGGGGCGAAGGTTGCCGAGTAGAAACGACTGAGTATGACGTCAAACGATAGGGTTTTCACATCACAGATACAGACAGCTACAACATAATCTTCACACGTGTGTATTGTATTGTTCGAGAGTTTTGTATTTGTTTTTAAACAATTTTTCACGTATTTACTATTAAAATGGCAGATAAAGATTTTGTTAGGGCTCAGAGTGATAATTTACCCAACATTGATGCATTTATGCACACAACATAAAGTTTACTTTTTTCTGAAATATCGGTTTTATTTCGCCTCATAGTTTTCAGCCACAAATTTCGCCTTTTCTGTTGTTTTTCGCCATTAGGTAATGATATAAATAGTTTTTTTGGATTTCTAGTTGAACTAATTGTGCACATCGGTACTGAACAATATTTTCGATAATGTTTCGAAGTACTGGGGCCTGGATATTCCATATTTTAATATAAAATTTAATTCGGTAAACATGTATAAATTGTTTTTATAGAATTAAACTTTATTTTAATTAAAATCACTCTCCTTTACATAACCTATAAAAGTTACACAAACAAATAATTCACAACAGACTATGTTCGCTGCATAAACAACCGTTCGCTGGATTGGCTAGTAGTCTCATGCGTCAGTTAGAAAGGATTATGACGTCACACGTCGTTTTCGCGCGCTACATACATTTTTGATTTTTTAAAGCCTTCAAATTAAAAAAAAAAAAATTAAAAACTGTTTTTTATGTTTATATACAACAAGAGGAATATAATAAAAAAATAAAAAAAAATCATGCCTATCCCCTATTATAACACCAGGAACAGTAGTCATATCCATCTGCCACGTCACCGCTTAGCCACTACTTTAAATAATTCTAATTATCTAATAATTAAATTTTATAACAGCTTTAGTGAGGAGTGGAAAGACCTTCGGCCAAGTATTTTTAAAAGTAAGCTTAAACAATTATTGTGTAACTATCCAATTTATAGCATTGATGAGATTTCGTCTATAAAACTAAATTAATTCCAAAAAGGTTAAATATATATATATATTATAATTTGTATTTTAATCTGTACTTTAATTTGTACTTTTATTTGTATTTTTTTACTTGTATATTATACTTGTATATGACGTGCTATAAACATGTAAAATGTAACATGGTTAATAATAATAATAATTATTATTATTATTAATCACAGAAGAGAGTGGCGAGCGTGCGCCGTGCTTGACAATTGTTTTTACGGTTTTGTAGGTATGACCAAAAAACCCTTATACCGTCATTTTGTCGTCTGTCTGTCTGTCTGTTCGGTAAAAATTGTAGCCAAACGGCTAAACCTAGAGAGTTGAAATTTGACATGATTATACATACAACTCTTTGACCCGCACATAGGAAAAGTACTAAAACATCTAAAGAACATATCCCCATAAATATATAAACAAACTAGCAGTATACCCGCTGCTTCGCTACCGAAAAAAAGTAATCGTAGCCCGCTTAGATCGGGCCCATCTCGAAATCGGTTCAAGACTGATTGCTACGAATCCTGTTTCATTCCAATATAATTATTTGTTTTAATCTACCATTGTATTAATATGTGCTTCTTATACAAATAATTTATATACGAACTTCTTTGTAAACATTGGTAGCATAGACATTTAGTAACAACACGTATAAGTGTCCCGTTGTGCTAACCCAGGAAAATGCCACATAAAATGCCCATGTGAGAATCACTCATTTTCAAAGGCAACGCCGGTCACGTGAACCATTTTATCATCCACCTTACGAAATTATTTATTATAATTTTTATGATATTTATTATAATTACTCCGTGATTATTCCTGATTTAAAATAAATAGTAAATATTCTTACCACCGAAGTAAGTTTTCTTCGTATTGCTTTAGGGGGTTACAATAATGTTCAATAGCGAATTTAACGTTATAATTGTCGTCAAAAATTAAAATAAAGAAAATTGTGATATATAATCTCGGGAACATTTTTGTAGCAATATTAAACCCAAAATTATATATTTTGAATATGTGTATCTTTTTAGTTTTTTATAATATGGAAGATTTTTCCGACTTTTTTCTAAATACTTCTAAATTGATCGGAAACCTGGTGTCATACCGCGATGAGATATAGCTTAAACTCTTTCCAGACAAATTTGCAATACGCTGTTACAAATAGCACTAAAATCGGTTTAGCCGTTTTTGGGTTTCAATACATATACCGATTCTAAACAGACGCCTATGTGCCATAAAGAAATGAAACAGGCCACTTGAAGGGTTTTATAAATAACCTTGACTCTAGATTTGCCTTTTGTGGGTTGATCAGAGCAAAATACAGAACTTCGTTTTTGTACATGTGTATGGGTAATCTTTGTAACCAAAAACAAAGTCGATATATCATTATAGGTCTGAGATATTGAGGAATCCGTGAAAGAAACATTTCACCACATGAGGGGTCGAATTTCAAAAAATTCTGCCTTAATAGGTGCTCACATCATGCAAGGAACATTCCTTCCTCCGCGAATTTCATGTTTCTGTATCCACGGGACGATCTATTGAATAAAAAATACCAATTTACCCTTGTAGGGGTAAAAATTTAAAAGAAAACTGTCAAAAAGTTTCTTAAGATTTTAAAAAGACACCTATATGCCAAAACCCAATGTTATAACTCAACATACATAGGAAATACGAAGGGTTCTATAATTCACTTCGAATGCATAATAAATTTATTCCTTTAAAGGTTAATTAGAATAAAATCCTGAATTTAGTTCTTAACATTTGTATGTGTAACCTTTGTAAGCAAAAACTAAGTCAATATCTCATTGGTCCTAAGAGATATTGAGGAATCCCTGAAATCACTTTACAGCCCATTAGGGGTCGTATTTCGAAAATTCCCTTCTTAATGATCGTTTACGACATGGAGGAAATATACTTCTCGAATTTCATGTTTCTAGGTCTAGTGATTTGGGCTGAACGTTGATGAGTCAGTCAGGTCATGTATTTATATAGATATGTATATAAGAAAATTTTATAAATGATATACCTATATACAGAAGAAGATTAAACAGAAAAGATTTGTTTATTTATTTATTTATATTATTGATATTGTAACAACTTCTGTTATACACATGTTTAATGTTAAGTCAATATTAAGAGATATTTCAAGTTTATAAGTAGCGCTCCTTCTGTCCCCCTAAATATTCAGAAGCTACACTAAACAGAAAATAATCGTTCTTCAATCAAAACAAATTATCTTTATAAATTGTTGATGTAAAGTAAATAATAAGCGAGATATTTCCAGTATTTTAGTTTTAGCACCTCCCGCATCTCCCTTACCCAGCTTCTCAACCAATTTATAGAATAACATATATTTGTATTTTTATTTTAAACAGCTTTTCTCATGTGCGTTTTTGCACATGAGAAAATAGTCAATAGTAAATGAGATATTTCAAAAGTTTAGTTTTAGGTTGTCCCTTCGTAACTCCCGTAAATCAATCCAATAAAAAAAAATCATTAAAAAAAATATTTGTTTTCTTATTCTAAGCAATTTTTCTGTTAAGTCTACGTCTTAAGTGATACAATTATTTTTCTTCTGATTTTCGATTTAACTCCTTATATTGACTGCATTTTCTACCTATATACCAAATTTTAACTCGGTACACACAGATTTTCTGTTTTATGTATATAAACGATTTTACTATTATATTTAAACATTTTAATAAAAGAATAGAAAAAAAAATAAATAAAGAAAACAGGTGGTCCACTTCAGTCTCTGTATACACTAATCAAAAATTTTACTAAATAACTGAATAAATAAATCTTATCAGCTATAGCAGAGCAACGATGAATCGCGCCGAACGACATTGAACGATGTTTCACGAACTTACTATAGTTGTCCAAACAAACATTGAAACGAAATTCCCGCGATCTCGCTGAACGATGCGTACATACTTCGATGGTCCAATATAATTAATAACAAAATTATTAATTTCTCGTTTCTGATGGGACTTTTTTGAGATTTTCGATTTTTCTAGTTATGATGAAGGCATTCCCTACCTGTATGTAAAATTTCAACTCGGTAGCATATCTGGAAGTGGGTTACAATTTCCGGACATATCCACAAATATTCTCTTTTATATATAAAGATTCTATAACAGAAACCAATGACTATAGTAGAACTTACACGAACTTTTTTGGTTACCTAATATGTATATCGAGAAAATTTTGCTTCTTTTGATTTCATTAAAGGTTGACGTACTAATTGACGTATCGCCTCAGAATAACATTTATAATAACTGTAATTTTCACAGAACAATTTCATTTAAAATTATTCACCCTTAATTGTCAATATTAATTTTCAATGTGCATAATTTCAAACAATTTGCTAATTAATATAAATGGAGTCGAAACGTTATAATAGAACTAGCGGTTTCACAGTTTCTATGAGATCTGGAGTGTTAGTTGGGTAATTGGCAGCAAGCAACTTCACTTGCGTGTACGCCGGGTGGCATGTCTAACGGGGCAGACGCTCACTAAGCATATTTCTAACCGAATCATCCTCACATATAGACATTGTTATGAATCATATCAGTATGTGATAAGGTTTTATTATTTTTATATATACGAGTCCGTCAACTGTAGGTTCAGACATATAGAAATTCTTTTTCTCCACGACCGCTATCGAATTGACCAATTCTAAAATCAGTTTTGACTACAGAAAGTTAATGTTCTAACACAAGAGTTGGAATGTTATTCTAAACAGGGCTTCGAATCGTTATTTTTTTCGTTTCGGTTTTCGTTCCGCTTCAATTAAAAAAATATATATCAGTTCGGTTCCGGTTTTTTTCGGTTTTCGGTTCAGTTCCGAGTGATAAATTTTTAAATGCTTTTATTTGTATTAGAAATTTATTTTCTACTATAATTTAGAAACACATTTTATTCCTTATTCTGTGATAATCATACCAAGGTCGCTGCCAGGGGGGGTTCTGGGCGTTCAACCCCACCCCCACCCCGAAATAATAGAAGGGCATTTTTTTTTTTTACTTAACAGTTAAAACATTACGAATTACGATTTTTTTTCTGCTCATCAGTTTAAAAAATAATTTTAAATAAAATGTATTTTCTATACACTCACATAAACATTATCTGAACCGAAATAAACCGATATTTTTTATCGGTTCAGTTCCGATTTTCGTTCCCACAAAAATAACGTTTTTTTTCGGTTTTCGGTTCAGTTCCGGTTCGAAGCCCTGATTCTAAAGCAGTGTTTCTCAACAGGTGGTCCGGAGAAAAAATTTAGTGGTGAAAGTTTTTGAATGTGTTTTTTGCAGTTATTTTGTTATTTTTTATGACATTTTTTATGTAAATAATTTATATTTTGTTAATTTTCTGTAACCTTTCTGTGATTTTATACAAATAAAATAAATGTATTTAGTAGCACATTAAATATATTTGTTTTCTTGCAAAAAATTAACCAACAATTATTATTAGTGGTCCGCGTTAGAAAGCTATGTATTTTACTGGTCCGCGGTGCGTTTTTGGTTCAGAAACACTGTTCTAAAGCGCTTATCTTCTTATGCATTTTGCGTGTATTTCATTCCTTCACTAGTGAAGGAATCATGCTCGTTGTCAGATGTTATTGTTTACTATAAGGTATGCATTCCTCCGCGCTGAAAAGTAGTGCGGTTGGTATCTATGGCGTATGAATACATAAAGTTTTTTTTTTTTAATAAACTAACATCAAGATTATTAAAGTAAAGGTTGTCTCGTAACTTGTAGTGGTGGGGGTAAATAGCAAAGCTACACGCCATCTGTCTGCTAACGGGAAGTCAGCCTTTGTTTATCATATATGTTATATACACGTGAAGTTTGAATGTTGTCTATAAACATAAAAATATCGTTTAATTTTTTGATTTTCTACTTGTTCTAATTTCTTTTTTCTTCGAACGGAATGTTTCTTCGTTCTAAATAAATTTTCTTACATTAATTTTTTATGTGAAGATAATAATAAGTGAAATATTGCAATATTTTAGTTTTAGGGTATCCCTACGTAACTACTTTAATATTCTTCAAATTGAAAAAATGCAGAGAACAAATAAGATTTGTTTTCTTATAAACAACATTTATTGTATAGTTTTTCCTGTTAAGATAGTTCTGTTTATAAAGGAAATATTTTAAATTTTCTAGTACCAGTTTTAACTCAGAAACACCCCCTAAGAAAGAAAATTTTGAGATACCAGGCCTATATTTGAATCCTGGTTCTATTCTATTGTACCAAATTTCGTTAAAATGCGTCCAGCCGTTCTTAAAACAGATATAACCTCCAATTTTATTAATTACTATATTATTATAGCAATTTGTTTTTCTATTTTTATTTAAATATACCTAAAATTATAATTGTATTCGATTTTATTGTTATTTATTAACTATAATACAAATCACCTTAAATTTTATATAAATCAGTATAAAATTTCCTTGGGGATTTATTTATAATTTATTCAGTAGAACTGTCTTGAAATAAATATCTATTATGAATATAGTCAATAAAAATATTTAAAAACATGCAACGTCCTATACTAATTTTGTATACTAGTTTGAACTAAGCAGACATGTGACGTATTCCCTCTCACGCTCTGATTGGTCAGAAGTTGCGAGACAACCTTTACATTAGGGTTCTCTTTTTTAGAGTATTATACTCTTTTTTGAGTAATATCCTCTATACTCTTACTTTTTATTCACATTTCTTTACATTTCTTATGCGGATGATATGATAGTCCTTGCACCATCCCCAGCCGGTCTGAGAAAACTCTTGGCTATATGCGAGAACTTCGCGATGGAGCATGGCTTAATATACGTACAACGTCAACAAAACCGAGTATATTGTATTCCAGCCGAAAGGTAAAAAATATGCTGTGCCGAGTGTGTGCCTCAATGGTGAAAGTGTGAAAAAAGTATCTTCTGTGTGTTATTTTGGTCACTTTATCAGTGATGATCTCAGTGACGCAGCTGACATCGACTGGCAATGTCGCTCTGTTTGTGTGAAAGCTAATATGCTAATTCATAGATTCTCGAAATGCAGTCCTGATGTACGTAAATATTTATTTAATACTTTTTGCGGTAGTATGTATACTTCGGCACTCTGGATATTTCACACGAAAAGTCATCTTCGTAAACTTATTATTTGCTACAACAATGCATTTCGAGTAATCTTTGGTAATCTGAAAAAAATATTGTAGCGCGAGTGAAATGTTTGTGACGAACACAGTAAATTCATGTATGGCTGTACAAAGGAAACATGTTCATAGTTTGCGGGAAACACTGTGGGCGAAGTGCAACGAGCTTGTACAGTGCTGTTTAGATAGCGATAAGAATTTTCTTACGCACTGGGCACTACAACTCATTCATTAACTTTTTATGAATGAGCGGTCTCTCCTACGAGTTGTGACCATATTTCCAAAATTAAATTTAATACGAACTCAAACCATGTTTGTTATATTTGTAATTTCTTGTTCTCTGTTAACTCTATATTCTGTTTTCTGTTTCCGTTATGTATTTTGTGATTTTTTTTTTGTAAATATGTGTTTCTTTTGGCTCTTAATAAATATATTATTATTATTATTATTATAATTACTGACTTTTTTGTTTGCTCATCAGTGTGACCCTTTTTTTAGTATACTATTTTTCTGTAAAAAAAATCTGGTCAGCCTACTTTACATTAATAATCTTGAACTAACATAACTTACTAAAAAGTACTAAAATGGTGGCCGATATGCGGCAAATTAAACTATAATTAAACAAAAAATAAGTTAAAATAATTAATTAGTTTGTTATGTAATGTAAATTATTTGTTAAATTTTTTGCTTTTTATGGTGGTAGTGGAGAAAGTAGGGTCTGTGACTCAGTTGGAAGAGTAAATTCGATGCTCGTGGTTCCTCACACTCGCCTACGGTTCGCGCTCAGAAGGATCCACTCGCATCGAATTTACTCATTCTAACCTTGTTACAGAATATACTATTCTTGAATTTAATTACATTATACCAACAAAATAAAGGACATGCCAGCGTTTTTAGGATTACGTAGATGTAAACATAAAACCCTTAACCGTCACTAATGTGTCTGTCTGTAAGGATAATAAGAGCTAAACATTATGTGAATTTATTCTATATAAAACCATAAGAATAATGAAAATGGCGGAAGTCAATATCTTATGACAGCCGTGTAATACCTTAGAATGAGCACGGGAAGAGCACGTAGATAAGCAATATCACCGTTTCTATCATTATTTCCCATTATATTGAGTTGCATATCTGTATATTGTGCACTATTGTGATGAAACACAAAATTAATATTAGGTACAACTACATGCAATTTTTTTTTTGCTAAATATGAATAATGCAGGAACATATTACGGTTCTGTTGTTCCTGATATTAAGCTATCCTAGTTCTAGTTTTATATTCTGTTAGTGCAAGAACACTACAGCCAGCTATTATATGTTAAATTGTTCCATATGCTCACCACTTGTTCGGCAACTGTCCTATTGGATTATAGTTTTTAATATTTATCTTTTGGTCTTGTACTGTAATCATTAAAACTTTTGTTTTATGATACATATATGCGATTATCATCGGTTAACTAAGTGGGATATATGCCCTGTAGTGATTTCTGCTTCCAGTTATTAACTACATCATGAAGGGGGGTAAATCTAACTTGCAGCTTTGTGTTGCTTAAGTTTACAGGTGTATAATTTTCATCAGCTAATCAGCACTGTTTTTTAGGCAATGGTGATGTTCATTTTTTACAAAAGAAGAAATGCCTGATATTCTTAATATGACGTAAACGAAGATATAAAAACTAAAACAAGTCTATAGTGCGGGGCGACTACCGACTAACCACACTGGTAGCCCTAGAGTTATACCTGTTTCCCGAATGAAGAAGAATGCTGACAGCCTTATGATCGATGGATGTATTAATGCATCAGCTACGACAACTGACAGTAAACACTGGCGCTAGTGCTTCCATTATACGGCCAGCTCTACTGAAACAATGTACATGGCAGCCGATTCGGGGACATTGTCGAATACAGACGGTAACGGGCCGTGAAGCACCTGTTTATGGTGAAATACTCGTAGAACTGAAGATTGGAAGATCAAGATTCAAACACCCAGTATTGGTTGCTGACATTATGAATGACTTTATTCTGGGTGTTGATTTTATGAAACAATACGGAATTGTTCTTGATCTAAAAGAACATGCCTGATGTTGTTTTAACTGCTATGTGTCTAACATTAACGAAGGACAAACGAATTCCTCCATTCACAGAACGAATATTGAAAGCGGTGACTGAAGATTCTTCTGTTGGATATTACGTGGGAGTCGTCGAGCCGCCCAAGATCAACAGTCTTCATAAAGGAGTACTTTTAGCGAAAACTTTGGTGAAGATTGGCAAAATAGTGCCAATACGCGTAGCCAACATCAACAGTTTTCCAATTACACTTTCAAAGGGCACTGATGCTGGTACTTGTGAGCCAGTCGAGTGGATACAACAGATGAAGCTGAAGAATACCCAGGATAAGAGCTTGTTACGGGCTAATAATCCTGAAGTAATGAAAGTTATTGAAGACGGATCGAAAGAACTTTCGCCGAAGGAAAACAAGGAATTTAAAGATTTGATCTCAGAGTATCATCAAATCCAAGATTATATCCAGTACCCAGATTATAACATGAATGTCTCAATCATTCGCTCAAATTTAATTTCAACTGAATGGAACCAGTTTACTTGAAATATTTACTATTTTGAGAAGATATTATAGAAGATACACTCTCGTTCGTCAAGTCAGCATTGAGTCAGTACGTCAGTTTTAAAATCTCATTAAAATATCAATAAATTATCATTTTAACCTTTAAAACCACATTATTATACTAATTGAGGTGCAATAATTATAATATAGTGTTAGTGAACATATTTTTTATTTCTTTTAAATAATACAAGTGTTTTAAAAGTGTGTGTCCAAGTCAATAAAGGTCATTTTTGCATGTTGCTTAGTTGGCTAGGACCTGCAAAAATTCGACAAAATAGAAAGATAAGTTTTTTATGTTTTCTACATTCGTAGTATAAACTATTTATTCCTCTATTTAACTCTATTACCCTGTGTTTTTCACTTTTATACCTTCCGTGGTCTTCTTGTTTGTCTGTTTAAAGACCCCTTGACAGACCCCTTGGGGCAGAAGAGCATGTCCTTGTCTGTTAATCGTTTTGTAAGAGTGTCCAAACAGTCCAGTACATAGCGTACCTATCTTGTATTCTAAATGTTGGTGGTTCAAACCCTGCTCGTGTATGTTTTATTTTATTTTTTAATTTTTATATTTTATTATTTATTTTATTTTTATTTTATTAATTTTTTAAATACATTTTTAATTTATTATTTTTTATTTATTTATTACAATTTAATTTTATAAATTTTAACTCATTCAGAATAAATTATTTTAAAGTACTTTGACTTTAATTTAATTTAATTATAAATTTAATTTAATTTTAATTTAATTTAAATTTATATTTTTAATACATTTTTAGTTTGTTATATATATATATATATAATATATATATATATATATATATATATATATATATATATATATATATATATATACATATTACTTTCAATATTCATTTGCAATGTCTGGACTTGATGCTGAAGTAGTTAAGAAGGTGCTCGAAAATTGGGAACTTACTAACTTCTTGCGTAGCAACATAGTTAGGAGTTTGAACGAATGAGCTGCCCTAGTCCAGCTAACCAAAGAAGTTAAAATTCTTCGTGAGGCTAATGGAAAACTAGCCCAACAAGTTACTGATCTAAAAAAGCAACTTGATTTACAGCAAGCCAAATTAAAGTCAGTACCTTCTTCGGGTAATATATCAATTTCAGAAGACCTATCAGTCATAAATACATCTGAACCAACTAATATTGTTGCAACTACTACTCTTTCTGGAAACAGCAAAAACCAGATAATCAGCTACGCGAAAGTTGCAGAAAAAGGCGTTTCAGTAACTTCTGACTCAAACATGAGAGATGCTGTGAAAAAACCAAAACTAAACGAAAGTAGAGCAAAAAAAACATCTCAAATTATCTTTGGGTCTGGTGCCACTGATCCTCTACTTGAAGTAGCACCTAAACTGTCCTGGATTTATGCAGGTCGCCTACGTAAGGGTACCTGCGACAACCTAATAAAAAATTTAAATCAACAGTGGCCTAACGGTGAATTTGTTTGTACTGATTTGAAATGCAAAGGACAAAATTCGTCTTTTAAAATTGGATCAAGCAACCGTGATATTGAGTCTTTACTTTCACCTGCAAACTGGCCTACAGGCATCCTTTTGAAGCCCTTTCAATTTTTTCGTAAGTCCAGAAGGGACAAGGAAGTTGATTAAAAACTGCTCTTTCCCATCCGCATCTCTCAATCTTTCAACATACTATCAGAATGTTCGTGGTTTACGAACTAAAACTCAGCAACTAAACCACTCTGTATTAATCAATAATTATGATCTCATTGCGTTGACCGAAACATGGTTAATTGATAATATTGCCAGCAACGAATTATTTGATAGTAGATACGTGGTATTCAGAGATGATAGATCAGCAACCTCTAGCTCTCTTAGTAGGGGTGGAGGAACTCTGCTTGCTGTTAAAACAAATCTACTACCTTATTCTATTGAAGTTCCTCCGATATTCGGTATCGAGCAAGTCTGAATGAAGATAAAATTACAGTCTACTGCCCTTATTGTCTGCTCGGTTTACATCCCCCCCAGATTCTTCTGATGGTATTTATGACAGTTTTAGTCTCAACGTTTTCAATATACTAAATTATTACTCTAAAGCCCAAATATTAATTTATGGAGACTATAACTTACCAAAAATCAATTGGTACCACGATTATGACTCTGGCAAACTCACACCGTCAACATTTAGTTACGATTCAGCCAATGCTTTATTGGACAATGTCACACTCCTAAATATTGATCAATATAACGACCATACCAACTGTATCGGTCGTACACTGGATCTTATATTCTCCAATAATGCTACAGTGAATGTATCGCACAGTGCTGATACACTGGTGAAAGAGGATATGTACCATCCATCTCTTCACGTACTACTTCAGATTGAACACCTCAAGTTTCTTGATAATGACAATCAATCCTATAGATACGACTTTAGAAATGCACCATAACATAATCTAGCATTATGCAACTTAAACTGGCCTACCATTTATAAAAACTTGAATATAGAAAACGCAACTAGTTTATTTTATGATATTGTCCACGGTGTCATTGATTTTTATGTTCCCAAAATTAAACTTAAAACTAATAAATATCCTAAGTGGTTTGATAAAAATACCATCAGATTAATCAAAATAAAAAATCAAGCCTATTATAAATTCAAATCAACTGGTTCTTCGGACGATTATATGAAATACTCCCATATTAGAAGACTTTGCAAGATCAATGTCAAGAACAGCTACGAAGAATATGTTAGTAACATCCAGAACGATATTCCCCGAAACATCAAATCATTCTGGTCTTTTGCAAACTCTTATAAGAAGAATCATATCTTTCCAAGACAAATGTCGTTCGGCGAAAAAGTTTCTACAACAACTAAAGAAACATGCAACTTATTTGCTGAATACTTTAAATCAGTATATTCTGATAACAGGACACAGGTGCCCTCATTTGACCACTTCTGGGGTCCTAGTCTTGCACATATTCATATCAACAGCGATGAAGTTACTAGAATTTTGACGTCACTGGATGAAAATAAAGGTTGTGGACCTGATGGTATCCCTGCAATATTCCTCAAGAAGTGTTGCCACACCATAGGACCAGCATTACCTGTTTATACATATTATCAATTCAGACTGGTATTTTCCCGACGCATTGGAAATATGCGTACATCACGCCTATTCATAAATCTGGCCTAAAGTCTTCAGTAATAAACTATAGGCCAATTTCTATTCTTTCATGTATTGCCAAAGTTCTGGAGTCCATTGTTACCGGAGCTATATTCACCACTTATCAGCAGAGTATCGTCCTTCAGCAACACGAACAAATACGAGGGAGGCTGCAACGGATGATTATGTTCAAGAGATAGAAGATCGAATGGAAGATATCCACGAACTGGTGCGAAATAACATCCAACTTGCCAGTGACAGGATGAAGACCAGATATGATATTCGCGCGAATGCAGCTGGCTATAAGGAAGGAGATCAAGTTTGGCTTTACAATCCTCAGCGACGACGAGGATATTGTCCTAAACTACAATCTTCGTGGGAAGGGCCATACACAGTTATTAAAAGGATCAATGACGTGGTTTACCGGATACAGAAACACCTACGTGGAAAATTTAAAGTCGTCCACATTGACAGATTATCGAAATTTCATGGTGAGAATAATTTATCTGACCGGGACGATCAGATCTAAGGAGGGGGCAATGTCACGCCTATGGAATATTTCTTCACAGAAACAAAAGAGTATAATTATACTAATATTCCATAGCCTGATATATAAGCGGTGTCAACCTGACAGAAAAAAATAAGAATTGTTGGTTAGCTGTCAAAAAGCTAGTGAAGTAAAATAACTTCAGTGTGTGTATTAATTGTAGTTACATTTAATTTATTTTGTTATTAAACACTTTTATTTAGGTAAAATAAACCTATATTTTACACCAAATGCTGTGTTTTTATATAAAGAGCCCTAGCGCGTAACAATATAATATATTTTCGAATTTTTTCAATACATACATTTGTTTTTTTGAATAAATGTAAATATGATTTATAATCTGTTAAAATATGTCCTGAAGCCCGATTCAATAGAAAGTTATTAGATTTTAAAATCTAGTTCCGCTTAAACGTTTGGAATAGACTATATATAATAAACAATTATTTAAAAATTGTGTCCTCATTTGACTGTATGCAAAAAATACACTTAAATGTTTTAATATTTAATTTAGAAAATAATGTTTTCTTAACGTCTGTCTCTTGGTTTTGTCTGCTTGCGATCAGTGTGTACACAGCTTATGTTGTTAAATTATTCAAACAAATCGGGTATAAGCTTTATATTGTGTCACATCAATTTGCCGAGAAGAATTATTTTCATTTTAAAGAAATAAAGGGAATATTAGAGGAAAATATGATGAATACAGGTCTCGTCTTAGCGGAATAAAGTTTCTGACTTGATGTCAAAGGAGACACTTCTACTAATCCAGTGTTCTCAACCTTTCACTACAAACGAATCACGCTCCCTCTCAGTTAAATGCATATTGCTATCGCCTCCTTTCATATTTTATTAAAACTTAACAGACAGTATTTTATGTCGTAAAGGAAATTGACTTAATAATTAATAACAAGAACAAAAGTATAAATTTTTCCAATGAATAAGATACGAATTGATACAATATAAAATATACAAAATTCAAAAGCAATTACAAATATTAACAGTTATAAACTTTACAAAGGATAGTTTATTTAACTAAGGTAAAACCCCTTGGGGTTGGTAAAGATTTGAACTTATTGATATTTGGTTCAAAACTTGATAGAAGTAATCTTGAGTAGCTTTTTAAACAATTTGAAATTGTTTTGGTTGATAAATAATGAATCGTTGCCCTGAATAGTCTTACCTGAAACGTCTTTGCATATACGAGGGACCCGCTAAAATTACCTAGAACAAAAAAATAAATTAAGTAGGCTGTGGAATACAAAAGTCATCATTTTATCAGGGTTGCAACATATACATTTAAAAAAATATCTAGATACAGATACATAATTATAAAAAATATCTAGATACAGATACATGAAAAAATGTTTGTATCTAGATATATCTAGATACTTTTAAAAAAGCACTGAAAAATGAAAATACCATATTTTTTACCAAACAAACAGTGCATGTATTATACAAGCTGTTCTATGGGAAATGATGAAGAAAAAGAACGTAGACCAACAACTGACAAAGAAGATCAAGGAAATATACAAAGAAACATGTAACGAGGTGAAAGAAGGGGAACAAGTAAGTGATAAATTCTGGACGGAAAAGGGGGTAAGACAAGGATGCCCACTGAGTCCCATTCTGTTCTCGGTATACATCGCTGACCTAGAAGAAACGATGGAAAGATGGCAAGCGGGAGGAATAAGAATTGGCAAGCAAAAAATATGGTCGCTGGCTTATGCAGATGACATAGTGCTACTGGCAATGAGCTAAAAGATATGATAGGAAGATTTGAAAGATACATAAGAGGAAAGAAAATGAGACTCAGCACAAAGAAATCCAAAGTAATGGAATTCAGGAAAGGAGTTGGAAGAAGAAAGAGGGAATGCTGGAAATGGGAAAGACAAGAAATAGAACAAGTAAAAGAATTCTAGGATACACCTTCCAAAAGAACAACGGAAACAACAAACATGTAAAAGAAAGAACGAAAAAGACGAAAATGGCATTAGAGAAGGTATGAAGTATCGGCGAAAGGAAACTAAAAGAAGATTTTAAAAAAAGAATGTTTCTCTTTCATACCCTAATACAAGGTATTTTTCTATATGGCTCGGAAATATAGGGATGGAAAGAATGGGAAGAAATAGAAAGAGTACAAGAAACGTACATTAAATGGACTTTGGGATTAGACAGGCTAACACCGAGCTATATAGTTTTAACAGAAACGAAAAGATACAAAATGAGGCTAAAAACCGGATCGCGAGCTGTAAGATACGAACGGAAAATACAATTTTGCAACACCGAAATCCGGAAGGAATGCTGGAAAGAAAGAGAAAACAATACAGACCCAAATTGGAAAACGGAACGAAGGAAATACTACGAGAGAAATGGCTACAGCAAGGACGAAATAAGAAGAAGGCATGAAGAAGGAGCCGCAGTTGAAAATATAACTATAGAAAGAGATAGAGAGATACAGCTACAGAACCAGCAGAATCGACCAGGCCAGGTATTTTAAAGAATATAGCAGCATACAAATTCAATGGGTGCCACAATACCTGCAAGAAAATAACAAGCACCAAAAATCTATAGCAAGATTCAGGTGCGGAAACGAGGCAGGGGCAAGTAAGTACTGGAAGGAAGAAAACGGGAGATTGTGCAGAACATGCGGTGAAAGGCAAGAAACAATAGACCGTCTAAAAAACTGTACAGAGATAGAAAGAGAGACAAGGACAATACAAGAATTGCTGGACGAGTCGGGTGCCGGAGCGACATGGATGAAAAAGGTGTTCCAGAAAAGAATAGAAAAGGAACTAGAAAAAGAAACATAACTACTTTTTTTTCTGAAACTTATATGAACTTTGTTATTTTTTGTTTTTTGTTTTAGATCTTTATATTTTTTTTATTATTATTATTTTTTTATATTAGTATATTAATTATTGGATTGTTAAATAATATTAATTATTAGAATACTAAAATATAGTAATTATTAGATTATAATATATATTATTATTATTATTATTATTTATATAGTTAAGTCTGGAAATTAATGTAATAACTGTACTCCATTCAAAGCCGAAAGGCAAGAATAAAGTATATATCTATCTATCTATCCATCTATTATACAGGCTGTTCAAAAATCACCGTGACGTCACAAAAAATCTATTAAATACAAAGTAAAATATTATTATTATTATTATTAATAAAGTGTAGAACAGAAGCCAAAAGCTTATTGTGCTCAGAATACATTGATACATATTTTTACAAAATAAAACAAAAATAAATAACTTAATTGTGAAATATAGCTAATAGACACAAATTACGAAATTACGAAAACTTATATATATATATATATATATATATATATATATATATATATATATATATATATATATATATATATATATATATATATATATATATATTAGTGTTTCTTTTTTAAATCGTCATGTGGGTGAAATAAATAAATAAATTAAATCACGGAACGTTTCGCATTTATTTCAGTAAATGCATCCTCAGCCTGTGATATTCAGTTCCGCAGGTCGAATACTCTGTTCGAGATGAAATGTTGTCTCTGCTGCCTAGAGTATTTCTCGTGCTTCAGCTTGAGATGGTGGCCACGAAGACGTTGGTCCAAATTGGGTTGAAACAACGAGGTCATGTCAGTAGAGAACTTGCCTGTGGTTATCCTATACATCTGTATAAGATCTCCTCGGTTTCTGCGATCAGCTAGAGACGGTAACTTCAGTTTTCTAAGATGTTCTTCGTAGGGTAGAAGGCGGAAGTTACTCGGGAGACATGTAGCTCGTCTTTGAATACCTTCCAGAAAGTGTATATCCTGCTGCAAGTAAGTAGATTGTACGAAATAATGTAGGGGTTAGGTGTGGGAAGGATTTATAGACTAGGTAGATTATTTTATTTGCTTTCTTAACAATCGAGACTACATGCGGAGACCAATCTAGGGTTGTTGTTAACATAATGCCTAGGTCAATCATAATTTCAGTTCGCTGAATCGGTTGTCCTGAGATGTTGTAGGTGTACCTCTGATTATTGGTCTCTAGATGTAGCACACGACATTTTAAGGTATTTAGGGATAGGAGCCAAGTAGCACACCATTCATTGACAGCGTCTATGTCTGCTTGTAATTGAGGTTTGTTACTGGTCTCATAGTAGATTTTCAAATCATGGGAAAACGTCTGATGCTCTGAGGCTAGGCGGGTTGTTAAGTCTGCTACAAATAGCAGGAACAGAAGCGGTCTGATCACACTTGTGGTACGCCACTGGTGACTGGGTATGAGCGTGGGAAAGATGCACCTACACGTACTCGGAAGGTGCGCCCCGTGAGATAGGCAGTTATCCAGCGAAGTAGCTTGTAGTCGTTACTGCAAGGGTTATTAGTATGGTTAAGGATCATAGGTATTTTGGGTTTTTGGAAGAATTTTTGTTTGGTATAGGCAAAAAATGATTTCTGGCCTCGAGATAAGATTTCAAATTCGTAGGATTGGCGAGCTTTTCTTGTAAGAGATGTCAACGTCCTTGAGAGTTTCTTATAATTTATTAAATCAGATTCAGCGTTAGTAAATTTATATCTCCTTCATAGATGTTTTTTTCTTGAACACAGTCAGGTCAGATCGTAGGTCATCAAAGGCTTCCGAATATAAGGTCCGCGCGAAAAAAGTGTAAAAAGATTGACACATCTTTGTAATTCGCTTGTGAAGTGGTTCCATTGGTCAACAATATTAGTAGAGTGCAGTAGAATATCCCAAGTGATGCTAATGATGCTTCCATACTCGTAAAATCGGCTTTCCAAATATTTGGTTTGTTGGGAGCAGTGGAGGTAAGGGTATGTGGAATTTGAAGTGAGGTTATAAGAGTTGAATGGTCTGAAATTCCAATTGGGGCACAGTAGTTTATTTCGGAAATAAATTAGAGTTTGATGACAGTAGTAAATCGAGAGTAGATGGAGTTTGTCCCACACGATAGCGGGTGGGTTTGTCTATGAGCTGTTCGAGGTAAGTGGATAAAATTGCATTGATGAATAGGACTGGTGTAGATTGTGACTCGGGAGAGGTGTAGATTTGAGATAGTGGCCAATTTAGAGAGGGGAAATTGAAATCGCCTAGGATAATTAAGTAAGAATATGTTTTTGACATCTCTTGTATAATGGAGTATAAGTGGCGGTCGTTCTCAGTAGCAGAACTTGGTGTTCGATAAATGCAAACAACTATGATGCGCAGGAAGTTAGTTAATTAGTAATTTCCATTCATAGACTCTCTATTCCTGGGATTGTTATGGGCAGAAGGTGGGTATGAGTGTGATTAAAAATTGACTGCTTAAGATAGATGCCCACACCACCACCCATCTTAACATGCCGATCCGATCTATAAAGATTGTATCCAGGGATTGAAACCAAAGTGTCTGGCACAGTATCTGACAACCAAGTTTCGGTGATTGCGATCAAAGCGTAGGAATGTTTGCTTACATTAAAAATTAAATCATCGAATTTAGCCGTGAGCGATGCAATATTTGTATAAAAGAATTGGAGTTCAGTCAGATTAATTTGATGGGTTGCGAAATGGAGTGCCTTGTGTTTGCGACTTGGTACAAATAATTGGAATGCCATGGTTGTATCTGATTGTCAAGTTCGTCTCCCCGTTGTCCAATCGGCGTTGGAGCTCGGTTCTCAAGTCTTTAAGAAAACTGATCTGGTTTGGGGTCTGATCTCTTTTTATGGATACAGCATTGAAAGGGGTTTGCGCGAGTGTTGTTTTATTCCGGAGGATAGTGCGGGCCTGAACTTCAGATGAGAACACTATCTTCAAAAGGCGTGGTTTGCCATCGTTCTAAACGACTAAAAGATACAGGTGGGGTATAACCTGGACCCTGTATACCGTTTAATATATCCGCAACAGAGCTCATATCGGTACCTGGGCTTTGTTCTTGGTTTTCACGAAGGTAGTAGAAAATAATATTTTTTGTTCGTTTCATCCTCTCCATTGCTTCAGATACAACCTCCTCGAATGTGAATTGAGAAGGTGCTTCGAGTGCTTTTGCTAACGCTATTTCCAGGGTTTTCATTTTTTCTTCAATTTTTTTTTTCCACATCCTGAAGGGTCTGCGAGATTGCTGATAGTTTATCGTTTTGTTCCGAGCACTTGGAACAAGATACTCTGACCGATTTCAGCTTCCGTCGGGTAAAACGTGAGATGTCGTCGGCAGACAAACCAGCACAGTTCGCGTGGACACTTAGTTTGCATCTATCGCATGATATAGTTGGCGAGTTGTTTGTGATGCTCTTGTTACAATTAGGGCACAGCACCATATTGCAAATAATTCAGAGCGCCTGGTAGGTAGGCAGCGATAATAACACAGAAGTGTTTGGGAAATGGATGTGCGAACAGACAGGTGTTGAAGGATTAGGGTGATTAATGTAAGAATGAACTTGCACAAGTTGGTCGCTTAACAAATAAGAGGTCGATGACCCAAATGGGTTCTATACGGACAGCGCTACTGGACCACAGGATGTCTCGATCGTAGTAAAACTTGCACTGGGGGGAGCACTGATACAACGTACTCAAGCTTTAGAATCACAAGAGATAAAAGAATAAAACTGAACAGAGAATAAATACGCATGTGACTTGTGTTAGCCATATGTGCTAACGTATGAGCTGCGTATCTATAAGACTAATGATAGTGTTACCGCGGATTGACGCGTGCCGGTGGTCGCACCGCGCGCTTTTTCGCATCATCATGACCTTAACCCGCGCATTTTTAGCAGGTATTGCCAAAAATGACCCTATCAATGGGCGGAGTTAAACCCTTATTGGCTGAAATCCGGGAATTCTCCAATTGACGTCATTTACTTGTATAAATATCGGCTCCAAATCCGGGATCGATACCAGTTCACTGGTCAGTGTAGCTCGCTACATGCTTAAGCAACAACTCGCTACACGCGTGGTTGTCCCACGACCCGCAACACGCGGGGTTGTTCCACGACCCGC
This sequence comes from Liopterus haemorrhoidalis, assembly GCA_963971575.1. Lineage (NCBI taxonomy): Eukaryota > Metazoa > Arthropoda > Insecta > Coleoptera > Dytiscidae > Liopterus > Liopterus haemorrhoidalis. The sequence continues at coordinate 16,436,932 of OZ020619.1, forward strand.
TACACGCGGGGTCGCGCCAAGAACTCGCTACACGCGGGATTCTTTCCAAACAACTCGCTACACGCGGGGTTGTTCCACGATCCGCTATATGGGGGGTCGCAACACGGACTCGCTACACGCGAATTTCGCAACTAACTCGCTGCACGCAGAATTCAGTCCGCCGGACGCGGACCACAGTGTACACCCACCCCTCCCGTTCGTTCCTACTACGTGGCACCAACCGCCGCCAGCAACGGCGATGAGGAAGATTGTCTCGGAGGAAGCTCAACGCTCCTAGAGAAGGAAGACCCGAGAGTCCGGTACTTGCACCACTAACGTCATCGGAAGCGGCGCCCCATAGGTTGGTCGTGCCTGGGGCCGATCCCCTTCCCGAAAGTGGCGCCCCATATTTTTTTTCGCCCGTGGCAAAATATCGACAGCTGGCTCTAACGACTCGGGACAACGACACCAATCCAGTCCGCTAACCGCTGCTCCCGCACAGATCCCAGGGCCAAGATACGCCTCCGCCAGGGCACAAAACCGTGCGGATACTTGGTATCGCAGCGCCGCCTGGAATTCAGGACCACGAAAGCCTTCAGCTTTTTTGTGTCCTCAATAATCCACTGGCCTTCACGCATGAAGCACCACCCGCCAAAACATCCTAAACCTACAGTCACCCATCGCTCTGTAAGAGCATTGGAACGAAGGACTGCACAGGATAAGCGCATCGCATATTCCGTCACCAAATCTATATCGATATGTCGGCGCGACGGACCACAACGCCTGCTCTGGCGCTGCTGCCATCGAGGCTTCTGGCGCTGTCACCACAACGCCTGCTCTGGCGCTGCTGCCATCGAGGCTTCTGGCGCTGTCACCACAACGCCTGCTCTGGCGCTGCCGCCATCGAGCCTTCAGAGCGCTACCACCAAAGGACACTAGTTCGTCCACAAATGTCCACCACGGACCCAACCACGACGCTCGCCGTCCATTATATATTGAGGCCGCGACGCCCAGCACCATGTTGGACGCTCGCCGTCCTACTACAATCCCTAACCACAATCCTAGTCCTCAACTTTGTATTGCTGTGTTATATTGTAAATATGTTTAGTTTAATACACTTTTGTAATGTTTATTTATATTGCGTTAAATAAATATGTAAATTCAATTGTTGTTTCATTCAGAACACCCCAAATGGGTCACCCAACCTCAATTTCAGACGCTTTAGCAAGACAAGGCTCTTCAAGCCCAGACAACATACTAGAAACTCTGCTCATGAGCTTAGCCTGGGTACATTGTTCTGGATAGTCATCTTGGGAACTTCTCCTGGGGTACTACCTCCTGTAACAATAGTCTTATAGATACGCAGCTATATTCTTGTTAAGAGGATGTTACTTTCAATCAAATTTTAGCCCTAATTGAATTGGAATTCGTGTAATGTCACGATTATTTTTGATCACTAATTAAAAATTACTTATAAGAAATATGTGATTCTTTTTTTTTCTCATTCCATATCAATTTAATGTATAAACAATTTAGTTAACCTTTTCACGCTTACAAATTAAATTTATATGAACGTTTAATAATTTATTCAATGTTACGTCCATTAGGCAAGACACCTACATATCTTGCTGATTTCAATTAGGAAATGAACTTAATATCCACACTAGATTAGAGCCAGGACTCAAGTGAAGAAATGCCTCAAAAATATTATCAAAGTGTATTTTCAATTACTGAATACTTTTGAAGGGCCTTAATTTGTTTCGCCCAAGGCTTCGCAAAACCACGGTCCACTCCCAAACCACTTGTGTGGATATAATTTTTCATACATTTTTAGTATTTTTTTTTTTTTTAAACTTAGTTTTTATTAATAATGACCCATTTTCCTTAAATGTTGTACCTGATATTGTGGGACCTAAATACCTACAATTTTTACGGCCGTTCAAAAGCTACGAAAAAACGAGTGAGAATATATAATTTTTTTTTTTGACATTCCATATAAATTTAATTTGTAAACGTCAGAATTTCAATTGTTTTCTGAATTTTGCTTATAGTAAAAATTAAATATTTAAAATGACAATTTATAATTAAACTATTATATCAGCTCGGTATCATGGTATGAAAATAAAGTAAAGATCAAAGAATCTGAAACACAGAAACAAGATACTTGAGTTTAAATATCTAGATACAGATACAGATACAGATACATATTTCAAAAAGTATCTAATTTGTATCTAGATACTTGTAACTAGATACATTACAACACTGCATTTTATGTAGCTATATTATTTATCTATCATTTGGAGTTAAGTTGGAAAACTAAAGTTAGTTAAAATTCAGTTAATTAATTTATTAAAGTATCGGTGTGAGTCAAAATATTCAATTAACCAGAGAGCATTTTCGAATCATGATTTACTATGGTTCAAAAAAAAATAATAATAATAATAAGCGCTTATGACTGCAAAGAAAGTTTATATTTAGTTTTTAGTGAATAAGCGTCTTCTTAAGATGCAATTTACCTCTGATATAAAGTATTTGAATGGGACAGGGATTCTATTTAACTCCAAAAAGTTACAGGGTGTCGTCCTACTGCTCTTAACGAAAAATACAAAACAAAATAAAAACATTTCTGTTGTTAAGAAGATAATTAAAGTCAATAAAACCGCTTATGCGGTAATAGAGCATCAACATAAGATCGAATCCCCAGCTATTAACAGCATCATACACGATCCCCTGCATTAAAAAAAAGAAGTTAGCAGTCGTTATATGCTACGTCAGCTTTCTAATTTCCAAAAAGCTTAGCGTGTAAGAATTTGCCTCTTAAATAGTGCCGGATATCAAATTTTTCAAAAATTGTGATTGGTTATAAAACTTATTCCATTTTAGACGTACTTAGATGCCAATAGAGACGTGTATGGATTCATAAAGATGGGAAAACTCCAATAGTAACCAAGAAGCAGCGAGCCATTATAAACTTTATGTATGCAGTATTCTTTAGAAATACGGGCCTGGTAAAAGCAATTAAGTTGGAACGACAGAAGACAAGGGTTATAGCTAAAAGGTACAGTAGAGGTCCAGACAAAAGAATAATGTTATATCATTATAATGAGTCTACCGAGAGTTCGGCTTCAACTCTGCAGTTTTTAGCAAAAAAGAAAAAAATAACAGTAATAAAGCACTCGCCATACTCACCTGATTTGGCAATAATTTGACTCAATTACCACATTGAATTATCAAATTGCTGTAGTTTCGCAATTTTTATTGTGATTATTGCGAGATGAATGATACTGCTGATAGTATTTAATTTGATATTGAAACTACCGCAGAAAAGGCAATTTCACATTTACTCCTGAAAAAATGGGGACGGACAAACAAGTTGCCATATCAAATTGTTCTAATTTTTCACGGTCGTAATCCAATTACGTTTATGCCATTTGCCATTTGAAAAAACAAATTATGTCCCTCCCCTGCGGTATCAGTTGAATGTATATAATATAATATTTGGTTAGTGCAATAGATCAGTCCCTTTAGCTTACGATCAGAGTCTAATAAAATCAAAAGTCCTATATTTTAAAATAAAAGAGTTATTAGAGAGGTTTGAAATGGAAGTTCTCGATGCGAGGATTGAATAATAAATTTTATTTTTAAAAAATTCTGCAATTTCATAAATCACATTTTGTGAATCAAGTGATATATAATCGCAAACGACACCATACATTGTACTACAATTAGGTACTTAACCATTTTAGTCAGTTATAAAAACTACATATAGTTTTAGTACATGGAAGGATATTTTTATCGTCATTTTCGATTTGCCACTACATTTACGCTAAATGGCATTCCATTACCATCAAGTGCAGTATCAACGTAATACGAGAGTTGCCTCTTATATTTCGGGATTGCGCTAAACTAGAGCTGTCCTCTGGAAACTGACGCTTCTATCGTAAAGTTTTACAATTTTGACGGTATACGTACTCAGAGCGTTTTGACGTATGAGCGCTATTTGTGTTGTATACAGTAACTTGAAAAAATCTCGGCTAAAAATTTAATTAAATCGCGAACATTTTCGAGTGATTATTTTACAATTTTCGACATGGATTAACCCAACAACAGTGCATCGATGATCTTAATTCGACTTTTGGCGATCAAGCACCATCCAGGACTACTGTTTATCGATGGTTTGCCGACTTCAATCGTGGCCATAGTTTGCTTATTGACGAATTTCGTGAAGGTCGCCCAAAATCGGTTGTTGTTCCGGAAAACATTGATGCTGTGCGTGCACTGGTATTGCAAGATCGTCGTGTGACTTATCGTGAGATTGAGGTATCCTTGGGCATTAGTGGGACCAGCATACGTTCTCTATTGCATGACATTTGGCCGTCAAAAAGATAAGTTTGGGTTGGACCCCACATAATTTGACAATCGGAGTGGAAAATGTGCCTCGAAAAATGGTACAAACGCATGCAAAAGTGTATTGATCTTCATGCAGAATATTTTGAAAAACAATAAAACCACTTTTGTTGATAAATCCCGAAATAAAGAAGGCAACCCTCGTATATGGTCTGTAAATTCTAGATCAGTGGTTCTTAACCAATGACCACGCACCTGAAGGTGCGACAGTTAAGAAAGTCCCGTCATTAACCGTTTGTCATGGATTTTCTCTCTTTGTCATCAACCGTTTGACGTGCATTTTTTCCTCCCCTCGTTATCAACCGTTCGGATGTGACGTAAGAAAATTAGGTTTACCAAAGAGTAACTTATATAAGGATAGGGTGCCTATAAGGACGCCAATAAAGTCCTTTTTTATAGACGCCTATAAAAAACCTACAAAAAATTCTTTGACGTTCTTGGTTATTACGACCAGAAAAATTATGAACATCTACCGTAGCCTACATAAGAAATCCTCCGTCCACCGTATGTATCTCCCATCTTGGAGGTAGACGACTGCTAAACTTAGAGAATTTTTAAAGCACAGTGGTTCTGGGTACCACGAATCGAACTTTACGAATTGGTGATCCTCTCATGCAGCTCATCACCACCCATGAATTTGTTAGAAATAAAGCATTACTGTTTCAAGCGGCACACAGAGCAGTAACCAGTCTTGGATTGGTTGTATTAGCGCCGAACTAAAGATTTGCTTGTACTCCAATATTAAATGAGGAGTACAGACAAGTTAGCGAATCTTTTAATCCAGGACCAATCTTTGTCCCGGAACTTGATTTTTGCCATCCTGCGTTCGGCAAGCTTAAGATTCGAGGTAGAAGGTTAGTTAGTTAGTTAGTTAAAATTTTTGGCACACAGGAACAAAAACTATTTGCGCTTAACGCAACCCATCTAAATGACTCTACATATTAAAAACAATAAATAAATAAATAAAATCAATAAAATTACGCATATTCAATAAAAGAAATCTTACACAGTCAAACACAAATAAACAAGATAAAAAGTCTGTTCGAAAATTTGAACAGACTCAGGGTGATAGTAAGAGGCTGTAAAGGGCCCAATTTCCATCGAATATTGCAGTATAGAAATAGAACACATTAAAATAAGGTGCAAGACTTCACAAATAAAACAGTAAGTTCGATTCCCTCAGGAAAAGTATTAGTCTGTCCATGTACTCTGTCGTCACCTAAAGCAACTGACAGGTCATAATCACAGGCCTAACCTCTCCCTGACATCATCGAACTGAACACATTCAGTTAAAAAGTGTAACACAGACAAATCTGTGTTACACGTCTCACAGAAAGGGGACGTTTCACCTCGAAGGAGGTGTCCATGGGTCCACCAGCAGTGGCTTATATGAAGGTGTGTGATGGCGGTTTCCTCCCTGCGGTTAATCCTGCAGGAAGAACCCTATGGTTTAACATCTCCCTTAATTTGTCTCAACTTAACGTTCTTTATGCTGTTCCACTCATGTTGCCACATGGCTAAAACCAGATCTTTCAGATGACTCTTTGTGTCAAAATTCACATCAATCATATGTGGGAGGCGGCTTCTGCAGCTGCATCTGCCGTTTCGTTGCCGTTAGTACGAATATGTCCGGTATCCAAAACAGCTCACATTCTGAGCATTCAGATTGTGGAGTAGCAACCGGATCTTTAGTACAAGAGGATGCACTGGATCTGGATCTTGGATACTGTTCAGAGCGCTCAGCGAGTCCGTCAAGATAACACTTGACCAACTTTGCTCTGACGAAACAAAACACAGGGCCTTGAAAATAGCGTACAGCTTAGCAGTGTGAACACTCGTTATGAAGTGCAGACGGAACTGAAACTGTTGACGTGGGTTCAAGACAACGAACGCACACCCAATCCTGGTTCCGAATTTTGATCCGTCAGTAAAAATGACAGTATCCTCGAACCTAGAGACCAGTGTTCTCCGTAACTCATGTTGGTATTCGATAGGCAACGTAGTATCTTTATCAAACGTAGTTAATGTTCGAGGTAGAAGGGTTTATATTTGCATATCAGGGTGAGGTGTTAAGCACACTCACATATCGTTAAAGATTCTTACTGACTGAAACTCGCATTTACGCCTCAGACTAGGTATGGTTCAATCTAGATCAGGGGTCGGTGAACATTGAGGGAACATGAGCAAAAAAAGGTCCTCACCTTCGCAATGGTCCCTTAGTCAAGCTCTTTTCCGTAGTGCGCTATTAGCACGTTTATAAAATAGCAAATTGGAAAAATTTCCTTATTACCCCCAAAAATTTCATTTTTACCCCATTTGTGGTAATTTTCCCCGGTTCCCCGACCGCTGATCTAGATGGTCATATAAATTAAATGATGCTATTAATTTAGATGGCAAAAAAGAACTATTGTTTTGTTTAACTCACTCTAAACACAGCTGTAATAGAAGCGCTTCATATAAAGAAACACACACTCGTTTATCTGAATATGTTCAAATATAATAACCGAAGATAAAAAGTATGGGCGTTCGCTGAGTATGAGAACCTCATAGACGTCATTGAGTTTTACATATAATTGTATGAAATGGATATATATTTGTTTATCGGTTCTCTGTCAATCAATCGTTATGTAAAGTCTCGTGAACTTTATCTTTATTTTTCAAAAGTTAGTATGCATCTGTGATTTTTTGACAAGGATGTTTGTTGAGAATTTTCTTAACAAGATCACTATTGTAACCCTTTTATTTAGCTATGTCATTAAAGTGTCAATTCTGTTATGTTCTTGAAATTGGTTCATCCGAAATGTAATTATTAGTATGTATCGGCTTTCTGTAGATATTCTCTAGTTTATTATTTTTTCTTATAATAAATATGTCCAGAAAGGGAACATTAATGATACTGAAAATGCCAATCACTTGGAAGTGTCCACGCGTTTAGAAAAAACAGTGTACACATCCTTCAAAATGCTAGGCTAAGTATTGTCGCATATAAGGACCGGTTTCTGAAATCATAGTTAACTATAACCAAATAGTTAGAAAACGGATGATATGGTTACTTATGGTTAAATAAGGATGCTCATGTTCAACTCCATAATCAAGAGTATAATGATGTATGGAGCGGAAATATGGGGCTGGGAAGACCAAGATAAATTAGAAGCGGTGCAAGATAAATATATTAAGTGGACATTGAGTGTAGGCAAATGTACACCGCAATACATAATATTAGAAGAAGTAAAAGCTGATAACATCAGGATAGGAGCTACAAAAAGAGCAATTAAATATGAAGAGAGGATAATAACATATCCAGAAAAAAATTGCCAAACCAATGCTGGGCAGAAATAGAAAGAAAAGTGTGGCAAAGAAATATTGAATCCAGAAGGGAAGTCAAAAGAAGAAAAAGATTTGAATATAACGGCTACTCAACAAGGAAGATATCTATAAAGAGGTCGGGAGGACAAGATGTGATACAGGAAATAACAGATAGAATGAGAGATATCCAAGGACAAGAAAGAAGCGATAGCCTAAAAAATTCAAGATATAACAGCAAATACGTAAAGACTTGGACGACACAGATACCAGAGTACCTAAAAACAAAAATGAACGGAGATAAGAAAATAATAGCGGGATTTAGGTGCGGAAATGAGGAAAGAGAAAATGAATGCTGGAGAGAGGATGAACAAAAAGTGTGCAGGTTGTGTGGAGAGGAAAGAGAAACCATAGAGCACATGCTGAAGAATTGCGGAGAAATGAAATTTAAAGAAGGGACAAGAAAAGACGTGCTGTGTGATTCAGTCAAGGATGGACATGGATGGAAGAGAGCTTAGAGAGAAGAAGGGATTTAGTTAGTAATAACTATAGTTTTTATTGTGAAATGTAAAGTTAATCAATGTAAATATGTAGATTTAAACCGAAAAGTATATAAAACCAACTTTGCTACAGTCGTCTTCAAGACTATAATGTATAATTAATTGCCAGTTATTTGGTCACCTAATACAGGGTCTTAAAGCACGGAATTCCTTTGGGAAACGTGTAACGATTTGACGAGTTTCTATGAAAATATCTTTAGATTTTCTGGCCAACACTGATATTTTTCTTTTTTGTTGAGTACCTCTGTGTTCAACTAGAATATAACATTTAGCTCAATATAAAGAATGTTAAAGCTGGGAAACAATGTGACACTCGCGTTTAAACAGTTCAGTATTTATGTGGAATGCCGGTTGCCGGTTGCCGGTTACTGAATGCTTTCTGTGCTCGGGATGTATGCCTCCACTTTATTTGATTTCATTGATCCGGGATAGGTTTTGAAGAAGAGGTTCGTCAATTCATGCAGACAACTCACTCAATAAAACACAAAAATATACAACTTTATCACTACTTTAATTTTAAATAAAAGTATTTGATTTTGCATGAAATTTGATTTATGCAACATATTGTCCCTATATTCAATTTGACTCTCATACACAGAAAAAAGTTATGACAAACGGAAACTGCATAGGTAATAAATAAAACAAATGATCGGTTTCCATTTTTTTTTTTTTTTGTTCTTGCTTGATACTGTTAGCGGAGTGTCAAACTGGAGTCTTGAGTCTTGAATTTTTGCGTTCCGCAACGACTTCTTAAACTATAAGAAATTTTTATACTAAACTCCATTCACAATAAATATGAGATGACGTCACACTTGGTTAATTTAAGTACCAATGTTATGATTTGATTTAACCAATATCAATCCATAACTCAGTTAGTACATTTATTTATTTAATGTTGGTAAGGATTTTATGCGTTGCCAGCTTGAGATAGTATTGTTCAGTCTTTTTAGTCAGGTTTGACATTTACGTGTTACGTTACATTTTGTGAGGTTAAATTTTATTTTTTATTAAATAACATACTATTGTAATAAAAATGCCGAAAGCTCTTAGTAGCCATGCTGGATGGTTTTGTCTCTTATTAATTATTTTGAAAGAGAGCGAGATAATGGTGGACCTTTAATAGATTTGAAATTTGTCGGAGATGTGAGTAAATATTAAATTTTGTTTGTATGTATGGTCTTTTCATTAGAATATTTTTCTACAAATAATTGTTAAATCTCTGCACAAAAAACGAGAGGTGAAGCTGTCAGTAGCCCGAAAAAGTAACGAACACGTACTAAATCTGTTGTAGAATTAGACAATTTTACAACAGTTGTGATACGTAATGCAATTTATGAGATGTACCGTAGTAGTAAGGACACAACATCTGCACGTGGCCTCTTAATAAATACATTTGATTTTAGGAGAGCTTGTTGCTGTTGACACTATTAATATAAAATTGCATGAAAGGGGACTGTATGATGGTGGAAAGACTTCCCTTTGGAAGATTTTAAGAAGTATAGGTTTTAAATATAAAAAGGAGGACCCAAGACGTAGCTAATGGAACTTCCCCAAATCATTCTGAAAAGAATAAAATTTCTTAAAGAATATGTGAAATTAAAACAGGAAGGACGCTACAAATTTATATTTATAGATGAAACCTGGATTTTCACAAATGGGAATGTACGTCCTTCTTGGCAAGATGAAGATCTCCGTAGTATGAAAACATCCAAAGTAGGTGGAGCAAGGTGTGTACGAATTTGGAGTTTTTGACTAACTTATTCTACAAGTATAATATTTATCTAAATAGAGAATGTATAAAAAAAAAAACTATATATATACATATATATTTGTATTTATTTATTTATTTATTTATTTATTTTTTGCTTTAATTATAGATATATCGTTTTTCATCCGGTATGTGAATGAAGGTTTGTAGAAGAAGCAGCATTAGTGTTTGCCTTCAAAACAAAAGATGGTGACTACCATGCGAGATGAACCATAATAATTTTATTAATTGGTTCCACACCAACACCAATTAATCGCAAATTTAGAGGAGCCGTCCGTTATTTTTATGGATAATGCTACCATAGTGTAACTGAGAACAAGTCACCAACTTCTTCAAGTAAAAATGCTAATATTTAACAGTGGCTGCGGGATAGTAAAATAAATTTCGATATCAGCATGCTGAAAGCAGAATTACTAAATTTAGAGAAAATGTAAGAATTTTTTCTATATTTAGTAGAAAATTTGTTTTGGTGGAATGTACTTTTTGTTTATGCCACTTATTTTTTAAGGTACAAACCTCCGCCTATATATGGTTGTCAAAATGGCAAAGGAAAATAGGCCCAAAGTTATCACCCTCCATATCATTGCATTTTTAACGCAATTGAAAATATATTGAGTATGTGCAAGCGGTATTATGATGACAACGTAGGAAAGCAGGGCAGTTCTATGGAGGCTACTCTACTGAAAACGTGACAAGAGACGCTGACCTCAGTTAGAAAAGAAAAGTAGAAAAACACCGTCCGCCATAAGAAGAAATAAAAAAATGGCACGACAGGGATATCTTTTTCGATTCAGCAAATATTACCACATGAAGAAGCTCATAATGATAATTAATATTTACCAACAAAGTCAAGAAACAAGATATGGCTCCTTGAAGAGGAAGAAACTCCAACCGTGGTGAAACAATCAATATTCGTGAAAAAGAATAATAATAATTTTTACTTTATTTGAACTAACTTCTATAACTTACTTTTATCTTATTCTGTATATTGTGTTTGTATATTTTAAAAGGTTTTATAATTTGTAATGTGACTGACCAAAAACAATATTTTATTTTGTATCTTGGTCGATAAAGAAATATTATATTATATTAATAAAATATGTTCTATTTAAATTTGTTACGTTCATTCTTTTTTGTAATTTTAACCTACAGGTCTGTTACGTAGAGTCATAACAGTTTATTAGATCAGATGCAAGCAAAAAGTATTTTTAGTGTACTCGTAAAATTTACACTTGCAGCTAGCGGTAATAAACTATTCAACTGGCAATAATAATTGAATATTCATTATTCGAAGTAAAATTGTATCGAACATCTGAAATTCAAATATTCAAAAATTTCTCTTCGAATAATAAAAAATTTGACTCTTAATCATTGCTTTCCGATATCTTTAGGAAGCAAGCTCGGAGCGTTGGAGAAAAAGTCTAAACGCGTTTATTCGAGCGATCTGGAGTTAAACAGAGTGACTCGGAACACTCCGAATTTCCTTCCCGAACCCACTGTGTCGATGTGACACCAGGCGAAAAATTAAAGTAAATTGTATGAAAAGAACACGACACATTTCTAAAAATAATTATTTCTGCTGATTCCTATAAACTGAAATTTTAATTTTTTTATTTAGTACTATATTACACACATAATTTAAAACATAAGTTTCGCGACAAATCAGTTGGAAAGAACTGATGTGCATCATAATTTACGTTAATGCCTTTCCTTCATAGGAAATATAGGTTTTCAATCTCTTTTTAGAAGTAGTTCGATATAACCTAACTTTTTTGACAATTTGCGAATTGGCAACAAGGGAAGTTTTTCAACTGTGACGTCATCTCATAGTTATGGTAAATGAACTCTATATCTCTTATATAATATAAAAATTTATTTAAACGAAAATAGCCCGTTACAGAATCTGTTCGGACCGCGGCGTCAAGACTTCGGCAAAGGGCGGAAAACCAATAGTTAGGCAGTAACTGTTGCAGTTAGCCTAGGCGGTGCGATAGTTGGTAGTTTGGTGATTCCCTGTGATTTTAGATAATATACTCGTAAGCAGAGCTTTCAAATAGCACTTTTCTATAAGTGCAACTTATTATGTACAAGTACCAGTACCTACGCTGATTTCGACCCGTTGGCAAAATTTAATTGAATTTAAATGTCATTTCTTTACTTCTTCCTTCAAATAAATATCCAGATAAATGGTGTAAAATGAAAAACAGAATAAGTAATAATATAAATTCATATCATGCGGCCCGCATGAATTTGATTTGTTAAAGATATGGCCCGGGGCTAATATGAGTTTGACACCCCTGCTGTATAATATAGGCCATTGCTGGATCTAAGGAGTGGTGAGCGAGGCACTCGCCTCGGGCGAAATAAAGACTTAAGACGCAAAAATCACGCTTCCCTTTTTTTTGTCATCACTGCAAGCCGCCTTACTTTTTACCGACCGCCAACATATATAAGGGAGGTATTGTGATCATACCAATTTTGACGTTTTGAGATTTCGATGGATCTTCACGAATTGAGGTCCCTACATAACGTTTTGACTATTTTCAGCATGATGTCTGTCGGTCTGTCTGTCCGTCCGTCTGTCTGTCCGTCTGTCTGTCCGTCTGTCTGTCCGTCTGTCCGTCTGTCTGTCCGTCTGTCTGTGTACACGTGCAGAGCAAATTCGGCTGAAAGGATTTTTATGAAACTTCATATTTAAGCTTCTACTATCAATGGTACGAGTTGATCAACTTTTGGTAAAAATCGCTTGACTAAAAATGGGAGTTTACTCGTGTCGATTTTAAGATTTTTGCGAAAATTTCACAACAGAAAAATCTCTCGAAAAAAATTATTAAACAAAAGTTGCTATAAAAGTAATAACTTTTATTTGAGAAGTTTTTTGATAAAACGAAAAATTTCGAATAATTTCTGTAAAATTTTTTAAAGTCTCAATTTTTTCATATTTATATGTAACATTTCCATGGTCATGATAAATAATATCTCTGTTCGAAAATATTAGGTTAAGTTATTTCTTTTCTTTCGCTGCTAGAATGTAATTTATATAAGTACTTTATGATGGCGATCGGTCCTGTGGTGGCCACAGCTGATTTTTTATTTAGTTAAGGACGGGAGCGCAAGACTGGTACTTTACCTCTTTGAAATGAGCTTTTGCTAAACAAAGTGATCAAAAACCTCGTTTAAACGTTAAAAACTTGGAATCAAAAAAACAGGTTATGTATTTCGCTCTCAAATATTTATCACAAACCAAACGTAAAATATAACATGGAATACAAACGATTTTTCACGAAACTTAAAATTTTTTTACTACTTCTTTTTAAACTCCCAATTTATAATAAAAAAATCACGTAATCAGCGTCAGTAGTGCCAACACAAAAGTTTATAAACAGTTTAGAAGTACTGTCGCATGAAATACAAGTCTACTTACTATAAGAAAAATTGATGTGAAGTCTGAATTTTTACAGACTTCACGGTTTTGTTGGTATTTAATAAGTGATAACAAATTGTGGGTATAGTATATAGTATATACTATACTCTTACAAAAACAAACTAAGAGGAAATTTTGATCAATAGTTTGAACCTGTCATGTTGGAATTAAAAAGTGACAAAAATTTTTCTCAATATATCATTCTGTTTTACATATGTCATAATATATTAAAAATCGATAACTTTTGAAATTATTGTTAGAAATACGAATGTAAAGTTGACAAAAGCGAACAGACAAAGGAGATATATTGTCAGTTGTCATGTGTAGAAATGTCATTATGGAAGGTTGTAAATAAACGTATTGTTTCGGTTGTTTTTATGTTAACAATTAATTGTTATATCTATAATATAATACACTAACGTGTGTCCCTGCGTGGGTGCGTGCTATGACGTCAAAAACAAATTTGAAGTGAGATTCCGAAATGTAACGAAATATTCCGAAGCTTACCGAAGTGTATATTGACATATAACGCGTGATAATAATAGTTCTTAATTGATATGTTTACACAAAAATAAAATAAATTAAAATTATTAGTAGCAGAAAAATAATTATTTTAAAAAATATTTTGTTTTGATGAAAGTATGTAAGAAAAATGTGACTTTCTTTTCTTTATTATTATTTTTTCAATGCTTTATTATTTTTTTATTTCTACGAATAACGTTTTAAACGATTAGGCGGAACTAACTGGAATTTTCATTTTTGTAAGTTGTCATTAGCTACTTTTTTCTATATTGAAGTTGGCTAATCCTGAACAAAATGATCAAAAGCTTCAATAAATCTGTAAAATAAACTAGATTTGAAAATCTGGTTCCGTCTAATCGTTTGGAATAGACTTTATTTAAAATATTATACATGTCAATTACAATTTTGACATGTCATTTTGTATCTGACATGTAGTTTTTGAGTGAATATAACCTCAGTATAATGAAACTTAAACAAAAATTTAAAAGCCAGATTTACAAGTTCACATGGTCTCAAAAAAGTTTATTTACACCACAACAGGCACCAAAGTAACCAGATCTAGTTTCGTATTCCAAAATGAGACAGATTATATGATCTATACCTCTAACAAGAATAATTCACGTGCTTCCAACTAACTATACTTGAGATGCGCTCGCATCAAGACCCAGCTATAGTTATCCCGTGCTCCAGTCTGATAAATATTGTAAGCACGATGTTGCAAAAAATTCGATAACTTGCAAGAAATAATTACCACATTAAAAAATCCTGTGGAACTATTCCGGTTCATATTAAAGTGCATTACTCAGGTTTTTTTAAATTTTTAGATTAACCCCCCCCCCCCTAGGTTATAAGATGTGGGTTTTCTTAGTACAGTTTTAGCTAAAATAGTTTTAAAATAAATGAGTTTTAAAAAACTACTTTTCGCTACGATTATTTAATGTACGTCCTTAGAGTTTTATTTTGATGTCACAATCGGGAATGGGGAGTCGGAGTCGGAATCGAGAGTCGAGAGTCGAGGAATCAATCGACTCCCGACTCTTTAATTTAATCTTTATCAAGGATGAAATCAAACCGAAATCGAAACAAAATAAAAATATTACCAGAATTTTTGAAAGCACGGAAACTAGAACGACATTTTGTTTTCTGTTCAAGAACAAAAATGAAATTTAAAATATTCAATACCGGTTTTACCCAGTTTTCTTCATGCTTTGCAGTTTAAAATTTGATAAATACTGCTCGTCTTAACAGATTAATACGATGCAGTAAGATATTTGTTTTTACTCATATCCATTTGATCTTTTTCTGTATACTCTGTTTATTATCTTTAAGCGGAACTAAACTGGATTTTTTGTTTCTCAAGTTGAAAAGAGCTTCGTGATTATTTCATGTTTTATGTAGGTAGCCAAAATCTAAATGTCAAAAGGAACAAATGACATATTTTGAAAAATAAAATGTATAAAATACAATAAAAATTTATGTAAACTAATATATTCGAAAATTTGTATTAAAAATGATACAAAAAGTTAAGATAAAATTAAAATGACTTATTTATAAAAACAGCTCACCCCAACCCAAGATATATAATCTGTTTCTTTAGTTTCAGCGGAACTAATTATTGAAATTTACTAACTTTTAATGATTGAATTAGGGTTTTTATCATTTTGTTTAACAAAAACCCACTTCGATCATTAAAAACTGAACTCTTAAGTGGGTCGATCGTTAAAAAGTGAAGTGATAACTTAAGAAAATAAAAATTTATTTAGTCCCGCCTAAACTTTAGGAATAGACTTTTAAAATTTAGTAAAATGAGTCGGGAGTCGGAGTCGAAGTCAGAGTTCGGAGTCAAAGTCGGAGTCAGCAATTTTTCTGCCGACCCCGCATCCTTGGTCATAATATATTAAAAAATAAATAATAAAAATATAAAAGACACGAAAATAACATGTTTTTCTTAATCAAAATTCCTGTTGTATTAATTCGGTTCCCGTCAAGGGGCAAAAAATTCGGTCCCCGAATTTTTTCAGAATTTTAAACTTACCCGTCTGGAAAATAGGGTGGGAGAATAAAACTTTTTTGACACATTTTTTGAGAAAAGTTTGATTTTGGCGTAATAGCCGAAAATAAATATATTAGTGAAACCTACCTAGCGTTTTTAATTGAATTTTTATTTAACATGTTTCACCTAGGAATGACGGAAACTCCATCCAATTTTTTTATACAAAACCCTAAAAAAACTTAATATAATACTTAAAATAATATAATATTCCTCAACAGGAAATATCTCTTTTCAGGGATAAAACATCCTATTAAACTTAAGAAAAGTAATTAACTCTTCTCTTCTCCCAATACATATGAGGCAGAAACTTGGAGTTTAACCAGGAAACAAGTAAACAACTGCAGAGTATGCCAAAGTAACATAGAAAGGAATGTCCCCGATATAAGAAGATCGGGTGAAGTGAGAACTGAAGTCATGCATAGCAAGAAAAAATCTCAGAGGTCATACAGAAAGATAATGAAATGGAAATGGATATTATCAAAAGTATAGACAAATGTTGGAGCACAACATTTAACATGAGAATAGGTAGAGAGACTGACTTGTCTAAATTCAACACAAAATGGCCATCACATACAGCCGACAGAGATAGATGGAAGTTTTTGGAGAACGCTTTTGCCCAGCTGTGGGACTACACACAGAAAAATAATTGCTACAATACCTCTTGAAAATATTTCGTATTCAATAATTGAGTTTTACATTAACTCAAGAAAAAGGCAATCAAATCGAAATTGTTCAGTAATTATTATCTGTCTCATTTTGTAATACGTAATTAACAGGGAAAGTTCATTTTTCATGTTGTGTATTGACAATGCATTTATAATATTACCATAGTATTGGTTCACACGGATACGCCAAAATCTGTTTACACCACAACAGTTACCAAAGTAACCAGATCTAGTGTCGTATTACAAATTGAGACGGATTATATTTAGTAGCGGCTGGTGGGTAAAATATTTGGGGGAACACTTTTTGATCCATATATTGTAATGGTGTCCAGCCTACGGCCCGCGGGCCTAATCTGGCCCAATAATAAGTTTCAAACGGCTCAGTTTCAAAGAATCACCATCCCCCCTTCCTCAAAAGGTTTTCGGAATTGCTCCACTCCCCCTGTCCTTAATTGATTTTCAGAATTTCGCCCACCCGTCCTGTGTTTTTTTTAAATATCTGGTCCCCAATCCAACTCAATCTGGCGTATGAAACATATGTAGATTTCACATACACAATATATCAAGGTAGAGGGAATACGATACAATTTGATGACCTAAGTTGACCATAATAACATTAAAAATATTTCGCTTTTAAATTATACTTCCAAGTACGACTTGAAAGTGAATAATTTTTTATTATATATATTTTTTTATTAAGCTCCGAGCTACAGATAGATCAATCATCGGATATATAAAAAAAAAAAATGTAGCTTTGGGTGCCCCATTCTAAATTATTACCATTTTTTTTTTACTGAACTTTCTATTAATGTTCTATTTCTATTTTTGTTCGATTGTGAAATATTCAAATTTAGCCAATGAAGACCAATATTTTTTATTAATAATATAATTTCATAGTTAAGCACGATATTTTTAATATAACGCATTGTATCCAGTTTCACGTTTGAGTACTTTTCAGAAATAAAAAAAAATGAAGGTTACACAGAAGAACACAGCGGTTTTTAAACTGTGGTCCGCGGACCCCTGGGGGTCCGCAAAACAATTTTGACATTAATTTAACATCCCCCAACTTTTCGCTTTTATTCAAATAACCCATTTAATAAAAATCCTACATGGTTAAGACTTTTTGTATTTGTTATTATCTAACTATATAGTTATTGACAATAATTTGTAAAAATTGAATTATTTTTATTCAACTGCAAATTATATACAGAAAACATATTATAATAAGATCTATTTTGACCAAAATTTGACCAAGAAATGTTTGTATGAGTTTAACGTATTATAATTTGTAACTTTTTTTATTATTTTTACTACTATTTTTATTAATTTTATATTTTTTATTCTATATGCTAATAAAAATGTTTCTCTATAAATGCACAAGACCATTAATTAAAATAACCAGCGATACATTTTTGCTAATATTTATTATAACGTAGTGCCTATGAGATTATTGAGCCAGAAATTGAGTCTCAAGAACGACGTAAAATGCCTAGGGTTGGGATGGGGTCCGCAAAAAAGTGTTGTTGAAGAGGGGGTCCTCGGACTACATAAGTTTAAGAACCCCTGCCCTAACACATACATACTAACAACTCACCGCTGTTGCTCTTTACAGTTCATTTTTGTTACTTGTGTAAATAAATACACAAGAAATCGCATGGGGCAACGCTGTCTTGGGACAAAATGAGGTAGTATCCCGGGCATCGATTTCTAGATCTAAATTTTTAAAATCTAACACACATGAAAAATATTTGAATTAGAAATAATAAAAATAAATATATGCAGATATATTTAGCTAGTTTAATGCAATTTTAAAGTATAAATGAAATTTTAAATTCAGTTTTTTTTTAGGAGGACACCCTGTCTCTGCCGCTACTGATTATATTACTTTTAAAGCCTACTTTCAATCTAATATTTTCAAATAAAAAAAGAAATGTTTTCAAATTAATCAACATGAAAATTAAAATAAATAAAATGACTTTTAAAATAAGATTATACTGCTTTTATTTAATTAATTATTTGTTTAAATACAATTTTATTTTAATTCAAGAATATTTTATTTGAAACATTTTTTGAATTAAAATCATTGCTATTATTTTGTTTAGTAAGGTTTTGCTAGTGTGCTACACGTAGGACCTTGTAAAATTTTTACTGGTAAACTTGTTCAAACTTGTTATTGCTTTGTATTCAGTTATCGGTTATCGTTCATTTCGTGTGTGCATTTCTGCCTAGGCGTATTAAAATATCTAATTTATAAGAAGCATAATAAGTTTAATACAAAAGGACTGAGATTCATAATTACTGAATATTGGAAAAGATTTAGTGCCAGGTCTAGTAGAAAATGAATTGTTTTCATTTTTACAAGAACACGGTTTGGAAGAGGCCTATTATTATTGGGAAGGTATGTATATTTTTTATGTAAATCTGATTCCATTTTTATCTAGTTTTTAGAGTAGGTAATTAGTATATTTCTTTTGTTTTTTTCAGGAAAACAAATTAGTGTAGAACCACTAAATTATTTAAAAGACACCGATTTGAAGGAATTCTTTCTTCCAATTTTTGGTTGATACTACGCCACACTCTACAACAGTGGAACACTACAGAAGTAAGTGCTTCAAAGTATTTGTTAAAGTTTCCTTAAAATAAACATAATTAAGGCCCGGTCTTTCTACCTTCAGGTAAACATCTAGGTAACTATATGACAGATAAGGTTATCTGCAACTTCATCTGCTGAATAAATGTCAATACCAATCAGTGAATTCAATACGTCTCATTATCTGTTAGATAACTATCCGATAGATAAATTTGTACTGAAAGACGGGATGACATTTATTCAGCACAGAAAGTATCGAATAGCCTTATCCGTCAGATATTTACCTAAAGGTTGACCTGAAGGTGGAAAGACTGGGCCTAAATGTTATACTAGGTGCTGAGCTATGAATAAAATATATGATATAATTTTTAATATAACTAAAATAACTAATACCATTATTTAGGTTTCTAAATATGTGCAGTTTTTTATTATATAGCAAGATTCATTAAGATTTTGAAAATTGCGCCTATGGCTATCATTGGTTGTCATGTGCTCCGCCCTTTTGGTTTCGTATTCATGACACATAGAATGAAAATATAATTCCAGCATTCCAACAGGTTATTAAAATTACGCTCTTAAAAAATAAATGCAATATTTGCCAAAATATAACTAGAATTTTGACAAAATAATTTAAAGAAAATAAATATGGAAAAAAATTAATAAATTGTCTCCTCTGACCGGGACCGAACCTAGAATTCTGGGTAGCTAGCGAGTATGCTAACCATTACACCATGATACGTCTTCTAGTCTAGTGTGTTACATAATTATAACTTTTGTAAATCGTCAACCAAAAAAACACAATAATTGCGTTATTTTCAGAAAACATAATCTGATCGAAAATTCCTGTTGTGCTATTCCGGTTCACACCAATGTACATTACTTAGAATTTTTTCAGATTTTTAGTTTAAACCATCTGGGACAATATTTATTTGCACAATTTTGCCACAAACCGCATCAAAATAATTTATTTTGCAATATTGTTTATATTTTTAGGGGGATATGTTTTTTAGATGTTTCAGTATTTTTCCTATCTGCGGGTCAAAGAGTTGTATAAGCATGCCAAATACATTAACTCTCTAAGTTAACACTTTTTACCGGACAGACAGACAGACAGACAGACAGACAGACAGACAGACAGACAGACAGACAGACAGACAGACAGACAGACAGACAGACAGACAGACAGACAGACAGACAGACAGACAGACAGACAGACAGACAGACAGACAGACAGACAGACAGACAGACAGACAGACAGACAGACAGACAGACAGACAGACAGACAGACAGACAGACAGACAGACAGACAGACAGACAGACAGACAGACAGACAGACAGACAGACAGACAGACAGACAGACAGACAGACAGACAGACAGACAGACAGACAGACAGACAGACAGACAGACAGACAGACAGACAGACAGACAGACAGACAGACAGACAGACAGACAGACAGACAGACAGACAGACAGACAGACAGACAGACAGACAGACAGACAGACAGACAGACAGACAGACAGACAGACAGACAGACAGACAGACAGACAGACAGACAGACAGACAGACAGACAGACAGACAGACAGACAGACAGACAGACAGACAGACAGACAGACAGACAGACAGACAGACAGACAGACAGACAGACAGACAGACAGACAGACAGACAGACAGACAGACAGACGACAAAATGACGGTATAAGGGTTTTTTGGTCATACGTACAAAACCCTAAAAAGGTCGTCACTTCCAAAATACAAGTGAGTGACGGCCACGCGCCCCTGGCACTTGCCCCGATGCCAGGTCGTTCCTTCGGCTCTGCTCAGGACCCCGGGCCCTAAGAACCCCGGGAATTTTCCCCGGCTACCCCCATCTCTCTTGTCGGGCCTGAATATCCCACAATATTGTATTTGTCCCACATGTAATATGTATTTTGTTCTCGGTTCACAGTGCCCCTACTACATTCTTATTTGGAATTTACTATAGTTCATTATTGTATGTCAGAAATTTAAAAAGTTCTTGTTATATTACACCCTTCTCGTATACTGATATTGTAAAAATGACTCATGAAAATGAAATATTTAAAAAGTGCAAACTGTTATTCTTTTCGTGATATTATATATTTCAAAACGTGAGATCCTTTATAATCCATTAATTTCTTTCACGTCTGTCTCCCAAGCAACCGTGCTATTTTATTTTCTAACGCTTCTTCAACACTTGTTTACATGACGCGAGAGATCAGGTTACAAACAAGCTGTTTTTGTCCTGACAATACACTGCACAGACATAGTATCAGTGTGATTGAAGTACCACGACAGGACGAGAAATGTCAACCAACAGGCTCCTACGAGAATACGATATTGATATTTGAAAAAATAAATGAGATGTGATGTTCAAAGTGTAAGTTTAGGATACATTTGGGAATAACAGAAGAAATGTTAAAGTGTTTTTGTTTTATACTAACTTAATATATATACTTTTACTTTCAAATGTACAAATATTTTTTCAGAAAGTCAAAAGTTTCTATATGATTGACACCTACATAAATAAAATTCGAGGCTAGATCTGTTTATTTATTTTTCGGCCTCATAATTTCAGTTCTATGCGTTACATATGATTAAAAGACGATTTCTGCAAAAAATCAATGTATGTCTGTCTGCCTATTGGCTAGACATACTTTAACGAAATTTGATACGATGACAGGGTAGAACCAGGATTGAAACATTTCGAAATTTTCGTTCTTAGGTAATATTTTGGCGTAAAAATGGTTATTCCATACTAAATTTATGTTATTACATACTAAATTACTGTTATTACTAAAAAACTCAAAATATTTCCTTATTATTGACTTAACAGAAAAATCTATATAACAAAAATTAGACCCTTAAACTAATCTTTTAAAATATCTTCCTTAGTGTTGATAATCTGCTGCATACCAGGCCTTCGGTGCTCTAAGAACATCTATATGGAGCTGGCAAAATTTACAGTTTAAAACAAAGATAATGATGTACAAGGCAGCTGTTCTCCCTGTACTTCTCTACAGCAGTGAATCTTGGAGTCTCTATAGGCGGCATATTAAAACACTAGAAAGATTCCATCAAAGATGCCTCAGGACTATATTGAGAATCAAATAGCAAGACTATGTGCCGAACACGGAAGTTTTGACTAAAGCTGATATCATCAGTATTGAGGCCATGTTGCACCAAATTCAGTTGCGGTGGGTGCGACACGTCATAAAAATGCCAAATGCTAGGTTACCAAAAAGATTATTGTACTCTAAATTGGAAGGAGGTTGCAGAGATGTGGGAGCTCCTAAGCAACGCTATAAAGACAAGCTAAAATATAACCTCAAGCCTTGTCGGCTGCTCAACCCAGACTGGAAAGACAAACCCCTCTGTCGAAGTACATGGCGCAACCTAGTTACTAACGGTATACAACAGTACGAACGGACACGTATAGAGCGTGCAACACTAGTACGCAATAAACGCAAATCCAGACTCCAGAATTGGACTCTTCACGAGCCCACTCTCGTCAAAATCTTTGAAATATTCATCTTTTAGTAGCGAAGTGCTGTCGTCGATTCGACGTGGCCGTTAAATATACAATAAAAATTGTTTATAATAAGAAAACAAATCTTTTCTGTTCTAAGCATTTTTTCAATTGGATGAATATTTGGGGACTTAAGGGGTGGGGGCAAAAACGAAAATATCAAATATTTCACTTATTATTCATTTTACATAAAAAATGTATGTAAGAAAATTTGTTTTATGTTCAATACGATGAATATTTGGGGAGCTACGGGCAGCGTTTCCTATACAGTTGAAATATCTCACTTACTATTTACTTAATAACAAAATCGATGCAAGATAGTGGTTTAGAATGAAGAAACGATTATGTTCTGTTCATTGTAATTTTTAATAAGATGGGGAGCCATAGGGCCATGGGGAGCGCTACCTATACACTTAAAATATCGCAGTTACTTTAAGCGCTTATCAACAAAGATGAACGAAATTTAACAAAAACCGTACGAAGTACATGCATTCAACGCACTTCATCATTTTGCGTCATAACTTCAATGACAAACTTAGGGCCGCTTTTACAATCGTTGGCTGAAGCTCTGTTAACGCTATTCGCGGTTTAAAGTAAAAAAATCGCTTTTACAATGCTCGGATAAAGCTCGGATAGGATAAACATCGGAATAAACACCAGAATATCTTATCTGGCCAACGATACTTGAGATAAAGGGCAGTATAAGTTATTCCATTGCTCCGATTGGTGAATAACTATTTGTTACCCAGCAAGGGAAAAAAATTAAATTGACATATGATAAATATCACATTATAGCGTTTTATTTGAATTTTTATTACAGTTATATAAATGTGGTTGCAGCAGCGTAGTGGTTAGCTCACGTACTTTGAAAGTGTGAGCTCATTAAAGGTACGGCATTTGGTATAGATTCTACTAAAATTCTACTAGTAGAGGGTGATCTTGAAAAATTACACATGGGCGGTATTTGGGCTCGCTTCTATTACAGGGCGGTTTTATGAATATTTGCACACGAGAGGCTGACACTAACGCGGCAAATACAGCACAATAAAAAAATTATCTGAGTCGAATATTTCGACATCTCCCAATATTTCCCCAAACATGCTCAAATGTGTTGTTAACAGTATGTCAATTTAAAATATGACTTTTCTAAAATTTCAGTTTATGTGTCAGACAATACCAACTTTATTTTATTTACAATAAAACCATGGATAACTATCCGAGAATAAAAAATCAGCTGTGGCCACCACATGACCGACCGCCATCATAAAGTATTTGTATAAAATACATTTTAGCAGAAGAGTAGAAATAACTTGGCCTAATATTTTCTAACAGAGATATTATTTATCATGACCATGGAAACGCTACATGTAAGTATGATTTTTTTTGTTTTATCAAAAAATGTCAGCTTATATATATATAGTTGCATTTATAGCAACTTTTGTTAAATAAATTTTTTCGAAATATTTTTCTGTTGCTAAATATTCGCAAAAATCTTAAAATCGACACGAGTAAACTCCCATTTCTAGTCAACCGATTTTTACCAAAATTTGATCAACTCGTGCCATTGATGTCGAAAGCTTAAATATGCAGTTTCATAAAAATCCGTTTAGCCTAATTTGCTCTGCACGTGTATACAGACATACAGACAGACGGACGGACGGACGAACGGACGGACGGACAGACGGACGGACAGAGGGACGGACAGACAGACCGACAGACATCATGCTAAAAATAGGCATAACGTTATGTAGGGACCTCAATTCGTGGAGATCCATCGAAATCTTGAAATGTCAAAATCGGTATGATCACAATACCTCTCTTATATATGTTGGTGGTCGGTAAAAATGCATTGTAAAAGCGAACGTTGGAATAAACATCGGAATAAACTTAGACCTCAGATAGTTATACCGCTACTTATCCGAGGTTTGTAAAAGCAGCCCTAAGTGGCGAAAAAATAACTAAATCGATTTTTTTTTTTTAATTTGGATTATCGACTAATATTGCGTTTCACTCTTTTATTTTACTACAACTTACCTATTGAAGTCATATTTAGTTTGTGTTCGATAGTCATTTTGAAGATTTACAAATTTGAAAAGTTTTTATTTAATATAGGGACATTTATATTGGTATCGCTAAATTTTGTTTTGTTTACATTTGTCGACATTTTATAATACGTTCCGATTTGTTTTGACACTTGTGTTCACATATTTATCTCGTAGTAATTTTTAAAAACAGTTTTTATTTAGTTTATTGTTTATTTGGCAGTTTTATGTTTAGTTATATATTTTCTTATACATTTCTATTTGATTTTGTGTGTAGTGAATAGCTTTTTAGGTTAAATTCAACTTATTTTTATTTTCTTTTCTTTGGTCATATTTTAGGATCACATCAGTCCTTTTTAGGACTATTTTGCCTATTAGAATAGTTTATTTGTTTCTATTCTGTTATTATTCTTATATTTGCATTTCATTTCGATACAAGTGACAGCGTGCAAATATTACATTCGTTAAATGGATGCTATGTAAACATATCTAATATGACATCACAAAAAATGTGACGTTTCAAGTGACGCAACTGCACTCACTGGCCGACTACCCTATAGATCCCTACAACGATAATACACTTGGCCATTCTTTCTTTTTACTTCTTAAAAACTCCTATCCAATTTTCTTGCGGAATACCTTCAACAAGATCATGAATTACACCACAAACTCTTCCTCAGACGAAAACCGGAATCTACAACATAAAATTTGTTAAAGCCCAAAAAATAGTCAAAATTCACATATTGCCATTGCATAAATCAGGTATGTACGGTGTTCTATTAGTTTAAAACTTTTTTCCATAAAAAATGGCATTTATTTGAAATATACCGAATCGAGACGACCTTCAGGCGCCCCTTTTTGACAGTAAAGGTGAAACAAGTGTCTCACTCGCGTTACCCTTAGCATGACTCTGCTAGAAGCAGATCGTGATGGCAGCAAAAACGATCTAAGAGTTTTATAAGTCTTAGATCGTTAGCCAATGAATGGATATCTTTTTTTATTGTATTCCAATACGTTTTCCGAAACATACAAATACATATATATTAATAATTGATACAGCATATCACGTCACAATCTTAATATATTGACTGTCATTACACATTGCTAAATAAACATAGAAACTACAAAGTCAATAATAAAGTTTAGTTTTCCCAAGTTTGCTTACTCCAACTGGTGCTGCATGAATTCAGACTAGTAGTGTTTTTATGTTATGATGTTATGCAAATTAAAGCTTCAAAATAGTCTTTTACTAAGTTTATAATTTCGGTGAATCCAATGGTGGAATTGTACATGGGGGATTATTTGCGGGATATATTTTACTTTATTCCCCCAATGGCTGGAAGGCCTTTTTTCATTAGTACAGTGTTTGTGAATAATGGAAGAAATGCATGGTAGATTAAAAGCGAGTTTGAATTACCAGCATTTAATAAACGGTACAACTGTGTACAGCGCTGACACAAAAAACTGGTATAACATAAAAAACTGAAACTTCCTTAAATAATTACCGTGCGGTCGTCATTATATTTCTTTGCCACACATTAGTAATACATACGTTTTGTTATAAATATGTTACGAGGGGTGTTTGAGAAGTCACTGACTTGGCAAGAGATGGCATTCAGATCGCTTGTTTGATATTATTTCTGGCATTTGCCATTCTTTGGATACATACACACTAAGTTTCAAGTAGATTTGTGAAATAATACATGGAAGCGGATAAGTTTGTATATATTTGTTACAATGGAAAAAAGTGAATTCCGTTGTTGATAAATCACTACTTTTTACGTGGAAAAATCATTCAGGAAACTCAAGCAAAGCTAAAATAGTTCTAAAGTAACTCTGTGTTCACTGATTTTCAGTGTGGTCGAACGAGCACGAATGATGCTAAGCACCCGGGACGTCCAAATGAAGAGGTGGACGACCGCTGAGTGAAGATACGCGAGATAGCCAAGATGGTAAACATCTCTGACGAACATGTGTTTCACATTCTGCACAAACATTTGCACTTACACATATTTCATATTAAATGCCAATAAATGTCTTATTCAAAATGCCATCCCTTCGCCTCTACACAGACCTTTAAACGTGACGTACAATTATCAATGGCAGTACGCACGATAACCATTGGAAAAATAGCCCCTGTTTTCTTCAACGATTGCTTTACACTCTCCAAATTTGGATGTAGTCTGCTGCAGGCCATGTCCTCAGTGACCACAATTTGTAGTCCAGCGGCTTTAAATCTGGGCTTCACACGGCCAATCTTCAGCTCTAATGAACTCCGGTATGTGAGTTTCCTGCCACTGCTGTGTAGACTTGCCTTGTGAGATGGAACAGAATCTTGCGGGAAGATCCAATGACCAGAATTATGCATGGTCGCATTAAGAAGCTTGACGACCTTGTCCAAAATGTCATCTTGTTATGATTTTGCACTTGTTTTCACGCCCTGAGCACAAAAATGTAGCTCAGTAACCTCTTCACACTAGAAACCCCACCAAACCGTCACAGATACTGGATGATGACCTCTCTGAACTCTGTGAATGACTTGAGCCGCCTCTTGAAAGCTATGTGCATACACCCGATCATTTTGTTCGATATTGAAAATTTTTTCATCGGAAGAATTTTGCGGTGCATGTTGTTTGCGAACAGGTGAATCAGCTACTTAGCTCTAGTCTTTCGGATGTCCCTTAGAGATGGAGTAAGCAAGTGGCCAGTGCTTCTTTGGTAAGCCCCCATCTTTAGGTCTGATTTGATAACGCGGGACATTCTCCGTGTCGAAATACCCATCTCCCTGGACATGATTATTTGTTTATCGAGTGAATTTCTTCGAATTCTGTTACTCACGGCTTTAATCACTGCTGTTTGTACAGTTCGCGGGTGACTACTTATTATTATTATTATTAGAATGTAAAGAGCAGAAGCTAAATGTTTGTTATGCTCAAGAGTACAACAAAAATTCAAATGTATTAGTACATATTTAAAATAATATAAAAATAATTAGTTTTATAAATTCAATATGGCGGCTATTCGAGCTTTGAAGGAGTTGATAGACGGTGCTGACACTGCGCTCTCGGGTAAGGCGTTCCATTGGTCGAACACACGATTAGTTAGAAATTTTTGTCGCAGCTGCTTTCCGTACTTGTCGTAGCGGAGTTTCAGAGAGTGGCCTCTAAGTCGTAGGTCGGCGTTGATGGAGTACAGAGGCAAAATTTCCTTAGAAAACTTTCCAGTTGTCGCTCTGTACATCTGAATAAGGTCACCTCGAGCTCTGCGGGCTGCAAAAGAGGGCAGATTTAGCCTCTCAAGCCGCTCTTCGTATGACAGAGCTCTGAGACATCTTGGAAGGCGCGTCTCTGGACTCCTTCCAGTAATATGATGTCGCGTTTAAGGTACGGGAACCAGACTACGAAAGCAAACTCCAGGAGTGGGCGGACATAAGACAGGTACATTTGGCGAAATAAGCATGGGGTTAGGTCAGGAAATGATTTCTTAATAATGAAGAGGGATTTATTTCCTCTTCTAACGACGTTGATTACGTGTGTTGACCATTCTAAGGTAGGTGCGATTGTAATACCCAGGTCAACCGAAGATTCGGTGTGTTTCAGAGCGATGATACACTTGTTTGCAAATCTTCTGTACCTTGAGTATCCTTGAACCGATTAATAGTGAGATACACAAACTGATGATTAACACTCAAAGATTTTTTTTTTTATATTAAATATGTCTCTCTGCGATACGATTTTCTTTACCACCCCACTCCTGCTTAACGTTCAGTGATTAACTGATTATAACAATACCACGTAAGAGTGGAGATTACAAAAAAAATCCAGGTATTTCCCCGAATTGTTACCGAACGCTAACATATATAAGGGAGATATTGTGATCCTACCGATTTTGACATTTCGAGATTTCGATGGATCTTTACGAATTGCGGTTCCTAAATAACGTTTTGACTGTTTTTAGCATGATATCTGTTGGTCTGTCTGTCCGTCCGTCCGTATGTCTGTCTGTGTACACGTGCAGAGCAAATTCGGCTAAAAGTATTTTTATGAAACTTCACATTTAAGCTTTTGACATCAATGGCACAAGTTGATCAACTTTTGGTAAAAATCGGTTGGCTAGATATGGGAGTTAACTCGAGTCGATTTTAATATTTTCGATAGTCGATTGCGAATATTTAGCAGCAGAAAAATATTTCGAAAAAAATTATTTAACAAAAGTTGCTATAAATGCAATAACTAACTTTTATTTGAGACATATAATGGATAATACGAAAAATTTTTGAAAAATGTTGCGAATTTTTTTCGATGTATTTATTTTTTCGTACTTATATGTAACTTTTCCATGGTCATGATAAATAATATCTCTGTTAGAAAATATTAGGCCAAGTTATTTTCACTCTGCTGCTAGAATGTATTTTATACAAGTACTTTATGATGTTGGTCGGTACTGTGGTGGCCACAGCTGATTTTTTAGACTTGATGATTCACCGAATTTGTTTAACAGTATTTATAGCGGGACTATACCCTGTTCAAAATCAATAAATAGTAATAAAATCATGTGAAAGATTAAAGTCGCTACCCTATTGGCTGTCACCTAAATTTAAGTGCTCAACAGCCAACGAACGACGAGAATTCGACAAAATTATCACGTGAACATTGCATGATTACTATTTCTTGATTTTGAACAGAGTATAGGTAAAAATTCCGATGTTGTGAAAAATCTCCCCGAAATATTTTTTCATGAACGCCACTGTCAGTAGCAATTGAGCCACATCAGAGATCAGGGAAGCTTTTTAGTTCAAAATTCGGGACGAGAAGTCATAGACCGTAGGGGGGGTGGAGATAATTCAAATATAATTGTTTAATTCATTTTTTCAATACAAGTTATATACGATAAATAGTTATAATTTGTAATAAATAAAAATTTCCAATCACAGATTATAATTAAGTAATAAACAGATAATTAAAAGAAACATTATTAAAAAAACAGTATTTTTTTAAATGAATTCAAAATTTATTCTTTAAAATTACTCAGTAGAAATCTTTTTATATTTTTCCAAATTATGGATCCTTTTGAGGTGGTCTTTTTTGCTTTGAAGCATATTATAAATAATTTTTTCATTATTTATTTTAATCAGTTATATTGCTTTTAATGTGTCTACATCATGGGTGTCAAACTCATATCAGCCCCGGGCCATTTTTCTAACAAATAAAATTCACGCGGGCCGCACGATACGTATTTATATTATTACTCATTCTGTTTTTCATTTTCCACCATTTTTCTGAATATTTATTTGAAGGAAGTTAAGAAATAACAATTAAATTTTGCCAAAATATTTCCTTTATCGAACAACAAAGTTCAGCGTATTGGTAATGTAAACTGCAGTTACACCTATAGAAAAGTGCTATTTGATAGCTCTGCTTACGAGTATATTATATGGAATCATGGGGAATTACCGATCTACCGACTATCGCATGGCCTTGGCTAACTGCAACAGTTACTGCCTGACTATTGGTTTTCCGCCCTTTGCCAAAGTCTTGACGCCGCGGCCCGAACATAATCTGTCACGAGGTGTTTCCGCTAAAATAAATTTTTATAATGTATAAGACATATATTATAAAAATTTATTATAGTATAAGAAGTCGCTGCGGGCCGCAAAAATACAACAATTGGGCCTCATGCGGCCCGCGAAACGCCAGTTTGACACCCTTGGTCTACATCAAGTTGAGTCTTGTCAAAAGCTGTTCATCAAGGAAAATACCCTTTCGGTAGATTTTATTTAGTTCAAGTTTTGTAAAAATAATTTTAGTTGAAATATATTAAAAATAAATATTGAAAATAAGTACAGTTCTAAAATTCGGGACAAATATTACCTCTGAAAAAATTCGGGACGCAAGGCGGAAATTTGGGACTGTCCCGGCCAATTAGGGCCGTATGGTCACCTTATCTATACACGTGACTACATTCCTAGCCCAGGCGATCTATAGCCATGGAAGCTACAACAGTTCGAGTGACCTCACAAAACACAATAATAATCGTACATATATAATTAGCTAGTGTGTGTTTGTGATCTGGGTAACACTGTGACGTCATTTTTCCTAAGGTTCTCGTGATTGGCTAACTGGGGACTCTTTAGGTCTCTTGATTGACAGGTATTGTGCAGATTTGTTCTGTAAGAATCTACGAAAATAATAACATATAGAAATGTGTAGGATTTCGTAGGCATAAACAAGAAACTCTAGATACTCCTATGTCCTTTGACTGATATCAACAATATTTTGCAGTTTTATTCTCTGAGAAACTGCGAATAAAATAACATATAGAAATGTCTAGGATTTCGTAGGCATAAACAAGAAACTCTAGACACTCCTATATCCTATGATCGATATGAAAAATATTTTGCAGATTTATTTTCTAAGAATTTGCGGATAAAATATCATATAGAAATTTCTAGGATTTCTTAGGCATAAACAAGAAACTATAGACATTCCTATATCCTTTGACTGATATCAACAATATTTTGCAGATTTAATCTCTAAGAATCTACGAATATAATTACATACAGAAATGTCTAGGGTTTTGTAAGCATAAACAAGAAACTCTAAACACTCCTATATCCTACTGTCGATATGAAAAATATTTTGCAGATTTAACCTCTAAGAATCTGCGGATAAAAAAACCTATAGAAATGTTTAGAGTTTCGTAGACATAAACAAGAAACTGCAGACACTTCTATATCCTTTGGGTGATATTAAAAATAATGTGCAGATTTATTATTTAAAAATCTGCGGATAAAACAATTTGTAGAAATGTCTAGGGTTTCGTGGGCATAAACAAAAAATCCTAAGATACTCCTATATCCTTTGGCCGATATGAACAGTATTTTGCAGATTTATTCTCTAAGTATCTACAAATATAATAACATACAGAAATTTCTACGGTTTCGCAGGCATCAACAAGAAATTCTAGGCAATCCTATATCCTTTGATCGATATATACAATATTTTGCAGATTTATTTTCTAGGAATCTACGAATATAATTATATACATAAATGTCTAGGGTTTCGTAGGCATAAACACGATATTCCTATATCCTTTAACCGATATGAACAATATTTTGCAGATTTATTCTCTAAGAATCTTCGAATATAATTATATATAGAAATGTTTAAGGTTTCGTAGGCATAAACCAGAAACTCTAGATACTTCTATATGCTTTGGCCGACATCAACAATATTTTGCAAATTTATTCTCTAAGAAACTGCGGATAAAATTACATATAGAAATGTTTAGCGTTTCGTAGGCATAAACGAGAAACTTTAGACACGCCTGTATCCTTTAACCGATATGAACAATATTTTGTAGATTTATTTTCTCAGAATTTACGAATTTAATTATATATAGAAATATCTAGGGTTTCGTAGGCATAAAAAAGAAAATTTAGACACTGTTATATCCTTTGACCGATATGAACAATATTTTGCAGATTTATTTTCTAAGAATCTACCAATATAATTACATACAGAAATTCGTAGGCATAAATAAACGTCTCAAATTATTTATAGTTTTACCAATATAAATGTAATGTACTGAGTAAAAATGAATCGTTTTAATCATAAAAAGTATATGAATATCTATATTAGCAAGTATCTGTATTTAGTGTCGGTAAAATTATGACGTCAATTTTTCCTAAGGTTCTCGTGATTGACCGGCGACGAAATTAACATACGTTTAAAAATAAAACCAAATACATATACAAACAATTGAAATTTTTATATTATAAATCCGTCATTGTTGACGGGTAATAACCTAGTATTAATAATAATTATTATTTTCTTTTAAAAAGAAATTAATCTCTACTGGAATGCAAGTATTCTTCAATGTTATTTACTTATAAATGTATTTGTGTGTATTTCTGGCTACAGTGCCGTCACCAAAACTCTTATTTCGCTAAATAATTCATAAATCCCATTAAAACCTTTATCATTCTGTATTAAGAAAGATGTTTTCAACAAAAGAATAA
This sequence comes from Liopterus haemorrhoidalis, assembly GCA_963971575.1. Taxonomy (NCBI): domain Eukaryota; kingdom Metazoa; phylum Arthropoda; class Insecta; order Coleoptera; family Dytiscidae; genus Liopterus; species Liopterus haemorrhoidalis. The sequence continues at coordinate 16,469,815 of OZ020619.1, forward strand.
ATCTCTCAACTTGACAAGTTTTTCTACTTGGGGGAATAAAACTTTGTACTTGTTTTTTAACTAATATTAAAATTGGCAAATCTCTAAGATATACGACTAGAAAAAGGAAAAACAAAATTTGTATTCTTAGATAGTAACTCTCAACACATAGCACAGTTTGTTTAAAATTCATAGATAACGCCAGAATATATGGTGGTTTTTAAAATGTTTGTCCAGGTGCAGTATCATAAAATTTCCCTAATCTACTTAAAAAATCGTAACTAGCTTTAAAGGTGAAAAAGTACCCATCCATTATCACTGCTTCAAGCTGTTCGTTAATAGGATTCTACGCCACAGATTATAGGTGACTGCAGTTTTTGATGTGTTGTTAAGTTCACAGATTTAACCACTACATCAGTTAAGCACTTTTTTCTTAATCCGATATAAATAAAGTTGAAAGCTCTATGTTTATTTTTTAATCATTTTATTACGTGTCTATACATCAATTTCTGTATATTTGTATTATGTGTGTTTCGAATATAAGTTACAAGCAGGGCCGGCGCGAGGGTCTTTGGCGCCCGTAGGCAAGAATTGAGCGCCCCCAGACAGGGCGTAACTAGCTTTTTTCGAGCCCCGGGTAAGATTTTATAAATGTTCCGGAAACAAAATGAGTTCTTACTTCTTAAATATGTGATGACAAAAAAAAGTCCACCCTTCTAAATTTCAAGTGGTGACCAAAAAAATTGATGTGAAGTGTGAATTTTCACACATTTCTGGGTTTTGCAGGTATTTAGTAACTGAACGATGATTATTTGGGATGCCAAACAAATTTTATGTCAAAATATTTTCTTATGAATTTTAATTCGAATGCCTAATACCATTATTTAAGTTTCTAAATATATGCAGTATTTTTTTTATATAGCAAAGTTCATTAATATTTTGAAAATTGCACCTATGGCTTCCATTGGTTGTTTACATCATAAGTACCGCTCTTTGATTTCGTCAAACATAGAATTAAATTATAATTTCAACACTTTCCACTGGTTATTAAATTTACGCTTTTAAAAATTAAATGCAACATTTACCAAATATAACTAGAATTTTAACAAAATAATTTAAACAAAATAAAAATGCAAAAAAAAAATCAAAAAATAAAATCAACAGGATTCGAACCCTAGTTTGCAAGTTAAGTTATATTATTAAGCGTACGACAAATCCAACCACGCCACGAGAGCTACTGATTTGGAATGTTACACAACGTATTAAATAGTTAACTTATTTTAGTTAAAAACACAAAAAATGCGTTATTTTCCGAAAACATGATCTGATCAAAAATTCCTGTTGTACTATTCCGGTTCACACCCATGTTCATTACTTAGAATTTTTTTTCAGATTTTTAGTTTAAACCATCTGGGCTACAGGGTGCGGGACAAAAATTTTTTTGCACAATTTTGGCAAAAATCGCATCAAAATAATTTATTTTGCAAAAATTAAATTTTGATCGTTAATCCACGTACTAAGGGCTTTCATTTGATACCCTACTCAGAATTTAAAAAAAATTTTTTTTTTTTTCTATGAGCACATATTTGTTTATATTTTTAGGGTGGTATGTTTTTTAGATGTTTTAGTATTTTTCCTATGTGCGGGTTAAAGAGTTGTATAAGTATGCCAAATTTCAACTCTCTAGGTTTAGCCGTTTGGCTACAATTTTTACCGAACAAACAGACAGACAGACAGACAGACGACAAAATGACGGTATAAGGGTTTTTTGGTCGTACCTACAAAACCCTAAAAAAGGTTCTCACTTCCGAATTTCGAGTGATAACCTAAAAAAAATGGTTCTCACCTTTAAAATTCAAATGATGACCTAAAAAAAATTGATGTGATGTGTATTTTCATACATTTCAGGATTTCGCAGTTATTTAGTAAGTGAATGATGATTATTTAGGATGCCAGAACAAATTTTGTTATTTTTTTTTTTTTTGGTTATTTTAATTTGAATGCCTAATACCATTATTTAGGTTTCTAAATATGTGCAGTATTTCTTATGGTTCTATTGGTTATTTTAAGTCATAAGCTCTGCCCCTCTGATTTCGTGTACATTGAAACATAGAATTAAATTATAATTTCAACAATTCCCACTGGTTATTAAATTTACGCTTTTAAAAATTATTGAAAAAATTTCATTTAAATTTCCAACATATAGCTAGAATTTTGAACATATAATTTAAACAAAATAAAAATGCAAAAAAAAATGCGGAAAAAATAAAATTTTCTCCAGATGGGAAGCGAACCCTAGCTTGCAACTTAGAAAGCGAGAGAGCTAACCTTTACACTATGACGGTTTCTATGATGTTTTCGGAAAATAACTCATTTTTTGTGTTTTTTTTTTTTTGCTGACGATGAAAAATATATATGTATGCTGATATATATTTCATTTTTCATATGTCTATGTGTATGTGTATGTTTTATATGTCATTTTTTGAATTTTCGTACCGTTCACTGTCGTGTTTTTTTCCTTGAATTCGATCCTGGATTCTGTTTTGATAGAGGATCATAACATATGTTCATTAAAAAAAAACTCGAGATGGCTTTGTAATTTTTGTGAAGGTATGGTTCAAGCAGATGTTAAAAATTGCACTTAAAACATCTCAATTATAAAATGTAAACAAAGATCAAACAACCAAGAATACCAAAATGTGTTAATTTACCAGAGATTTTTTTTAGATTTTAATAAACAAGAGTTAGTATAGGACCATAGTATAGTTTCATCCTCTGTGATGATGGACTGAAGTACTTCCTTCTGGTTATCAAGGAAAAGGTCCGAAAACGACTGGCAGCAGGTCACGCGTTATTGCTTTTGAACTGCGGACAGAAGTCGTCTAACTTAAATGAGTGTCTCCAAGCGACTGACGTAAACTGGCGGAAGAAACTTTTATATTCGTCCTTGCGGCTTTCACATTAAAATTAAAAGACATATTATAATTTTAATACCCATTTAATGCGAAAAAAAAAAAATAAATAAAACTTTTTTCATTTATTTATTTTCCTTTGAATTTTAGAGTATTATTGCTCTTTATTATTTTACTATAGTAACTCACACATACAGAAATCATAGTATCATATTTGGTTTGTGTTCGATAATAATTTTAAAGTTTTAGAATTTTTAGCTATTACTGACATAGTTGTGACGTTGAAATGATGTAACCGTCATGTTTCGGAGACTCGCCTATATCTAAACAAAAGTTTAGGTATAAAAAAAAAAATTAAAAAGGAATAATATGGCAAAAAAGGAGGTTTGGCAAAAAAAAGGAACTACACGCGTTGCGCAATACTTAAATAGATACTTAAAACTAACTTAGAATAGTTACTTACTACAGAGCGATCATCAAATTTAGACCGTTATGCAATACTTGACAAAAACATTTAGTTATAAAACTTATTTCCAAGTACATGTACACATAGGCGTCCATTTTGTTTTTATTACCTTATACGAATTGATTATTAAATGAACACTATTTTTCTCTACACGACAATGAGTTGATTTAAGTTAGCAACACATATTTTCGTTGTTCCTCGGGTACGAGTACGTGCAAACGAAGTAATTTGATTGGTTCTTTGTTAAATTGTGATTTTCAGCTGTGAATTAGAATACAGTTTTGATATTTTCAAACTCATTGTTTACTGTTACGTAACGGACAAGAAATAATGATCGCACGGTATTATACAGTTGTTATATATGAGTTGTATGCCATATGAGTTGAGTTTGTTTCGTTAAGTTACTTCGTTCAAATTCCGTAACGGATTATGTAATTCAATCTTTTTTCCCGGACATTTTTAAAATGACCTGATCGAAGAGCAGCGTGTCTGTGTGAAATTTTGTTTCAAACTTTGATATACGGCGACAGAAACGCTTAAACTTTTATAAACGGCTTTTGTAGAAAACAGTGTATTTTAATTCAGAGTTTTAAATATGGTAGAAATTCAATTAAAGATGTCACATTAGGTAGACCAGTGGTTCCCAAACTTTTTTCGGTTCTCGGCGCTGTATGTATCAGATTTTTTCCGCGGCGCCCCAAAACGAAACATTGGTCTAACTCAGTGGTCTTCAAACTTTTTCGAGTCGTGGAACACTTTACAGACTAACAATATTCCGTGGAACAAAAAAAAATAAATAAAATAAATTAACATAAGGTTGATACCTATGCAGGGTGACCAGATTTCAGTTGAGGTAAACCCTAAGACTGAACAAAAAATACAGTATATTTTATTAAATTTTGCTCACTTCCAAAAGTGAAGAGCAAAAAAAAAACAAAAAGGTCTTCTCACCTGCAAAATTCAAGTGATGAGCAAAAAAAGGTCCTGACCTCCAAAATTCAAGTGATGAGCAAAAAAAAGTCCTCACCTCCAAAATCCAAATAATGAGAAAAAAAAAGGTTTTCACCTCTAAAATACGCGAGGGAGAAAAAGTATAAGCCGACGCCCAAGTAATTTGTATTAAGTTTAAGAGTTTAAGAAAAAGCTCGTGAAACCCTTGAGGACCTTGTGTGGAACCCTAGGGTTCCAGAAAACACAGTTTGAATATCGCTAGTCTAACCAACGCAGGTGGAGGAATATTGGAACGTGTTTGGCGCCACAGGGCGCCGCGGCGCACTGTTTGGGAATCGCTGAGGTAGACCTTTCGCTACGGTTACCAGTTCCGCGAAATAATCCTTACCAAGCGGTTACTGACTGTTACAGAGGTTGTAAAAGAATTAGGAATAACATACAAGTCTTATTAAAACATTTTGATTAATGTTTCGGGCATAAATCGTGTCGCTGCAAAGTTTGTGCATCATTTCTTAACAGAAGACCAAACATAGCGGTAATCTTAAACGGCGTCCACACAATGCCTAAAAGTTGGTTCGGCACTGCCGTTCGGTAAATTGGCGTACGTGCAGACTTGTCGGTCGGCCTGTGCCGACAGGCTGACTAGCATGATTGGCATGCCAAATTGAAATCGTCAAGTACCCGTCCTCAACAAATGATGCTAAATCGAACTACGTACTTTACCGGATTTAATTAAATTATCATTGTTTGCACTAGAGCAGTGTTTCCCAACCTTTTTTCATGACGGACCGGTAAGCGACCTAGGAAAAATTCGCGAACCGGCAAGTTTAGAAAGTAATGTGTATCGCAAAAGTTTTATATTTTTTATTGCACTGATTACAAACACACAAAAAAACAACAAATAAAAAATCAAATATAATTAGTAACAAGGAAACAAATTATTACTTAAGCAATTAACAGATTAAGGACCGAGATTTTCATCTCAAAATTAAGTGGTTTATAACTTATTAGGCAAATAGTTGCATAGTACATTTTTTTAGTGAATAAATTTATTGCGAGGTGGATATCTCAGTTCTGAATAAAAATAAAATATGTATCGTCTATATGGACCGGCAAAAATTCTCGCGGACCGGCAAATAATCTCGCGGACCGGCAAAAAAATCTCGCGGACCGGCGGTTGCGAAACACTGCGCTAGAGGGTGGTCGCAGTCGTCCTGTTTTCTGGAACTGTAGATATAGGGACCAAAATAAGCTACAGATGTCATGATCATGGAATTCGCGCTTTTCAAATTCTGAATGCTCCCACACATGTGTACTCGAGATTTAATTGGTCTACATCTAAAATTTTCACAGGTGATTAAACTTATATTTATGGTTATTACGTGGAAATAAAATGTCCTCGCAATGGAAAACACAGAGTTATGAATGATGAAAATTTGACAAGACAATTCGAATGCGAAATCTATATTATCATATCCTCTGATTCTCAAGGGATTATTCACGGTGATTGGGTACCGAATGGTGAAACAATTTGGTAATTTTGGAAACAAATGAAAACATAATTTACTATGGAAAATATTAGAGCAAAAAGGAATCAACAAAAAAATAATAAGAATAAATAAAAACATTTATGAAATCATAGTGATACACAACAACAAATAATCTAATGCTTTTAAGACGATAGAAGGGCTAAGACAGGGAGGAGGATTAAGCCCCACATTATTTATTACATTCTGGGATGACATCTTAAAAAAATGCAAAAACGAAGTATCGAAATTACAAATCGGATACAGAAATATGCATATTATAGAAATATCAGAAGGAGTGTTTGCTGATGACATTGTAATCATAGCCAAAGGAAGTAACGAACTGCAAGAAAATCTAAAAAAATGGAACAAAGTATGTAAAGAATATGGCATGAAAATAAATAAGAACAAAACCAAAGTCATGATTATAGGAGAACAAGAAAACTTGAATATAAACATAGAGAACGTCAATATAGAACAAGTAGATAGTTTAAAATATCTGAAAACTAATACTGAACCAAATGGAAAGCAAGACATGGAAATTAATACAAGAATTGAGAAAACGATGAAACTTTATTACGACATACAAAACACGATTATCAATAACAAGGAAATAACGAAAATAACTAAAATGAATGTTTAGAAATCGATATATATATATAGACCGATCCTGACTTTCGGATGTGAATCTTGGAACTTATCGACAAGAGAGAAGAGTAAAATTCAAGCGATAGAAATGAAGTATCTAAGAAGAGTAAAAGGTATAACTAAAAGAGACAAAATACGCAACATTGACATAAGAAATGAGCTACAAATAGAACCAGTACACAAGTTTATCGAAAAGAGACAACTGAGTTGGTGGGGACATATACAGAGGATGCAGAACACAAGACAGGTAAAAGCAGTATGGGAGGCCAAAACACAAGTAAAGAAAAAAAAAAGGAAGACCACGTCGTACATAGGATAAAACTATAAAGAACATACTAAGAACAAGACGAAAAACGATTAACGAAGCGAAAAGGCTAGCAACGAACAGAAAGGAATGGGCCAAATTTGTACATAAAGAAATGCCAGTACAAGAAAATTAATATGGAAGATAAAAGTGCCGAATAACCTACACCACTCCGTGGTAGATGTTTAGCTATATATACTTATAAACTGATTTAATCGACGACAAAAAATAACAAAAATACAAAAACTACATGATAAAAGATGGACGTTATAAAGACTACTATTTACATGTTTTTACTCTAATAAAGACTATTCTAATTTAAGCTAATATCGCAAAACTAGGTGTGGCAGCATCTACTTATCTCTAATGGCCGGTTGCTAAAGCAAGAATTATCCCTAACTCAAGTTAAAAGCATTTGTTTTTGCATGTTGTAACATAAAAAAACAAATGATTTTAACTTGAATTAGAGAAAACTCTTACGTTAGCAACCCGACATAAGTAGCTTAGCTCTACAACCACCACAACAGATGTCAGTGGGGGTAGGAACGCCAAGTGCTAATAATACATTTTTATTTTGGGTTCTGAAACAATTAAGTACTTAAGCCGTGAAATTGTTACGAGCAAAAATTTGATATTTCTTTATTTTTATAAAGATTAGGTAACCAGTCAGTCAGAACAGTGATTCGGTTGGTCTAATTGTGAAATAAACCGCGTTGGCTACGACTTGTTTACTTGCGACTCAGTTACCTGGAAAAAGGCAAAATATACAAATTAAAAAAAATAAGAAAGCTGTGATACATTTGATTCCTTCTGAAAATTTTGGTTAATGACAGAAACAAATCTATTCTATATCAACAATTATAAAGAAAGTGATTGTGAGATAATTTGTATATTTGTCGACCTTTTAAAAAAAAGGATTTGAATATTGCTGAGATATAAGACTGGGCGTCTATACGATTAAATTCGGATCGAAATCATTATTCAGAATTTCAAACTTTCACAGCCGCATTCCAGCTTAGGTAAATTTTACTTGTATATGTTTCTTTCTTTATTGTAACTGATGTCTATAATGCAGGGACTTGTTGTAAAAGGCAAATTTCACTTTTAGGCTCTCTTTTAGACCTTTTGTCTTTAACAACGTGAAGTAGTCGATACAAATCGGTGTTCGGCGGAGATCAGGAGCACCCGAGCTGAGGGAGGGGCCTACAAATACAAGGAAGCCTCATCTTGGTCTACCGTCTCGCTGCTGGTCACAGATAAGCTTAAATAGAAATTTAATAGCATTGTGATATAAATTTATTTATTGTTATAATATTTATTCTAAATTGTTCATTTTTCATTCATTGTTAAAATTATTAGTTAGTTTGGTCATGTATACTCTAAATTATTCTAGAATACGGGTTTGGAATTCCATTGTCGTAATTTTAGAAGTATTAGATTTAATAGATACGTTTAAATAGTATCAGAATTTCTTTAAGATTCGCATTTTTTGTATATAACTTACATTTGTATTTAATTATTAATATATATTTATTTATCAACTGCGGTAGTCTAGCATGTAATAATATAGTCTGGTGACCGTCAGTAAGTATAATATTTTATATCTTTCCAGCCGGTAAAAAGGATTTACTGATCGGTCCTTATTAGTCTTTTTTATTAAACCAGTTGGCGCCCTTCAAAATTTTACCAGAACATTATTTATTATTTTGTTTCTATTGTTTTAACCGCACGACCATTCTCGGCTGTCGAAAAGCTAGTCGCTGGAGGAACGATTGGACAGTCAAATAGGCCAAAATCGAATTATTGGTCACAAAATTACGCAAGGAAGAAATATCATGACAAAGCACCAGTTCATACATTCCTTATTATTCGATAGTTTTTGGTAAAGAACACATTCACTATCATTCCTCATTCACCATATTCACATGACTTGCCTCCGTAAGACTTTTTTTTCTACCCAAAACTGAAGAGTTCATTCTAAACGTGTTCTTTTTAAACGATTTCAAAAGATGTATTCAAAATGTGTTTCCAGCAGTGTAAAAGAAGCTGTAGGGGATATATATGTAGGGATTGTAAATTTACTGACTTTTTCAATTTTCAAAATCTTAATGAACCTTGCTATATAAAAAAAATACTGCACATATTTAGAACCCTAAATAATGGTATTAGGCATTCGAATTAAAATTAACAAAAAACATAAAATTTGTTTTGGAATCCCAAATAATCATCATTCACTAACTAAACACCTGCTAAACCCTGAAATGGGTGAAAATTCACACTTCCCATCAATTTTTTTATTAAACCTCCTATATTATAATCCAACTAATGCATTATTAAATCAAAAGTAAGCTAAACTTACTTTCGTTATTATTCCGAATGATAAACTTAAACGACGTACGTACATAAAATAATTATATACAAATATAAAAATGCAATGGGAGCATAAAGCGTAAAAATTTATTTCACAAAAAAAAAAAAAAAAACTTATACGTATTAAAGAAGGTAGAGAAAGTTGTCAAATATTCAAGATTTTCACATGCATAAGAGCCATGTTTGCATAGCTCGTAGATTGCTTGACTGATGCTTTGAAGCGGAGGGCGGATTCAAACGGATGTGGGACGGCGGAAGCTGGAAATACGTGTTGTTTGGACAGCAGACAACACACATAAGAGAGGATTGTTCCTGGATATAAAATGCACCAAATATTTCCATAGATGTCAGCATTGTCAGCTCTACAAATTCTCGTGCCACCAGAGGCGTATCAATTTATATTCGAAAAATTCTGAAAATATGAATTGTTAATCGTAAATCTTAACTTATTTTCAAGATATATTAGTTTGTTTTCTTCGTTTTCAGGTCGGCGAACTTAACGGAGCCATAGTCATAGAAAAAGAATTATTTTATGCCTGTTATTTAGTGTCCTTAAGGAATTTTTATTAAAAATGTTTAAGTAATATTTTAATATTTCTACACAAAACAATATAAAGATTATTTGAAACCCACAAATATATTTAAACAATTACAGAAAAGTGTTGTCATTCGACGGAGTAAAAATAATCACTAGATTAAAAAGAAACTCTCGGTCCAAAATTAGAACAGTGGTGGCGTTTATTGATAAGTCATATACCTAGCTTTCTTTCTAAATATAATAAAATGTCAAGTAAATGTCCAGTTAGGCAAAGGAAATAAACTTATTTAAAAAAGAAACTACAAATATCTGTAAAACAAGTATAAAGGATAGCGAATTTTTAAGCCATCTTCGTCACAGATTGCAGAAACAGAAATTAATATGGCGCTACTGCTCATGTTAAACAGCAACTTATGTTATTCATATTTAATAAATACAGGAAAAAAAATTATAATAGTAATGCTAAAAAATTGAGTTGCGTTAATTAATTGGCAAGCACTCCACGAAACTTCTTTAAAAACTAAATTTTTTGTAAAAAAAGATTCCGACTACTCTAGGGGTTTCCCATTAGTACTCAAATTGGTTTGCCCTTCACCTTAATGTCCGCTGCACGGCGTACCCGTGAAAAGGCTACGTAGAGCTGCCCATGGCTGAACACTGCATTGGGCAGGTAAACTCCCACCTTTTTCAGGGTTTGACCTTGCGATTTCTTAATCGTGTTAGAAAATGCTAGTTTAACTGGAAACTGTCTTCGGCGTAAGATGAGGGGCAAGTCGGGATCGGTGGGAGCTAAATCAATCCTAGGAATGAAAGCTGGATTGCCTTGGGAATATCCAGTTATAACAGTGACAGTTATTAGATTTTTAAACAATTTTGCCACCACCAGGTGTGTGCCATTACATAAACCCGTTTTTGTGTTGAGGTTTCGTAACAACATATATATTGCCCCTTCTTTTAAGTTTAATTTGTGAGGTGACATCCCTGAGGGAGTAGGACTATTCAAAAATTCTATTGCATAGTTTTCTGTTCCTGAAGCGTCCTCGATTGAATTGATGCTAAGATATGTGTTGCAGACTCGCCTTTCAAAAGGTTCAGAACCTTTTCGTTGATGCTTTAGCATCGTCATTTCGGGGGCAAAGGATGACTGTATTGGAATAGTTAAGGACATCGCTGACAGACAAACTGCTTCCAAATGTAGCCGTAACTATTGATTCATTGATTGACACGTGGGGCTCATAAGCGGGTGTCTACTCTGCCTATTAGGTAATCTGGCACTGGTGAAAAACTACTGGTACTGGAAGTTTTATATAGCAAGTAGTTTACAAATTTGTTAAAAATATAACTATTTTAGATTGTAGGAACTGAATTCCAGGTATAAGACTTGTTGCTCTGAGGAAAAAATGGCGAAAAACGAACAGGTTATGTCTAACTCAGAAATACTTATCAGTCTATTGCATAGGATTGTTATTACAGATGATAGACAATAAATACATAGAAAACACGATAAAAGAATATCAAAATGTTAAAATACTTCCTTTGAACACTAAAATACCTTAGTTTTAAATAACTTAATTGCAAGCTAACTGATAACCAAAACACTACAGGCTACTGTCTTACAAAATGGATACGTAGTTCGCTAGGAAAGTTTTGAGATACGGCTGCACAAATAAACATAGAACGTTTATTCTTGCATCATTTAATAGACCATTCAAAACATAATAGATGCACTGATAAATACATTTTATGAAGTCAATCTATTGTTTGCAGTACAAGTGTAAACTTATTAATATGATTGAGTTAACGCGACGAGATCATTGAGCAATAATTTTGTACTCCGAGATTTTTACTATTTTTTCTGAGAATTGTCCAAGTCGGAGCACAGTGTTTCGCTGGTAAAAACAATTTGAAAGAGAAATTTTCAACCTAGATGATAATCTTCGGCCAGTAAGGCCTCGTGAAACAGTTACTCCTGTGAATATTGCTGCGGTTAAAAACTTGTTCTATGAAAATAGGTGAATTACATACAAGCAGATAGAGCAGTCTTTGCACATTAATGCACTCAATGCTATGCGTTCAATTTTTCGTGACCATCTGGAAGTAAAGAAAGTTTGCACGCTATGGATACTTCACAACTTGATTGATGCACAAACAGCAATAAGAGTTTAATGATTCCGAAAAATGTTCAAATATTTTGAAATGGGGCATTCGAAATACGTAAACTCTATTGTGACAGGGGACGAAACATGGCTTTATAATGATGATGTGCAAAGTCAAGAAACAAGATATGGCTCTTTGAAAATTGTCACGATGCACCATAGTGACTCGCTGGAAAGCATGTATTTCCCGAGTCCGGCATGGTCTAGCGGCTAGCCAACTGGCATCCCACGCCGGGGTTGAGGGTTCGCTTCCAGGCCAGGGGGAGCAATTTTTTTTTTTTTTAAATTTTTTTGATAAAATAATGGCTTATTGTTTATTAAAATTTAATATAAATAATTCATATTTATAACTGTTTATTTACTATTGTAGTCAGCCTAGTCAGACGTAACACTTTACATCACCGTGAGGGTATCGAGGAAAATTTTATTTTGTTGAAAATAATGTGTTTATTTCGTTTGTTTTTGTGAAGCGTTGTGTCTGACGAAGCTGAGATTCTTCCAGCCTAGTCAGACGTAACACTTACATCGCCAGGAGATTCCAAAATCATATCTTCCTCTTTTGAATATTTCGGGGTAGGGAATTGGTTTGTTTTTTCTTTTCTTTCACTAGCCGATGTCGACCAACGAGGACGCCTGGACCGAAGACCAGCTGCTACTTATGTAATATTATTTTTGTATACAAGCCAAGTATCATAATAAATCCAGGTTAAAAGTTTATTTTGTTTCCTTTTGTGTGTGCTTGCGTGAGAGCGTGTGTGTGTTGTGTTGAGACCCTGACCTCGCTCCACTGAGAAATCCGAACAATCGGTTGGAGCCCGAATAACCAAGAGTACGAGTACAGGTAAGCATAATTTGGAACCGAAATCAGGATGTAAAAGGGTACGTCAGAACGTCGCAAGACGAAGAAACTGCAACCACGGTAAAACAATGAAGAACTGTGGAAAAGAAAATGATGGTCGTATTCTTCGGTAAGCGAGAGATTATTACGAGAATGGTTCTAGAAGAGTAAATAACAGTTACAGCTAAGTGATACATTGAGTTTAGTTTGTTTCAGTTGATTCAGTCTCTCCAAAAGTTACGGCCACTTTCACGCACTGACACTTGGCGCTTGCATGAAGATAAATCACCCGCGCATCGACCTCAATTAACTAAAGAATTTTTGAATAATTCTGGACTAAAAGTTTTAGAACATCCTTCGTATAGTCCATATCTTGTTCCTTGTGATTTTGGACTCTTCCCTTTCAACAAGGATAAGCTTAAAGGCTGCCATTTCAAGAGCTATGATGAGCTTCTAGCAGCCTAGAACCAAACCTATGCAGAAGTTCCAACTGAAAACTGGGAAGACATTTTTAAGCCGTAGTTTATACGTATGAGGAAGTATATTGAATGTGATGGGATGTACTTTGACAAAGTTTAAAAAGTAAGCCCTATCTCAAAACTTTCTTCGCGCCCTACGTACACTACATATACCGCACATAGGTTGCTAAATGATAGAGTAGAACAGAAACATAAGAGCTCTTCCTACAAGCTCCTCTCCTACCGTTAACATAACCTACTCTATGTCGTTCTGGTAGCAAGACTCAATCAAAGCTCAATCATTTAGAATTTTTATAATTAGAGGTTATTTAACACTTAATTTTCATCATGTCTAGACTATTTTTTTCTATTGCTTTATATCGGATGACCATTTTATGTCAAGAATATTTTAAGCTAGCTATGAAATATAAGTATCAATGAAAAATCTCTATTTCCCGAATCTAAATAATTCATCAAGTTAAATACTCAATTTTAGACAAAAAAGAAGTTAATTAAATTATAAAATTATGAAACAGCAATTGAAATATAAAATTTTGGAACTTGTTCTAAGGATTGTACGAAGTTTAATCAAACAATTCGCGGACTAGCGTCATAAAACTTTATTAATAAGAAATTATTTTACATTTAAATTATTACCTTCGAAATACTGCGCATCTGTGGCTATACATCGGTGCCTGCGTTTTTTCCACTCCTGAAGATCCCTTTTTTTCATGACATACGCCCACGGGTTCAATTCCTGAAACCATGCGTAACTTTTCGTGTGCGACCAAATTCGCATAGTCACTTTTGTACGCTAACACTTCTCTGCGTTAAGCGGTATTCTTGAAAGATACGTGGAACAAGCAAAGTATGTCCAGATATTTTCGAACGGCAAGTGTAACCGTAATATACATGGCGACCTTACAACCAATAGCAAAGCGTCACGTGATGTATGTAAAAAGAGAGAAATGATACAAATGTAAAGAAGGAAATATCAAAAATTTAAAAACTCTGATAACAAATAATTAATTATCAGCGTTAATATAATAATTTATTCGTATTTAATAATTTTAAATTACAATAAATTTGTTAGTATTAGTTTAAGATTTTTTCCATCGTGCCTATTTTAAGTGCAAAGACCAATTTACGTTACTAAATTTTTTTTGTAATTTCTATAGGTGTTTATTGCTCTGGTAGCTTTCTTGATCTTAATAAGGCGTTCGACTGTGTGTGCCATAAGATTCTAATTAAAAAAAAACTCAATTTTACAAGTTTTCTCCGGATAGAATTAAACTCATCCAGTCATACCTTTTCAACAGAAAACTATTCGTGAATTCTAACAACGTATTTCCAAGATGCTAGAAATTAACCATGGAGTACCTCAGGGGTCAGTCCTGGGTCCGATTTCGTTTCTAATCTACATAAATGATTTGCCTTTTTTTAATACTGACCTGGATGTAATACTATTTGGATGACACTACCGCCCTCCAACGCAACAGTTCTATTACATCACTTATTGATGACCGAAATTTGGCCATGTCTACCTTTCAAAATTGGTTCTTTGCTAATAAGTTGACTATGAACAACAACAAGACTCAGAACATGGTATTCCCGACTAGAAACTTACAGGAGATAAGCAACCCAGTTTTGGTAACATTTCTAGGACTTGTTATTGACTGTAAGCTAATCTGAGACCTCCAAATAAACAAATTAGCCAAGAAACTATGTTCGAATATCTATTGTCTATTTAACCTTAAATGGTGTACATCTCTGGCAGTGATGAAAACCTACTACTTCGCGTCCATCCAATCTCAGTTAACACATGCCCTTTTGATCTGGGGTCACTCTCTTCATACAGGGCGTATATTCTCGCTTCAACGTAGAGCAATTCGTATTTTAGCCAATTTAAGATACAGATCGGACTGTAAACGTAGTTTTATTGAATTAAAAATCTTAACGCTACCTTCCTTATACATCCTTCATTGTACCCTTACGTCCGTGAAAATCTTAGTGAGTTCTCACCTCATTCCTCGGTCCATAGTCACGACCGAGAAATAAGAACGATATTCGTCCTACCTGTACTAGACTGGACAGGTCTAGATATAGTGAAAATTACTTTGCAATTAAATTTTTTAATGTTCTTCCAACACACATCAAGAATTTAAAACTCTCCAATTTTAAAAAAGTAACCAAGACTTATTTTACTCCCAAAACAATTTACTCCACTGATGAATATCTTGCAAATGACTAGTGATTTGAATGAGATTCGGTACCCGAATTAGTCTCATGTTTGACGCCTTTAAATTTTAAAAGTCTATATATATTTATGTAAATTTCATATTGTAATATTGACGAGTGTACAAATGTTAAAATTTTTTTGAACATAATAAATATTATTATTATTATTATTATTATATTCAAGATATTCTTATTCTACATTGTGTTTAGATTTTAAATTATTTTATAGTTTATTAAATAAGTCATAGTTTTTAAATCTTTATTTTGCTATTTACTAACCTATATAATCAAAATAACAAATGCTATGAGAGTAAATAAATAAATATTTTTTGTTTTATTTATTTATTTATTGTATAAACTAAATTAAACCTTCAATGGTTGTACAATTGCTTGTAATTGTAACGCCACTTGTTTGGGAAGTTTAAACAATTATATAAATATTTATTTATTGAATAAACACATCTACATATTTCTTTCAAATACTCTTCTCCCTAAAAATATGACTTTTGGTTTACTTTGTTACATTAATTAAATGTAAATAAATTAGACGTGCTAAATCTACCATTATTATATAAAAAAATTATTAGTTTTATTAACATTTTTCATATTCCGTTTTTTTTTTTTTTTTTTGTATAGAAGTCATTTTTGTTGTAACTGTTAAACTCATTTTTGTTATAAAAACTACATTTTCTTTATAGAGGCGTTAAACAAATATGCACACGAAAAACAGTTTCTTCTGCCTATTGGCCACTCGATGTAGATACGCATGAAAAATGCGTATCTAATATAAAATTATTCAATTAGTTAAAAATATTCAAATTATTTAAATATAAAAACTAATCTATTTTAAGATAAACAGCTTCAGAGTTTAGTTGAGTTTTATCGTATATTTTTTTAGTTAAATGTTGAGAGACACGAGTAGAATTAGGGTCGTATATTATATGATTTGTTTAAAAGATTGTCATTGTTTATCTCAAATAACATGGGCAAATGTTTACACAGACGCTGATAGGCGACTATATATTTTCAGTGATATGGACTTCGTAGGTAATTAGAGTCAAAATTAATTATTTGGGGTCATGAATTATTGGGTTGAAATATGAGTCTTCAAGATAAGTTAAAAGGTTTTTGTCGTTAATTGGAGGGCTGATTATTTTTACAACGACAAAAAACGGGGTTCAGAGATTAAATTATTAATTTTAAGAAAAGGGCTGGGAAAATCTTGTGAGAGACGGAGTCATGAGTAAACCGGCACCGTATATGGACGAACGACAGTCGTGAGTAAACCGGCACCGTATACGGACGAACCGAAGTCGGACGAACGTCCTAAGCATTTTGGTTGAGAAACCGGTAGCCTGTAGCATACCAGAAGTAATCTGGGAGTGTTAATGACAGTCTTAAACGAATTGAACGAATCTCGATAACGGGTTAAACACTGTGAGTGTTGTGAGGTGTTTAACGGCTTGTGAGGTGATAACGGTAATTGTGAGGTTTTGTGTTTGAATGTCTCTCATGGGATTTTGTAGCCAGCATTTAATTGAAGTTCTAATGTAATTAATAACTTTCAATTTTTAACTAAACATTAAACGTAGATTAGGTAAAAATCATACTTTAATTCAAACGCTCTTATTCCTGCCCGAAAGAATCTAAGCAGGCGATCGGTGGACCATTTAGGGTTTCAGACTTGTGTGGGAACCTCTGATATATGAAGATGAAATGTCACGGATGGCTGATTAATTTATTTCATTCGTAAACTCTCATGTCTCAACTCTAGGTCTCCCTCACATTATGAGTATCCAGACTTGCGAGCGGATCAAGTCTGGCTCCCTATTAGTCCGCTAGCTAGTTGCTATGGTTCTTGGAAGGATTAAGGGTTGTTCAATTGAACTCAACATTTTAGCTAATCTACTTTAATTATGATACGGTTTAAATATTTACACTAATTACACTAGACTTACAATTATATGACGACGAAATCCAGAACGTACACACAAGACAACACTTTCCACCAAACACTAATTTAACCACTACATGTTTCCAAATATTGTCTCTCCACTTTTTAGCTGGTCACTACACTAACGTTCATACGGAATTACTTGTTTACATTAACTCGACTCGCCCGAACACTCTAAATGTCTCTAACCCATGATTAACAAAATCTCACTCTACTTAAAACTCGACTTAACTTCTTCACTCTTTAGACTCAACTTCTTTAAACATGACTTAACGTTATGATGGTTTAAAATCTACTACCAACATGACTTAACCCTACGACGGTTTAAGCTTAACTACCTTAAAACGCGACTACCCTGAAAAGCTTACATCGCCCAACTGTTAAATATCATTTAAAACCTCGGTCAATCGAGACGACATTTATTATCCATAAATTAAATTGTATAATCTCTCCAGATAAATAACCAACTATAATTTATTTTAAAACAGAGATTAATAGATTTTCCCATGTGATTCTAACACTTCTAATCTAATTTATTAACAGAGTTGTCTTTCAATATTACAATTTACTATTTCCTTTTCATGTTACATTACAAAGTCTCAAGTTACAATAATAAACAAGTATACCTTTATCTTGAATGCCCTTTCTAAGAATTAAATTATTTTTTATCATTTAACATTTTAAATATTTTACTCTAATTGAATGATTAAATTGAATTTATTTATGAAATTTTATTTATGAAATAATACCAAAATTACCTCCCTTATACTTGATACCGCTCGCAAGTGTTGGAATCCACTATGTGGAGGGCCTTTCAAATTAAGTACCATGAAGTACAATGAAATTACTTAAATTCATTTAGCCAACCTTGACGTTTCGACCTATCCTAGAAATGCCCCCACAGCTCCATATTCCCAAATTCAGAATTAAACGTACTCTTTGAAAAGGTTGGGTGAGTCTACGATTACAACGGCTAATATTACTTTATAAAAAATTTATTGCTGTGCTGGGGATTGATTCCACGCTTACAAAGCCAGTGAACGGCAATTCCGCTACTGTTACCGCCTTCAAGATGTCACACTAAAATTCTCAAATCTAACACGAATATTAAGTTTGTTCTCCGCTATGGTTGTTAAAACATGGAAAGCAACCAATGTCATTTCAGAAAAGTGCCAAGTCTACGTGAACAAATGTCTTCGCAAAATAATGCAGCGTAAATAGCAAGATCAATTCCCCAGAGATCCAGGAACCAAAACGTCCAGCGGAGTATCTGTGAAGAAAGAGAACATAAAAGTGCCATGGCCATAATATTGGCCATGTTTTTCACGGAGAGCAAAGGAACATTACGAGAATAATTTTTGAGTGTAATCCGAAGGGGAAAAGTAGAAAGATCCACCCTCTGTTGTCTGAAAAAGAATAGTTCTGCAGAATCTATAATCGTTCGGCAAAACTTGATAACATATTAAGATTAGCGCTCAACAGACTGAGATGGAGAATATATGTTAAAGCTTTATGTTTGAGTGAGGAGATTTAAAAAGATTTATATTTGTTATATATAAAATAGGAGGCTCTATCTGCTTTTTTTTACGTTTCTTACTGAAACTGCTTTTTCACATGTTTCACTTGATTAAAAAACTATATTCACCAATAAAATCGATTTTTTTCTGTCTATCAGCCTACTTGTTTGTCCGAGAACACACAAAAACACCTGGATACATTTTCATGTAATTTGGTGGGATAACAGAGGAAAACAGGTATTCGAATATAGACTATAGCATCTAAAAAATTTTATTCTAGGAGAGATTCAGGTGGACGCCATACACAAAACTTGCAAATTCTCACTTATTATTGATTTAACAGCATTTAACGCATATGACAAAAAATGTTTATGAGTTTTATTAGGGTTTTGTAGGTATGACCAAAAAACCCTTATACCGTCATTTTGTCGTCTGTCTGTCTGTCTGTCTGTCTGTTCGGTAAAAATTGTAGCCAAACGGCTAAACCTAGAGAGTTGAAATTTGGCATGCTTATACAACTCTTTGACCCGCACATAGGAAAAATACTAAAACATCTAAAAATCATATCCCCCTAAAAATATAAACAAATATGTGCTCATCGAAAAAAAAAATATTTTTTTATAATTCTGAGTAAGGTATCAAATGAAAGCCCTTGGTACGTGGATTAACGATCAAATTTTTATTTTTGCAAAATAAATTATTTTGATGCGATTTTTGCCAAAATTGTGCAAAAAATTTTTTGTCCCACACCCTGTAGCCCAGATGGTTTAAACTAAAAATCTGAAAAAATTCTTAGTAATGTACATTGGTGTGAACCGAAATAGTTCAACAGGAATTTTTGATCAGATTAGGTTTTTGGAAAAAAACGCATTTTTTGTGATTTTTTGCTAATAATGTACACAAGTTATAGCTTTGTAACACGCCACACTGTAACGTGTCTGCTGGTCTAGTGGTATATGACGCTGATTTTTCAACCAAGTAACCCGACCCGCAAGGGTTCGAACCCTGTGAAGGAAGACACTATATTTTTTTTTGTTTTTTTTTTAATTTTTAATTATTTTTTCAAAATTCTAGTTATATTTTGGCAAATGTTGCATTTAATTTTTAAAAGCGTAAATTTAATAGCCAGTGGAAATTGTTTAAATTATAATTTAATTCTGTTTCAATGTACACGAAATCAGAGGGGCGGAACTTATAACAACCAATGGAAGCCATAGGCGCAATTTTTAAAATACTTAATGAACCTTGCTATATAAAAAAAAAAAAATACTGCACATATTTAGAAACCTAAATAATGGTATTAGGCGTTCGAATTAAAATTAACAAAAAATATTTTAATATAAAATTTGTTTTCGCATCCAAAATAATCATCATTCACTTACTAAATACCTGCAAAACCCTGAAATGTGTGAAAATTCACACTTCACATAAATTTTTCTTTATTGCTGTGTATATTTTTTCAGTTGGATGAATATGGGATACGAACGATTATTTAACAAGTTTTAAATAATCGTTCAGCAAAATAACTTCTGCAATTTACAATATATAGGCTACAATTTATTATGATTAGTATCCAAATTAATGAAAAATGCATATTCCCATATTATTTTTAGGTTTTCGTAGGCATAATCAAGAAATCCTTATCCCGTCACATGAGTCTGTTCGTTTGGTAGAAATTGTGACCAAGCGGTTGGATTTAGTAAATTGAACATATGTACAAGAAATACGAGGGCTACCTTTTAAGTTTTTACAAAAACTAAGAAAGATAAAAATTTGTTTCGAACAAACAGTTTTATTGCTTTTCAAAATATTCGCCTTTAAGATTTATACACTTTTGCATGCGTTGAAACTAATTCTTGAAATACTTTTTCCACTCTAAAGTTCTCAAATCATGGTTTTCGAAGGCTTCAACTGCTTCTTGATGTGATTTAAATCGCTGTCCACGCATTTTTTATTTGACATTGGGGAACAAAAAAAGTCGTTAGGTGATAAATCAGGAGAATACGGCCAATGAGACATTAATTTGATGTTTTTCTTCTTCAAATATTCAATGGTTTCACGTGCTGTGTGGGAGATTGCATTGTCATGATGAAAATTGCTACGACATTTTTAGTTGTTATTCCTGATTTTGTCGACTTCTGGCACACATATTGTTGTATACTACTCAGCATTAACTGTTCTCTGATTCTCTAAAAGAATGGTTGCGATTTGTCCAGTACAACCGAAGATACAAGCGTTCATTTTCTTGGAAGTGCTTCATAAACGAACAACTTTTGTGGGTTTCGGTTCATCTTGGAAGACCCAAACAGTTGCTTAGTGTTGTTTATTGTTGTTTAAGTTATTAAGTTATTGTTGTTTAGTGTTGTTTGATTGTTGCTTAGTTTCAGGTTATTATAAATAAATCCAAGTTTCAACCTGTAACGATGTTGTATACGTATGTTGCAGTGCTTAGGTTGAATTTTTTAGCATTCCCTTACACCAATCAACACGAGCCTGTTTTTGAGCTTCGGTCAAATAATACGGAATCCATTGGGAATAGATCTTTTTCACAGATAAATGTTCATGCATAATCGAATGTATTGCAGTCTGCGATATGCCAAAGGATGCCTCTATCTCACAGTAAGTAACATGCCGATCTTCTTCAATCATTTTGCGCACAGCATCGATATTTTTTAATCACAACCGATTTTGGTCGCTCTTTACGAGATTCATCACTGACGGACGCACGACCACGACGAAATTCTGCAAACCAATTGTAAACAGTCTTTTCTGATGGTGCTTCATTACCAAAAGTTGAACGAAGCGAATCTATGCATTGTTGTTTAGTTAGGCCTTTACTAAAATCGTAAAAAATCACCCAACGAAAATCTTCACGAGTAATATCCATTTTTTCACAAACTTATTTTTTTAAACGCCCACTGTCAACAAACTACTGGGCCAATTTATAAGCTGCCACTAATTTCCGAAACCTGGTTAAGTGACAGTGTTTTTAATGCAGAGATTAGCAACGGATCTTACAATATATATCGGAAAGATCGCAACTTCCTGGAGTGCAGAGTTTCACGTGGGGGCGGTGTTCTCCTTCTAGTGTCTAGCCAAATAAGTTCTTTTAATGTGCCTCTTGATACTTACAGTAATTTGCTACCTATAAATGTTGATGTTACTTGTGCCAAAATATCTATAAACTCTGTATTTTATTTTGTATTTTGTATTTATATTCCACCAGCCATGCGGCCTAACCAATTCGAAAATATTTTTGGATTTTTTGAATCTTTGCCCTTTTTAAACGATAATAATTTTATTATTATTGGTGACTTTAATATACCCGAGTTAATTTCAAATCAAAATTCAAGAAATTCAAAGCTATTTCGTAACTTTATAACGGTTTTTAGTTTGACGCAATATAATAATGTTATTAATAAAGATAACCATGTTCTTGATTTGGTATTATCAAATGTTGATTGTTTAGTCTCACGCGAAACATTGTTAATATTCAGTAGAGAATATAATTCTCATCCCACTCTCAACATTCTAATGAATACCAGATTAAATGAAAAAAATGAAAAAACTAATACTAAACGTTGTGTTACTTCCCGTATGTTTAACTTTAAAAAAGCTAATTTTATAAAACTTTATAATTTAATTAGTAATTATGATTGGAGTCAGCTTAAATCATTCGACAATGTTGATATTGCAGTTGAATTTTTGTACTCGGCTTTATACAACATTTTTGATAAATGTATCCCTCCTAAACCTAGTTATAACACGACCTTTCCCCCTTGGTTCACTCGTCAAATCAGGTTAGATTTAAGTAAGAAAAATCATTTTTACAAAATGCATAAAAAATATCAAAACAATACATTTTTCTTACAAAAATACAAACAATTTCGTTCCAAACTTAAAACAGATATAAAAATTTCATATAATAACTATATTAAATCCTGTGAATCTTCAATTATATCAGACCCAAAAAAATTTTGGACGTTTGTCAATTCTAAAAAATCAAATTCATCAAACCCCAGCATTATGTCTTTTAATAATGAAAACTTTTCTACTATTCCGAGTATAGCAAATGGATTTGTAAATTTCTTTCAAAGTGTCTTTTCCTCCGTCTGTTCATCACCTTCCTCTACGTATTCTAATAGCAATACTCCTCTTAAGAATGTCTCTAATACTTTAGTCTCTCTATCATATATTTCTACTGATGATATAGAAAACGCTATTAAAAAAACCATGAAAAATAACTTATCATGCGGTCCAGACCTTATCCCAAATTTAATAATCACAGACTGTGCCACACCTTTTTCAGAAGCACTCTTCCACATTTTTAATTTATCTATAAAAACCAGTACTTTTCCTTCTAAATGGAAACTGGGACGTGTCACTCCTATACACAAATCTGGTGATAAAAGTCTTATAAAAAACTATAGACCTGTGACCGTTCTCCCAAATTTTAGTAAAATCTTCGAATCCATTATATATAAAAATATCTACTTCAATATAAAAAATAAACTATCCTTTTCACAACATGACTTTATGCAACACAGATCCACATCGACCAACCTTTGTTATTTCACGCATTACGTTTCGTCTGCTCTGGATAGAAATAATCAGGTAGACGTTGTATATACCGATTTTGCCAAAGCTTTTGATACAATTGATCCCCAAATTATCATTGAAAAACTTAAAATTTTTGGACTGTCACCATCACTGGTAGCGTTATTGTCGTCGTATCTTCTAGATCGCAATCTATCTGTTTCCTATTGTGGTCATACAACCTCACCTTTTAAAGTCACTTCCGGAGTCCCACAAGGATCAAATTTAGGCCCTCTTCTTTTTTTAATATTTATTGATGACATTAATAATGTAATAGTCAGTGAAAGATTAGTTTTTGCCGATGATCTCAAAATTTTCCGCACTATCTCTTCAAATAATGATTGCCACATTCTTCAAAACGACCTGGAAAATATCTCTAATTGGTGCACCTTAAACAAACTTAACCTCAATCTTTCTAAATGCAAAATTCTGACATTTACACGAAAATGTAACCCCACTATTTTCTCCTATTCGATACTCAATCAGTTGCTTACTCGTTGCGAAAGTACCCGGGATCTGGGCATCGAGTTTGATAGTAGACTTACTTTCAACTCGCATATAGATACGATTTGTTCTTCGTCCTATAAAATGCTAGGATTTATTATCAGGAATTCACGCACTTTTTCAAACATAAACGTTATCTTCACACTTTATTATGCATTCATTCGCTCTAAAATTGAATATTGTTCAATAGTATGGGATGCCATTTATGAGATTCAAAAGAATGCCATTGAAAAAGTGCAACATAAATTTTTAAAGTTCATCTACTTTAAAGTTATGGGATCCTACCCCCCTTTCGATCTCTCGTATAGTAACCCTTCTTCATATTTTTTCCACCAAATCTTTAAGTGAGCGTCGTGAGTTAAGCTCCACAAACTATCTTAAAAAATTAGCATCAAATCTAATTGACGATCCACTTTCCTTTCAACAATTAAATTTCCACATCCCATCTTTCCGTACAAGGCATTCCTCACTTTTTTATCTTCCCCAGGCACATACCAATCTATTCCTCAAATCCCCATTGAACAGGATGTGTTCATATTACGAGCAGAATACAAAAATTGAACTGTTCTAATAATTCTAATAATTCTAATAATTTTCATATAAAGTTCTATAAATTTATTCATTTTTGTGTATTATGATTTTTTATGTTTAATAGTTTTTAATTTTTAAGTCTTAATATTGTTAATTATGTTCCTGTCCAATTTTGGCTATGCTGTTGGGACAGATGTATTAAATAAATAAATAAATAAATAAATAAATAAATAAATAAATAAATAACAAATGCCAAATTTTACGAATATAGTCTTGACACATTTCAATATTTCCATCTAGTGGTCGTTTGTAAAAACATAGAAGGTAACGCTCGTACTGAGAATTCAAAATATATCCCGCGAAAAATATAAACATATATATATATATATATATATATATATATATATATATATATATATATATATATATATATATAATAGGTAAATCTTGACGTATGTATTGATTGAGAAGTTTTATTTTACTATATATATATATATATATATATATTTATCGAAGAAAAAATGTTAAAATTTTGAGGGATATCAAATAAAAGTTTTTAATATATGGATAAACAATCACTTTTTTTATCAACAAATAATGAAATTATCATCTCTTTTTGATTTTGATACAGACATCAATATCCAACAGTAGGTTGACACCCCTGCTCATGCAGGGAAGAAGAGAGAATATTTTACATTTTTAAAAATATTTATATCCTAAATAAATAATCTGAAGTTTTTTTGTCATTAACGCTTCTGGGGCCACAAAAATTATGTTGTGAGCCTTATGCGGCCCGCGAGACGCCATTTTGCCCTCCATTTTAGAGATAACATCATATATGCCCCCTTACCATGAGTCCTGTATACGCCACTGACTGCAACCAATATTCTTGAAATATGTAAATAAAAAAGTTGTTTTCGAATGAAGAAATGATTATTTTCTGCTCAATCTAGTTTTAAACCGACAAATATATGGGGAGCCGTGGGGATCGCTAATATAGTAATAGTCAGTTTAGAAATGATGATTTATGACAAATTTATAATAAAATGATGCCTTAGTAGATTTTCTACTAAATCTGGTAGAATGAGATGTTGATCTAGTGACTGAAATTTGAATCTAGTAGATAAGTAGAAAGTTTGATAGATTAAATATATTCTGTCCAAAACCCTTTAATTTTTTCTCATCACTGGATAAATAAGGAAGACTCACAAGTAAGATGGACCCAGTCATTCTTTTTACCGCTGCCACATAAAAAATGGCCACCACAGGACCGACCGCCATCACAAATTATTTGTATAAAATACATTCTAGTCCGTTCAAAGGTGAGAATGCAGTATTTCTCTTATGGAAAATGAGAGCGGTGTTGCCAAATATTGTCAAAGTGTCAAATGTGTGAATTATAATAATATGAAAAACTCGTATGGTTTACAAAAATCAACTCTTATAAATCTCAAAATAACACTCAAGAAAAACAAATTTCCATTTGTAGAATACTGCGTCTTCACAGGTCAGCGCGTTTTAAAGCTGGCAACGTCGGCAAGCAAGAAAAGGATAGCGTCATTGTGTAAACCCATTAGTGAGTATGAAAAAGAACTACTCCATATGTCCTGTACTGCATACTCACCTTTGAACGGACTATAGCAGCAGAGTAGTTATTATTGTAAAAGACAATAACGTATTATATTACGTTGACAATTTCATTATGTGTATTTATAATTTACGATAACAATGGAAACGTACCTGCATACATAAAAAAAATCTCAAATAAAAGTGGTTAGTAATTGATTTATAGCAACTCTTGTTAAATAATTTTTTTCCTAATATTTCTCTGTTGTGAAATATTCGCAAAAATCTTAAAACCGACACGGTAAAAATCAGCTGTTGCCAATTTTATGTCATTTGATTCATGTGATTTCGATCCGTCTTCCTTTGTTTTTTGATTATCCCTTCGATATACCTTTCTTTTTTTTGTCATTACTTTTGTCCGTCTTAACTAGAATTCTAATAGATTTTCATGGCACTTTTGGTGGAAAATGAATCCCTGCTATTGGCAACACTGAAAAAGATTTCAACGCCTAGGTGTCGCATACAGGAAGAGAAGGTAAGTTTTCTATTTCTAGACCTCCGGTACAATATATATGACCGCCACGTAGTCACCATAACGATTTGACAGTCTATATTATCAGTATATAAACAGGTACTCATATCTATATCTATAATGTAATAGCCCAACGTGTGTCCCTGGGTGAGTGCCTGTCGTCCAATTAGTTAGTATAATTATATGACGGCAATGCTTACGACAAATTTGAAGCGAGATTCTGAAATGTAACGAAATATTCCGAAGCATTCCGAAGTGTCTCTAACTTGACTAAAAATATTTTGGTATTTTTCAGCGGCAGGTATATATTTTACAGATGTATTCTCTAAAAATCTACGAATTTAATTACATATAGAAATGTCTAGGATTTCGTAGGCATAAACAAGAATCTCTAGACACTCTTATATGCTTTGACCGATATGCACAATATTTTGCAGATTTATTCTCTAAGGATCTACAAATATAAGACATTTAGAAATGTCTAAGATTTCGTAGGCATAAACAAGAAACTCTAGATATTCCTATATGCTTTGACCGATATGAACAATATTTTTCAGATTTATGCCCTAGGAATCTGCGAATATAATTACATATAGAAATGTGTAAGGTTTCGTAAGCATAAACAAGAAACTCTAGACATTCCTATATACTAAGACCGATATGAACAATATTTTACAGATATATTCTCTAAAAATCTACAAATTTAATTACATATAGAAGTGTCTAGGATTTCGTAGGCATAAACAAGAAGCTCTAGACGCTCCTATATGCTTTAACCGATATGAACAATATTTTGCAGATTTATTCTCTAAGGATCTACAAATATAATTACATATAGAAATGTCTAGGATTTCGTAGGCATAAACAAGAAACTCTAGATACTCCTATATGCTTTGACCGATATGTACAATATTTTGCAGATTTATTCTCCAAGAAACTGCGGATAAAATACCATAAAGAAATGTCTAGAGTTTTGTAGGCATAAACAAGAAACTCTGGACACTCTTATATCCTTTGACCGATACGAACAATATTTTGCAGATTTATTCTCTAAGAATCTACGAATATAATTACTTACAGAAATGCCTAGGGTTTCATAGGCATAAACAAGAAACTCTTAAATCCTTTGACCGATGTGAACGATATTTTGCAGATTTATCCCCATATAATACTGACCTTATTTTTTATTTACACGATTATTTACACTGATTTGAGATATTTTTGAATACACTTTGGTAAAAATGGTAAATTAATGTAAAAATAAATTAAACGTTTTAAATTACCTTTATTTTCAAAAATGTAAATGTAATGCATTGAGTAAAACTCGCCTTGGTATATGCTGTTCACTTAGAGTAAGGCACTTCATGTAGTAAGGCGTATGGCAAGAGAAAGAAGTCAGAGACGTCGAGCAAGTTCCACATTAAGGTAATGATGTGTTTGCTAACATGGTTGGCAACGGGTGCACTAGTAAAATAATAATACTAATTAATAATTATATAATTTAGGTCTGAGTAATCCCTGAACTAACCACACAGCGAGGTCCGTTATTTGAACTCGCATCTCTGTGCTCTATAGGCGACCGTCTTACCATGGAGCTAATGTAAGTCTGGTGACACATTTATAAATGGAACAGTAATTTCCGCTACAAATATTAAACAAAAAGCTCCCATTGTTTATAGTTTTTTATTTTTGTCTGCTTAGTTTTTATTTGTGTTGTGTAGGTTTGATTGTGTTTGTCTGCAGGAGGTGAAGATGTGAACAATGCTCTTGTGGAGGTTCTAATACTCGACGCTAGGTGGTAAAACCTTTTTCATGTTTTAATTAACTTATTTAAATAATAATACAGTACAGTGCCAACAGAACAGATACGAGAATCAAGGGTTTTATTGCAGTGATAATAACAAGTAAATTTGATTTACAAAATTAAACTGCATACTGCTTTTTAGTGTTCCGAAGGATTTTCCAAGAATACCCTTGCCTCGTCTGTGTGTCTGTCAGCACGGTAGAAATTGGAGCCACACAGCTGAAATTAGTATCTTGCTACATTGGTGAAAAAGAAAATATGTGTTTTTCGTTTGGCAATTCTAAATGAGACATCAAATGAAAGTTTGATGTCTAAATTATTTAGTTCAGCATCTACTGTTACTTGGATTACTTAAAATTGGAAACTGAATATATCTAAGACCGACATTACACTATAAAAGATCTTTGAAAAAGATCTTTACAATAGTTTTTTATTTAGCAAGCATCTAATTGAGACTATAGTACACGAGGATGAAGGTTGCCACCGTAGGTGAGGGAGGGTTGTTATCATCCGGGTGTAATATAGCCATTACGAGCGAGTCAAATACAATATTTTATGTACAACTATATAGTTTTATGTTAGATATTTGAATATACTGCGTTCCGTGGCGATGCACGTATCACATGTGCTAAGACAAGCGTCTGGAATCAAACAGTAAACGCTATTGTCTTGGTAGCTTATTTCGTTTTCAATGTTAAATAATATTTAAAGATTATTTGTATGTTACAAAATAAAGTAAGTCGTATTTTAACTAGTGTTATATTGCGTTCACGCAAAACCACGTCTGCAAATCCTCTAACATTTTATCATAAGACAAATAATCATCTTAATTTAAAAACACAGAAATTCTGATCGTCAGTTGTAAAAGTTCAGAACTGACGTCATCAAGATGGCTGCCAAACCATCAGCTGAATGTAGCCTACAACAATATTTAAATATATTTATCTACGACCTTCAAATAATAAATTCATTATGTGACCAACTGTAAATACATAATGCTGTTCATATTGCAACAAGTGTTTAAAAAGTGACACGCATACGTGCTCACCCCGAAAAATTAACGACTTTTTACACTGCAAGTTAGTTACTTAGTTCAAATGTTTGGCGCTCAGCAATGATGGCTATTTGCGCCTCACACAGCCAATCT
The DNA here is from genome assembly GCA_963971575.1 of Liopterus haemorrhoidalis. NCBI lineage: Eukaryota > Metazoa > Arthropoda > Insecta > Coleoptera > Dytiscidae > Liopterus > Liopterus haemorrhoidalis. The sequence continues at coordinate 16,499,350 of OZ020619.1, forward strand.
TTATAACTAGAATATTGTTTATAGTTTTGTATAAATAATTTTTTTTATTAACAAGAACCGGAATAGTACCACAGGAATTTATGATCTGATAATTAATTCGTGTGAAGCACTGGATAGTTATAGCTGGGTCTTGATGCAAGCGCATCTCAAGAACGGTTGTCAAGTACAAGTCTCTATATGGAAGCATGTGCTTATTCTTTCGAATGTTATTGAAATTTATTATTTATAATTTTGCACCCACAATCTGTTATCACTTAACTAAATAACTGAATACCTACAAAACCCTGAAATGTATGAAAAATCACACTTTACATCAATATTTTATTCATGGGTTATCACCAGTTGTTTGTGGCTCGTGACAAAATTCTCTATCATCAATGACGTAACTAGGACGTAAAAAGTCTCAAATGCCAAATGTTTGAATTACAATTTTGGGGATTTTGTGGTTGGATTAACTAAAAATCGATGAGTCCTCCTTATTACATAAATAATATATTTTCGTACCTTAAAGGCATACACAAGAAAACATACATACATACATACATACATACATACACAACTCATTAATTTTAATATATAGTGGTTTTAAGATATTCTACATATGTTATAAAGATACAACCTTGGACAATTGTATGGAGCACCCTACGTTTTATTGAATTTTAGGATTATTGCAGAATAAATGGTAAATAAAATAATACATACAGCTTTTAATGACAACTTTAATCAAAATTATTAATATTTTGTGGTAATTTCTCGTGCTTTAATTACTGCACGTACCCTTTTAGGCATATTGTCCACAAGTTTTTTACGTACATCGGATTGTTCATTGAGCCACTCGTCCACAATAATTTTCTTCAACTCTTCTTTTGATTTGCATTTGTAAAGAGACACCTTGTTTATCAGAATCGACCATAAATTTTCAATTTGCGATAAATCTGGTGACTGTGGGGCCATGCAAAAAGTGGCACATTGTTTTTGAGAAAACCATTCATTTGTTGCTTTGGCTTTGTGACAAGGGGCATTATAAAAATTCGTCAAATAATTTTAATATTGATGGTTACAAAACTTCATTAAGCATGGTAATATAACGAGCAGAATAATGCGTCTCTCGTACAAAAATATTTCGCATAAGCCACTGGCGGACATGCACCTCCAGATCATGATGCTACCACCACCAAATTTGACCGTAGGGATGATGTTGTCAGGATGAAAAGCTTCATCCGGCCCAAGTCTTACAACGATGGCTCCAGATTGTCCAAAAAGCTGATCCACAAAAGAAAAAAACAACCTTAATTTCGTAAATTTATAATAAATTAAATTTTATTTTGTTAGTGCAATCATTGCTTAGAAATTTATTTTTCTGCTAAATTCGTAAAAACTTTAAACCATTACAATGATTTCTTCTATATTGGACTCATTCTGATGAGTCCAATCTGATATTTCTGTCAAATGATTTACGCTCATTCAGGTGTCCAATTTAAATGTCTTTTGGCACACTCAAGGCGAAATTTTTTCTGTCGCTCGGTCAACAGTTGTTTTTGGCGAGCTCTTTTTCTATGCAAATTAGATTCCACTAGACATTTTCTAATTTTTCTATAAGAAACTTTAACTTCTCTGTGCTGTAGCAGATCACCCGCCAGCTCTTTTGACGATATTGAGCGTTTACGAAGAGCACTTCTCTTTATAAAACTATCATCTCTGGAAGTGGTTGCACGTTTTCTTCTGTTTTTGGTCTATTTTCATAAGTATCAGTCTCTCGTTACTTTTTTATGGTCATTTGAACGGCTTTTCTTGAACACTCAATTTTTTTTTTATAATTATCACCTGCGTCTCTTCTTGTGAATGGAACAATACAATTTGACGCCACAGTGAGTTCACGTTTTTTAGCCATAATATAATTAAAAATATTCATTTGAACTCAATAAAACATTAAAAAGACAGTGTTCACTTCAAACGCATGTGTAATACTGATCCAAGCCATAGTTGTTTATTTTTATGTAATCAAAACGTAACAGATCTGAGCCTACGTTTATTTTTATTTCAATATTTATCATAACTCTGTTTACATTTTCGGTTATCTGATTAGACGTACGTCTTTTAAAATGTGACAATGATATTTTAAAAACATTTTGTCAAATATATACAGGTTATAATGTACATAAATTTAGATGTTATATTATAACTGCATGCGTGCTCCTTACATTTGTCCAAGGCTGTATACATGCTACATAAAGATACATATTGTAAAACTGATGGCAAAAAGTCATCAAATAAACAATCCTGATTTATTCTGTGTTTTTAATTTTTATCCTTATTTATTCTGTGAATTTAATTCTGTGCATAAACAATTACACTGAGGCCCAAGACGGAGATGTATTTCTTGTGTATTCAGCGCATTCCTGGCGCATCCACTGCCTATATCTCTCTTGCAGGACAATAAAAATGTTAAATTACATTAACGGCTAGTTTATCAATTGGTAATTAATTCTCTGGTTAGTGATTACCGTGGAAAATTATGGTAATCATTATATTGCCAATATGTCGTTACCCATTAATTTGAGCTAACCAACAGTTAACCAAGAATTGAAAAACCAGCACTTGGATTATTACAAGTGTACAGTTATTAAAAATAAACAGTATCTTCGTTTTTGTCTGGTTCCAAAAGCTCCAATCGCAAATAGCCATTGTTGCTATGCACCAAAAATTTTAACTTTAACCAATAGCCCCAAATCTACATCAGAAATACCATGAGTCCAAAAGAAATCACATAAGGGTTGGCTGTGCAAAAAATAAAATAATGTCTATTGCCAGATTTATATAACAATTATTTGTTATATAAAGCTTGCACACGTTTAGGCACAGCCTTTGTAATCATTTAAATTGGACATTTTTTAAAATTATATTGTTTTATTGGCCATTAGTCTATTAGCCAGCTAAATACAAATTTATACATTATATACAATATATTTTTTGATTTCACAAGTACAGAAAAATAAACACAAAAATCTAAAGAAGCTGTTCAAAATGACCACCGTTTTCCTGCAGACACAAATTTACTCGTCTTTTCATACTATTAAAAGCATTTATAAGAATTTGTGGAGTTATACTGGCACACTGTTCAGTATTTCTGTTTTGCAGTTCCTCGATATTGTTAATAGGAGTCTTGTATACATTATTTTTCAAATAAGAGAATATAAAGTAATCTAAAATAGTCAAGTTTGGTTAAATAGGTAGAAATTCTGGATTTGAACGTAAACAAACTATTCGATCGTCAAAAAATTCACGAAGGCAATTGATGGTCTCTTGAGCGGTGTGGGCAGTAAGGGCATCCTGTTGGAAGTAGCCTTGCTGGACCTCATCCTCATTAAGCTGATTAATAAATTAACGTACAATATTCCGGTATCTCTGAGCAGTAAGAGTTTCGTGAAAAAATATGGGTCCGATAATACGTCTTCGAGACACAGCAATCCAAGCACCAACTTTTAACGGGTGAAGGGGAGCTTCACGAAAAGTATGAGGATTTTGAGCACTCCATAACCTCATATTTGGTGAATTAACATACCCCGAAAGGGTGAACCACGCCTCGTCAGAAAAAAAAGTTATATTTAACAAATCATCATTATTAATTAAATTTTGTTGGAACCAGTGGCAATACACAATTCGCCTATTGTGATCTGCTGGCAGCAACTCATATAAAGCAAGAATTTTGTATGGGAACTGCTTTAAATCTTTTTTGACAATAGTATGGCAAGTTTCTAATGATAAACCAGGCTCTTGCAACAGTGTACGTAGTGATGTAGTGGGTTGCTCGTTCCTACGTTGACGAACATCATCAACTGTATTTTCAGTACGAACTCTTGGCCTTCCTGTTCTATCTCTATGAGTAATGATCCCTGTAATTTGGAATAAATTAACACATCTTCTAAGTACGATGTAAAAATCTCCTTCAAGGAAAGCAATATCTGGAAATTGTAGCCGAAATTCCTCCAAACATGACACTGCAATCCATTCGCCGATCACTCGAACACCATTTCTAAAATATGATTCAATCATAAATTTTTTGTGTTCTATTGTAAAAACCATTATAATTGTTGCTTAATTGAATTTTCAATAGAAACTTATGACAACAACAGTGATGACAGTTAATTAATTGACAGTTAAAGCTTGCAGTACACATTATTTTATCCGTCCACAGCCAACTCTTATGTAATTTCTTTTTGACCACATGGTATGTTATTATACAGGCAAAAATCACAGTCAGTTTTTATTTTCTTTTTTAATTTAAAATCTAAATATGTTGCCTTATGCGACGGCATAACGGGCATACCCATATTTACGCCACTGCCTCTTATACAAAATATAACTTCCTCTACAGAGATAATGTAAAGCGTGGTATTAATTCAATTTATTTTTCAAATTTGTTTGGAATTTCGATTTAATATCGAGAATACACTTTACTTAAGTTATTCGTTTTATGTTATATTTTAAAATTTTCATAAATTGGGATTCTTAGGAATGTCAAGCCTGATTTGTATATTCGTAAACTAAATAAATATAGGTTCTACGAAATTCTACGGGTTAATTAATTTACGTGCCATACACACACGTATTTAGTCACGCACAATAAATACGTAAGTAAGGGTGATTTTCATTAACGATTTCATTCACAAGAAACTATAACATTTACATTTCCTCAACTGGCAGCCGGAAACTTCTAAATTGCACTTGTTGCAACAGATTTATTATTTTCCTCGTTCTAACACATTTCGGAAACGGAAAAATAAATGACATTTTAAAAATTATTACACATTAAACAATGAGACGCGAATAAAAGCACAAAAGAGAATAACAGTATACCAACATGACACTAAAATACTTGAATAATTCCTATAGAATTTAGGAAAGTTAAACTTTAGTCGTTATTTATACGAACAAAAGTTTTTCTTTTTTTATTATTATGTATATTACAAGAAGTCGTTTCCGACTAACCAGCAATTTATCTCTATTATAGCATATGTTGAACAAAAGTATTTGAAATTTCACGGTGAAACATAAAACAGCGTCCAGACTACGTCAATTGACAAAATCAAACAAGTGTGGACAAAAAATTGGCCTCTGGCAACAGGCCGCACGTTTTTCCAATTGCAAACCGACTAATGACAGTCTAGATTCTAGATCAAATAAAGCCACGCTGACGCTCATGGTGTGGACGTGCTAACTGTGCCAAGCGACCTACATATACGAGTTGGACTTATTCACAAGCTAAGCTGAACAACCCTGAGAACAGACTGAAGCGCTCTAGCCTTAGCTGACAGTATAGACATGCCTGCCGATTGGCAAAGCCGCTTGGCTTTGCAAATTGACACAGTTTAGACGCAGCTTATTGTAATTAAAATATAAATCATAGGTAGTAATCAAGTAGGTTAGTTCTACTAAATATTATTCACTCACTTGAAACTATAGACTGTTCAACTGTTACAATACAGTACAGGTTAAATGGAATAGTTATTTTTCAAACTCTCCCAGTAAAGCAGAATATAAAATTCTGCTTGCAAGGTACTTTCAAATATCTTCTTCAAAATTTCAAAACGCTAACGATCCAATTATATGTAAAATCGTATTGATCGTCAGCACGCTTGTCATCAATTTTAAACTAGCCTTTGTCAGTGACTAACGTGTGACTTTGCGTTAGTCCAAGCTAAAATCTAACATTATCGAATGTGTATAAAGTGTAAATATTAATAAATGCAGTGTATGTAAAAACCAGAGAGATACCAATCTAGGTTTTAATACAGTGGTTTCCAACCTTTCTGTATCTCCGCAAATCAATCTAATTTCACAAATACACACCTGATATTGTAATTTATTTAAAGGGCTACAAGGTAATATACCAAATATTAAGTAATAATAATTTTAAATGGAAGAAAAACAAATCTTACAAAAATAAAAAACTAAAATACATAAATAATAAAACATAATTATATTTTAATTAGGTGATGGTTGGGCTTGTTTTCAGCACTCATTTTTTCAAACCGTGGTATCATTGTAGATATCGCTGTTCTTAGTTCCTTTTGTATGATTGAATTTACGCATAGGCGAAGTAGGCTAAAGCATAGGGCTGCAAATTTTGGGGGGTGGCGAATATTGTAAAATATAAAATAATATTAAATTAACTAGGGCGGCAGAGTAAGTATAGCCTGAGGTCGGCAAGATCATAAATCCGCCCCTGATTACGACCTAATTTAATCGCACTCTACTCATAACATATAATGTCAATAAAAGGAGTTGATCTCCTTACCATACTCTCCACAACGGTAGGCCTCTAGCGGGCGTCGATTAACCAGTTTGAACCACCGGGATGACCTGAGCGGGATTCGAACCCGAGACCTTTGGCCCGTGAAGCAGGGTCGCTACCTCTACGCTACTAAGGCCGACATTTACAAGATCAAAGTTGTCCTTGATATCCTGTTCCTCCGGTTTATTTCCTCTACTTTGATACATCCTGCATATATAATATCCGTAGGAGGAAAATTATAATATCAGTATAAATACCTCCGAAGCCAAAGTTACTAATAATGACAAATTCATCAATTTGTTAGCAATTGCTAAAAAACCAAAAATAATAGTCACTAATTACAAACATATTACCTGGAACTGTCACAAAAATAATAAAAATGGGAGGACTTTATAAAACCTAAAATTGCAAAACCCCAATATACAAATATATTTCCCAGACGTACCTACGCATTGTCCGTTAAACGGTCGCGAACAACCAAGTGAACTGAACTTAGCCATCATTAAAAACAATGTTAATATATCACAACCAATAATGAAGAGCACATTAAGTCCAACTACAATCCAGTGTACATTAAAGTAGGCACGTTTCCTCAACAAATAGCGAATAAACGAGTATATCAATATCACAAAACTAGAGCTACAATGATAGACACCCTCACTACTACCATTGTAACAACAGCGAATAACACATACCTACAGAAGAAGTTTTATCTAATCATACAGTATTACCTCCAAGTACAAAAGCAATAATCCAGATAAAAAAAAACTTCCGGAGAAAGAAGTAAAAACCAGGAAAAAAATATAAATAAGCTACTTAATAAACTAAACAATTCTTTTAAACAAGAAGTTAGAAAAATGCGCAACGTCAAATGGAACGAGCTTCATCGACCCTTGGACCGCAGAAAGGAAACCTTTGGAAATTATGCAAAACAACCAAGAAATGAACCCCAGTTCTCCCACTACAATGAAATGGGATCAAAATCTATGCCAATGAAAAAAAGCTAATATCCTTGCAGATCATTTTGAAAACGTCCCTAAACAAAATGTAGTCTTGGATAAGGTGACCATATTTTTTTACTTCAAAATTCGGGACGGGAGTTCAGACGGCAGGGAGGGGGGAGGGCTTGACTATTCAAATATAATTGTTAAATTCATTTTTTTTAATACAAATAAATTTATAATAAATAAAAATTTCCAATCACAGATAATTAACTTATATTATTAAAAGGAACATTTTTTAAGAGTTACCATGGCTCCGTGGTAAGACGATTGCCTACGGAGCACAGGGACGTTGGTTCGATATCTCCCACTTCCTTCGGATTTTTACCTTCGGTATTGTGCAGACAGCTCTGGGATCGACACAGCCTCAAGTATTTAATACTTATAAATGAGTACCTGTTCATACAAGGATAATAGGATCGGTCAAAACGCCACTGCCCACGTGGCTTTCATATCTATGATCGGCGGTCTAGAAACAAACAAGGTAAGTTTTCTCTGCCCCTTATACACCTATCTAGACGTTGGGAACCTATTATTATTAAAAGGAACATTATTAAATTCACAGTATTTTTTAAAATTAATTCATAATTTATTCATTAAAATTACTCAGTAGAAAACTTTTTATATTTTTCCGAACTATGGATCCTGTTAAGTAGGTCCTTTTTGCTTTGAAGCATTTTATAAAAATCCGCAGTTTTCTTCATAATTTACCTTAATCAGTAATATTGCTAATGTGTCGACATAAACTTGAGTCTTGTCACTTGTCCAAAAGCTGTTCATCAAAGTAAATACCTTTTTTTAGTTCAAGTATTGAAAAACTAATTTTAGTTGAAATATACTAAAAATAAATATTGAAATTAAATACCTTTTCTAAAATTCCGGACAATTTGGGACGAAAAACGCGAATTCGGGACAAATATTGCTTCCGAAAAAATTCGAGACGTATGGTCACCTTAGTCTTGGGAACAATTCACTATACTAAAAAAGTGTGTGATCTAGCAGAAAATATTTATAAAGTAATATCCATTTCTAGTAAAGTTAAGACTTTAATCCGGAAACTAAAAATACAAAATAATTCCTGGCCCAGAAAGCATATCAAGCCACATTCTAAAACAACTATCTTCAAAAGCAATAATTCTCCTAACCAAAATAATAACGCCATACTCCTAAACTGCTCTAAATGGAAAATATCCCGCCTAAACCCAATCAAAAATCCAAATAAGTTCCCAGACTTATCAGCGAATTATAGCCTGATCAATACCCTAGTAAAATTGCAATATATATATATATATATACATATATATAGATAAAAAAAATATATATGAAAAGAATAAATAATCATTCAGATGCAAATAACTTAATCATTTACGAACAATTTGGATCCAAAAATAGACATTAAATTACTTAACAACTGGCTAGGCTAGTAGATACTATAACAGACGGCTTCAATTTAAATAACTATACAGGAATGATATTATTGGACGTTGAAAAAGCATTTGATGCTATGATGTATTAATGTATATAGATAGATACTTTTAAGTATTAACTTGTGCCATTGCACGATTCATTTAGTGGGCCTTGTTATATAGCCAGTTTCAAAATAAACATGCTACAGTAAACATACATAATTATTTATTGAATTACACTCGAATACAACAGATACAGTCTGGCACAAAGGATTAATACTGAAGTTAATCAATATGAAGTTTTCAAGCTACATTATTCAACTCATAAATTTACATATACGGGACAGAAAATTCCAAGTAAGAATGCTAGATGATAGGTCTACAACTAGAGGTCTAGCACCTAGCTTTCCTTAAGACCAGTTCTCTTTTATGTCTGCATAAATGACCTATCACAAGAGAGCAGACTCCTGTAATCGAATTACGCAGACGATACAGCCATATTTATGTATTATCGAATAGATACCATCATCAATCGTCTTATGCATGCAACAGAAAAAATAATAAAATTTATAGAGAGAAAAACAATAAAAATAAATAACTTGTTGAGTGCTGCACGAATATTTGATTTCTTCTTTTGACTTGGAATAATTTTTTACTTTATTCTAAAAATCGTGCATTTCACACGCCTACTTAAATTTGTGTGAATGTTTTCTTTTTTTTTGTTGATGTTCTGCAGAACAATATTCCCACTATTGAGCACTTATTTTAAACTCAATAATAAGTTCTTCTTGGACTTTGATGAAATGTTTTGTAATTTATTTATATATTATTTTTACATGTCAAATCAATATTAATTATTTTTATATCTGTTAATAATCTGTTGCTTAGCAAAAAGCATAGCACACTTTTTACCAAAAAATACATACAATTATTATAAAAAACATGACGTAACATATTCGCCGCCTTGAACGATTCAGCGTTCAAAATAAAACATGAATAAGGATAATAGTAAAATTAAACAATAACAAAATTTTGTCTGATATTAATTGTAATCAAGTTGTAAAACACACATTTTCACTTTTAAATTTGCACTGTATCCACTGGTAGGGGGCACAAATTCTTGACACCACGTTTATATGTCCCTGTTGCGGTTTTTATCGTGGCTACTCGAACAACATGGTCGTCACCAGGATGTACGTGAGTGATACGGTCAAGGCTCCATTGCATTGGAGGCAGGTTGTCCTCCTTGATTATGACCGGCGTTCCAATTTCAATTTTAGCAGAACCAGGTTCATGCCATTTAGTGCGTGTGCGTAATTCATTGAGGTACTCTTTGTGCCATCGTGTCCAGAAGTGCTGTCTCATTTTTTTTATGTGTTGCCACATGGACAGTCGATTGCTAGGCACTTCGCGCAAATCGTCTTCTGGTATGTTCATTATCGAGTCATTTATTAAAAAATGGGCAGGAGTTAAAGCCACAAAGTCATTAGGATCGGGCGATAACGCAGTTAAAGGCCGTGAGTTCAGAATAGCTTCAATCTCGATAATATATGTATTGAAATGTTCATATGTAAATAAAGCATTTCCGACCGTTTTGTAAAGATGCTTTTTAAATGATTTTACCGCGGCTTCCCATAATCCCCCGAAATGTGGTGATCGCGGTGGTATAAAGTGCCAATTTATACCTTCATTAACCAAAAGATGGCGTAAGGCATCGTTATGAGCAGATGATAACAATAATGCCCGTGTTTGTATTAATTTTTTACACCGATAAAATTAGTCGCATTATCTGAGTAAATATTTTTCGATCGTCCTCTTCTACAGAAAAATCGTTTAATTGCTGCAAAACATGTTTCGGTAGTCAAATCAGTAACTAATTCTAGATGCACAGCTTTTGTACAAAAACAGACGAAAACAGCTACATAAGCTTTGATTTTATTTTTGTTTCGGAATCTTTTCTCTTTTAGGTAAAATGGACCGCAGTAATCGAGCCCAACATTTTCGAAAGGACGAGTTTTTGTTAGACGATTTTCTGGGAGATTTCCCATTATGTACTTTGGTATTGAAGGACTTAGTTTGAAACAACGTATGCATTTATGTATAATTCGTCTTACGGTATTCTTGCCATCAACAATCCAATAATTTTGTCGGATTGCATTTAATGTAGCAAGGACGCCCGCATGAAAATATCTTTCATGTTCGTGACGTACTATTAGATCAGTCACATGATCTTTTCGTGGTAATAAAATAGGATATTTTTTGTGGAATTTGACAGACGCATTTTGAAGTCTACCACCGACACGTAAAATTCCTTTTTCATCAATGAATGGTGACAAAGTAAATTCCTTACTAGTTTTACTTATAACATTTTCCTTGACTAAGTCATGTATTTCCTTTAAGAAATGTCTTTCTTGAACTAATTTGATTACCCGAATGTGGGTATCGTAAATTTCTGATACAGAAAGTTCACCCCGTTGCCTGTGAGAGGCTACATTGCGAAATCTTAGAGCATAAGCGACAAATCGATTTAATGATGTGATAGATGAAAATCTTTCAAGGATATCACATGAACTATTAATTAATAAAGATATTTTTACTCGCTGTTCCGGTATTTCAATTTTTGGAGTATTTTGAATTTTCCAATGTTTTTTGTCATGCGATAGCCAAGTTGGACCGTGTAACCATCGACAATTTTTGATATATTCTCCAGGTAACCGACCTCGTGAGATAAAATCGGCGGGATCGTCCTGTTTTTGAACATGAAACCACTGACTGCTAGTTGTATGCAATTGAATGTCTGAAATTCGGTTAGCAGTAAATGTCTTTAATAGATGAGGGGAAGTTTTTAATTTTCGTTCTAGACTATAGAATCGTTTTAACGCCATTTTGTATGAATGGCTTAAGTTATTTTTGTTTTCTTTAAATGGTAAGCGAACCGTATTTTGTAGAAAATGATTTTCGCACGCTTGCTCCTCTTTTGATAAATAGTTAGGTTGTGGAATTTCTTTCACTTCCCAAAATTTACTTAACTGATCCTCTAAAGTGGTAACTAGATTGCAATAATTACGATATCTATTAGGCGGTTGCTTGTTACTAAAATTATCAACTTCTCCGGTTACTATCCAACCTAAACCGGTCTTTTGTAGTGCAACATTATTATTACAAATTCTGATTTGTCCTACGCGTAATAATAAATAGGATAGTTTATTGCCTAATAAGATATCAATTTCGCCAGGTTTATGAAAGTCGCGGTCAGCTAACGTAATGCTTTTAGGAATAGGAATCGACGTTCGATTTATTTGCCTGGATGGCAGCATACCAGTTATTTCAGGTAGCGCTACATATGTCATATCATATGAAAAAGATGAGACTAAAGATTTCACGGTTGTTTTAACCTTATAACTAGAATTTGTTGTTGTATTACCTATTCCGTAAAATGGTACACGTTGTTTGTGTTTATGCAATTTTAATCGTTCTGCTAATTTTTCGGTGATAAAATTTGTTTGTGAACAAGGATCAATTAGAACTCTACAATTATGTGGTCGTTTATATTGGTCAAATATAATCATACATGCTGTTCCTAAAAGAACTTCTGTATCGTTTGCACATGCTGATGCAAGACCGACTATTGGCGTAGTTTCATTTATGTCTGAAGTTTTCGGAGTATTAATAGGTTCCGGATATATTTCATTATCATTACCGAAATGTAAAAGTGTGTGATGTCTCCGAGAGCATTTTTTACAAGTTGAAGACTTGCATTTAATTGTTGTATGGTTACTGCCTAAACAATTTGTACATAATTTGTTGTTCCTTGTGACAACTAATCTTTCTTGTGAGGTTAATTTTAAGAAATCAGGACAAGTATAAATGGAGTGCGACTGTTTACAAATAGGACACGTATTTTGTCCTTGGGTCCCGACAAGAGCCTTTGTTCGTTTTGGAAATTTAGTATTCTGTGAATTATGGATATCAGATGATGTTGTATCATCGCCGCGTGATTGTTTTTGTAAAAATTTAATCATTTCATTAAATGTAGGCATGTCTTCATTGTCAAGAGTGCGTTCCCAAGCTCTGCGCGTAATTTTGTCTAATTTTCTCCTAATTATATTAACTAAAAATGCGTCCCACTTATCAGTAGGCTGCTTTAAAGCGTGTAAGGCACTGACATGCATCTGAGCTTTTTCTAATAAGGAGCGCAAGTTTTTGGGCGTATCTTTGTCGATATCAGGTAAATCTAATAACGCATTAATATGTTGTTGTATGATTATTCGTGGTTGGTCGCATTGTTTTTTTAACAAATCCCATGCCACAGTATAATTTTCTTCCGAAGCATTTAGTGACTCGATTACTGACGAAACATCACCAATAAGAGAATTCTTTAATAGATGGAATTTATGAACCGCGGGGTATTCATCATTATCATGAACTAAACTTTTAAAGCTGTCATGAAAACTATTCCAATAAATAGGATTTCCGTCAAACGGGCGAATTTTAATTCTCGGCAATAGTGCATTACTATGTTTTGATGTCTGCATCACAACGGTAGTTGGTGTCTGGTTAGTTATTTTCGGCGCCTCAGAATGTATTTTTCTGATCGCCTTTGTCAGAAAGTCTGAACATTCAAAATAGTGTTTTTCAAATTGATCGCGTTCTGAATCTTGTTCAGTATCGTCGTCATACAAATCTTCTATAGAGCTTTGAACATTCTCGAAAGACTTTTCGATCTCCTTTAATTTTGCGAGACGAGTTTGAAATTCATCTAACCCTAAATCTTGAGAAGTTTGTAAATTGTTTAATAAACGTGTTATTTGACCTTTTATAACACCGCGACTCTTTACAAGCGATTTTAATTGTTTTTCGTTTTCTGACATATTGTAATCGAGATTGAAGGGTTATATAGTACAGCAAAAGAGAATAAATGACTTGTATGAACTGACTCGTATGAACTTACCAGACGATTCTCTAAAATCACAGCCGATGAAGAAGTATATGAAGTATATGTCCAGGTAGTAATCTGGGCTAGTAGTAATTGAAGTCCTCGATCTTCAGTCGCTGAGGTCGAGTTGTCCAGGAAGATGTCCAATTACAGATGTGGGATGTAAACTATTCGGTAACTTCCGAGTTGAATTGTTTGCAGATTGTAGTTCCTAAAATATCGCACTGCAATAGTGTGATATAATGTGATATACTCACGAAACGTATCTCGATAGCACTTATCGTAGATATCCGGCTCGAAGGACCAAAATGTTGAGTGCTGCACGAATATTTGATTTCTTCTTTTGACTTGGAATAATTTTTTACTTTATTCTAAAAATCGTGCATTTCACACGCCTACTTAAATTTGTGTGAATGTTTTCTTTTTTTTTGTTGATGTTCTGCAGAACAATATTCCCACTATTGAGCACTTATTTTAAACTCAATAATAAGTTCTTCTTGGACTTTGATGAAATGTTTTGTAATTTATTTATATATTATTTTTACATGTCAAATCAATATTAATTATTTTTATATCTGTTAATAATCTGTTGCTTAGCAAAAAGCATAGCACACTTTTTACCAAAAAATACATACAATTATTATAAAAAACATGACGTAACATAACTGTATAACCAAAACTGTACTCCGCTGGAAGAACATACTTGACTAACAAAGATAAAATTATGGACACGGATATCGACTGGCAGACAGTAGTGAAATACTTAGGACTACAAATAGACCGAAGACAACTTCACAATCCAAATATAATAACTCAAACAGCAACAGCAACTATGTGTACGCTATTTCCTTGTTCAACAAAAAGTCTAGTCTCTCTATGAAAGATAAGATTTTGTTATATAAGGCCATCATCAGAGCCTCACTTTTATACACCTGTTAACACCTCAAAACCCAATTATATTAAAATACAAATTGGGCAGAATAAGTGCGTTAGAATTGTAGGCAATTATCCGAAATATAGAAAGGTCACAGACATTCACAGTGAGATACACTGAATAATTGATTCAATAATATTCTAACACATATATTTACAGAAACATTCTTTTCCAAGTAACTTCTAGACTTAAAGTAAAGAGCGGCCATATTAGGTGAACACGTAAATAAAATAAAATTTTATTTACGTATATATATAACAATATTATGTGCGGCTTTCTTTATGCGAGTTATCATCACCTAATCTGGTACCTCTTTAGCTATAAGTAACCCGTTAATTACTGAAATGTCATCCTGTTACACAATAGTCACAGTAAAGGCCCTTACATTTTCAACATAAGTGGCAAAGACGTAATTAATGTAATATCTTTCAAGTACCTAGGTTGCCTTATGTACAAGGTGTCTCAAAAGAAATTTTATATTTATTTAGCTTACTGCGTGAACGCAACGTATCCGAGGGGCGCGGGGGTTATGTCAATCGGTAGCCTGGCTCTTGGGAATTCAGTCGCTATGGAGCGTTTCTCGGGAGCAGACCGCGCGTTATGCGTGCGAGAGTTTTACAAAAACGGTGATTCGGCGACTGTAGCGCGTAGAAAATTCTGCAGTATTCGAGGTTTTCGCCACTTAAATGATGCGCCAAGCATTCCTCTCATTCGAAATTGGGTTAAAAAGTTTGAAGAGACTGGTACAACGCTGGATAAATCAAAATCCGGGCGACCTAGGTCATCAAGAACGGTAGAAAACGTGGAGAATGTTAATCAGTCTGTTTGTGACGACCCGAACCTTTCAATTCGGAAGCGCGCAAGTGCTTTAAATGTGCATAGATCATCATTACATCGCATTATGCACAAAGACCTAAAGCTGCACCCCTACAAAATTCAATTGGTGCAAGAATTAAAGCCCCAAGATGCCAGTCAGAGGCTTCATTCTCAGGCAAATTGATCTCCCGGAGAGGTGACATAAATTGGCCTCCACGCAGTCCAGATTTAACCCCTATGGACTTTTTCCTATGGGGTTATCTTAAATATAAAGTTTACGCCAGTAAACCGACTTCACTGGCGCATTTGAAAGAAAATATCCGTCACGAAATGGCAGCCATCCCTGAGTCCACCTGCCGAGACGTCATAAGTAATTTTACTGTTCGATTAAATGAGTGCCGAGAACGCGAGGGTCTACATTTAGACGATATTATTTTTAAGAAATAAATCCCCAAAAAGTGTATTTTAATAATTAATAAACATTTTTTCTATATACGGCTTACTTTTTTTTTTAATCGATCCACTAAATATAAAATTTCTTTTGAGACACCTTGTATTATCTTGCATCAATATAAATTCATCTTTTTTTTTGTTGTAGACATTAATATAAGTTTTTCTTTAAATTTAGAATTAAGATTTTTTTATGAATTTATTGTGGGATTAATTTAAAAAGTAAATTTCCCTAACATATTAGCGATCTCCAAAAAATTTTTGTTCTCTTTTATCAATTTACTGGCAACGCAATTGAACCAAGAACCTGACCTTATTTTTATAATAATAAATTCTCCGATCCGCGCACCGCGCCGTCATATTTTTGACTTTAAAAGTCAACTCTTGTGTGTCGTCTTCTGGACTCCTACCCTACCTGGGCCAGGAGCGGGCGCCACACTATATGTGGGGTTAAGTGTTATACAAGCATGCCAAATTTCAACTTTCTACGTACAGCCATTTGGCCACAAATCCTACTGAACAGAAAGGCAGACAGGGACATGAGTAACAGTAGGTATAAGGGTTTTTTGGTCTACCTACAAAACGCTAAAAATGATATGCTAAAATGGTTAATTGTGACAATAAGCAACCTACTTTTAATGCAATACATTTGCCATCGTCACATATTTCTTTTTTGTCCAGCGACATCAAATATGAAATCTGGTATCCTTAGGCAGCAGGATGGTGTTAGACAAGATATAAAGTAACTACACGTGAGAAACTGGTGGACGGTTGCTCAATCTAGGACAGAATGTCGAAAAATTCTTACGGAGGCTAAGGCCCACGCTAGACTGATTGAACTGGTATGTGCTATATTTTTATATAGTATACCTACATTTTATTAAATTAAAACTTTGTTTGGTTTTTTCATTTTTTAACATTCATTTTTATTTTTTTTTAAATTAAATTTTTGGTCTTAGCTACTGATGGTCATTAACCAACATATCTTTTATATTTATTTTGGATGCTTTCGTAATAATGACAAATGCAAACATCCATACCATCACCGGGATTCGAACCCGAGCCCGATGGTTCCGATCCCAAGCCCGAGCAGTCGAATAAGCTGACCACTACGCTATATATATATGAGTCATTCTTTTTCATCGAGAGACCCCATGCTGTCCAAAAATATATTAGTCTATGAAAGGTCTACCAGGGCTCATTCGATGCTTATTGTAGTCTAGTTTCGAAATCCGAGTGGCTCTTTTACGGAAACATCGTAACTTATCAAATATGGCCACCAATCCCACGTGACCTCTACCTTTTCTTCGATAAATCGATTATAAAGTCAACACAATCGAGTCAATTTGGGTGTCAAACCCCTGAAAATGTTACCTAAAGGTAGTTGAGGCGGCTGTTAATGAATCCAGGGTCAAATTTAGAAAATTCAATATGGCGGATGCAATATGGCGGCCGAAACCACGTGCCAAGTGAAGATTTTTTAAAAAACGATTTGATTTCAATATAATATAATGCCTGGGGGTTTATGGGGTCACTGATGATGAATTCAGGGTGCAATTCAGAAAATTAAATATGGCGGATCCAATAAAGCGGATTCAATATGGCGGCCAAAACCACTTGATGAGAAATTATAGTTTGAATAGTGTAAATATAAGTCAAAATAGTTAATTTTTATAGTTCAACAAATAAAAAAATATTAAAAAAAAAAAAAATTAAAATTAAAAAAAATTAAAATTATAAAAAAATTTGATGTTAGATTTAGAAACAGTGTTACGGACACAGAAATTCTAGTTGTGTTTAAGTGGATTGTTGAATTTAATTTTTCTGTATCGACTCTATTTAACTTAATAAGGGAAGATTTCTGAAAAAACTTTGAGAAAATACAGGGTTCGATCCTGGACTTATCATGAACGATCTCATAAACCCTTAGGTACCAAATTAGTTTGAAGTCAAGTGATTTTTTAAAAATCTCCGATTGTCAAGTGATTTTGGCCGCCATATTGAATTTTCTCACATGAACCCTGGATTTATCATCAGAAACTCCATAAACTTCCAGGTATTAAATAAGGAAAAAATCAAGTGATTTTTTGAAAATCTCTTTTCATCAAGTGGTTTTGGCCGCCATATTGAATCCGCTTTATTGGATCCGCCATATGTAATTTTCTGAATTGCACCCTGAATTCATCATCAGTGACACCATAAACCCTCAGGCATTATATTATATTGAAATCAAATCATTTTTTAAAAAGTCTTCACTTGGCACGTGGTTTCGGCCGCCATATTGCATCCGCCATATTGAATTTTCTAAATTTGACCCTGGATTCATTTATATATATAAATTATTCTTGATTTTTGTTACATGTACGTTTGTTTGAAATGCGAAAATAATAGCATTATTTTCTATGCTTCAACACAGATTTCAAATTCACGATTTCACGGTTTTAAAATCCACTTATAATTACATTTAACCCATTTTACAATCAGTTTGTACACATCCACCTACGAGGCCGTGTTACAAACCATATTAGTCTTTATTATGTTTGCACACTGCACTTGTAACACAGAGAGCTCACTGATCAAAAGACATCCCTATTGAACTAATTACCTAGTTACGTTACACTCTGATAAGGAATTCTATCATAATTAGTACAATGATTTATTTCGGCATTATGTGTCTAACAGTGCAGCCTCCTACACTACCTGCCACATCCTGCAAGTAATTTCAGTTCAAAATGATATATCTCAAAGCAAATAAATGGTCCACAACAGTTCACATGTTTCTATATGTGACCACCTGCGCACCAAGAGCTCGGAAAACAGGTAGTTTTAGTGTTTTTAGGGAATACACTTTTTTTAGGCTACCATTTGAATTTTAGAATTGAGGATGTTTTTGTTTAGTTATCACTCGTATTATATGAGGAGGTATAAAACAAAACCAGCTTTATCACAGTCAACAAAACTTTGAGTATTCAAAAAAAACCTTTTTCGAGTTTAGTTTTATCACTCTTATGTATGGCTCCGAAACATGTTTCGGGAGTTATAGTACGGGACGTACTATAACTCGGTATAACCTGATCTTGGTGTTCTTAGACCGAGTTTCGCATTGAAGAGGGGACCAAGTGCAAAATACGATGCATTAGCAGCTTTAATTCTATTCGTAATTTCCTGCTGTATAAGATTCACTTGATTTGTCATGGTTTCCAGATATTTGAAAGTATAAACTCTCTCAAAAGTGTTGTCATTCATTTCTAAGTCAGTCGTGGTCTCACGACTGCGTCTACTAACAAAAAGATACTTGGTTTTTTTATTACTAACGATGAGTCCTACTTTACGAGCTTCGACATCAATCGTCATTAAGGCATATTACTTCTTCAACCTTATTTGAAATAATACTCAGGTCATCTGCATACCCTAGAATCTTGTGGTGCCCATTGAGCTGTACACCACAGTTGATTGGTATCTTGGGCATTTCGTAACACCATCTCCAAGACGAGGTTAAACTTCAAAGGTGAGGTGGCATGTCCTTGTTTGACTCCAGTATGAATTTCAAAAGGCTGTGACATAATGTTTCCTACTTTCACTCTGCTTTCGATCTCTTCTATTATGTTATATTTTTTCTTTTCATTTCTTTTCGTTGTCAATTGCTGTAAATGTGTTAATTTTGTAATGGATCATGATTAAAAAATTCTTTCCCCAACCAAAATTATGGATGCAACAAGAAATATAGTACAGTAATACCCCGACTTACGCTACCCCGACTTACGCTACCCCGACTTACGCGAACTCGGAGTTACGCGGTTTTTGATTTTTTCGTTTGACAACACTGCCACCCGCTATCTTCAGTGTATCTCTTGCTGTGATACGTATTGGACGCGTTTCCCGCGAACTCTATGTGCGCGATTACGATTCTACGATTGACGAAAGTTAAAATTGTTTTGTTATACGTTATCTAAACCCTTAAAAAATATGTCGTCCAAACGAAGTAAATCTTATTCTCCTGCACCTAGTAAGAAATGGAAAACGATATCTTTGGAATGTAAACTCAACATTAGCAAGGATTTTGATAGCAGAAGGACTTAAAAATTTTAGAAACATAGACTCCAACGAAGCACGCGTTGTAGCTATAAAGCAAGGAATGAAAAAATTATTAACTTTCTATGAAGAAATTCGGCGTGAAAAACAAAAGGTATTGTATTGTTAGATTTTATGAAGCCATCGATATCGAAATAACTTTTTTACGTAACTCATTTATTTTTTAATATATTGTATTAATATGTATAAAGCAAAATATGTATTTATATGTAAAAAACTGCAAATTTACTAAATATTTTTCTTCTAAACAAATTTTTTTGTTAGACCTTGGTCCCAATTAAACAAAATTTATATGTATTTATATGCAAAGTTGTACCCCGACTTGTACCCACCTATCGCGTTACTTCGGGGTTTACTGTATTAACTTTAAAAGTTTATTATTATTATTATTATTATTTTTCATCCATTAATCCAAGTACTAAAAGCCTTAATTTAATACTCTACGCTTAATTTAAAACAATTAACAGTAAGTACTTATTCTATACTAAGTTTTGAGTTAGGTGACTAGTTTCACTGTGCAAATGGACCATGTCTTATTGTTTCTTTCTCAAAAATAAAATTTCGTTAGCTAATCCATGTATAAAGAGCTTTTCTTTGAACTCCCAATTAGAATTTTAAGCAAACATATATATGCACATCAAAATGAAAGTGTATGAGGACAGACAATTAAGTTCGTAGAAATAATTAATTACAATTATCAAGCAATGTGTTTGATTAAACGTTTTTTCCATTGCAGAACAATTATTCTTCGCAACTAGCCTCACAGAACAATGCAAGGATAAACCTCTCTGGCATGTCCCGTAGGCATCGACCGCGATATCGACTGCGATATCGACCAAAAGCACCAAGGCATCTTCGGCATGTCCGTACCCTTAGAGTACCACGAGTGGAGCACGACGGCAGGTTAAAATGTCGTAGTGTGTAAAAATTGGAGTTAGGCAGTATGCATGCTAAGCCTATTTATTGTTGTCTTTACATTCTAGTAATTTAATAAAAAAATATACAAATGCCATTCGTTTTATTATTTTTTTTATTAAAATTTTTATCCAGGAAATGGAAAAAACACTGTAATAGTGAGAATTTTATTCAAAATTTGCTGGAATTTTCACAGGCGTCATCTACCAACACTGTGTACTGTACAGTGTACACAAATACAATAATATTCAGCGGTATAGCAGTTTGCATCTATGTTGGCAGTTCACAGTTAGATGCGCAGTAGGCTCAGTAAATAGTATCGGGTGGACCTCATGCCATGCTCGATTGTTGTACGGGCAACTTCATACTTCCGACATGAAAAGCACAGTTGGAGCGTTCTATTTTTCTAATTTATAGTGCGGTCCCTGTCCCACAGGCTTAATAACTTAACGAATTTTACTGCACTGAAACTGGTTGGGACATTTAATGTTGTCTGCACAACGAATCTACTTTATATACTGCGTCGCTATCTTTTATTCACATTTTTTTGCGCAAAACATACAAAAAAAAAATAGTAATAATAAAAATTTCACGTAAAAACAGCAGAGAAAAAAATGTTAGGTCGACTGTAATACGATAATTTAACACTGCAAATAGTTTATTTTCCTTTCTATTTCTCTTTCAAACTGAATTTTTTTTATACACTTTAAACATGTTAAACATGTTCTCATTTTTATTAGACCATAAATTTGATAAGTTTATAGGTTACTGTTGTCAATTGCTGTAAATTTATTAATTTTGTAATGGATCATGATTAAAAAATTCTTTCCCCAACCAAAATTATGGATGCAACAAGAAATATAGTATTAAATTTAAAAGTTTATTATGGGGTTTGTCAGGTCTTGACAAGCGTCCACTAATCTCAAAAACATCATGATTAAAAAATTCCTTCCCCAACCAAAATTATGGATACAACAAGAAATATAGTATTAAATTTAAAAGTTTATTATTATTATTATTATGGGGTTTGTCAAGTCTTGACAAGCGTCCACTAATCTCAAACTTCAATACACACTACTGCATTATTATTATTATTATTTTTCATCCATTAATCCAAGTACTAAAAGACTTAATTTAATACTCTAAGCTTAATTTAAAACAAATACCAGTAAGTACTTATTCTATACTAAGTTTTGAGTTAGGTGACTAGTTTCACTGTGCAAATGGACCATGTTTTATTTGTTTCTTTATCAAAAATAAAATTTCGTTAGCTAATCCATGTATAAAGAGCTTTCCTTTGAACTCACAATTAGAATTGAAAGCAAACAAATATATGCACATAAAAATGAAAGTGTATGAGGACAGACAATTAAGTTCGTAGAAATAATTAATTACTATTATTAAGCAGTGTGTTTGATCAACGTTTTTTCCATTGCAGAACAATTATATTTTCTCTATGCGATTGTTGAGTACACGCATCCTAATCCATTGCATCTCTCCCAATGATGTTCTCAATGTATTTCTAGTTTTTGTGGACTAGAAAACAGTCAAAGTGGGCCAAATCGAATGAAGAAGGCGAGTGTTTCAATACGGTGATTCGATTTTTAGCGAAAAAGTCCTTCACAACAAAGGCACGCGTGCACACAATTTGCGCATCTTCCAATCCTCGTCCATTATCGTTCCGCAATAGACGTACAAGCGTTCCGTACACTTGTAAATTCCAGCAGGTTTTATGGTAGACTGACCTAATGCTTCATTCAATTGCTGCACGATTTCCGAGCCGTCTTTGTTCAATTACAGCAAAAATATAATCACCGTTCTACGTTCTTTTAAATCCATAATTCAATTTTTAAACGCGTAAAAAGCTGATTTAAAAATTCTGGCGTTTAACTACACAAACTGATTTCAATTGCGCTGGAACTTGCAATGAATTCACGAGTGTTATCGGCGGCCAGCTCGTTGACGATATCCCAGTGTTACCGTAAAGTATGCTACGAACTTAATTATCAGTCCTCGTATTAACCTGCATTATACCAAATGCAAAGGAAAGCAGATTAATTTTTTTTAAATTTTAGTACCGTACCGGGATTTTATATTATTATTAACATTTTCGCATCGCATAGGGAAATTCGTTCTTTTATTTTAGGCGTACATCATTTTTAGGGTTTTGTAGGTATGACCAAAAAACCCTTATACCGTCATTTTGTCGGCTGTCTGTCTGTCTGTTCGGTAAAAATGTAGCCAAACGGCTAAACCTCTAGAGAGTTGAAATTTAGCATGCTTATACAACTCTTTGACCCGCACATAGGAAAAATACTAAAACATCTAAAAAACATATACACCTAAATATATAAACAAATATGTGCTCATCGAAAAAAAAAAAAAAATAATAATAATAATAATTCTGAGTAGGGTACCAAATGAAAGCTGTTAGTACGTAGATTAACGATCAAAATTTTATTTTTGCAAAATAAATTATTTTGATTCGATTTTTGTCAAAACTGTGCAGAAAAATTTTAGTCCCACACCCTGTAGCCCAGATGGTTTAAACTAAAAATCTGAAAAAAATCTAAATAATGTACATTGGTGTGATCCGGAATAGGACAACAGGAATTTTTGATCATGTTATGTTTTCGGAAAATAACGACTTTTTTGTGTTTTTTGGTTGACGATGTAAATATTTAATATGTTATGTAAGACAGTAAACCAGTATGCTTTCATGATGTAGTGGTTAAACATCTCGCTTCCTTAGTTGAAAACTATGGTTCGCTTCCAGTCACAATTTTTTTTTTTTTTGCATTTTTATTTTGTTTAAATTATTTTGTCAAAATTCTAGTTATATTTGGCAAATGTTGCATTTAATTTTTAAAAGCGTAAATTTATTAATCAGTGGGAAGTGTTAAAATTATAATTTAATTCTATGTTTCAATGTATACGAAATTAGAGGGGCGGAACTTATAACTTAGAACAACCAATGGAAGCCATAGGCGCAATTTTTAAATTTTAATGAACCTTGCTATATAAAAAAAATACTGCACATATTTAGAAACCTAAATAATGGTTTGGATAAGTATTAATTTTTTGGGGTATCGGTCTAATAAAAATACGTTCTTTTTTTTGTCAAATTGTTAAAACAAATTTTATTTGCTTACTAGTTTCGATTCTCTCTGAATCATTTTCAAAGCCTAAAAGAAATTGAATTACAAAGTATATAAAAATTGTTAATAAAATGTTAAAAAATAAATAGATAAATAGTTAAAAAAATAAATAAATAAATAGTTAAAAAAATAAAATCAATAGTTAAAATACAACATTGAATATGTTTCAATTTAACGGACATTTTTTAATCTTCCTACTTGTTTAGACCGTTAAGTGTACATGTCGACTAAATGAATATTAATATTTTTAAAAAATATAATGAATTTCCAAATGACGTCAGTTACAAGATCAATAGATGGCGTTATTAATTGTTTTTTATTAAATTATAATATATTTTACTTAAATTTTCTATGTCAGTTTTCTCATTTATGTTGTTTTTATCTTTTTATTATATACCATATATAAACTTTTAATTCTAGGGGGTGTATCGTGGTTAAAGCTGCATTGACAGTTACCAAATTATATTTACAATTTAGAATTATAATCAAGAGTTATATTTATACTTGGGGAACATTCATACATACCAAATCATATTTCTAATTAGTACGTTTTGCCATCTGTTGTTACAAACAAAAGTAAAATAAAATTAATCAAATATCTACATTTTTTTAAATTTAAATATGCTAAAAAGTTCACAGTTCTTTGTCTACAATTTATTTCGCCAGTTATATGCTTCCTAATTTTCTTATTTTTGATGTTGCATCTATTTTGACATTTCAAATCTACTTATAGGTTAGTTTCTGTCTCTTTCTCGCTAAGTATAAATATAAGTTTGAAGTTTGCAAACTTTTAAATTATACTTATAATTAAGACACTTAAGTACGTTAGTGTGAATGGTTACGTTGGAGGCAGTATGACAAACTTCAAAGTATAAATGTAAATCATAAGTATAATTATAATTAGGGAAGTGTGAATGCAGCTTAAAACTTACTAAAATACTTAAAATATCTCCCTTATTATTAACAGGAAAATGTATATTATGTTTAATGCATTTTTCACTTGTATGAATATTTGGAGAGTTATAAAAACCATAGATAGTACGGGCACAACAGCTAGTGATTAATAAGTACACTGGTTTAGTTGAATCATTACAATAATATTATTATTATTTTATTGTGATTAATCATTATTCCATGATAAAAAATGAATTAATTAATTTAGTATTTAATGGCTACTTGTTTGTGGGACAAACGCCACAAACAATACCATAATAGACCTGTTTTGGCCAGAAAGCGGGGAAAAAAAGCAACTAGTCTCACAGAACAATGAAAACATAAACCCTTATGGCATGTCCCGTACGTATCAACCGCGACATCGATCGCGATATCGACCACGAGCAACGAAGCATCTTCGGCAAATCCGTACCCTTAGTGTACCACGAGTAGAGCAGTACGACAGGAAAAAATGCCGTAGTGTGTAGATAATTCGACGATGTAGCCGACGATAAATTTTTATTATATTTTTATGAAAATTTTATTTTATTTATTTTTTCTTTACATTCTTGTGATAAAATAATAGTTAATAAAATTGTACAAATGTTATTTGTTTTATTTCTTATTCGTTATATTATTGTTATTATTATTTTTTTTTTAATTTAAATTGTTATTCCAGAAATGGAAAAAGCACTGTAAATGTGGGATTTTTATTCAAAATTTGCTAGAATTTTCACAAGCGCCCTCTACTAACACTATGTACTGTGCAGTACACAAATACAGTAATGTTCAGTGGTACAGCAGTTTGCATCTAAGTTGGTAGTTCCCAGCTAGATGCGCAGTAGAATCGGTAAATAGTATCTGGTAGAGCTTATTCCATGCTCGATTGTTGTACGGGAAACTTCATACTTCCAACAAGCAAAGCACAATTAAGCGTTTTTTTGCACAAAACTTAAAAAAAAAATAATAATAATAATTAAAATATCGCGGAAAAACAGGAGTAAGAAAAAAATGTTAAGGGTCGACTGCTACCAATTAAAACAAAACAGCCAAAAGTCATTCCAATTCTGCTCATGGGGTCTGTTTTATCGATGATTTAGTAGCACTCGTCTTAACAAGGAATTTGTCCAATGTTGTCTGTTTTTGTCTGCTCTGTAAAACCTTCCTGATGTAGTCAATCACATTATCGTTAAATGCATTTATGTTTTGGTTGGCTGTAGCAAAATTTGGGTGCCATTTTTCGACCATATTCCGCACTTTGGCCCAATTAGATAGCATTTCATTAATGTCGCGTGGCGGTGGCGTGTCGGCGCGTGGCGGTGAGAGTGACGACGCATATGGAAAATACTAGCGAAAATGGGGGACAAAAATTGTCATCAAATTGTGACAAATATCGAATATTGCGAATATGGAGGTTGACGAATATAAAGGTTCCACTGTATATGATTTGGAATCACGGGGAATCACCTATCTACCGACTATCGCACGGCCTTGGCTAACTGCAACAGTTACTGCCTAACTATTGGTTTTCCGCCCTTGACGCCGCGGGCCGAACCGATTCTGTCACGAAGTATTTTCGTTCAAATAAATTTTATATTATATAAGACATATAGTATAATAAGTCGCTCGGGCCGCAAAACTGCAAGACTTCCCAGCAAACATTTTTATCCGGACCAGTACTGGTAAAGCACATACTCGCCGGCATTGAAAGTAATGGGCCAGTGCTGGCATTTCGTACTGGGCCAGTACCCCGGTGTCCCGTGGCCCTTAGCTGGTCCATTGATGTATCAGTTGCTGGCCCAGCAACGGTAAAGTGCATTGAAAGTAATGGGCCAGTGCTGGCATTTCGCACTGGGCCAGTGCTGGCATTTCGCATTGGTCCAGTGCTGGCATTTTGCACTGGGCCAGTACCCCGGTGTCCCCGTGGCCGTTAGCTGGCCCATTGATGTATCAGTTGCTGGCCCAGCAACGGTAAAGTGCAAAATAATCGCATTAGTTGCAAGATTTATTTCTGACAGACTAGTGCTTATATTATACCCACTCTCTAGTGTTTCAAATGTAATATATGTGTACTTACCCAGTATTAAAATAAATTAATGGTTAGGTGCAAAATAAATACTCATTTGGCCATTTTCACCATCGTTGAATAAATTTATTTAACAAGTAAAGTTGACAATATCGCATCGGTTTTAAACTATTAATGAAGAAATTAACATTGCTGTCAATAGAATGATGCGATATTGTTAACTTAAGTTGTTAAATAAATTTATTCAACGATGGTAAAACTAGCCGATTGTAAATTGAATTAACAGTTATAATTTATTGATTTATTTATAAATATTAAATAAATATAATTTCAGGAATAACAGGAATTAGTTTCTTTAATTTATTAATTTAATGAAGAATTTTAAGAAAATGCTTTCTGCCATTTCGGTCAAACCAATTTCATCCTAAAGATAAGGGGTGACTAATAATTTTCGCCAATATTCGTCTTGTATTATCTACCACATCTTTTCCCCCTGACTTGAAGAGTGCCAACCTAAAGAAATCATACTTGTTAAAATAAATTCAATAAACAAATTTTATAAGCATTAATGCTATAAGCTGTTCACTTTTGTAAGAACAAACTAGATCTGGTTATTTTGGTGATTTTTATAGTGTATTACTGACTTTTAGAAACTTGGTTATATTGTAAAAAAAGCTTTACAGTTTTGGATTAAGTTTGTATTATTTTAGGTTAGTATTATATTTACAAAATATTTAAGATGTCACTATTCAAAATGAAATATGACAAATTATATTTTTTAAATGACATATTTATAATCTTGTATCAGATTTATTAATAATTGAAAATTTTATTACATGAAAAAACTATGATTGAACTAAACTAAAAATTAAACAATTTAATATGAAATAGTTTGTGTAAACTACGTCCTTAAATCTAACAAAACACACACAAATCACAATAAAAAACTGTATAATGCTCACAATCAATAACTATTCAAATACACATAAACTGTTCACCAACACGTCCCAACTTGAACTCACAGAATATCACTTGTACCGACCCTCGAAGGCCACGCCATTAGGGTGTTTTATGACTAAGAACGGTCAGACTTTTCAAATTATTACATTCAAAAAAAGTTATAAACATAAGCACTGGCCCGCTAGAAATAACCTTGGATTAATACAAATAAGGAATGCTTATAAAATGCTGGTAAAGTACTTCGTATAGGCAGAGTGCGAAATACAAATGTGAAGTACATTATTAATACTGGCGTTGCACTTACTTCTGGTGCCAGCAATGTACCAGCGTAAAAGCAGTTTGCCGGCGTTCGGCCGTTAGTTCAATGTTTGCTGGGTTGGGCCACAAGAGGCCCGCAGGCCGCCAGTTTGAAACACCTGATTTACGCCATAAATAAAAATTATTAAAACAATTATCACATTCTAGTACGTTTACATGCGAATGTTCATTGTTTGTAAATACAGCACACTGACCCCCACTTCATATTATTACAATATCAAGTATGTATTCAAGTTTCACACATTCTGTTATTACAAGTTTAGTTATAAACACAAATACCAAGGCTTTAAGAATAAAGAATATTACAAGTCAATCTGACACATATAATCAAGTATGGTTGAATGCTGAATCACATGTCAACATTGCCATTGTCAATATTGCCAATAGCAGCAAAACACAAATCTTATATTTTACTAAATAATAGTTAATACTAGTCAAAACTCTTGATAAATAATTTATGGTCTCCATTAATATAATTGTTTATCATACATAATGTTAACAAAAACATACAAATTTGAGCATTAATTAAATGAAAATATTTAATGTTTAGAAATATTTATTTTTTAAGATACTTTGTGACGTAATTCTTCTGATATCGTGGACCACTTATAAAAATATATTCATTTATAAAATTATATGAAAAAGGAATTGGTTAAAAAAATATTTAAACAAACAAGACAAATAATTCATTTACGTTGTTTACACAACAGAAATTCAGTATAAAAGGAAATATGATCGAGTTTAATTTGTCATTTTTAAAATTTATATATATATATTCTTTATTCCCTAGGCCTTGCGACATTCAGGGTATTAACCATTACAAATAGAAATAGAAAAATTAAAAATAAATAACGTACAATACAATACAATTTACAATATTTTTTATCTCATTTCTTTCTTCTTGCTCCAGTGTCCCTCTCTTTCTTCCTATTCTCATTCAGGTTTCCCTCTCAGATCTTCTTCCTTCTTGCTTCCAGTTCTCTCGCCCATCTTTAATTTATTTTATTCCATTTTACTACTTGCCCATGTATTCCGTAACCAATAAAATTTGGCTAATTTTAATTACATGTAACAATATTTAAAATTATATCTGAAATTTTTTTCTAATTAATGAATTAATTTATAGGTTAAAAAATATATTGTTTTAATTATAATAATAATAATAATATTTATTTATATATAAAATTTTTACAATAATGTACAAATCAAAAATTATCTTAATTTCATAACAAGAAATAAAAATGAATATTATGAATATTATGAATAAATTTATGAATCTTACAATATTTCATTCATAAACTTTACATTCATTCTATTTACTTGTAAGATATCACAATGTCACAAAGACTGTTGCCAGTCTGTGCGTAACTGAATTATGTTTTATTAATTTTGTATCTATAAGTAAGATATTATTATTATTTTTTTTTATACATATTTCTATTCTAACCAAGATTTTTAGATACTGTTCTAACTCTTATTTTAAGCTAATTAATTACATACAAATTGTTCACCGTTATACATTTTACATCAAACAGTAAAAAATCAACTTACTGTAGTTAATTACTTAGTTAATTTCACTACATGCCTATATCTTCCGCAACCAATATACACTTAATATTCTGCTTACTTTAAATTCAGTTTACAATACTTAAAATTATATTTAATTATTTTTAAACACTTTTATTTTATAATTTATAACATAGCACTCTCTAACACAGTTTTCAGTTTAGGGGTAGAATGGAATGAAAACTGGGCCTCGTCCTTCCTTCTTTTACCCCTTCATGTTATCCTTCCCCAATCTCAATCTTTCTTGCCTCTAATTCCCTCGCCCACCTCTCCCCCCTTCCATCTTCGTGCAAGAGGTCTAATGTGCTCCCTGACCATACTGTCATCTCTCTACACCTCTTTGCGAGTTGCTCTATATCTTCTTCCTCCTCCCGCACATCCTGCACATCTTGTCCTCTTGATTTCTCCAATATCTATTTCCTCTTTCTTCATTCCCGCACCTTAGACTCGCAATCCTCCTAACCCTCCCTCTTGACCTTCCTCTTTCTCCCTTCAAGTAGCTTGGTACCCCTATAGTTCTGACCTCCTTATATCTCCCTGCGCTCCTTGATTTGTCTATTCTGACTGTCCTTTCTTGCTCCCCCACTTCCTTATCCCTCCTCCACAACTCCTCAATCACGCTTATCCCGTCTTTTCTTCTCCTTTCCACCTCTGTCGCATCCACTCCGTATCTCCAGTAATACTCCTTTCTCATCTCCCCCCATGCGTACCATCTTTCTTTCTCTTCCTCTCTGGCTCTTTCCTCCCAGCATTCCCTCATTATTCTTTTGTCTGTTTCTAATCTAACTTTCTCCTCGTACTTTACCGCCCTCCTTCTTGTACCCACTTTCATCTTATCCCTTTTCAGTTCCTCTCTTACAATATACCCTGGTGTTGTTCTATCTACCCCTAAGATCCATCTCAAATACCTCTCCTGTACTCGTTCTACCTTCTCCCATTCCTTGTACCCCCAAATTTCCTGTTTATGCCTACAAAACCCTAGATATTTCTATGCGTAATTCTATCCGCAGTTTCTTAGAGAATAAATCTGCAAAATATTGTTCATATCGGTCAAAGAATATAGGAGTATCTAGAGTTTCTTGTTTATGCCTACGAAATCCTAGACATTTTTATATGTAATTATATTCGCAGATTCTAAGAGAATTAATCTGCAAAATATTGCTCATATCGGTCAAAGCATATAGGAGTATCTAGAGTTTCTTGTTTATGTCAACGAAACCACGTTTCTATTTTTAATCATATTCGTAGATTCTTAGAGAATAACTGCAAAATATTGTTCATATCAGTCAAAGGATATAGGAGTGTCTAGAGTTTCTTGTTTATGCCTACGAAACCCTAGATATTTCTATATGTAATTTTATCGGAAGTTTCTTAGAGAATAAATCTATGAAATATTGTTTATATCGGTCAAAGCATATAGGAGTATCTAGAGTTTCTTTTTTATGCCTACGAAACCCTAGACATATCTATATGTTATTATATTCGTAAATTCTTAGAGAATAAACTGCAAAATATTGTTCTTATCGGTCAAAGCATATAGGAGTATCTAGAGTTTCTTATTTATGCCTACAAAACCCTAGACATTTCTATATGGAATTATATTCATAGATTCTTACAGAATAAATCTGCAAAATATTGGGCACTATTCTACTTTAGCAAACCCACTAGACAATGTTGCCAACTATAGTAAAATTAAAACAAGTAAATTTAAACTAAAATCAAAATAGAATTAAAATTATTTGTATAATAATGCTTAACTTTAAGTTAAATAAATCTAATTAAATTAATATTCCGGTATTTTATAATAAGAATAAATAATAATATTACATTCACAGCCGATTAAAGATTAAAAAAGGGGGAACATAATTTAGTGCACCTAAAAACTGGGTGATTAGGTTAGGTTTAGTTAGTAAAAGTCTAGGACAGCAGAAGCCGAAAAGCTCAAAGTAAGCTTAAAAAAGTTTGTGTAAAAAACGTTTGTGCGGTGTAGGATGTAATTCAGTAGTTATACATTTATCTTGTTGTTGTTATATTTTGTAAAGTGTATACTTTCTTTATATATATATTTTTTTTTTTCACACGAACTTCTTTAAGGTTACTTTGAGTCTTTCGGCTTATGTTGTCCTAGATTTTTACTAACTAAACCTAACCTAATTACCTTGTGTTTAGGTGCACAGTACTTAATTTTCCCCCCACATTAGCCTAATTAAAATTGTGTATCATTGTGCATACGTTTATAACATGGTGGTGCAGAGGGCTAGTTCATTGTCCACCTGAATAAAATTTTTTTTAAATATCGATACAATGCATAATAAATAACTACAACAGAAAAAAGTGAAAATAAATAATATTAAATTAAATTTAAACTACATTTATATATTAAAACTCTAATCACAGTAGAAATTAAGGGAATATTACTTATTTCTATATTTCTTATAAATAAACTCATTTAATAAATTAATATTGTTACCACACGCTGAACTGTGTTCATTGTGGAGTACGGCCATACAAGGCTGTGTTTATTAATATTGTTTAGTAACATGTAAATAATTGTACAACTTACTTTTAATAAACTTTTTGAATTGAATTGAATATTAAATTTAAATTATTAAAATTGATATATTACATTTTACTATTGCCAACACTGCACGCATGCGCAGTAAGGAGGGTTTGCTAAAGTAGAATAGTACCAAATATTGTTCATATCATTTAAAGCATATAGGAGTGTCTGAAGTTTCTTGTTTATGCCTACGAAGCCCTAGACATTTCAAACGAAAAATACCAAAATGTTTTTAGTCAAGTTATAGCTGGTGACACACACTGACTGGTAAGCTTCGGAATATTTCGTTACATTTCGGAATCTCGCTTCAAATTTGTTTTAGACGACAGGCACGCACCCACGCACCCAGGCACCAAGGGACACACGTTGTGCTATTATATTTTAGATGTGACTCCACTATCATTTTTAGCTAAATAAATATATTATTATTGACAGGTATAGACAAGCGTCCACTATTATTATTATTATTATTATTATTATGGGGTTTGTCAGGTCTTGACAAGCGTCCACTAATCTCAAACTTCAGCAACCTTTTGAGCCGCGTCATACTAGAGACTAGTGGAGCTAAATACACACGACTGCATCCCAAACCCTGGCGATATGCAGCCGCGGAAATTACGCTAGATCCAGTGCCCGCATGTAGCTAGAAGTTTGTTATCAAAATTAAGCTCAATAAGTGAAGAAAAACTGTTCTAAATTATAATAAAAAGCTCTGTCTGCGCTTAGCAATATACTTATTGACAAAAAAGGTTCTAAGTGTATTTCAGTGCTTGTAGATAGGACTATACGTGAACTAGAAGCAGTAATGCATGCAGATACAACCTTTTAAATTATAAAACTTCACTTTTATCTTAACAGATGGCAATATAACATAATTAGGAAGGTAGGGTTATGCACATGGATCCTTTTTATCTAAAATCTTATTTTCCTCAATATTTTAGCTATTGTCGGGCTATTTTAAGCTGTCCGGTGAAAGACTGTACTGCGCAGAGTGCGAGTGTATTATGAGGGAGTGAGACATAAGTGAGCTGTCCGAGTACAGTCGAAAAAAAACGCAATTATACATTGTTTTAAAAACTTTTTTTTAATACTTGAATATTTTTTTAATATTTTTTTAAATATTTTAATTTTTTAATATAGAATATTAATAAAAGAAAAAAAAAAACATTTGCCACTGGCGTTCCGTTAACGCAACACTGTGAACCGTTTTTAAGATGCAATTTTGATTTTTTTAATTATTATTTCCGAATTAAAATATTTTTAAGCTCATTTCAAAAATCAACGTTTTTATCATGATTTGACTTTTATTTATTATTTTCCGAACGATATATAACTTACAAATTTTGTTTAACAAAGCAAATACTAGAATATTTACTTAAATGACATCGTTGGTTATGATATTAATATTATAGTCCGGGAGGCAGCGTTGCAAGTAACCTGGTCATTTCATCCCAACTGATTCGTATTGGAAATTATTCCTTTCGGGTAGTTAGTTGATGATCTAAGTGTCTGCTGCGTTGGTAGTGGTGGAGCTGGTCGTGAGAAAATGTACATCTTGTAAAAAAAAATATATATATATATATATATCCAAAAGTCATTTCAAGCCACTTGAAAATTTGCACAGTTATTGTTTAAGTGATAATAATAATAATAAAAAAGTCATCTGCGTGAGTAGTGGGGGATTATACGTCAGTCGCTTGTATAGGCTTGTCATAAAAAAAAGTTATTGAAAATTATGGGAAGTCAATGAAACTTATACATCGACCTTATTATATAATTAGAATAATAAAAACAATAAACAGCTGTTGGCACAATGGGGGTAAGACAGTCAGCTGAGGGATTATAATTGCTGAGCGGGCATTTAGCCTAGCATTTAATAAAGTAATCAATGATGTAACTGACGATCTTTACCCCGTTATCTCGACAGCTGACGATCATTTTTATTTAATATAATATGTAAGCTATTCATTATAAAATTGCAAGTCACCTAATATCAATTCAAGTTAAATTTCGTAGTTTTAATCTATATTTTTATGATAATATTTCGATCTATCTAATTCGGTGTCAAAATATAATATAAAAAATCGATTAAAACAATGAAATTATAGCTAAATTAATTTCAAGCCACTTGATATTTTTATAATGAATAGTTTACATATTATATTAAATAAAAATGATCGTCAGCTGCCGACATAACGGGGTAAAGATCGTCAGTTACATCATTGATTACATTATAAAATGCTTAGGCTAAATGCCCGCTCAGCAATTATAATCCCTCAGCTGACGGTCTTACCCCCATTGTGCAAAGAGCTGATTGTTGTTTTTAGTATTCTAATAATTATATAATTTAAGTTCGATGTATAAGTTTCATTGAATTTGAAATTACTTTACATAATTTTTTTTTTAAATGACTTTATACAAGCGACTGACCTATAATCCCCCAATACGCACGCAGATGATTTTTTTTATTATTATTATTATCACTTAAACAATAACTGTGCAAATTTTCAAGTGGCTTAAAATGACTTTTGGATTTGTTTTTTTTACAAGATGTACCTTTTCTCATGACCAGCCCCACCATGATTCTGGCGGCTGACACTTTTTTCGATTATTAGCCATATCTAAATTATCAATTAAAAAAAAAAAAAATTAAACGGGATGAAATGACCATTAAAAATGCCACGCTGCCTCCCGGACTATTAGCATATTATGATGAAAGAATTTATTGTTTTCTGCTTTTTCAAGTTCATTGTTATTTACCAGCCTCTTAAAATGTAGGAAAACATACAGGTCTCCTAATAGATCATTCTAACTATTTTTTTCTCAATTTCAAAAAAAATGTTTTTATATTTGGTAATTAATATCCACTGTATTGTGTTGAGGTTTAATAAAACTCGTCTCTTTCAGCTTCTGCAAATTTAGTAACACTGCTTATAATTTCGCGCGATTGACATTTAATGGACGAGTGCTTCCCAGTTTGCTCTGAAAATTCATTTTTGTCAGACTACAGAGCACGACTGCTATACGAAAACTAATGATGCTCCCTTCTATTTTTGTTGTTAGAGTGCAACGGGCCAGCTTAAACTAGCCAGACTATGGTCTGGCTAGTTGAACCTTTTATTTCAAGGTCGCGAAGTACAGGATGTCGCAAAAGAATAACGGTTCTTAATTAATTTTGATAAGGAATTATAAACTATAATTCATGCAGATTTTTTAAAACTAAGTCGAGCTAATGATCCTCATTTTCTGCCTCACAAAATTGTGCTCTCTTTAGAGCATTTTCAATAACGTCGATTAAAAATTGGGGGTTCGAATATTGTTTTTTAAATGTTCGATGGTCGTTGGCTTGCATCAACATAAATCCTCCCCTTTAGTTATCCCCAGAGATGATAATCTGAGGCTGTTACATCCGGCGAACGAGGAGGCCAGTTGATTGCCGAGTTTCTTGATATTATCCGCGTTGAAATGATTATAGGCATTGCTGGAGGCGTCTTGGCTTCAATTCTTGCACGAGTTGAATTCTGTATAGGAACAGCCTTAAGTCCTTCTGTAGTATCCTCTGCAATGATCTCCGAGTAATATTTAACTAAAGAGAACGTCTTCGAGTTGAAGTTCCTGGGTTCTTCTCAACACTCTCTCGTAGTCGTTGAATACTCTCCTCACTTCGGATCGTACGTAGTCTACCGGATTTTGGCATATCTCCTATGCCTGGGCTACACCTGCATCTATCGTCGCTAAACTTCGGTTTAACGTGACATACACGCTAATGTGGCCAGCTACTATCGGTTTGCGTTCACAATATTAGCAGTGCGCGCCACTAGACACATGACGATAACTGAAGTGGCGGTTTTAGAGCGCACATTAAAGGAACTTAGCGCAGAGCGTAGTATGTTCTGTTGGCGCGTATTGTTGTTTATCCGGCATCATTTGAGGTTATGTTATACATATTTCTTTACAACTTATTTGTGTCAAAATCAGATAAGATTATGTTTGAATTTGTTAAATTAAATGTAAAAAATAATTTTAGGATGCAGTTATGATGGATATACACCATAATTTTATTTAATTTACAGCAAAATAAATACGCTTGTACCTTGTAAACGTAAATAAAGTGTAGCGGCGAAAACGAAGGTATGGCCACAAGTTGCGCTTTAGCACGATATCGATAGATGCAGTTTACCACGAATTTATATAACGCGCAATTATCGGCGAAGCTTATAAGGCAAGTGTGGCCCAGGCACTACTGAACGCTGCTTCCGAAAACGTTCCACCAAACGTTTAATTATGGAAACGAAGGACGGATTTGTTACATTGAAATGGTGGCGATAAGCTCATTCGGTCTGTATTATCGAATGTTAATTTTCAAAATAAAATTATATGACTTTCGTTCGCTGAGCAACTGTATATCTCTCCATAATTAATTTCCCAGATCTTCTTTATATGATCCAAAATGGAAAAGAATGAAGATTTAAAATTAAAATTAAAAAAAGTTATGATTTTTTCAAATCAGTTCGTTTCTTTTACGCCACCCTGTATTATTTTATTTATTGAAAACTTATCTGCGAGTTAGACCAATCAGAAGCAAGGTCAAACAGCTCGCATCACAATAAATCGTGATGTTTAGAAATATTTAAATTTGAAGGTTTTTACTAACTTTGTGACGCAACCTCATATTGTGAATTACCTATATCTGGATTTCTTGGTTTTCTTTACATACAAAATTCAATAAATGTGCATTAAGGAATGCTTATTCTGTAATTCGCGTTTGACGTTATTATATTCACGTAATTCGATTCCATGGTCCTTGATTATAATTGTGTATTAATATGAGATTAAATTCCGATCAATCATTCCATTATTCGTAATCCGGTGATGAAATGATGAGTCGATAAATCTGTATGGTTGTGAGTGAACTGTGTACGACAGAGACATCTTTATGTCGGCGAGCGGCCGCGCGGAACCGTTCAATTAGGGAAGACTAACGTAGACAGAAGAGAGACTTGCCTTGCGAGTTATACGTCTGCTCCGTCTGTGACTACATGCGTCCTTATGTTTGTGTGAGTATATGTTATGTGCTTGTATTTGTTTTAGAACAGGGATGCTCAAACCTCAGACCAATAACAAAGATGAACACCGCTGTTTATATTAATGTGTGTCTCCATCTTTGTTTGTTTAGAGTTTCCTAGAATAAATCGTTGCCTCCCGAATATTTACGAAGATACACGAAGACCATGTGTAACTTACTGCCAAAATTATCTTCTTTACGATTTTTTTTATATTTGATCGTGTCAAAAATTTATTTTTGTGTATTTTGGATTGTCTTTAAACATTAATACATTATAATAGTATACATTATGCAAATAAACCTGATGTATTGCTTTATAGGTAGGTTAAAATTTTATTGAGGTTATTGTTTGTTTTCCGTCCGTAATCCCTTTTCCCCTCATAGACTAATGTTGGCGACACAGTGTGTTGTGGTGGAGTACATATGGCATGCGCTGTCCATCTTGGTTATTGGTATGAGGTAGGCCCGGGCCTTACATAAGTGCAAGGTTGTGCGGTGCACAACGACGCCGAGGCACCAGAGGCGCCAAAACTCCAAGATAATATGCTTAATCAATTATAAAAAAAAAAATCGTCCCATACAATAAAAAAAAAGAGTACTTTTATTACCCTCCCAATGATACGGTTTATCTAAGTTAACAGGGAATTACCAATGTGTATATGTTTATGATAGGTTCGGAATAACGTGACGGTCACACATCTACACAAGCCAAGGCGGGGAAGTCCCGATTTATATATTGTTTCTTTGGTCGGTCTGTTTTTATGTTTTACAGTTTTGAGTGATTTTTATTTTTGTAATTTCGTTGGTTCAGTAACCGTGTAGTAGTACGTAGTATGGAATATCGGCATTCTGTGTATAAGAAAAAAAAAATGGTTAATACTAAAGAAATAGAATCCTAATTAAACATAGACCCTAAATTCACAAAACAAAGGGGCCTTAGACCGCGTAAAATAAAAAACAATTGGATTATTAATGTGACGATGAACCAGTGTACGACAAAACAGTAAAATTCAAAGTTATTTGTTTTTTGTTTTTATTCTCTAGATCAGTGGTTCCCAAACTTTTTTGACAGCGACCCGGTATGCGGTTTTAAAATTTTTCGCGACCCACCTTAAGAAAAAAACATTTATTTACAAAACAAATTTTATTTTAAAGCAGTAGCTTTATAGTAATAAAGAGTATAGCATAGTAATAAAGAATATAGTATAGTAATAAAGAGCACAAATACACACTATTCTAGTGATTAACTGACGTAAAAAAAAACTAATATGTACAAAAAAAATCTTTTTTGTGTTTTTACAATTTTTTTCGCGACCCGGCAAAATTTTTCTGCGACCCGGTGCCGGGTTGCGACCCACTCTTTGGGAAACGCTGCTCTAGATGTAATTGTCACATCAGTAGAGGAACGATGTCAAATTTTTTCTTCTTATTCCAACAATTTCGCGTTTTTGTGAAATATTGTGGAACAATTAGAATTATGCCAATATGTGAAAAATATATTAAACGATGAAAATCTCAACAAGCGAGATATTATTGCTGTTGAGCTCGTTCAAGAATGACATTTTTTACTAAATTTAGATGAAGAAATTATTAAGTCTCCAGAAGAAACTTTAAACTATATAACCATTAAGAACTCGCTAATGAATTCGCTTCCTAACACAAGCATAATACTTCGAATTTTATTAACATGGCCGGTTTCTGTCGCGACCGCAGAGCGTTTATTTTCAAAACTCAAAATAATAAAAAATTATTTGAGATCAACTATGGGGCAATATCAACTAAGTATCTTTGCTTTTATTTCAATAGAATCGGATCTATTAAAATAATTAGATTTTAATTTTTCCAAAATTAAAGTGCGAAAAGCTCAATTTATTTAGAAAATCTTTCATTGTTTTATATTAGGTATAGGTTGTATTGTTCCACGCTATATGATGATAATATACAAACAATAATAATAAATATTTAAATGCGCAATAATACTTCACCCATATTTCCATATACTATATCAATCATACAAATTGTAATAGAAAATTGGAGCGCCCTATAAAATATTGCACAAGGGCGCCAAAATTGCTAGGCGCGGGCCTGGTCTGAGGCTCAAACCATATCCTGCGGAACACTTGTGGCACTCTGTAACCTTAATAGGTACCTTCGAATGCGGAACTTACAGAACATATTTAAAATACATCATAATCATTGGCGCGACAAACCGAGGTGAGCCTAGGCCAGGATTCATGACCAAACTGTGTACATTCAGGAGTAATATGGTCAGTATTACGGTAATATTTTAGCGTACACAGAAAGGCACCTATAGTTTATAGCCGATTTCGAACGACTAAGAAAACCTGTAATTGGTATAAATATTTTTTACATAAATTATTTGACATAAGCAGAAGTTGAACTCTCGTCCATACCTTTAGCGATCAAACAGCATGTAAAAACGATTTAAAACTTGCTGCCACAGGCTTTCTTTGTTTAAAATACGCTGCTCGAAAAAGTCTAAGGCAGCTTTCACACTAGAGCAACGCAATTCGAACAACCGACCTAACCAACTAGTTGCATTCATTTGACTCATAAGGATTTCGTTGAAGCATTCACACATGCGCGATGTGCCAGATTCAACCAACTAATCTGATGCAACTAGTTGGACACGACTGGGCATGCCGGTCGCACGTGGACCAGTTTCATCAGTTTTACATTGAATTTATAATTTTATTTAAAATGAACGACGAAGCGTATAGCGTGAAATTGGTACAAGAAGTGGAGAATCTTCCGGTGTTGTACAATTTTACCTTAATTTTACCTTAGCGTTATTAGAAGAGTTTCTTCTACACGAATACACCTCCTAAATTTGGTATCCACTTTTCTTATTGACGGAGCCACCATATCAAGCAATTCTAAGAAGGTTGCTGGACTCATCCTGTACATAGCTTTAAAATTAACTGGATCTCGTAGTTCCTTTGCAGCCACAAATAGTCTCCGTTTAAAATTTTTTTACAAAATATGGGTGAACCCAATGATGTCTTTTCTTTTTTTTTCTTAAGTACCACCACAACATTGTAATATCGTCGTCTTCTTCTGAAGATTCCATTGTGACTGATTGCGATAAATGTGAAAACGTTTGTATGCAACGATTGCGTACAACTGGTTGCATACAACTCATAGCATGCGTTGCGTTGCTCTAGTGTGAAAGCTGCCTAAGCAACAGGTTTTGTTTTGTCTGCAACTTCGCTATAGTTAAGATAAATTTATAATTTAACACGTTTAAATCTTTGGAAATATAATAAGCAAATAATCGAGTACAAAATTTACATAATCATCTATGCCAATAATTTCAATCTTTCTTGCACTGAAAAAAATCAGCTGTAGGCATTACAGAACCGACCACCCCCACAGAATACGTAATCAAATAAGACACCTTTTAACATGTTTTAAAATTTTGAACTAGACCAAACGAAACTAAATCAACAATTTCAGTCAGAGTTTCAACACGCCGAGGCGCATGGTAAATTTAATAAATAAAATATTTCACTAAAAAGAAAAAAAAACACTAAATCAAAAAACTCTCATGTTATAGAGCAACTTTCTTCGAATATTTTTTTTTTCTAAATATTTCCCTGTTACGAAATATTCGCAAAACACTTACACGAGTAAACTTCCACTTTGGCTTGATTTTTTCCAAAAGATGGTGGCATTGATGTTAAAAACTTAAATATGAAGTTTTATATAAATCCTTTCATTCAAATTCGGTCTACATGAGCCCATGGATCTATATACAGACAGACATCATGCTAAAAATAGTCAAAACCTTATGTAAAGACCTCAACTCATGGACATCCAGACGAAATTTCAAAATATCAAAATCGGTATAATCACAAAACCAGGTATACATTTTAGTCATTTAAAGACACTTATTTAGACTAATGTATTTAGTAGTTGTTCAAATTTAGTACTTTTGACTAGTTTTAATAGGCAGTGTCAATAATTAACAGATAAAAAAAATGGCCGGCTATGGGTATGATACATAGAGTTTCCCCCCAAAATACGTGGCGAGATTTACAGGTACAAACCAATTAGTAATTTACCGGTTATGATGACGTTATCAAAATGCAAGAGGTGTATCAATAGACATCAAAACTTAAGAAATCTATGGTGTTAAAGGCAATCTTCAACGGCACGAAAGTTACTTAATAAAAGCCTATTCCATCCATTGCTGGGCGCCCTATCCTGCGCTGTTCGCTACCAATGTTTTTTCCAAGAACAAATCTTGTCTCTCCAGCGTTTCAGTTGCCTGCCTCGTCTTCTTCGTCTGTTGTAAGGTGTCCATTCTGTTGTTAATTTTGACCATCATTTTGGTGCCATTCGCATAACATGACCTGCCTAGTTCCATTTAATTTTTCTAGCTCATATTAAGACATCAGTTATGCCCGATCTGGCCCTTACGATGGTGTTTCTAATTTTTTTCTTCTTGATATTTTCCATATGGCTCTCTCGATGTTCTTTTGGCAGAGTTAGATTGTCCGTTTATACTCCTTGGTTAGTTTCCGCGTTTGAGCACCGTATGTTAAAACTGGCAAAATTGCCGAATCCATAACTATTCTCATTGTTTCATTTGATAGCTTGGAAACAAGAATTGTTTTCAATTCCAATACTGTCTCCATGAATTAATTATTCTTCTGTCAATTTCGTTTTCCTGTAATTTTATTAAAATATATAATTTGTCCCACATAGACGTATTCATCCACGTAGTTTAAGGTGTTTATTTTCAATGATTATTAGTTGTTTGGGACCAATTGGTAGGAATTAAGTTTTAGTGTAATTACATTTTTGTACAAATTTTTGTTTTGTACAGATTTGCTAAATAGTATGACATCATCGGCAAAACGTAGATCTGTAAGTTGGTAACCATTTATTTTGATGCCTTTTTCTTCCCAGTTCAAAATCCTTTTCCTTCTCTAAACGCAAAATCCTTGAAAAAAATTACTTGAGGCACTACAAAACGCCCATGATCAAGCAATGGTCTGTGATCAAGCAATTAGAAATAGACTAGATGGTCTATATACTCGATGTTCAATAAAAGTTCCCGCACCACGCGTTGGTATTCGCGCCGCCAGTTTTACAGAGGTACAATGTCTTCAGTGGTGTGAATAGGGTGCATACTTGTTTGAAGGCCGGTTCGGTTATTGTCCCGATTCTCGAAGATTGAAAGTGTGACGTGCAAACAGTGCATTAAAATGCAAAACATTTAAAAAAAGTGAATTCTGTTTAGTAGGCTAAAAAATTATCGTTTGAATCGGAATCACTCTTCATCCTAGAGCCGATCTCGTTTTCTCGGACGGCAATATGGACCAAAATAAGTATGTACCTAGAAACAAATACTCGAGTTTTCTTCATGAAAGGCAATACACGTCCTCATACAGCGCGAACAGTGTTCAGATTGGTTGTATATAGAGAATATTACCGTTTTTTCATGGCTAATGCAGTCTTTGGATTAAAATCCCATGGAACACGCTTGGGATTTGCTTTCACCACTAATGGATAGAACTAATATGCATGCAGCATTTGAGAGCACAGATCCCTCAAAGGATTTTTATAATTTAATTTTGAGTATGCCCAGGCGTTGCCGAGCTGTAGTTACAATCCTGGTGGTAGTACAACATAAATATAGTATAAAAAAATTATAATAAAAACATTATTTTTAAGTGTTTATGAAGCAAGTGTATCTATTTTTATTTTATTTTATTCTTAAGGTTTAGATTTAAATAAATTGTTTTACAAGCTGATAACTCTTCTACAACCAAAGATATATGATAAATAGATTGAACAGAGTTTTCCGTTATCTCTAGGTGAAACATATTAAATAGAAATAAAAAAATAAAAACACTAGGTTAAATTTCACTAATTCTTTAATACTCGATACGTATTTCGGCTGTAATGCCATTATCAGAGTTTCTGACAAACTAACAAATACAAAAATTATTTTTAGGGTTTTGTAGGTATGACCAAAAAACCCTTATACCGTCATTTTGTCGTCTGTCTGTCTGTCTGTCTGTCTGTCTGTCTGTCTGTCTGTCTGTCTGTCTGTCTGTTCGGTAAAAATTGTAGCCAAACGGCTAAACCTAGAGAGTTGAAATTTGGCATGCTTATACAACTCTTTGACCCGCACATAGGAAAAATACTAAAACATCTAAAAAACATACCCCCCTAAAAATATAAACAAATATGTGCTCATCGAAAACAAAAATATTTTTTTTAAATTATGAGTAGGGTATCAAATGAAAGCCCTTAGTACGTGGATTAACGATCAAATTTTTATTTTTGAAAAATAATTTTTTTTGATGCGATTTTTGCTAAAATTGTGCAAAAAAAATTTTGTCCCACACCCTGTAGCCCAGATTGTTTAAACTAAACATCTAAAAAAATTCTAAGTGTGTATATTGGTGTGAACCGAAATAGTACAACAGGAATTTTTGATCAGATTATGTTTTCGGAAAATAACGCATTTTTTGTGGTTTTTGGTTCACAAAGTACAAAAGTTATACCAATGTAAGACACTCACATGCAAGGCGTACGATGGCGTTATTGGTTAGAGCACTGGTATCGTAAGCTATAACTCGCTGGTAAACGAAGGGTTTCCAGTTCGAGTACTCAGTGAATTTTATTTTTTCGGTTTTTTTTTTGCATTTTTATTATGTTGAAATTATTTTGTCA
This sequence comes from Liopterus haemorrhoidalis, assembly GCA_963971575.1. Classification (NCBI taxonomy): domain Eukaryota; kingdom Metazoa; phylum Arthropoda; class Insecta; order Coleoptera; family Dytiscidae; genus Liopterus; species Liopterus haemorrhoidalis. The sequence continues at coordinate 16,543,492 of OZ020619.1, forward strand.
AAATTTTAGTTATATTTTGACAAATGTTGTATTTAATTTTTAAGAGCGTAAATTTAATAATTATCTTATTATATGATTAACAGACGATAAATTATTTTAAAAATATCGTTCATTTTGCCGTGATTACTACAAAGTAAAATTTGTCCTACACACTCAGTATACCGCCTTCACTTATTATATACCTGCGAAACCCTGAAATGTGTGAATATTCACACTTCACATCAATTTTTTATTATATACTTATTCAGATAAATATTTAGGGCTGAAAATAGATAAAGGAACGATTTATTATATTCTAATTTTCAGTTAGGGACTATTGTACAATATCAGTTCTTCGTTCATTTAGGGAATTCCCGATTGTAATTTTTAATGAATTTTCAAATGTTCAAATAAAGTTTTTGGTTATTGTTGTTTATGTGAATGACCGAACCATGGCTCCGTGAAGTTAGCAGTCCACTGAAAGCACTAACGAAAATTCCTCGGCCATCCGTTAGTGCTTCGTTAGTGCCTGTTAGTGCTTTATAAAAAATCGTAGCCACCCTAACCGTTTTCGAAAAAAAAAGCAATTCAAAATGGACTGCTAACTTCACGCTTCGTTGGAAGCACTAACGAAAATTCGTCGGCCATCCGTTAGTGCCTCGTTAGTGCCTGTTAGTGCTTCATTAAAATTTGTAGCCACCCTAACCGTTTTTGAGATATTGAGCATTCAAAAAAATAAGCGTGAAGTTAGCAGTCCACTGAAAGCACTAAGGAAAATTCGTCGGCCATCCGTTAGTGCCTCGTTAGTGCCTGTTAGTGCTTCATTAAAATTATAAGCCACCCTAACCGTTTTTGAGAAATTGAGCATTCAAAAAAATAAGCGTGAAGTTAGCAGTCCACTGAAAGCACTAACGAAAATTCCTCGGCCATCCGTTAATACCTCGTTAGTGCCTGTTAGTGCTTCATTAAAATTTGTAGCCACCCTAACCGTTTTTGAGAAATTGAGCATTAAAAAAAAATAACGTGCAGTTTGCAGGTCATGAGAAGCACTAATGAAAATTCATCGGCCAACCGTTAGTGCCTCGGTAGTGCCTGTTTGTGCTTCATTAAAATCGAAATCCACCCTTACCGTTTTTGAGAAATTGAGCATTCAAAAAAATTAACGTGTAGTTTGCAGGTCATGAAAAGCACTAAAGAAAATTCATCGGCCAACCATTAGTGCCGCGGTAGTGCCTGTTTGTGCTTCATTAAAATCGAAATCCACCCTAAGTGTTTTTGAGAAATTGAGCATTCAAAAAAATAAGCATTAAGTTAGCAGGACATAGAAAGCACTAACGAAAATTCGTCGGCCATCCGTTAGTGTCTCGTTAGTACCTGTTAGTGCTTCATTAAAATTGGAATCCACCCAACCTGTTTTTTAGAAATTGAGCATTCAAAAAAATAAGCGTGAAGTTAGATGGTGATTGAAATACTATATTTTTCTATAGATGGGGGTAGATTTATCTAAGATATATTAATTTATTTATTTATTTATTTATTTATTTATTTTACATTGGCCTATTTCTGCAACGAGGCTAATCGCCGATGCCAGGGGGCGAACTCCTACGCCTGGATGAGGGGTGAATGACTGTGAAATGAGAGTAATGTATACATTATTCTCGCCCGAATAATATCACCAACGGAGAATCGAAATACCGACCGCACAATCCAGACTGTTTTCACCAGTCCAAACTGCACGACTTAATGCGCTCGACCACTCCGTTGGCATCTAAGATATGTTAAATCCCAAGATATTTGAGAATAATTTTTACTACAATTTTACGCCTTCACACATATTGTATTTTCAACCCTATCTAGTTAATGTAGGGCGAACTTGCAAATTAACTTCGATGACAGAATAAGTACCCAGAATTATCTGATAAGTTGAAAAACGTATAAATGAAAAACAACTAATTAATTATATCACAAGTAAAATTAGAAGAATTCAAAAATATGTAATCTGTGTAAAATAATTGTCTATATCGTCTAATGTAAATAAGCATTTTTAAGAAGTGTTGGACTAAATTTGACTGACGATTTAGGTATGAGAAATGATAAGCAAAAGATCTAGTGTAATAAAACACAATATTGAAGGAAAGTTTCGATGTTAGTATTTAATATAGTCAATTTAATAATATACAAATAACAAATCATCAAAACAGTAACCGACGAGTTCATCGTAAATCAATTCATCGAAAATCAATTCATCGAAAATCAACTTATCGAAAATCAATTCATCGAAAATCAATTCATCGAATGATCAATTCATCGAATCGTCAATTCATCGAAAAAAATTTTTGGTAAATATTTGAGAGGAATGCCGAGGGAAAAACAGTGGTCAATAAAAGTAGACAGACTAAGAAATAATTGCATAAAATTTTTTATATGGTTTAAAAAAAGGTAAATAAAGTGACATAGTGTTTGAATATAAATAAAGAAATATAATAAGAAAACTTATATAATAAAACAAATAAATTTTTTGTTTTTAAGGTTTAATAAGACAGGTTATGGGCAATTGCACGCAAATAATTTTTATAAATTCATACACAATGATACGCATTTTAATTGGGCTAATATGGGAGAAAATAAAGTACTATGCATCTAAAAAGAAGGTAATTAAGATAGGTTAGGTTAGTAAGGGTTTGGTTAGAAGAAGCCGAGCGAAGCGAGCTACCCATCTTCTAGTTTAATGACAAAACACTATCTTAGGTTAGGTTAGGTTAGTAAGGGTTTTGTTAGAAGAAGCCGAGCGAAGCGAGCTACCCATCTTCTAGTTTAATGACAAAACACTATCTTAGGTTAGTAAGGGTTTGGTTAGAAGAAGTCGAGCGAAGCGAGCTACCCATCTTCTAGTTTAATGACAAAACAAACTCACACTAACATAATAATGCCACCTGTTTAGAATCACCGTAAATTGAAAAAATCATGTGTGGTATGACGCTAGTGGTATGACCTATTCCCTAGTTATACAGAAAATTTATATTGATAAGAAAATTTGTTTTTACGAAATAACATAATATTACTAAGCATTTTCGATAAACGTGCCATTCGATAAATTGAGCATTCGATAAATTGATTTTCGATAAATTTGCTTTCGATAAACTTGCTTTCGATAAATTTGCTTTCGATAAATTGATTTTCGATAAATTAATTTTCGATAAATTTGTATTCGATAAATTGATTTTCGATAAATTGACCTAAAATCAATTCCGCAGGGTTCTAAATAGTAACTGTTCAAAATTTGGTTTAAATCGGTTACACGGCCTAGGAATGTATAGCGAACAAACAAACAGACAATTTTCCTCTTTTATATATATAGAGAAGAAGAAGATGTCCAATTATTTTTACTATGTATTTTCTTTCTCGCGTTCAAGACGCAGCACACAAACCTAACGGTCGAAGGAGAAAAGTGCAGGTAGACCATCGAATTGAAAAATAGAGCGGTTTTTGCTGTCAATGAAAGTAAGTATGGCCAAAGATTTTATAGGTAAATATAAAGTTTTGCAGTTTATTTATATTTTTTTATATTTCATATTTTTAATAAATATAAAGCAAGCCGCACACAATTGAGATAGATAAGATATTATACTCCGCGCCTTTGGTGGTATATATTTTAGTTTGCAATGCAGTTGATGATAGTCGATGGTAATATTCGTTTAGTTCGTTCGTCACAAATATATTTAAAAATTATTATACCCAAAATTATTGTGTTTGTATGCTGTAGCATATAAGTGTAACAGAGATAGATATACATTGATATTCGTGACCCCCTCCTCTTTTGACCCTCCCTTTGACCCATGTACCTATCGTTTATAGGTCAGAAGTAATCACAGAAAGAAGATCACAGTAAATATATTAATCTGATGAGTCAGTTTGATCGTTAGGTGGTAGAGCGGGCTGCCGGCGGATTAACAATACTGCTGGTTCAAAAGTTCTGCTTAGTTGAAGTAAAGTTTAAATTGTGTTTTGATGATTTGTTATTTGTATATTATTATATTGATTATATTAAATACTAACATCGCAACTTTCCTTCAATATTGTGTCTTATTACACTAGATCTTTTGCTTATCATTTCTCATACCTAAATCGTCAGTCATATTTAGTCCAACACTTATTAAAAATTGCTTATTTACATTAGAAGATTTAGACGATTTTTTTACACAGATTATATTGACTTCTTCTAATTTTACTTGTGATATAATTAATTAGTTGGTTTTCATTTATACGTTTTTCAACTTATCAGATAATTCTGGGTGCTTATTCTGTCATCGAAGTTAATTTGCAAGTTCGCCCTACATTAATTAGATAGGGTTGAAAATGCAATATGTGTGAATGCGTAAAATTGTAGTAAAAATTATTCTCAAATATCTTGGGATTTAACATATCTTAGATGCCAACGGAGTGGTCGAGCGCATTAAGTCGTGCAGTTTGGACTGGTGAAAACAGTCTGGATTATGCGGTCGGTAGTTCGATTCACCGTTGGTGATATTATTCGGGCGAGAATAATGTATACATTACTCTCATTTCACAATCATTCACCCCTCATCCAGGTGTAGGAGTTCGCCCCCTGGCATCGGCGATTAGCCTCATTGCAGAAATAGGCCAATGTAAAATAAATAAATAAATAAATCTTAGATAGTTCTACCCCCATCTATAGAAAAATATAGTATTTCAATCGCCATCTAACTTCACGCTTATTTTTTTGAATGCTCAATTTCTAAAAAACAGGTTGGGTGGATTCCAATTTTATTGAAGCACTAATAGGTACTAACGAGACACTAACGGATGGTCGACGAATTTTCGTTAGTGCTTTCTATGTCCTGCTAACTTAATGCTTATTTTTTTGAATGCTCAATTTCTCAAAAACATTTAGGGTGGATTTCGATTTTAATGAAGCACAAACAGGCACTACCGAGGCACTAATGGTTGGCCGATGAATTTTCTTTAGTGCTTTTCATGACCTGCAAACTACACGTTAATTTTTTTGAATGCTCAATTTCTCAAAATTGGTAAGGGTGGATTTCGATTTTAATGAAGCACAAACAGGCACTACCGAGGCACTAACGGTTGGCCGATGAATTTTCATTAGTGCTTTTCATGACCTGCAAACTGCACGTTATTTTTTTTTTAATGCTCAATTTCTCAAAAACGGTTAGGGTGGCTACAAATTTTAATGAAGCACTAACAGACACTAACGAGGCATTAACGGATGGCCGAGGATTTTTCGTTAGTGCTTTCAGTGGACTGCTAACTTCACGCTTATTTTTTTGAAAGCTCAATTTCTCAAAAACGGTTAGGGTGGCTTAAAATTTTAATGAAGCACTAACAGGCACTAACGAGGCACTAACGAATGGCCGACGAATTTTCGTTAGTGCTTTCAGTGGACTGCTAACTTCACGCTTATTTTTTTGAATGCTCAATATCTCAAAAACGGTTAGGGTGGCTACAAATTTTAATGAAGCACTAACAGGCACTAACGAGGCACTAACGGATGGCCGAGGAATTTTCGTTAGTGCTTTCAGTGGACTGCTAACTTCACGCTTATTTTTTTGAATGCTCAATATCTCAAAAACGGTTAGGGTGGCTACAAATTTTAATGAAGCACTAACAGGCACTAACGAGGCACTAACGGATGGCCGACGAATTTTCGTTAGTGCTTTCAGTGGACTGCTAACTTCACGGTCGATTTTTTGAAAGCTCAATTTCTCAAAAACGGTTAGGGTGGCTACAAATTTTAATGAAGCACTAACAGGCACTAACGAGGCACTAACGGATGGCCGACGAATTTTCGTTAGTGCTTTCAGTGGACTGCTAACTTCACGCTTATTTTTTTGAATGCTCAATATCTCAAAAACGGTTAGGGTGGCTACAAATTTTAATGAAGCACTAACAGGCACTAACGAGGCACTAACGAATGGCCGACGAATTTTCGTTAGTGCTTTCAGTGGACTGCTAACTTCACGGTCGATTTTTTGAAAGCTCAATTTCTCAAAAACGGTTAGGGTGGCTACAAATTTTAATGAAGCACTAACAGGCACTAACGAGGCACTAACGGATGGCCGACGAATTTTCGTTAGTGCTTTCAGTGGACTGCTAACTTCACGCTTATTTTTTTGAATGCTCAATATCTAAAAAACGGTTAGGGTGGCTACAAATTTTAATGAAGCACTAACAGGCACTAACGAGGCACTAACGGATGGCCGACGAATTTTCGTTAGTGCTTTCAGTGGACTGCTAACTTCACGGTCAATTTTTTTGAATGCTCAATATCTCAAAAACGGTTAGGGTGGCTACAAATTTTAATGAAGCACTAACAGGCACTAACGAGGCACTAACGAATGGCCGACGAATTTTCGTTAGTGCTTTCAGTGGACTGCTTACTTCACGGTCGATTTTTTGAAAGCTCAATTTCTCAAAAACGGTTAGGGTGGCTACAAATTTTAATGAAGCACTAACAGGCACTAACGAGGCACTAACGGATGGCCGACGAATTTTTGTTAGTGCTTTCAGTGGACTGCTAACTTCACGCTTATTTTTTTGAATGCTCAATATCTAAAAAACGGTTAGGGTGGCTACAAATTTTAATGAAGCACTAACAGGCACTAACGAGGCACTAACGGATGGCCGACGAATTTTCGTTAGTGCTTTCAGTGGACTGCTAACTTCACGCTTATTTTTTTGAATGCTCAATATCTCAAAAACGGTTAGGGTGGCTACAAATTTTAATGAAGCACTAACAGGCACTAACGAGGCACTAACGAATGGCCGACGAATTTTCGTTAGTGCTTTCAGTGGACTGCTAACTTCACGGTCGATTTTTTGAAAGCTCAATTTCTCAAAAACGGTTAGGGTGGCTACAAATTTTAATGAAGCACTAACAGGCACTAACGAGGCACTAACGGATGGCCGACGAATTTTCGTTAGTGCTTTCAGTGGACTGCTAACTTCACGCTTATTTTTTTGAATGCTCAATATCTAAAAAACGGTTAGGGTGGCTACAAATTTTAATGAAGCACTAACAGGCACTAACGAGGCACTAACGGATGGCCGACGAATTTTCGTTAGTGCTTTCAGTGGACTGCTAACTTCACGGTCAATTTTTTTGAATGCTCAATATCTCAAAAACGGTTAGGGTGGCTACAAATTTTAATGAAGCACTAACAGGCACTAACGAGGCACTAACGAATGGCCGACGAATTTTCGTTAGTGCTTTCAGTGGACTGCTTACTTCACGGTCGATTTTTTGAAAGCTCAATTTCTCAAAAACGGTTAGGGTGGCTACAAATTTTAATGAAGCACTAACAGGCACTAACGAGGCACTAACGGATGGCCGACGAATTTTTGTTAGTGCTTTCAGTGGACTGCTAACTTCACGCTTATTTTTTTGAATGCTCAATATCTAAAAAACGGTTAGGGTGGCTACAAATTTTAATGAAGCACTAACAGGCACTAACGAGGCACTAACGGATGGCCGACGAATTTTCGTTAGTGCTTTCAGTGGACTGCTAACTTCACGGTCAATTTTTTGAAAGCTCAATTTCTCAAAAACGGTTAGGGTGGCTACAAATTTTATTGAAGCACTAACAGGCACTAACGAAGCACTAACGGATCGCCGACGAATTTTCGTTAGTGCTTTCAGTGGACTGCTAACTTTACGCTTATTTTTTTGAATGCTCAATTTCTTAAAAACGGTTAGGGTGGCTACAAATTTTAATGAAGCACTAACAGGCACTAACGAGGCACTAACGGATGGCTGACGAATTTTCGTTAGTGCTTTCAGTGGACTGCTAACTTCACGGTCGATTTTTTGAAAGCTCAATTTCTCAAAAACGGTTAGGGTGGCTACAAATTTTAATGAAGCACTAACAGGCACTAACGAGGCACTAACGGATGGCCGACGAATTTTCGTTAGTGCTTTCAGTGGACTGCTAACTTCACGCTTATTGTTTTGAATGCTCAATATCTCAAAAACGGTTAGGGTGGCTACAAATTTTAATGAAGCACTAACAATAGCACTAACGAGGCACTAACGGATGGCCGACGAATTTTCGTTAGTGCTTCCAACGAAGCGTGAAGTTAGCAGTCCATTTTGAATTGCTTTTTTTTCGAAAACGGTTAGGGTGGCTACGATTTTTTATGAAGCACTAACAGGCACTAACGAAGCACTAACGGATGGCCGACGAATTTTCGTTAGTGCTTTCAGTGGACTGCTAGCTTCACGGAGCCCCGAACCATCTTCTATTTCGCAATTGTGGTTATTGGTGATGAGGTGTTTTGCAACGTTTGAGGAATCAGGTTTACGGATTTTATGGGCTCTTAGGTGTTCTTTAAATCTAGTTTCAATTTTTCTCTGTGTTTTCCCAATATATATGTGGTCACAATCTTGGCACTGAATTTTATAAATACCACTTTTTTCTTTGAGTTCTCTATTATCGATTTTATTATTTACTAAGTAATTTTTGACGGTTTTTACCGACCGTCAACATATATAAGGGAGGTATTGTGATCATACCGATTTTGACATTTCGAGATTTCGATGGATCTCCACGAATTGAGGTCCCTACATAACGTTCCGTCTGTCCGTCTGTGTCTACGTGCAGAGCAAATTAGGCTGAAAGGATTTTTATGAAACTGCATATTTAGTTTTTGACGTCAATGACACGAGTTGATCAACTTTTGGTAAAAATCGGTTGACTAGAAATGGGAGTTTACTCGTGTCGATTTTAAGATTTTTGCGAATATTTAGCAAAAAAAAAAAAATATTTCGAAAAATATTATTGAACAAAAGTTGCTATAAATGCAATAACTAATAAGTTTTATTTAAGACGTTTAAGAAGTTTTTGATAAAACGAAAAATTTCGACAACTTAAAAAATTTCGACAAATTTTTTAAAATTTTTTAAGTCTCAATTTTTTCATACCATTATGTAACGTTTCCGTGGTCATGACAAATAATATCTCTGTTAGAAAATATTAGGCCAAGTTATTTCTACTCTGCTGCTAGAATGTATTTTATACGAGTACTTTACGATGGCGGTCGGTCCTGTGGTGGCCACAGTTGTTTTTTTGGTTTTAAAATGCTGGTGTAATATTATAATTTTTGAGTGTATTACAAATTTTGTAGCTAATCTTACTTAAAAATGGGATTTTTTAAAAAATTTCGACGGACGGACTTTTGATACTGTAGCAAAAACTAAGTAGTTTCTTTCTTTGTTTTTTAATAAAATTTTATCTATATATGTTTTTGAATAACCATTGTTGCAAGCAATTTTAAAAATATTATTTAATTCTCTATCGAAACTTCATTCAGAGAGTGGGATTTTTAGTAATCTTTCTATGAAACTGTTAAAAGCAGTCATTTTTGTACTGTAAGGATGTTGAGAATTGAAGGGAATAATCGTATCGGAGTACATAGGTTTCCTAAATATGTCAAAATGAAATTTGTTGTTGGAATGGGATATAGTAATATAAAATTTAATACTGTTCTCAGTTTCTATTTGTATGGTAAAGTTGATCGATGGGTAAATGTTTTTGAGGTAATTACGAAAACTATCGAGTTGTCTCTCCATAAGCAAATAACATCAACTTGACAACATTATCGGACTTTGGCATTACCCCCATAATCCTCAAGTAGCCCAGAAGAAGTTATGTGCAAGTGTAGCACAACACCAACAGGACACCCGATCCAACCTGCTGCATCAGCAAGCATAATTTACAAGATTATAAAAACTAATGTTAAGATGTAAAAAAATATATTTAGATATATACAGTTCTATTATTTGAAGTAGTCCAGTCAAGATCATATTCGAATGTTATGAACCAAGATTTTAGCCACGCCTATCAAAATAGGGTCATGGACGTAGCATAAATTTTTATCTTGAGAGCTTTTAAACCAGATTCATTTAACATTCTTTATTTTAATTATTGGTTTCCATGATGTGATTAATTCTTGTTTGCCGATTTAGTTCTTTAAATAATTTTAATTGCAGAAAATATAAAATAACTAACCTAACCGAACCTAATAAAAATAAATATGAGAAAATTATAAATATATAAATAGAATACAAATATAAGAAAATAATGGAAATTGAATGTGAGCTCGCTCCGTTCCGCTTACATTCTACTAACCTAACCGAGCGCTGCGATAGATGTCAAATTTACGCTGATTTATGGGGAAATCTAACCTAAAATTGCAAGTTATAAAAGTGAAAAATAAAAAATAACTGTGTAAAAACTAACAATTTCCGTACCTAATATAAATATTATTATCTAAAAAAGATATCTAAAAAAATTCATGAAAATAATGCAAATTGAGTGTGAGCTCACTCCGCTCCGCTTGCATTCTATGACTTAACCGAACCTAGCGCTGCGACAGACTAATGAATTTACGGTGAATTATGGGTAAATCTAACCTAAAATTGCAAGTTATAAAAGTGAAAAATAATGAAAACTGTAAAAACTAACAATTTCCATGCCTAATATAATTAGTTATTATTTAAGAAAGATGTATCTACAAAAAAAAAAAATCATGAAAATAATGCAAATTGAGTGTGTGTGTGTGTATATATGACTCCGTAGACTAATCTTAATTATAATAAATATTAATTCATATTTATTTACCTGCTGAACTGCATGCACAGATAACAAAGGTCCACTGTTTTCTTCCTCCCGTAGGAAATATTCGTATAAGTTATAAGTCAGTTCATGAGACTGCTTTCTTAACGTTTTGCCTTTTTTACTCATCTTATTTTCAATAAACAAAACAATTATTTAAAATACAGTTTTAGACGCCACTGGTTCAGTACGAATGGCACTAGAAAACATTAGTAAGCTCAGACAAACCCCGAGGTGGGATAACTTGCGGGACACGTTTGTATGTATAAGTACGTTTGTCGTAGCTATACCGGACCGATAAACTTTTTTTTTTGACATGCTTCATTTGTATTTCTCTTGTTATTTGGCCAATGTGAGTGAGAGAGAAACATTTTTTTTAAGCTCTACTTCGATCTCCGATCATAAATTACGTACATGCCTTGCAAGCATGAGTGAGAAATAAATATAAAAATAAGTTGATTTCTGATTCGTCCATTTATCATTGAACAGACTTCTTTAAAAAATTGAACTTTACATATGTAAACAGTTATTTTGTAGAATAAGGCACTCAACTCAAAATTGACGAAAAAACGTACAGTGTCATCTGGAACAGTGTTTCTTAACTGCCAGTCAGGAAGAGAATTTAACCGGTCCGCGAATCGGTTTGATCGGTTCGCAAAAAATACTTTATTTTAATTAAATTCATTATATATTACATATATAAAAAGTTAAAATGTATAATACGCTGTATAAATAAAGGAGAAATGCCGTAAAACACCCAGACAGGGAACATTCAATAAAATGCAGTGGAATTTACTAATCAAATTATATTGAGCATAAACGTCAAAGATATTTTTTACAATTTTTACATAAATTCAATTACTCATTCAGGCATGGAAATTTTCTCAAATAAAAAATTGTCCTGGCTAATTGCCAAAGTAGCAAAGGCCATAACATTTAAAAAAAAATACTCATTGGTTACTATAGTTTTTATAATTTCTAATATATTTAATATGTAGTTGGCGTCTTCCAAGACCCCTCTCGACAACTACATTGTAGTATTTAAGCAAGTGTTAATATTCTACTAAATTTTCACAGTATCCAAAAACAATCAAACCTTGCTCAATTAAATCACGCAGATAATGGTAGCGAACATCAATGTGTTTCGTCCTAACATTAATCTTCTCACTCTGCACTAGCTTGATACACCCTTGGTGGTCTTCATGCATGGTCACGGCCTCTTTTATTGGTTCTCTCATATCTTGCAAAAGTTGACGTAACCACATCATTTCCTGACTGGCATGAAAAGCTGAGATATATTCTGCCTCAGTGGATGATAAAGTTACAGACACCTGTTTCTTAGTGCTCCAAGAAATTAAATTTCCCCCTAATTTAAATACATAGCCATTTAAAGATTTCCAGTCTTCTCTATCACCAGCCCAGTCTGCGTCCATATAACATTCGAGCTTCAGGTTCTTACTAGGTGATATCTTTAATTTAAGATCCTTTGTTGATTTCAAGTATCGTAAAATTCTTATTACAGCATTCCAGTCTCTTTGGCGTGGCTTACTTAGGTGCTTGCTTAGGATACCTATTGCAGCAGCTATATCTAGACGTGTGGTTGTTGCCTAATACAGTAGCTCCCTCACTGCTTGTCTATATATGTGGTTATCCGGTAGAAGATCTTGTTCTCCTTCCAATTTAAGGTAATCAGCTTCCATAAGTAAATACATATACTCATCTTCTTTCATCCCATATCGATCAAGAATTGCGGCTGTTTTCATGCTTTGAGATAGAAGAAAACTTCCGTCTCCTTCTCTGTTGACCTGTATGCCTAGGTAAAAAATGACATATCCTAGATCTTTTGATTCAAAATTTCATTTAGTATTTTGGCAACATTAAAAATTATGTCATCATTTTCATGTGCGATGAGTAAATCATCCACGTACAAGAGAATGTATAACCATTTGCCATTTTCATATTTAGTGTATATACAAGGATCTGCCTTACCTTTTGTAAGTCCTGCTTCCAGCAGAACTTGTATTTTCTGATTTCAAGCTCTTGCAGCCTGTGTAAGTCCATAAAGTGATCCTTTGAGTTTACAAACAAGATATTCTTCTCCATCTTTAATGAATCCTTCTGGTTGTGACATATATAAATCTTCATCAACTTTACCATTTAAGAAAGCTGTCTTAATGTCGCAGCTTTCTTATATAATCCTGCATTTCTTTATCTTTTTCTAATTTTGACTAATATAATTTCCTTAATAAATCATGTACTTTTCTTAATTCTTCCCACATATTGTTGTGCTGTACTGCATTTACAAACATGAATTATCTGATTATCTTCTATGCTCAAACATATAGTACTTTGTGCCTTTTGATCTTTTTCTGTCCATCCCCGAGTAATCTTTTCCGGCGTTCCCTTTTCAATGTACGCCCACGTACCCCCTCTAATGAGAATCATTTTTACCTTAAATTTCCATGCCTGGTAGTTTTGATCATTGAGTCTTGCCACTGAAAACTTTGTTAAGTTTGATTCTGACATTTCTTTTCTTGTCTTCCTTAGTACTGCGGACTTTCACAAAAAGCTCTTATTTTCTTGGGAGGCCCATAACCTAAAGGAGAAATGCCGTAAAACACCTAGACATGTAACATTCAATAAAATGCAGTGGAATTTACTAATCAAATTATATTGAGCATAAACGTCAAAGATATTTTTTACAATTTTTACAGAAGATTACTCATTGGTTACTATAGTTTTTATAAATTCTAATATATTTATTATGTAGTTGCCGTCTTCCAACAATAAAACTAATAAATAAAATACGATATATGAGTCGCTGTATATTGAGAGACGAAAAAAATATTTTATCGACGAAATAGGTTGTACTGAAAATCTTGCTAAAAATAGGTTGTAGGTCTTGTCAGTTAGTATTCAATCGCAAAATGTCAATGAAAAACTCTCATTACTTTATTAATTATCATTAATTAAAGGGTTTGGAATGTCATACTTTTTCCAGTCAATATTTTACGGCAGGTAAAAATGGAAAATAAAAACATTTTGATAAAAATGTTCACTAGTAAAGCAAATATTCCAATTATGTTGATTGCACAGCTTAAAACGATGTTCAGTGAGATTGTTTTACATTCATCACGGTCATCCTCCTCTCTGTTGCAGGGTTATCACTTAATTTGAATTTCCTTTTTAGGGTTTTGAAGGTATGACCACCAACAAACCCTTATAACTTGACAGTCATCTGTCTATCGGTCTATTCGTCTGTCCGTTTGTCTGTCTGTCTGCTTGTCTGTCTGTCTGTCTGTCTGTCTGTCTGTCTGACAACCCCCACCCAATTTCCCAGAGGGGTTGACCTAAAAATCTGAAAAAAATCTCAATAATATACAATGACGATTACCGGAATTGTTCAACAGGAATTTTTGATCAGATTACCTTTTCGAATTTTTTTGTTTTAACGAAAAAAATTATTATTTAAAAAAAATGTCTTGTGTGCTATCAAAAGAATGGTCTTAAAACTTAGATTAAGGAACCAAAAGTAGTTTTTTTAAATTTATTTCTTTTAACACGATTTTAGACAAAAATGTGCTAAAATAGTTTTTGCCCCTCACTTCATTTAAATAATAACAATTACACAGCAGTTGCACCTATAGAAAAGTGCTATTTGAAAGTTCTGCTTACGGGTATATTATCTGGAATCACGGGGAATTACCGAGCTACCGCCTAGCCGTGCGATAGTCATCCAGTGCGATTAGCAAGGCCGTGCGTTTTGGATAACTGCAATAGTTACTGTCTGATTATTGGTTTTCCGCCCTTAGCCGAAATTTGACGCCGCGGCCAAAACGGATTCTGTGACGAGATATGTTCGTTCAAATAAATTTTTATACAAAATAAGACATATAGTGTTAAAATTTATTACAGTATAAGAAGTCATTGAGGCCGCAAAAATTCAAGTCTCGGGCCGCCAGTTTGATACCCCTGATTTAGATAAATATTTGGGAAGTTACAGGTGGACACCCCTAAAGCTAAACTTTTATAATATATCCCTTATTATTGACGTAGCAGCAAAAATGTTTATGACAAATGTTGTTTATGATAAGATGAATCTTTTTTGTTGTATATAATTTTTCGACTGGATGCATATTTGAGAAATTACGGGAGACACCCGAAAACTAAAAACTTAGTAAGTATATCTCACTATTATTTATTTTACATCAAATATGTGTATGCGGAAACATTTTTTTTTTCCTTCATTGCAGTTTTTCATAAAAAATATATTTGGGGAGCTATGGGGAGAGTAACCTATAAACGAAATATCTGACTTATTATTTACTTAACATTAAAAATACATATAAAGCAGTGGTTAAGAAACAATTATTTTGTGTTCTACTTGAAATTGAAATATTTCACTTATCATTTACGTTACAGCAAAAATGCACATTACATAAACCGTAGAAGTACGGGTAATCCAGCTAGTCAATAATTCTACAATGACTCTCGTATAAATAGTACCAGATAGTGAATTATTAGTAAAAAATGAAAAAGTGTCACTTTTCTCACTAACCCAATCTTTTATTTCTTTCTATTATATTGTAATAAAATTATCTTAGAAACAACATTCCCACCAGTGGCGAAGCGTCCATGGAAGCACAGGAAGCAGTGCTTCCCTTACTTTTAGTAAGGTCGCAGTTCTCAGTCCTGTAACTAACAAATGGAAGCAGTGCGTTTTTACGGAAGAGAATTTTAACTGACGCATAACGTATTTATCGTTTTGTTTGACACATTGCAACTAGAAAAACAAAAACTGTTTTGTGTTAAATTGTAGAGTGAAATAATTCTTATAGTCTAGTGCCTACGTCGAAAGATACTGCACTTAATGATAATGGAATGCCATTTGGCACACGTGTTCTTTATAAAAATTAAATCATTTTGACCCGCAGCACCTATTTGTGAATCGAGGCAGATTCAAAATGGCGGCGAAATTAGCGCGCCAATTACGATAACGATAACTAATTTTAATAATAGAGCGAAATAGCTAAATACGTATTTGTACAATGGACCTTTAGCTACAATTTGCCGCGTCGTACGTCAACATTCGTTACTTAGTTTACAAGATACCATCCATAATTCATTCTCAGACGCAAAAAAGTGATTTCCGAAATGGCTAACGAATTTCGTATGATATGGCTCGCTTTCTATTAATTTAATGCCGTAGATTACGAATCTGTTATCAAAATAGCAAAAATTTTAAATTTTGATAGATTTTTCTCCCAAATTCGAGACATGATGATATACTATATCACTGCAAATCTGCGTATATTAATATTTTTTTTCAATTCTTCCTAAATCTGTACGGCGTATCCTTGGCTACAAAAATATGTGCGGAAGTTTTCTCTGAGGGGCGCCGAAATTAAGGTAGCGGCCGAAATGTGTAAAGTCTCAACTTCATATTATTTGGACACCTTTATATCATTTTCGACCAAATCGGACCTGTAAATTACAAAAATGAAATAATAAATGGCATTTGACTTATTATTATTCGGGTTTTGCCCGAAATGAAATAAAAAATTTTACATATCCGGCCGGAACGGCTGTAAATAATGACATTTAAGTAAAATACTCCATGTATATACGGAATGCATCAATTTGATTAGGTTTGTTCGCAGCACATGGTCTCAAATGAAGCCGCTTTCGAAATAACACTCGATAATCGAATTTAGCTATTTACATCAAATTTGTTGAGTTGTATATCAATTTCGGGTATATTGAAGTCGTAGATTTCGAAAATGGAGTTAATTTAAATATTTGCTACATATAAGATTGTATTTTGCCCGAAAAAAATAATTACATGTATTCTTTACATAACAGTGAGATTCATTACACGAGAGTTAAGTACCTCCCCATCCCAAAAGAGTAGTATATAGCAGTTCTGATAAAATAATATAGGTTACTACACACTTAATACGATTCTAATGGTGGCCGAAAACTATTCTTTCGAAAATGGCTAAAATCATCTCTGATAATTTTACCAGTTATTACTAGTTTATCAGAACAACATTTTAATGTGTTGATAATTATATATTTGCTAATAATATTGACTTTCAGTGCTACCCTACAAAATAAATTATTAATTACTTATTATTTTTTAAATTTAAGTTTATTTAAAATTTTTCTTCAATTAATTGTGCAAATGTTTCACACCTGGTTTCGACTTCGATTCAGACTAGTATTGAATAAGAATTCATCGAATCTCTTCATTTTGTATACAATTAGGTAGTAGAGGAAGTCAGTATTATTGGCACATATAGAGGATTTATCAACACATTACAATGTTCTCCTGATAACTAGTAAAAATATCAGAGATGATTTTAACCATTTTCGAAAGAGTAGTTTTCGGCCACAATTAGAATCGTATTAAGTGTGTAGTAATCTATATTATTTGGTCAGAACTGTTATATACTACTCTTTTGGGATGGGGAGGTACTTAACTCTCGTGTAATGAATCTCACTGTTACGTTAAGAATACATGTAATTATTTTTTTCGGGCAAAATACAATCTTATATGTAGCAAATCTTTAAAATAACTCCATTTTCGAAATCTACGACTTCGGTATACCTGAAATTGATATACAACTCAACAAATTTGATGTAAATAGCAAAATTCGATTTTCGAGCGTTATTTCGAAAACGGCTTCATTTGAGACCATGTGCTGCGAATAAACCTAATCAAATTGATGCATTCCGTATATACATGGAGTATCTTACTTAAATGTCATAATTTAAAGCCGTTCCGGCCGGATATGTCAAATTTCTTATTTCATTTCGGGCAAAACCCGAATAATAACAAGTCATGTGACTTTTTTTATTTAATTTTTGTAATCTACAGGTCCTATTTGGTCGAGAGCGATATAAAAAGTGTCAAAATAATACGAAGTTGAGCATTTACATATTTCGGCCGCTATCTTAATTTCGGCGCCCCTCAGAGAAAAATTCCGCACATATTCTTGTAGCCAAGGATATGCCCTACAGATTTAGGAAGAATTGAAACAAAATATTTATATACACAGATTTGCAGTGATTGAGTACATGATCATGTCTCAAATTTGGGAAAAAAATCTATCAAAATTTAAAATTTTCGTTATTTTGATAACAGATTCGTAATCTACGGCATTAAGTTAATAGAAAACGAGCCATATTATACGAAATTCGTTAGCCATTTCGGAAATCACTTTTTTGCGTCTGGGAATGAATTATGGACGGTATCTTGTAAACTAAGTGACGAAAATTCGCGTACTACGCGGAAAATTGTAGCTAAAGGTCCATTGTACAAATATGTATTTAGCTATTTTGCTCTATCATAAAAATTAGTTATCGTTATCGTAATTGGCGCGCTAGTTTCGCCGCCATCTTGAATCTGCCTCGATTCACAAATAGGTGCTGCGGGTCAAAATGATTTAATTTTTATAAAGAACACGTGTGCCAAATGGCATTCCATTATCATCAAGTGCAGTATCAACGTAAAATATGGTGCGTAGGCACCAGACTATTAGTGCCTGTTAATTTTTAAAATCTAAAATTTTTTGATTAAGATTGCGATTAAAGAAAGATTTTTGCAAAAAAACTAGAAGAATGAACTTTATTTATATTTTATTTCTTTATTTATAAGTAAATATAGGTATTAACATTATATTATTATTACCTACTATTGTTATTCATTATAATTTTTTATCATTAACATATTTTTTATTTATAGGTACATGAATTTGAAAATTAAACTAAAAGTTTTTCTTTGTACACTATTGTATATGTGGAGATGGTCGTGTCCGTAATGAGTAGAAGTGGAGAGGTTGTACGGGTAGTGGACATAAATAAAAACAACTATCTACAGCAGACCAGTTTCGGAATGGTTTATTCCTTCATCAGAGCTGCAAAAAAAAAATTGGAAAATTTTGGTCATATTATTTTGCATGCCTTTTTGCATTTCACTAAATAATGTTGTTTTTAGCTCAAATACAAAATGGCATGCATGCCGAGGAAGCCCATCATATCATAAATAATAAGAAAAGAATCAAAAAAAAAAAAAAATTGAAAATTTCGGTCATATTATTTTGCATGCCTTCTTGCATTTCATTAAATAATGTTGTTTTTAGCTCAAATACAAAATGGCATGCATATTGCTGAAACCCAACATTGAAAAAAACTATAATCATTGAAAAAAAATCGAAAGAAGTTGCAAAAAAAAAAATGTGATTTTATTTTGTATGCCGTTTTGTATTTCACAAAAATGTATCATGCTTAGCTGGAAGAAAAAATAGCATGCAGTTTGTTAGATCCCAACATTGGAAAAAAATTTGAAAAATTGCTCAAAGTAAACAAGCTAAATACTGGTGTGCTGTATATGATTGTCACTATTAGTAAAAAAAAAATTACATATTTTTAAAGTATTTATACTAATGTGATAATGTATTATTATAAAATTCTCTATAGATTTGTAAGTATTAACATAACTTATATATAATCATTTAAAATAAATAAGAGCGTATGTAATTATTTTTTTATTATTTATAAAGGTAAAAAAACAACTTTATTTAGTGAAATGTAAAAAGGCATGCAAAATAATATGATCGAAATTATCCATTTTTTTATTTTTGCAACTTTTGATGGGCTTCCTCGGCATGTCTGCCATTTTGTATTTGAGCTAAAAACAACATTATTTAGTGAAATGCAAAAAGGCATGCAAAATAATATGACCTAAATTTTCAATTTTTTTTTACAACTTTTCTTATTATTTATGATGTGATGAGCTTCCTCGGCATGCATGACATTTTGTATTTGAGCTAAAAACAACATTATTTAGTGAAATGCAAAAAGGCATGCCAAATAATATGACCTAAATTTTTCATTTTTTTTTTTTTTGCAACTTTTCTTATTATTTATGATGTGATGGGCTTACTCGGCATGCATGCCATTTTGTATTTGAGCTAAAAACAACATCATTTAGTGAAATGCAAAAAGGCATGCAAAATAATATGACCTAAATTTTCCAATTTTTTTTTTACAATTTTTCTTATTATTTATGATGTGATGGGCTTCATCGACATGCATGCCATTTTGTATTTGAGCTAAAAACAACATCATTTAGTGAAATGCAAAAAGGCATGCAAAATAATATGACCTAAATTTTCCAATTTTTTTTTTACAACTTTTATTATTATTTATGATGTGATGGGCTTCATCGACATGCATGCCATTTAAATTTTGGACATTTTACACTATAAAATTAACATTTTACTTTATTTGGTGTTGTTTAAGATCACGTGAAATCCTATTAAAATTTTCACAAATATTTTCCGAAATTTTCCACCCTTGGGCTAACGAGGGCTGCTTGCCAATTTTTTTATAGAGGTTTTATGACACAAACTTTAATTCTTTTCATCGGCATGCTGTATGAAAACGCGGAAAATCATATTTTTTTATTACAAGATCACGTGACCGTTTGAGCCCTTTGGGACCCTGCGAATCGCATGCCTATAATTAAAAGACTTTAAATTTGTTTTAACTTTCTTTTGACAAAAGGGCAAGCAATATTGAATCAGAGAAAAACACAAAATTTTTCTGCAAGTGGAAATGCAATTTTCCCTATGACCGGAAAGCGTGCAGGGGTTTAGTACCACCCCGTTATTGTTGTCATAGGGTGAATATTCTCTCCTCCAAAAGGCATGCTGTATGAAATCGGAGACCAAAAACTGTCATGAGCTCCCGGTCTATGACACTTAATACTATTATCTCAGGTCTGTCTTACAATATTATACTTATATTTATATTTATTTACTCACGCCTCGCCACTGATTCCCACTAAGGTACGCGCGCGTTCGCCCCAACATCTGTTTATTTTCTGCATGTCTCGTTTCAACTTCAGCACACAGAAACTTTGTAGAAAAGAATGCATCATCAGATATTTGTTTTGCGCAAAAAGCCCAATATTTATTATAGGTTCGCTGTGCCATATGTTAAACATTCTTATAGCGTTACCAGCGAGTTTCAAACATTCACCAAATTAATGATCTTCACACTTGATAATCAAGATTAATATGGGGATTTACGCCGTTACGGGACATTTGTGTAACGTTTTGGGCATCAAGTGCTGAATGTGAACGAGCATTTAGTCTAATGAATTCGATTAAATCAAAATCGAGAAACCGAATGGACGTAGATCATTTAAAATGCCTATTACGAATGAAGTCGTACATTTCATTTGGAGGAAATGTGGACTTAAAGGTGGCGAGAAAAAAAAAAATAATAAATATCTGCAATAATAAATATGTGCACTTTTACGAATCGCCATTTTACTTAACGCTGCGTTTAACCCCCAGATATTATAAGCTTCTTGTACAAAACTAACAGTCTGAAATAACATTAGTAACAATCTATACTTAATAAATACACCGAAATTTTTTCTATCTAATAGGAAATTTTTAATGCAAGAAAAAATTGTTGTAATCGTTCAATAACTTAATAATAGATATCAGACAACAATGTTCAGTAATTTTAAATATAATATATTTGTGGGTTTCAAAGAACTTTTCGAAAAGGCGGAATCCCAGTATAGTATCCGCGCTGACGTGGAAATAGCTGAATGGAAATAGATTCGAGTCAATGTTTCAAAACGTTTCTGGTTATGAATGGGAAGAATGGAATAAACGGGTAGGAAATTCATATGTTTGTCTAAGATAATAGTTTAAAACAGAAAAACGGATGTGATACGTTTCAATTATTGCAAAAAATAAGATCAGGGCCGGATTTCCCTATACGCTAAGTAGACTTAAGCCTAGGGCCTCCTAAGTTCAGAGGGCCTCAATACTCAAAAAGATGCATATGTACTAAAAACATTAAAAAAAACATGCTATAATTCAAGAAACACAGACCATACGAAGGGTTTTATAATTCACCTAAATCTAGTTTTTCCCTGTATAGGTTAACTAGGGCAAATACGTTTTTAAACGTTTTTAATAACATGTTTATGGGTAGCAAAAAGTAGATATCTCATTGGGCCTAAGAGATATTGAGGAATCCGTTTAAAAAACATTTCACCTCTTTAGAAGAATTCTCTCAGTGTCATGCAGACCTCTACCAAATAATGCATAAAGAAAAAATACAGATGGCTTTACCTAACATAGAAGCAATCCTACGACTACTTCTTAGTTTAATGGTCACTAATTGCTTTGAAGAGAGGTCTTTTCCAAACTTAAAAGAATTAAAAATGAATTAAGGAGCACAATGTCTCAAGACAGGTTATCTGCTCTGAGCATTCTAAGCATTGAAAGTGATAAACTTTGAAATATTTGTAAAAAAATCAGCTGTGGCCACCACAAGACCGACCGCCATCACAAAGTACTTGTATAAAATACATTCTAGCAGCAGAGTAGAAATAACGGCCTAATATTTTCTATAAGTATGAAAAAATCGATACTTTCGAAAAAAAAATCATTTTTTTTTTCGTTTTATCTAAAAATATCTCAAATAAAAGTTGTAAGTTATTACTTTTAGAACAACTTTTGTTAATAAAATCTTTCGAAATATTTTTCTGTTAAATATTCGCAAAAATATTAAAATCGACACGAGTAAACTCCCATTTCTAGTCAACCGATGTTTACTAAAAGTTGCTCAACTCGTGCCATTAATGTCAAAAGCTTAAATATGAAGTTTTATAAAAATTCTTTTAGCCGAATAACCTTTTGCTCTGCACGTATACACAGACAGACAGACAGACAGACAGACAGACCAACAGACATCATGCTAAAAATATTCAAAACGTTATATAGGGACCTCAATTCGTGGAGATCCATTGAAACCTCGAAATGTCTAAATCGGTATGAACACAATACCTCCCTTATATATGTTGGCGGTGGGTAAAAAGAGGTGTCTATTGAAGGGGCCTAAAAATTTGAGTAGCCTAGGGCCTCGCGTTATGTAAATCCAGCCCTGCTTTCGGTGCACTACATTGGTGGAAGGAAAACGAAATGTTTGAAAACGTTTTGAGAAGAAACCTTTTGGTTTTGGTTGGCAGGTGTTAATTGTACAGGTATTATTTATGCTATCAAACTAGTCACGTCTGGCAAAGCTATACAACCCGTAGCTTGCGAGCTACGTGTTGCTCGCTTAAGCTTTAGATGTGGCACGCGACGAATTTGAAATTTTCCGCATATGCCAGATATAGAACTAAAATACAGTTGACTATATATAATAGTTACTATATATATATATATTGACTATATATACAGTTGAATATATTTTTTTGATATAGTTTTTGAAAATAGTATAAAATACAACAGGTTTACAACTCTCTAAAATTTGATCTTCTCTTGAGTTGTAAAATAGTGATAAATAAAATAAAAAGTTGCAGTAGTGTAAATAAGTCACATGCTCAAGTATCACAAATTATAGTACCATAAAATAAAATTGATATAAAGATGACATAACAAGCTTGAAAGTATTACAAATTAGATTATTATAAAATAAAATTAAAATTAAAAATAAATATATCACAAGCTTAAAATATCACAAATTAGAGTAAATAAAATTAAATAATAAGTTGAAACATAATAAAATTAAAATTAAAATAAAATAAATATAAAAGTATCACAAGCATAAAATAACACAAGACTGGAATAAGATTAGAATCACAAAATTAAAATGTAAGGTTAAACATGAAATTAAAATATTGTAATTTAAAATAAAATAAATCATCGCGGAGTAGGGGCAGTGGAAATCTAAGTAGTTGGTGTTGACTCGCAGAATTCGAGTCCTAGGTAGGGTGACCATTTTCTTAAGAAGGCAATGCGGGACGGAGAAAAAAAAAGGTCCTCACCTCCCAAATTCAAGTGAAGAGCAAAAAAAAAGGTCCTCACCTCCCAAATCCAAGTGAAGAGCAAAAAAAGGTCCTCACCTCCCAAATTCAAGTGAAGAGCAAAAAAAAGGTCCTCACCTCCCAAATCCAATTGAAGAGCAAAAAAAGTCCTCATCTCCCAAATCCAAGTAAAGATCAAAAAAAAGTCCTTTTTTTCCTCAAATACAATTTACAAAATGAGGGACAGTGCGGGACAAAATGTTAAAATGCGGGACTTTTGCGGGACGCATCTAAATGCGGGACAAAATGTTAGAATGCGGGACGAATGGTCGCCCTAGTCCTAAGTCTCTCCATTCTTCACGATCTTTGGTTTTTTGGACCCAGTATTTACCAGCAAATTTCCTGAAGTCGTCCCTCCATTTTATTTTCTGTCTACTTCTATTGCCAGTGCCCTCTGGTGGTAGCCACTCGATTGCCCTTTTCTTCCATTGGTCGTCGAGTCTCATTAAATAGCCCGCCCACTCCACTTTAGATTTTTCGATGTGCGTATTACATCGATTATTTTAGTTTGCTCTCGGAATTTTAAGCAGTTAACCTTGTCTCGTAATCTCAGTTTTAGCAAACTACCCCCCATACTTCTTTGGCACGTTTGAAGTTTTTCCTGGTGTTTCCTTGTAAGCGCCCATGTCTGGGACCCGTAAGTAAGTATGGGTAGTATGCATTTGTCCAGAATCTGCTTCTTTAGGTGGAGTGGGAAGTTTACTTTGAGTATATGTTTCAGGGACCAGAATTTTTTCCAGGAATTTGTTATGCGTTTTTGGATTTCTTTAGTGGATGGATCCTGAAAGGATAGTATTTGTCCGAGGTCAATACTTAACAATGTCTAGGTGGGAGTATATGGGCAGAGAAGATAAGTCCTTTGTTCCGAGACCTCCGGCCATAGATATGAATGCCACGTGGTCAGTAACATTTTAACCGATCCTATTATCTCTGTATAAATAGGCAATCATTTTAAGTATTAAATATTTAAGGCTGACTGCACAATATCTGAAGATGAAAATTCCGATGAAGGTTCGAACCTGCGTTCTTGTGTTTCGTAAACAACCTTTTTACTATGAAGCCGCAGCAACTCTCAAAATTATACATATTTATATAAAATATTTTTTTTATTCATTAAGTACGTATAAAATTGTAATATTAAAAATGTATATAGGTATTTATGTGGATCGCCTAAAATTTTGGGCACCACTGCTATAGAGCATAATGGAGTTAGATCCTAATATTACTAAAATACGACGCGCTTAATATTTTAACGGATTTACTTAACAGCATATATAAGTCTGGTTTTATTCCTGAATTTTGGGTGGAAGTCAACTTATCTTTATTACAAAAAAATTGATGTGAAGTGTGAATATTCACACGTTTCAGGGTTTCGCAGGTATATAATAAGTGAAGGCGGTATGCTGAGTGTGTAGGACAAATTTTACTTTGTAGTAATCACGGCAAAATGAAAGATATTTTTAAAATAATTTATCGTCTGTTAATCATATAATAAGACTGGTTATTAAATTTACGCTCTTAAAAATTAAATGCAACATTTGTCAAAATATAACTAAAATTTTGACAAAATAATTTCAACATAATAAAAATGCAAAAAAAAAATAGAAAAAATAAATTCACTCCGTACTCGAACTCGAAACTCTTCGTTTCCAGCGCATTTTATCTTACGACACCAGTGCTCTAACCCATTACGCTATCGCACGCCTTGCACGTGAGCATTGCACGTGCCTTACATTGGTATAACTTTTGTACTTTGTGAACCAAAAACCACAAAAAATGCGTTATTTTCCGAAAACATAATCTGATCAAAAATTCCTGTTGTACTATTTCGGTTCACACCAATATACATTACTTAGAATTTTTTTAGATTTTTAGTTTAAACCATCTGGGCTACAGGGTGTGGGACAACATTTTTTTTGCACAATTTTGGCAAAAATCGCATCGAAATAATTTATTTTGCAAAAATTTAAATTTGATCGTTAATCCACGTACTAAGGGCTTTCATTTGATACCCTACTCAGAATTTAAAAAAAAATATTTTTGTTTTCGATGAGCACATATTTGTTTATATTTTTAGGGGGGTATGTTTTTTAGATGTTTTAGTATTTTTCCTATGTGTGGGTCAAAGAGTTGTATAAGCATGCCAAATTTCAACTCTCTAGATTTAGCCGTTTGGCTACAATTTTTACCGAACAGACAGACAGACAGACGACAAAATGACGGTATAAGGGTTTTTTGGTCATACCTACAAAATCCTAAAAAGCACATGCTAAAGAATGCAGCGAATATAGAACCCTTAGACTTGTGATCTACGTTTTAAAAGTGTTTTTGAAAATAATACTCGCACGAATATACCGCAAACGTGAAGAAAACATAGCAAGAATCAGTTTAGATTGCTAAATGGTTTTAGAACGAGAGAACTTCTAATCAGTCAAACATTGTAACACAGAGGTGTATTGATGTCAATAAAGTTGTCTATGTTTGAAACAAAGACTTATGCAAAAGCTTTCAATAAAGTGTAACATAACAGACTTAATGAAATCTTAACAAAACTGGCAAAGACAAAAATGACATAAGCATAATAGCTATTCTCTACTGGAATCAAAAGGCTGCCGTTAAAACTGAAATCTCGCTAACGGACGAAGTTAGCATTCTAAGATATAATAAGACAAGGCTGCATAATGTCTTCGTTACTGTTCAATCTTTACTCGGAGACAATATTTAGGAAAGTACTAAGTGAAGAAACAGCAAGTATTTTGGTTAATAGAAAGGTTGTTAACAACAATGGATACAAACTTGTTAAAAACAAAGATATCCGAGAACTATACTCAAGGCCGAGCATCATGCAAGGAATGATAGGTAGACGATTACAGCAGGGGCGGATCGTGGAATTTAATCGTTCCGGGCGATTTGGATGATTCGGCCCGGTTTCACGGGACTTAATGACAATTTATAGGGAATGCTTTAAGAGCCCCGGGTCCCCGGGAATAAATAAATACCAGAGTATATTTAAATAAACTTATTTAATTTCTATTTTTAATATTAATATGATCTCTAAAATAATGTAAAAATATTAGAAAAACAAACAAAAAATGTGAGTGATTTCTAAAATAATATCATAGAATTGATATAGGTATTTGAGTGGATGGCGGCCGTCGCAACGGCCTAAAAAGCTATCGGCCCATAGGGCGATGCCCGATCGCCCGATAGGTCGATCCGCCCCTGGATTACAGTGCTTAAGAAACGTGATGAGGATGAGGGAAGATTTAATGGTAAACAAGATATGTTAGGGAAGATTGAAAGCCCGTAGAGCAGCGGGAAGACCTCGTAAGAGTTGGCAAAAGTTGCGTTTACAATAATAAAACGACTTATTGTCCGGTGCTACGTGCTCTATTACTTTATAAGAATGGAAACTTGGACTTTAAATCAAGAACACCTTATAAACTGGAAGCTTCTGAACTGTGGTTGTATCGACGTATGCTGATCTCATTAATTTCAAGATCGCACATGAAGTTTTACTAATAATGTAGAAGGAACGAGAACTTGTTCCTACCATTCACAAAATAAATTTACAATATCTTGGACATCATGGAGAGGGGGAAAATACGAACTACTATAACTCATTCTGCTGGGAGAGATTTTGAGCAAGCGAAGTGTAGGCCGACCAAGAACTTGCATGGCTGGGAAATCCACGCCAGTGGTTCAGATGTTCATCTCGAGTCTTATTTCGAGTCACAAAATCCAAAGTGAAAATAGCCTTAATGATTGCCAACCTCGAAAAAGAGAATGCAAAGAAACAAAAAAGAAGTAGGATTAAACAAATAAATTGAATAATTTTTCTCGTTTAACAAAGCGATTTATAACAGATCGAGGTGTAGTGTAGATAAATTCACAAATTTATTGATAAAGTAAAAATTGTCCGAATGGGCGAGCGTTGTTTTGTTCATGGGGATTCACGGTAAGTTCATCGAAAATCAATTCATCGAAAATCAATTCATCGAATGATCAATTCATCGAAAAAAAAATATTTTGTAAATATTTGAGAGGAATGCCGAGAGGATCGGAAAGCCAAAAAAGCAGTGGTCAATAAAAGTTGACAGACTACACTTATTAAATAACTACAATGTGCGGTGTTCAATGTACGGTGTTCAATGTACGGTGATTCTAAACAGGTGGCATTATTATGTTAGTGTGAGTTTGTTTTGTCATTAAACTAGATGATGGGTAGCTCGCTTCGCTTGGCTTCTTCTAACCAAACCCTTACTAACCAAACCTAACCTAAGATAGTGTTTTGTCATTAAACTAGATGATGGGTAGCTCGCTTCGCTCGGCTTCTTCTAACCAAACCCTTACTAACCTAACCTAAACTAAGATAGTTTTTTGTCATTAAACTAGAAGATGGGTAGCTTGCTTCGCTCGGTTTCTTCTAACCAAACCCTTACTAACCTATCCTAACCAAAGATAGTGTTTTGACATTAAACTAAAAGAGGGGTAGCTCGCTTCGCTCGGCTTCTTCTAACCAAACCCTCACTAACTTAACCTAACCTAAGAGTGTTTTGACATTAAACTAGAATATGGGTAGCTCGCTTCGCTCGGCTTCTTCTAACAAAACTCTTACTAACCTAATCTACCCTAAAATAGTGCTTTGTCCTTAAACTAGAAGATGGGTAACTCGCTCCGCTCGGTTTTAGACTTTTACTAACTAAACCTAACCTAATTACCTTGTTTTTAGATGCATAGTACTGTATTTTCCCCCATATTAGCCCAATTAAAATGCGTATCATTGTGTATGAATTTATAAAAATTATTTGCATGCAATTGCCCATAACCTGTCTTATTAAACCTTAAAAACAAAAAATTTATTTGTTTTATTATATAAGTTTTCTTATTATATTTCTTTATTTATATTCAAACACTATGTCACTTTATTTACCTTTTTTTTAACCATATAAAAAAATTTATGCAATTATTTCTTAGTCTGTCTACTTTTATTGACCACTGCTTTTTTGACTTTCCGATCCCCTCGGCATTCCTCTCAAATATTTACAAAATATTTTTTTTCGATGAATTGTTCATTCGATGAATTGATTTTCGATGAATTGATTATCGATGAATTGATTTTCGATGAATTGATTTTTGGTTAATTGATTTTCAATGAACTCGTCGGTTACCGACTAAATGATATGGCACGTGTTAGCTATTAGTGTATCTAACAGGTATGTAACTATTACATGCACTAAAACAAAACTATGGAATAAAGCACAGCTGGTTAGAGCCATTTATGAAAACAGTGAAAAACTAACACATTAAAATGAAAATGGACAATATATGATGAAGACCAAAGATGATTGATGGAGCAAGAGTAGTACCAAATGGATTCCGAGAGACCACGAGCAGAGGGCGCCAAAAACACGAGGTGGAGAGACTTGAACTACTTTTACAATGGCCAAATACAGCGATGTATCGCGAAAAATGGAAAACAGCAGGGGTTGCCTTTACCCAGCAGTGAGATGATAGGCTAGTATAGAGTTAGAGCCACTAATTGCTGGAAAAGGTAAACTCAAAAAAGGTATGCTGGTTACCAAGGATGTCCAAAATCAAAAAGCCATGTCGGCGGTAGGAATTACTAGGGACAATACTAACAAAGAGGTAACCACTAGTTGACGGAAAAGGTAGTTCTGAGAATTGAAATGAGATGTCTATTATTTGATATTTTGAATCTGAATATAATTTGGGCCTTGTAATTGTTGAGATTCTTGTGTTGAAGGTCAAGCAGGACCTTGTAATTGTTGAGATCTCTGTGTTGAAGGTAAATATAGTATTGTACCGAGATCTACGCGATGGGATCTTGTGTTCGGGTTATTGGGGATCACGGATTGATGGTCATTTTGAGCCAACAGTTTGGGGTCTGTGAGAATCTTGTACTAATATCTGTGCGATGAGATCTTAGGTCCGAGTCGCAGGGGATTATGAATTTATGGTCTTTGAAAGGTTTGTGCTAAGATCGATACATCAAAATATTTTTTATATAAATTTAATTAATGCAAATTATAATACCAAAAGTGGATGCATGAATAACATTGCAGTAAGTTCTAAGTATTTTTGCTGCGACAGTTTTCATATATGTGTTGCTTCTGAATTTGAGCTATAGTATTGTTATATGATACTTGTCTCTTGTAAAAAGGTTGAGGCACTAATAGCCACAGATATGCCAACAAACGTAAAAAGTTTTAAACCAAAATAATAGAGAGTTTTTGCAAATATTATAATGTTGGCGGTTATACGTTAAAATCACGTGACGACTTTACTGCGCACGCGTACTATATTTTTAGCGTAATCCAAATGACGAAGCATGTCTTTTATTCAGATTTGTCGTATAGTTTTTACGTTATGTATCATAACCTAAAAGAAATACGTTTGAAAATATTTATAATGTGATATTGTTTGTTTTTAATAGACCTATACTGTATATTTTAATATAAAAAACAACATTTTTGTTTAAAACTGTTATGTAAAAGATTATGTACAAATTAAATAAAATAATAATTGTTGTTATTATTATCTTCTTAATTTCATGAAAATTTCTCTATACATATGTATTTTCAATTACTATGCAATTGCGTACCGTTTTCATAATCATTTTTAAAACCACGTTATTCATTTGTTCTAATGTTATTCAAATGAATACTTTAGTACTTTAAAGTTGATTATAAAAACAATCCTTATGTATAATATTTAACTATAATTTTAATATGTAATTATAATGTAGTTAAATATAAATATAATATATTTATCCTCTACAATATTTTTAACATTGAAAAAATACATTCTTATAATTATTTTTCTCGAGATATCTCGAGAAAATAAGTTTAATTTTTCATTTCTGGAGAAATGAAATATGTCAAGAAATCAGAAACACTACTTTGGACAATATTAAAAATCAAATGATAAATAAAAAACAAAGTTGACATCGTCTGAATTGACGTCATGCTGCACCATACTCAGTTGTAGAGGATTTTCCACGTCATAAGAATTCTAAATACTAGGTCACGCAAAAAGTTACTGTCCTAGAGTTGGAAGGAAGCTGTAGATGTACTAGCGCTATAAAGCAGCACAGCAAACACAAATTAAAAAATAATCTCAAGTTATATCTGCTGTGTAGTCCATACCGGGAACAGAATCACAGCTACTGAAGTACATAACGTAAACTAGAGACAAACTATAAAAACAATATCTAGCATCAGGCGCGCACCCATAATTTTTTCTTGGGAGGGGCTCAGATTAGGAATGACGATGGTTACCCGGGTACCCGCTACCCCACCTGTTATGGTTGTACCCGGTTCTGAATTTGAATACCCGCTACCCGTTATCTACTCATTACCCGTTAACTAACGAGTAATTAACGGATATCGGGTATTTAGCGGAAAGCGGGTAATTAACGGGTATCAGGATACTAACGGGTAGCGGATAATTAACAAGTAATTGTGTCAGGTATTTTGAGTATTTAATTATCTGTGAATATTTTGTTCTCGGTTACAGTAGTAGGAATTAAGTATGCGTCTTCCATAATATACCTATTCTTATTTTTAGGGTTTTGTAGGTATGACCACCAAAAAACCTTACTAACGTAACTCATGTGTCTATCTATCTGTACTGTAGAAATTGTAGCCAAACGGCTTAAGATAGAAAGTTGAAATTTGGCATGCTTATATAACTCTTTTATCCACATTTAGGAAAAATTCTAAGATTTAAAAACCACATCACGAAATAAATATAAACAAATATGTATTTAATGAAAAAATTTATATTTTTTTATGAGATTTACGCTAAATATATACCAAAAAAAATTGTCCCCCACCTTATCTCCCAGAGGAGTTGATGTTTTTGGGGTTAGTGTCGTTGAGAAAAATTATTGTTTTTTTTTTAATTTATTATGTGGTATCAAAAGGAAGCTCTTAAGACGTAGAAGGCACGAACAGTTGTTTTTTTAAATGTGTTTCATTTAACACGATTTTGGACAAAAATCTGAAAAAATTATAGGTAATGTACATTGATCCGAGCCGAAAACATACGAGAAAAATAATTATTATTTTTTTAATTAATGGCTAAATTATGGATTATTATTTAAATTTAGTCCAAAAATATTAAAGGAAAGATCCTAGTACTCAAATAACGAATAAAAATGTTCAAAAAATGTTTATCAAAAAAATATTTTTAGACATCCAGCATTCTGTTGGCTTCTTACATTTATAAAATACTTACAAAACCCTGAAATGTGTAAAAAATCACACTTCACATCAATTTTGCTATACTTACTTTTCATTTTTATATATTAACGGGTAGCGTGTAATTAATGGGTAACAGATAATTATCGGATAGCGGGTAATTATCTGCTAGCGGTTAATTAACGGGTAACGGGTAATTAACGGGTAGTGGGTAATATCCGGATAATTGTTGCGGGTACCCGGTTCCATAAGTTTTCTCTTCATTCCTAGCTCAGATGCAAAAAAAAAAATCCCTGAGTGCCGCAGCAGACAGAAATTACTTAGGGGGGGCTAATTCTAATAAAAGAAACATGTATCCTATAAAAACGTGTTTTTTTAGTGTTGGCAGGGGGGCTTAAACTCGTGCCCTCCCCCCAGGTGTGCGTTTTGCAGTGGGACGAACGGGCACGTATAGACAAGTATACAATAAACACAATTTCAGCAGATGCCAGAGCAGTTGTCCGATTTTGCCTAAAATTATTTCTGCGTTACACTAGCGTTTGGCAAAATTTCGTATCTAGAATCAGGCACGCACCTAGATCTTTTTCTTAGGGGAACTCAAACTGAGAGAGGTTACGTGCATAATCGTTCAGTTATACGAAAAATGCGTTCCTCAAAAACGTGTAATTTGAATGTTGGGCGGGGGAGTCAAGCCTGTGAGGTCCACTGGGTGCGCGTCTTTCCAGAATTGATTTGTTCAGTAATGAAGCAGCACATTCTAGTCGAACTTTATGAGATACATTTTTCAGTAGCGAAGTGCTGTGATCGATCATTATTGCCAACTTAGTACATTTTCTGGTAAAGTGGATCTTACACGGTTCAATTTATTGTCCAATAAATTGACAAAGTTGACCTTATGTGTAAAGAGCCAATAACTCAACAAAGTTCTATTTCTCATATTTTTTGGGGAATTCTAGATGTATTTTGATGTCTTAGTTATTGCCAACCGTTAAACTGTAGCATAAACAGATAATGTATAAGTTATTTGTTTCATTTTTACATGTGACAGTTCCGCCTAGAACCGTAAACGGTCTAACCCAGTGTTTCTCAACCGAAAACATGCCACGGACCAGTAAAATATTTAATTTTATACACCGGACCACCAAAAATAAATGTACTAATAAACTGTACTATGTACTAAAAAAAATTATTGTTTGTGTACTGCAGAGGTCGCCAAAGTGGTCTATATAGACCCCCAGGGGTCTATTTAATAAAACCGGGGGTCGATCTGAGCCAGGGGGTCGAATGGGGGTCGATCCGAATTGGAAGGGTCGATTGGGGGTCGAAGAAAAAACAGTTCTTAATACGCAAATCACACATACCTAATTGAGTATGTAAAATTTGTGAATGTTTTTATAATTGACTTAATATCAGTTTCTTTATAGAACATAAATTAATAAACGTATATTTATTCGGGTGAAACTAGTATTTACGTACCAGCGCGCAGTGGCACGAACTCTGCACTTCTGGTTTATAGGTCATATGCATATGTGCGCTTGTCCAAATGTCTCCAAATGACGAGTGTTGACGTTACAAACGCAAATATCATACGCAGTTTCAGCTATCTTTGCAAACTGTGAACAGTGTTAGATAAAAAAAAAATAAAGAACTTTTCAAAAAACTTAAAGAAAAATTCACATGTCGACCAACTATAAAAAGTTTTATGAAGCAGTCTACTAAAGTTGAAACTGAAGGAGGATTAATAACTTCGTACAAGATTTCGCTTAATATAGCAAAGAGGGGGAAACCACACACAATCGCTGAAGAAGTTGTTGTAGCTGCAATAAAGACGTCATTGAGGATGTAATGAAAAAAGACTCCGTTAAAATTTTAAAGTCATTGCCATTAAGTGCAAATTCTGTAAAACGGCGTATCGACGAAATGGCTCAAGAAATAGAAAATACGGTAGTTTCAGAGCTAAAATATTGCAAGTTCTCTATTCAACTTGGTGAATCTGT
This sequence comes from Liopterus haemorrhoidalis, assembly GCA_963971575.1. Taxonomy (NCBI): domain Eukaryota; kingdom Metazoa; phylum Arthropoda; class Insecta; order Coleoptera; family Dytiscidae; genus Liopterus; species Liopterus haemorrhoidalis. The sequence continues at coordinate 16,577,246 of OZ020619.1, forward strand.
TTTTGGTGTTTCTGCTATTCTTATGGTGTAAGTTATATATTTCAGTAAAATTAAAGGACAAGTCATTGATGAATTTTTATTTGCTAAATATCTCGAAACTAATGGAAAAGGAGAGACAATTTTTAGATGTTTACAAGAATATTTAAATAAATATGATATTCTGCTTGAAAATATTATAGCGGTAGCCATAGATGGGGCACCTGCTATGGTAGGGCGTTACCGAGGTTTTGCTACATTTCTCAAAGAAAAAGTGCCCGGTATACGTACTATTCATTGTGTGTTGCATAGAAACAACTTAGTAGCAAAATATCTGAGTCCAGAGTTACATAAAGCTTTACAGTTTTGTATTAAGTGTATCAATCAAATTAAAGCCCAACCTCTTAAATCAAGATTATTTTCCAAACTTTGTGAGGAAAACGACGAGTTATTTAACCAATTACTTCTGCACACCGAAGTTAGGTGGTTGTCTAGAGGTGTATGCTTGCAAAGGCTCGTTGAGTTATTTGACTCCACGACAGAATTTCTCAGCGAAATAAACCCTGTTCTGAGTGATGAACTCCAAAACAATAAGAACCATATTTTTTATTTAGCGGACTTATTTGGAAAATTTAATGATGTCCAAACAAAGCTGCAAGGAAAAGATGCAACAATTATCCAAGCTCGAACAATACTGTTAGGCTTCCAAGTAAAATTAAATTTATTTAGATCTTCATTGCTACGTAAGGATTATCATTATTTTTCAAATCTGCGACAATTAGAAATAAAAGAAGAAGACTTGGTAATATATACAAGTCATCTGCAAAAATTGAGCGACGTTTTAAACTGCGCTTTGTTGATTTGGAAAACATTGACATCCCTGATTGGATTATTGCGCCATTTTCTGCTCAAATTGAAAACGTGGACATCAACCTGCAAGATGAGCTTGCTGAATTATTATCGGATCTTGAAGCAAAGATGCTTATAAAAAAGATTATAAAAAATTAACAAAATATCTCAAAAATAATAATTTATAAGCCTTTCGCAGACCACTAAAATTTTGCTAAGGATCACCAGTAGTCCGTGGACCATCGCTTGAGAAACACTGGTCTCACTCAATATCTTCTAGGTTTTTTCTTTTGTTTTTTTAAATAAAATAATTAACTAAGATTAAGGCATGAACCACAGCTCTTAATTTTACAGATTTTTTAAATATTTTTATTTCGAAAAATTTATCAAAAATTGATTGTGTAGTAACTTTTTGTATTAAATTTTTACACCTGATAATGTAAAAAAATTAATAAATAAATTGATGTGTGTAAAGTGTTCATTTTATATCCAAGTATATCAATACATTGGTAAATTAATTGATAAAAGAATTGATCAATTTATTGGTCAATAAATTGGACTGTGTAAAAATCTGGTAGAATGATATGTCGATTTAGTAACTTAAATTTTAACTAGTAGACTCAGATTTTCCCAAACTTTTTGAGTAGCGGAGCACTTTTCACGAGAATAACTCGTCGCGGAACACTATCGTTGCTATATACAGTGGCGTACGCAGAAAAATATTTCGGGGGGGGGGGATTTTACACAACATCGGAATTTATACGAATTGAGAATGCGAGCAATCTTGAAATGGGGTAATTATAGGTTTTGATTTTCGGGGGGAGGAGGCTGGCTATATATTTATATATATTTTAGTGGATCTTGACGTGTGGTATGTTCTGGAAATAAATTTCTCAGTTGATCGATACAGGATAATTGTTTTATGTCGATCTTGAAAAGTTATCTGGTACGGATTATAAACTGAGCAAAATGTAAGAATGCTTTATTAGTTAAAAGCAAAAATATTAATAAAACATCAGCTGTGGCCACCACAAGACCGAACGCCATCAATAAATAGGTACTTAAACAAAATATTCTCTAACACAGAAATTATTTACCATAACCGTGGAAACATTCCATATACGTATTATGGCAAAGTAAATACTTTATAAGTATTATAACTATAATAAAAATAACATAAAAATATTTTAAAAATCAGCTGTGATCACCACAGGACTGACCGACAAGAATCTTCCATTTCTAGATGATCACTTTTTACCAAAAGTTACTGATGCCATTGGTGCGAGAAGCTTAAAAAATTGATGTGAAGTGTGAATTTTCACACATTTCTAAAAATGAAGTTTCATAAAAATCCGTTTAGCCAAAATCGCTTTACACGTGTCCAAGGATCGACAGACAGACATACAGACAGACCGAGAGACATCATGCTAAAAATAGTAAAAACATTATGTAGGAACCTCAATCCGTGTACATCCATCGAAATTTAAAAATGTCAAAATCAGTACGATCACAATACCTCCCTTACATTTATGTATATGTATGAAGCAGTTGGTAAAAACTTAATCCATAATTCTTAAGCATAAGAAAAAACTATTGAAATACTATATTTATAATATTTGAATACACTTGTCGTCTACTGGACGTTCTGACACGGAGACTTAGGCAGCTTTTTTTTACAATGCGTACTTTAACAAATAAATAACACTGCACAACTATGACTTACTGATTTCTTGTTTTAATTATAAGATATATAAAGAATATAGATAATTCATATTCCCATTGCATGAAACTGTGCAATTAATTTGTACTGTATTATATGTCGCTCTTGTAATATATCAGCCCTGTAATAGAACAGTCACTCAGCTGTATATATGTATTTCATAATGGTTAAAACTTTTTCAATGACCAGTTGAATTATTGAGATTCTTTTGAGTGTCTTTGCTAACATTTATTGGGGGCAATAAAATATTATTGTACTGGCTTTTGTTATCTCCAGTAGCGTATCATTTCGAGTGAAACGAGTAAAACGTTTGTTTAAAAGAAAACAAAAATAAACATTATTTTCACATTAGATGACATTTATTTTAATTACTTTTCTGTCTAATCTGCTCGCGGAGCACTAGTAGACGCACCGTGGAGCACAGTTTGGGAAACCCTTTAGTAGACAGTAGACAATTTGGTAGATTAAGTATCTGTACCTGAATCGATTTTGACCAAATTCTACCTTTGTGAATTTGTACTAGTAGGTACCAATTCTATTACACTAAACTTTTTATTTTGACATGCTTCCATTTAATTCAGGTTAGGTAGTTAAACTCATTTTTAGTCAAATTCATATAAAAAAATAAATAAAATACTTTCACATGTTACACATCATTTTATTAATTTGATCCGAATTATCTGGTGAGCTAAATATCGTTATAATTATAATATACCCCAAAATGTTTTAGAAAAAATAAAAACTATGAAAACTTATGAATGTAGCGAGTCCGAAATGGACTGTACTGAAATTGTTCTAATAATTAAAATCCATATTTTAATTATTTTCTAATTAATGGTTAATTATGTTAAAAATCACTTTCTACGTTATATTATTTAAAATCCATTTTTGACACACCATCAGAAGGTCCTTTAAATAATCGTTTTTTGTTACTGATATACAAAAATATGCATATAAAAAATTTGTTGGTACCTCCATATTTTTCTGAGTATGCCACTGACAATGTTTATATTTGAGCGCTCGTTTTGGCGCCTCTAAGAGTGGGCTCCCTGGGCCTGTGCCCCTCTTGCCCCTACGTTTCGCCGTTGCAGCATGTAGACGTTAGTGTAGACACGTGACTATCAGTGACGTGTGCCAATTTATCAAACGATCCGCGACTTCCAAAAAGTTGAGCACCCCTGCCTTAGATTGTAGGTATATGTAGTAACATACGTGTGTTGGTGTGTGTCTGTGTGTAAGAGACTTGTGTGTGTTCGTTTATCGGCATCTGTTGCAGGATAGACAGGTGCGCTCCATTCATGCGAAATGTCTGATGATACAAGACTGCCTTGTAATGAGAAGAAATTGTTTCGTCTGGAAATTTTAATAGAATTTCTTTAGGAGAAAATCTAGAAAATCACAAAGTGAGATTTAGATTGAGGCTAATATTTCTCCCTACTTTTCACTAAATGTGAAAAAATGTGATGTGTTTTAAATACATTTACAAAGTGTATTTATATATTAATTGCATACAAGGTGGTTTTGGAAATTGTTTAATCATTGATAACTGCTTTATTACAAGAGATACAAAGGTGGTTATAGGTGAGGGTGAAATAGAACTTTTTGGCACAGGTGCACATTATATTTTTTGGGCAGCCAACAGTAATTTTTATTAGAAAAATTAAATTTATTAGGTGTACCGGAAATTTTTTCGTTTATTTGGTATTATTAAAATAGAAACAAATCGAAAGAAAAAAATGTACTTTATTGAGTAAAATAGTTACCATTGTGATCTATAACACTCTGGCATTTATTAAGAAGAGAAAATGTTCCCGATTTATAAAATTCCTGATTTCTTGATGGAAAAAAATGTTCAAGGCTCATTTTAACATGGTTCAAATTTCTAAGAATCTTGTTTTTTAAAAACTGTTCCAGTGACGGAAATAACTGATGGTCGGAAAGTGAAATTTCTGGTGAGAAGGGTGGGTGTGTTAGAACATCCCAATCAAGCTCGGGAATTTTTTCACGTGTCTTTTTTAGGGTTTTGTAGGTATGACCAAAAAACCCTTATACCGTCATTTTGTCGTCTGTCTGTCTGTCTGTCTGTCTGTCTGTCTGTCTGTCTGCCTGTCTGTCTGTGCGGTAAAAATTGTAGCCAAACGGCTAAACCTAGAGAGTTGAAATTTGGCATGCTTATACAACTCTTTGACCCGCACATAGGAAAAATACTAAAACATCTAAAAAACATACACCCCTAAAAATATAAACAAATATGTGGTCATCGAAAACAAAAATATTTTTTTTAAATTCTGAGTAGGGTATCAAATGAAAGCCCTTAGTACGTGGATTAACGATCAAATTTTTATTTTTGCAAAATAAATTATTTTGATGCAATTTTTGCCAAAATTGTGCAAAAAAAAATTTGTCCCACACCCTGTAGCCCAGATGGTTTAAACTAAAAATCTAAAAAAATTCTAAGTAATGTATATTGGTGTGAACCGAAATAGTACAACAGGAATTTTTGATCAGATTACGTTTTCGGAAAATAACGCTATTTTTGTGGTTTTTGGTTCACAAAGTACAAAAGTTATACCAATGTAAGATACTCACATGCAAGGCGTGCGATAGCTTAATGGGTTAGAGCACTGGTGTCGTAAGCTGGAGAACGAAGGGTTTCGAGTTCGAGTACGGAGCGAATTTTATTTTTTCTGTTTTTTTTTGCATTTTTATTATGTTGAAATTATTTTGTCAAAATTCTAGTTATAGTTTGACAAATGTTGTATTTAATTTTTAAGAGCGTAAATTTAATAACCAGTCTTATTATATGATTAACAGACGATAAATTATTTTAAAAATATCGTTCATTTTGCCGTGATTACTACAAAGTAACATTTGTCCTACACACTCAGCATACCGCCTTCACTTATTATATACCTGCGAAACCCTGAAATGTGTGAATATTCACACTTCACATCAATTTTTTGATGAATGAGGTCAAGCATTGTCGCCTTGAAGAATAACTCCTCTTATATTTGCAATTTTTGGCCGATTTCTGGACAAATTCTGATTCAGTCGATCCAATTGTTCACAGTAGAGATCCGAACTAACATTTTACCCCGGTTTTAACATCTCATAATAAATTATTCTTTTATAGGGCCTTCCAGATCGAAGTTCATCATCCAAGCATAAATTTCCTGATTTAATTTTTTTAAACAACTGTTGATATGTGCGTACACTTAGTTTATCACCATAAACAATGCAAATGTTTTATGTAGCAACTGTAGCAGATTTTTTTTTTATGGTACTCATATAACATTAAACTGCATAAAAAATGTTTTGATGAAAATTCTTCCGCCATTTTAAAATTCAAGATTAGAGAGTTTATAATATTTATTTACTTAGCTACATCATTTATGGTTATTGAACAACTATTATAAATTATAAATGTTTGAATCTCCATTTAAAAAAAAATCCTAGTGTTTTTAAGCAGATATATATAAATCAGCATATTTTGTAGATAATAAATTTAATTTTTCAATATTTGCTTGTTTTTAAAACTTGGTGGCGTATGATATGGATATTTTTTTTTTTCAAATTGCAGCACTTTCAAAATTTGAAATTTTAAACAGTAAAACAATACGCACTATACACTCAATTAAGGTTATTCACAACAACTGTCAGATGTTTCCGGGTAACTTAGATACCTAACTACAATAGTCAAAAATAATAGCACAATAACCAAACCGCAAGAAATAGCTAATACATTTGCAGAAACATTTGAGGAATGCTCAAGTGATCACCACTACAATGCATAGTTTTTGGAGTGTAAAAATGACACTGAAAAAACAGAACTTCAAATTGAACCAGATAATCACCCATTAAATCTTCCTTTCACCGAATGGGAAATCAATTCCGCAATAGCTGATCTAAAAGACGCGAAGATCCCCTCCAAAATGATAAAACACTTTCCGGAAAAAACCAGACAAACACTATTACAAATATACAATCAAATTTTGACCACACACGTTTTCTCGGACAAGTGGAGAGAAGTTTTTGTTATTCCTATCTTTAAACCCAGTAAAAATACCACACTTACTGCAAATTATAGACCTATATGCCTATCAAATGTCCTTTGTAAACTGCCGGAAACAATTATCAATAGAAGACTTATGTGGTTCCTGGAAACAGAACACTTACTTACACACATCGAGTGTGGATTCAGGAGAGGAAGATCAACAACAGACCATCTTATGTCATTATGTACCGAAATACAAAATGCGTTTGTCAATAAGCAACAGCAACACTTAGCAACAGTAACCGTAAGCTTCGACTTAAGCGTATAAAAAGCTTACGATATGACATGGCGGTATAACATCCTAAAAAACTTAAAAGATTATAATATACCTGAAAACATGATTCACTTCGCAAAAAACTTTCTTATAAATAGACGTTTCCAAATAAAAACTCATTGATGTATCTCAAACACAAAAATCTAGCAAAATGGCGTCTGCGGTACGCCATTTCTGCGGCTCTCCACTTAATGTATCATTATTCCTAATCACAATAAATGCAATATCTTTAAAAATAAAGTGCCCTGTCAAAGCACTACTCTTCGCCGACGATCTAATAATATTTTGTAAAGGTATAAATATGCACGCCATACAACAACATCTACAGACAGCAATAAATGTATTAGATAAATGGCCAACTCGAATTGGATTCAACTTCTCGGTATCTAAATCAAGAGCCATACATTTTTGCAGGCTTCGAGGTGCATAGACTAAACCAAAACTCCAACTAAAAAAACTCAGATATCGAGTTGGTAGATAAAATAAGATTTCTAGGCCTTGTCTTGGATCAAAAACTTTTATGGAAACCATATATTAGAGAAATAAAACCAGAATGTTTCAGAAGATTAAATATCTTAAAAAGCACACACAGATACGAATGGAGAGCTCACACAGATACGATGCTGAAAGCATATAAAACACTTAGACGATCTGAAATAGATTACGGATGTATTATCTACAGCAATGCAAGTAAAGCACTATTAAAGTCAACAGAAACAATACAGAACACTGCTATCTGGCATGCAACTAAAGCATATCGCACAAGCCCAATCGCCAGTCTTCCGAACCTAACTGGAGAGTATTCTCCCAGCATTCGTAGAAAACAGGTTTTATTACAGTATGTCACAAACCTATCATGTAAAGCAAATCATCCTGCTTTTCAACGCATATTTACTACCCGCAACAACATCCAACAAATCCAGCACCCATCAGTCAACCCAGTCCATATCCAAATAGCAAATAATTTCAACGACCTTAATATTTCTATCCCCCAGAATATCCAGGGTGAAATTATTATCAAAACCCCTACGTGGTTGATCAGTAAACCAAACTGCAATATACAACTCAGCAAGCTACCGAAAAGTGTCACCATCCCAGAAATCTATCTGCAAGAATTTCGCCAGATTAGCCAGAAATACAAAGATTTTTCTCCAATATACACTGATGCCTTAATTTTAGACAACAACTGTGGAACAGCTGTAGTAGAGAACGATCAAATACACCAGTATCGCCTACTTAGTCCTTCTAGTATATATACAGCAAAAGCAACAGGAATGTTAAAAAGTTTGGAGTAATAGAAGAAAAGAACAAAACAAAATTTGCAATATTCACTGATTCCTTGAGCGTACTGACAAGCATTGATCAGATTTATTCAAAAAATGCATTAGTACAATCACTTCAAGACAAGCTTCACTATCTTAAAACTCGTGGTAGAGCAGTAAACCTTATTTGGATCAATGAGAAATGGAGGCAATGAGAAATCCGACATTGCTGCTAAAGAAGCCACCCAAAACGAACCACCCTTGGACATAAATATCCACGCAACTGAACTTAAAATGAAATTGGTAAAAGGATAATACAAAAAGAAGAAGGAAAATGGCAAGACCTAAGAGACAACAAAATACGGCGAATAAAAGAAGAAACCAAAAAATTGAATCTCGAAGGGACAAGAAGACAGCAAATAGCAACGACTAGACTAAGAATTGGACATTCCAGACTGACAGACGAATACAGACTTGAAAGAAAAGACCCACTAACTTGTAACGAGTGTAATACAAGACTGACAATCGAACATAATATACTAGACTGCACAAAATAGAGGTCTGCACGGGCTCGGGCTTGGCCCGTGGGCCTAGGCCCGGCCCGGCCCGAGGGCCGGGTTCGGGCCGACTGACATGTATTATATTCGGGCTCGGGCCGGGCCGGGCCGGAGAAGAACAATAATACCTTTAAATAATATATTTTTAAACCTTCGTTATATATTTTTTTTTAATTTCTAGTTTTATAATTATTACAAATTGTAAGAAATTTTTGTATCAGAATATTGTTTTAAGAAGGTTTATTCGGGCCAAATTTAAAATTTTGTCGGGTTCGGGCCGGGTAGATGCAATAATTGTATTAATAATTTCGGGCTCGGGCCGGGCCGGACTGGAAACATAACGGGCCGGGCCGGGTAAAGGTGGTCCAAAATAGGCCCGTGCAGACCTCTAGCACAAAATACGAAACGATACGACGACACCATATACCTGACAACTTACATGGAGGCCTCATTGACAAGGCGGAAAACCTGGCAATTCTCCACAAATTTATACTCTGTATAATATTTCATATAATAATATAAACCCAAAATATAATGTAAATTAGTAATGTACGGGCACTAATCACCATAGCAATGGATGTGCCTCTATTTTTTTTGTTAAATAAAAAAAAAAAAAAAACTTAGATACCTACATAGATGACGTTAGCATCTAGCGGTTTGAAAAGTAAGCGAATTAGCTTAGACTAAAAAGGATTTTATTTTCGTAGATGATAAAAAAGAACTGTTTTTGATATGGTCGCCCAAAATATATATATATATATTTTTAAATTGAATATTGTGTTTTTAGGGTTTTGTAGGTATGACCAAAAAACCCTTATACCGTCATTTTGTCGTCTGTCTGTCTGTCTGTCTGTCTGTCTGTCTGTCTGTCTGTCTGTCTGTCTGTTCGGTAAAAATTGTAGCCAAACGGCTAAAGCTAGAGAGTTGAAATTTGGCATGCTTATACAACTCTTTGACCCGCACATAGGAAAAATACTAAAACATCTAAAAAACATATCCCCCTAAAAATATAAACAAATATGTGCTCACCGAAAAAAAAATATTTTTTTAAAATTCTGAGTAGGGTATCAAATGAAAGCCCTTGGTACGTGGATTAACGATCAAATTTTTATTTTCGCAAAATAAATTATTTTGAAGCGATTTTTGCCAAAATTGTGCAAAAAAAATTTTGTCCCACACCCTGTAGCCCAGATGGTTTAAACTAAAAATCTGAAAAAATTCTAAGTAATGTACATTGGTGTGAACCGAAATAGTACAACAGGAATTTTTGATCAGATTATGTTTTTGGAAAAAAAAGCATTTTTTGTGTTTTTTTGCTAATAATGTTGAAAACTTATAGTTATATAACACACTAAAGTATAACGTGTGTCTTGGTGCAGTGGTGACGGTACTAGCGTTCTGACCGAGAAAATGAGTGTTCAAATCCCCCGAGAAGAGACAAGATTATTTTTAATTTTTTTTTTTTTGCATTTTTATTTTGTTTAAATTATTTTTTCCAAATTCTAGTTATATTTTAGCAAATGTTGCATTTAATTTTTAAAAGCGTAAATTTAATAACCAGTGGAAATTGTTGAAATTATAATTTAATTCTGTTTGAATGTACACGAAATCAAAGGGAGGAGCTATGACTAGAAACAACCAATCAAACAATTTGGCGCAATTTGAAGCCATTTGGCGCAATTTTCAAAATCTTAATGAACCTTGCTATATAAAAAAAAAAATACTGCACATATTAAGAAACCTAAATAATGGTATTAGGCACTCGAATTAAAAGTAACATAAAAATATTTTAACATAAAATTTGTTTTTAAAGCTCTTAGATTAAGAGATGATAAATTATTTTTAAAATATTGTTCATTTTACAGTGAATACTACAAAACAAAATATGTCCTACATACTCAGCATTCCGCCTTCACTTAATATTTTTAGATTATATATCTATCTAAGAGGAATTTATGGCGCATAGTTTGTACTAGCAGAGGTTCCGGTACTTCCTTCGGGATTTAGTCGAATTTACCTTGGGCGATCGCTCATAGCTCACAAATATGAATTTTATAAAACTAAAAATGTATTAAATACAAATGTTTATTCCTTTATGTTCTGTTATACACATGTTTTATGTTAATTCAATAATAAGGACTTCCTTAACTTTCTAAATATTCATGCAATGGAAAAAATACATTGTTTTGTTATATTTAGGGCATTTATAATAAATAAATATTTATTGGCTGGTAACTGGGATTCCGTTTTTAGTAATAAATTAGTTTAGTGTGATAACTTGGCGCATTACATAGTAGCGCTGCAGGAGCCATGTTGCCAAGTCTTAATAATCTTTTTGTTATTTTTATTAACAAAAAATTTTTAAATATGTATTTTTTTTAGAATTAATTTATAGATATATAATAAATATTAAATGTACATAAATAGTTATAAATTTTTTTGTTTTTAATACAATGAATAACTAAAAATCGAAAACCGTTTAATTGACAATGCTGTATAGGAATAAAGCGCTCACGTGATACAAGCACACAAAAATTTGTTAACATATGCATTCTACTGTTGGCTGTAATCACATCACAACTTTGTTTCGTGCAAATAGTTTTATCTTATTCCTTAATTGATCTTTTTGGCATTACTTTTGGTATTATTTGGTATTATTGTTTATTTGGTATAATTGATTCTGCTTCTGGATTACGTTATAATTTTTTTTACGGTATTATTTTGTTTGTGTGGTATAATTAGGGTGACCAGACGTACTCTTTTTTAGAGTATTATACTCTTTTTTAGGGTTTTGTAGGTATGACCAAAAAACCCTTATACCGTCATTTTGTCGTCTGTCTGTCTGTCTGTTCGGTAAAAATTGTAGCCAAACGGCTGAACCTAGAGAGTTGAAATTTGGCATGCTTATACAACTCTTTGACCCGCACATAGGAAAAATACTAAAACATCTAAAAAACATATCCCCCTAAAAATATAAACAAATATGTGCTCATCGAAAAAAAAAATATTTTTTTATAATTCTGAGTAGGGTATCAAATGAAAGCCCTTGGTACGTGGATTAATGATCAAATTTTTATTTTTGCAAAATAAATTATTTTGAAGCGATTTTTGCCAAAATTGTGCAAAAAATTTTTTGTCCCACACCCTGTAGCCCAGATGGTTTAAACTAAAAATCTGAAAAAATTCTAAGTAATGTACATTGGTGTGAACCGGAATAGTTCAACAGGAATTTTTGATCAGATTAGGTTTTTGGAAAAAAACGCATTTTTTGTGATTTTTTGCTAATAATGTACACAAGTTATAGCTTTGTAACAAGCAACACTCTAACGTGTGTGCTGGTCTAGTGGTATTTAACGCTGACTTTTCACCCATGTAACCCGATCCGATAGGGATCAAACCCTGGAGAAGAGACTATATATATATATTTTTTTTTTAATTTCTATATTGTTTAAATTATTTTTTCAAAATTCTAATTATATTTTGGCAAATGTTGCATTTAATTTTTAAAAGCGTAAATTTAATAGCCAGTGGAAATTGTTTAAATTATAATTTAATTCTGTTTCAATGTACACGAAATCAGAGGGGCGGAACTTATAACACCCAATGGAAGCCATAGGCGCAATTTTGAAATTCTTAATGAACCTTGCTATATAAAAAAAAATACTGCACATATTTAGAAACCTAAATAATGGTATTAGGCGTTCGAATTAAAATTAACAAAAAAAATATTTTAATATAAAATTTGTTTTCGCATCCAAAATAATCATCATTCACTTACTAAATACCTGCAAAACCCTGAAATGTGTGAAAATTCACACTTCACATCAATTTTTTTTTTTATCCCATAGAAAATGTATTTTTCTTTAATAAATTATAAAAACAATATTTGTCTTAACCCAATATTAAAAAAAAAAAAATTAATGTTTTGAAATGATCAAGTATTTTACTCTACAAATAAGATTATTGAATTGTAAAAACAATTGAAAATCAAACAATTGAGATATTTCAAAAAAATATATCTTTTTAAATTAAACACTGCATTTTTTAATCTAAACAATGGAATTATATTTGTTTCACTTGGGTTTTACTTGTTTAATCAAGTCTTAATAATTTTTTTAATATTGGATTTAGACCCATAATGCCCTGAGGATTTATTAAAGCGAAATAAATTTTCTATTCGATTGAATAAAAAAATGCAGTGTTCCATTTAAAAAATATGTTTTTTTGAAATACCTCATTTGTTTGATGCTCAAGTGTTTTTCCAATTCAATATTCTTATTTGTAGTCTCACAACTTTTCGGAGTGAAAGGTTAAATTAAATGTTCATATAGCAAAATTTTTGAATTATTTGGTTGTTATAAATGCTTTATTAGAAAAATAACCTGTAGAGTCTCAAATCAAGATATTTGTGACTTGCTTATTATTACTTATTCTCTTTCAGAAGTAATTTAATTTTGTTATAGTGAGCTCAAAACAGTTGTACTGGCCAGTATACATTAAATGTAGATATATGAAGCGCGCCTTAGATTTTACGCGAAGTACAGTGAATGACGCTGTTAAGCGGTGCCATGAAACGAGAGTTTATAAGAACAGCAGGATCATTTATTATATCCACCGTACTCTGAGCTTGGCGCAAAATTGCAAGTTCCGTCGCTTGATGATAAGCTTAAATTTGAGTGACAATTTCGAAGGGAACCAGGACCTCGTTAGGGGCGCCACGAGATGGGGAACTGGAAGGCCATGAATTTTTTACTTTTAAGTACTTCTTTGCTCCATCCAACTTTGCCCAACGCTGGTACCAACGTTGGGCGTAACATTTAGCACTGGCGGACATATTTATTAAAAAGTATGGAATCCATGGTAATGCAAATGATCTAATTAGATCTTTGTTCTAATAGATACCAGTTCGTCTCGATGAATGGCGTAGATATAGGAAGGTCAGTTTTGGAATTTGTCAGGGCGGAATTTTGGGACCTTTTTTTTCATTGTTTGTATCAAGGACCTCCCAAATTTGCTTCCCGAAAGTGTCAAAGTTATACTTTACGCCGATGGCACTACTGTCCTGACAGGACATACGTCTGTTAACGATGTGGTCAGAAATACAGAACTGGAAATGGTGCAAGTTAAAGATTGGTTCACTTCAAATCGACTTTCCTTTAATGATAATAAAACCCAACAAATTATTTTTTCACTTAACCACAATAATATTCAGTATTGGGGGCCAATCAAATTTCTAGGAATTTATATCGATAGTCAACTTAACAGGCATGATCACATTAACTATTTGGTAAACGTTCTTAAAAGAGTTATCTATGCGTTCATCGAGTTGAAAACGTCTGTGTCTTTTGATATACTGGGGTTTAAGTTCGTCTGTCAACAGAATTTTCTTTCTTCAAAAACGTGCTGTAAGAATCCTGAATAATGTTCCTAACAAGCACCATTGCCGAGAGCTCTTTAGGAAATGCAGCATTTTGTCTTTTTATAGTTTATTTGTTTATGTTTGTCTGGTATACGTTAAAGAAAACTCGAACAAGTATGTAACCGTATCCTCGAGACATGATTACAATGTTCGCTCTGGTGGCAACATCAGACTACCAAGACATATATAGTCTAAATCTAGGATTGGTATTTTTTTGGCAGCCACCTTCTTTAACTACCTACCAGATTCTTTAAAAAAAATTGTCAATTAGATTATTTAAGTTTAAGCTCAAATAATACTTATTGAGAACTCTCTTTACAATATTAATTTCTGTAATTACACCTAAAATGTAAGTTATTTTTTGCTACCTTTGTTAATTTTATATATATTTTTTTCTTTTTATCTCTCACATTTAATATTGTATTTTCCTTTTTCAATGTTTTCAAATGTTTTTCAACTTTTGTTCAATGGATTTATCATATATGTACTGACAAATGTAAACGTCGTAAGATGTCTAGCATGAATTAAATATTATTATTATTATTATTATGCGTAGCATACAGACAATATGTCTGTATTTTATATGTCTAGCATACACAAAATATCAACTTTTTCAACAATTTGCGCAGGCCACATAAATTATATTCAGAATCCTTACTGTCAAAACTATAGTCTTCAATGGTTATTTCAATACTAGAGATGGGAATTTCAGCTCAGTTTGCGGAACCGGATCATTGGAGTTCGTTCAGTTTGCTGAGCCGGCTCACTGATTCGGCTCAGTGATCCGGCTAAATAAACGTGTCCTTGAGAAACAGGTCGGTCAGTTGTCAGTTCTCCCACAGTTCAACACGGTTGTTGGTTTGCAATATGTAGGTAGAACGTCGCTCAGCCGGCTCTTGCATCATATGCACAGACAGCGGAAAGCGGAATTATTTGGTCAAGTGGAATAAATGCAATAAAAACGTCGGAGTATTTGCCGCTTTATTACCTTTATTCTTGTTAATATTCTTAGTATAAATTCAAGTCGTAAATTATGACTTATTGACAAATTCTCTCTCTCTGTCTTCCTCATTATCTTGTTATAAAGAAATAATGAAGTTATATAAATAAAAATCTATTGAGCTGAATTATCTAATATTTTGCCAGGTTAATAGTAAACAAACAATTCACTTTATGTAACAACTGTATTTTAAACCAGTTGCGTTAAGTTTATGGCGATGTTTATTGCCCTTATAAATCGGACATCTGGGATTTGAGCAATATTTTTAATATTTTTGTATAGTGTGGTTGTAAGAAAGTACAGACTAAGCCTATTAGTTGCAAATAGACTGCCTTACAAATTGATGACAAAATACACTTTATGATGAAACTATGCAGTGATCCGTGCGCCGGCTCATTTCAATTTGGTGAACCGTGTCACTTCGGTCAGTGTACTGAGCAGGCTCAATGAGCCGGTTCGTTCATGAACGACCCATATCGATTCAGTACTAATGATAGTACAGAAAAATCGGAGCACAATCGCTGATTCTCGAATAAAAAATGTGTGGACATCAATTTTGAAGAAAACGTTAATGTTACCGTTCGGCAGAATAAGTTTTTATCGAACGATAAAAACCAAAGCAGGTTAACTGACATGCATTTACTCATGAAATATTAGATTCACAAAAGAATGAGCTGTACCTTTTTTGTAGAAAATGTAATGCTCTTTAATTTTTGTAATTACTAGGAGTATTTTTTCTATATAAGTTAATAAATAATGAGTTATATGCAAAAACACATTAATGTACATACTTTTTACAAGGTGGCGACTTTTTTTTCGGGTGCTTCTTACACTTTCAGTAACCTCAAGTAAAAATTCATACCAAATTTCAAAACTTTCCGAATTGTTTCATTTATTTTCGTTTCTTTGCCTGAGCTACTCAGACGCCTTTCCCAAAAACAGTTTTTTTTTTTCTTTAATTGCCATTATCAAGAGAATCTGATTCTTCTGATGATGGCATAACAACCCGATAGATACAGGTATATTAAGTTTTAATAAAATATTTTCCGTAACCAAAATTTACCAAATGTATGTTTTTTTCTTACTTTTACTATTTATTTATTATGTTCTATTAAGAATTAATAGTTAGATCTATCAATTTACTATTATTTTGAATCTTCTTATGAAAAGCTATTAAAAGTGAAAAAAGTTTAAACTGTACTGATACAGTTAAATGGCCATAGTATTCAGACACAAAAGTTTTGAAATAAAATGTAAATTTCGTGACATAAGAAATTTAAACAAAACAATATCAAAAACAAAAAGTTGAAATGTAATTGCTTGTCCCCATTATTTTAAAATACAAAATTGTCCCCAGGTATTCACTCCCTCAGAGTACTGAAACTTTACTAGGTAGTTGTTACAAGTTATTTTAAGCGGAAAATGTCTTTTTGTTTACAAAGTTTTGAAGTATTGGAGTAGTAGGTACTCAAACACATTTAAATAATGGGTAACACTAAAACAGAATCATCACATAACTTGTTTCAAGAAGTATCGATGTTCGATATTTCTTAACGATTGATGTTATTTAAATCGATATTGAAAGAGAGATGTTTACGGACTGCCTGTGGAGAACCTCCGTACAATATGAACGGTTGGTGGATTAATTTGAATATAATATTGAGATGCTGCATTTGAACTTACACTGAACATCCCTCAAACGCTAGGTCTTCCTGACATATGAGTTTCCAAGACTAACGAGCGGATCTGACTCCCCCCCGCCCCTGTTCGCCAGCTGGTTGCTATGATTCTTAGGGAGAAATTAAAATCCTCATTTAAACTAACCTACTTTAATTCTGATTAAGGTTTAATATTTACACTAGACTTACAATTACGTTGTTAACAGCTAATCCAAGTGAGACACTATTTTAACTTAACCTTATTATGACTGCTTGAACTACCCTGAGAGGCTTACATTGCCCAACATTAAAATATCACTGGGCCATCTATCCCAATTTAACTATCACCTCTTGAACTGTCCGTCTTATAATATCTTAAAATTCACAATTTCTTGGTCATAACTCAGATAGGTACCTCATTAGAAAATTAACCCAAAACTAATATTTATTTTAAATACAAAGATTAATTATAATTTATGTGTGTGTGATCAGGATACATCCAATATATTTTTGACACATATATTTTTTTACCCTTGTCATGTTAACTTTACATAGATCTCAAGTTACAATAATAAACATGTCTACACTTTCCTTAAATGTCCCTTTAAAGAAATAGATTATTTTTATCACTTAATCGAAATGAATATTATGTTAAACATTACCTCTTAAATAAAATAAAATTGTTTCATATTGTATTTAATTATAACAACACATTTATTTAAATCATCTAATACATTTGTACTATTATTCTATAGATATCTGTATTGACTGTTGATGTAGAGTTGCCAACAAAGTCATTTAGACCCGGAGACTCAGGGTTTGGCGACCAATCTTCGGGCTCCGGGTTCCCAGTAAAATTCTTCGGGTTAACTCATGTACAATACAAAGTCTGCAACTTGCACAGTAAGCCACGCTTTAGAATCACAAAGTGACAAGAAATATAATTTTAGAAAATAATATTCTTATTACCAACATACATATTATATAAGGGAGGTATTGTGATCATACCAATTTTGACATTTCGAGATTTTGATGGATATCCACGAATTGAGGTCCCTACATAACGTTTTGACTATTTTTAGCATGATGTCTGTCGGTCTGTCTGTCTGTCGGTCGGTTTGTGTACAAGTGTAGAGCAAATTCGGCTAAAAGGATTTTTATGAAATTCATATTTAAGCTTTTGACATCAATGGCACAAGTTGATCAACTTTTGGTAAAAATCGGTTAACTAGAAATGGGAGTTTTTTATGTAAGATTTTTGCGAATATTTCACAATAGAGAAATATTTCGAAAAAAATAATTTAACAAAAGTTGCTACAAAAGCAATAACTAACAACTTTTATTTGAGACATTTTTTGAGAAGGCAGCATAAATTAAACAAGTACTTTATGATGGCGGTCGTGTGGTGGCCACAGCTGATTTTTTAATTTTATGTTGTGAATGCAAATGTTTTGTAAAATTTATAATTTTATTTTATGAATGATAAACTGTTCAGAAATGTTAATAACATTATTATTTACCTTAAACAATAAATATTTAATTTTCTAATACCCCCCAATCATAATTATTTTTCTTCAATGTTGGAAACCCTATGTTGATGTATTTTTAAATTAAATAAATAAATATTCATTATATGAAAAAAAAATAAAATAAAATAAAAACATTATATTTTTTAATATTTTACTCTAATTGGATGATTATATTGAATTTACCAAAATTACCTTTCTTACATGCCGATATATATATTTTTTGTATCTCACGACTTTTTCACTAAAAAATGAAAATTGGATTATTTAATTGTATTTTTTCAAAACGTGATTAGCCATAGTTATACAATTTTGAGATAATTGCAAAAAACATTACAATCCTGTTTGTAACACGTTGGGACCCAATTTTTCGCCCCTCATATTTTTAGGGCTCCATATTAGGGTTTCTCTCCCGGGATCCCGGGATCCCGGTAGATTTTTAGCTATAAAAATATCCCGGGCAGTGTTGCCAGATGTACGATTTAAATCGTATTTGTACGATTATTTTTGATCGTGTACGATGTACGATTTTATGGTATTCGATGTACGATTTTATTGAAAAACATACATTTATATATATTTTTTTAGTAAGTTAAATATTTATATTACATAATGCGATATATTGAATATGTTAGCCCTGGGGTTTGAAATTGACGCGCTCTTAACAAAATCGGTTGGTCTTGCTATGACCGGTAATGCTCGGACATATTCGAATAATCAAATATACAAATCTCACTCCTCATAGGTTAGTGTACTGTACTACAAACTCAAATCGGCCCGGTCGTTTCAAGTTCGTGTTGTATGCGAAGGTAGTAAAAATATGTTGAAAAATACCATTTTTCCGACATAGATTTGTTTTGTTGTGCCATAGATCAGTGCTTCTCAACCTTTTATGGCCTGGGACCCCCCAAATTACATAAATATTGTCTGCGGCCCCCCTATATATATCGCACATCATATTATATATTTTCTACTATTTTATTTACATAACACAATGTGCTTAGCAACGATATAGCACACCATGATCGTTAATTAGGATAAATGTTGCATAATTATATTTTCGCTAACATATATATATGGTGTATCAAGATAACATGGATGGGAACACAAGTTTTTTCGAAAAGGCGACGTTGCTCACACGTCACTCACACATCAAAAATTTTGAACTAAAATTTATCCACAAAATTGAATGGTAGTATTGAAATTTTCCGGAAAAAAACCGGAATTACAGGACATCAAGGACAATTTCGAATTTTTAAATGGGAACGTATGTCATATTGGATATCTTTGGATAGAGCTTTTCAACAACTTTTCCTTAAACATTTTTTTAATATCTTTTACGGTTGACACAAAAAACTGTGATATTTTTAAAGGACGATTATAATCCATATAACGACTTGAAAGTAAAGTATTTTTATTTACAAATGCTCAAAGTGCCTTCCATTTTAATTTAAACACATTCGCATCCTCACTCTTGAGTTACCTGTAGTTCGGAGAGCAATTAAAAAAATATATAATAACAAATATTGCACTTTCAAATCGTACCTACTTCAAAGCACAACTTAAAAACACTTGAAGTACCTCTAACGCGAACCCATTAACCGACACATACAATTTATTTGACATTGATATAGTCTACTTATAGTCTGTTTCTTTTGTTAAAACGGAACTAGATTTTCAAATCTAGTAATTTTTATCGATTAAATGAATATTTTGATCATTTTGTTTAGTAAAAGCCCATTTACTCATTATAAAGTTAGCTAGGGACAACTTAAACATTTGAAATAGCCTGTAGTTTAAATTAGTTGTTAAAATAAGTATATTAAGTATAAAAATAAATAGAATATTTATTTTATTTATGTTGTGAAAGGTATACTTTTATGAATATCAATGTAAGATACTCGTATTTATAAATATGAATAAAATTTATATCTTGTAAGATTGAGTGCATTTTTATTATATTTTCATGTTTCGATATTGTATGACTTCGCGGCCCCCCTGTTGAGAAATGCTGCCATAGATAATAGATACTCATACTGATAATTACAATACGTTTGATAATGAGGAACGTGCTACAGACCAGTTAATAATTATAAATATTTAACGGCTGTAATAAGGCAGTTGAAATAGTTTATTTGGTTCAATTGAAACAGTTCCAGGAAAAATTATACATTTTTTATCTTTTTCTGCCACATATGATTGTGCAATACAAAAATTTGTACTTAATAATTTTCAAATTAATTACACAGCAATTTTTTTATAGGCTCATTAAAAAAAAAACGATTTGTACGATTTTTTTCTTGAAAATACGATCATTTTGAAGTGTTTGTACGATTTTTTCTTCTTCCACATCTTACAACACTGATCCCGGGACAAAATCTCTGTCCCGGGAAATCCCGGAATATTATTTTATAAAATTTTGCCATAATTTTTCTTTATTTTTAAAATCAAATTTTACTTTATTTCAGCTGAATAACAATCTTTTTACAGGTTAAAATAATTTTATATCAATACAGTGATATAATTCCTTGTTTAACGATTAGTTTTTATTATTGTTTATTATGCAATAAAATATGCGCGTCACAATAACGAGGGGGCCGGCGCGCTACATTATGGCACAGCAACACTTTACTTTAACTTTCCGACGCATTTCAAGTTTTTTTTTTTTTTTTTCGTTGTCATTTTTTATAAATATTTTTATATTTTTCTATACAGTTTCTATACACTCAAATTCAAAAGTAATTGTTTTTAAATGCATTTATTATTTGTGTTTCAAAATGATTGAATGGATTACTTTACAAGAATCCCAATGGATTAAGCTAAAATTCCATTCCTAGAATGATCCCCGTAAAAAATACCAAAGGTGCGAATTAGATTAGTGCTATAGAATAATCTGATCACAAAAGAAATTCCTTGGGATCATATTTTAAGCTGTTTACGGTATGATTTTTATGACGTCACCATTTAATCATTTTGAAACACCCGTTACAACAGAAAAGTATTATTTTATTTTTATCTGTCATGTAAATTGTAGAATTTATTAAATCACAATAAAAATATTGTCTGTATGTATATATATATATACCCTCCCCCCTCCTTCCCAGACTAATTTATTCATAATATATTTTAAATTTAATTAATTCTCGGGATTTCCGTCATTAATAGTCGCCATTTTGAAATGGTTAAAATTAAAGTATGATATTTTGATATCCTTGTAAAGCTGATTTAATGTACTTTCAATGAAAGAAAATTATAGTACCGATTCCCTATGCTAGATAAAAAGTTGAAACAATTTCTGCTGAAACTGGAAGTGATGCAGAATTCTTATTATAGTCCTTAAGTGGGCCCTTTGTCTAGTTTAACTTTTCTTCTGAAGAATTTTTTGTATCTCTTAAAATAAATGAGTTATTCGAGGTGCGGCGTTTCAAACACCCCGTATAACTGACTCTCCAGAAGCCTATCTTCTAAAAAATATATTACTGATTTTTTCTTGGATCAATGTACAAGTAATAGATAAAATATAATTTAGTCATGATATAAGGCAGAGTTAGAGCAAACAGGCAATTAAAAATGCTAGTTGGTTAAAGTTTCGGCTAAGGCATTTAAAAATCATCTACCTAGATGTAACAATTACCCAGATTGTTAAAATATAGATGTTTAAGACATTAGGCGTGATCAATATTCTCACCTAGAAACCAATATAACCAGTAGCGTAGCTACCGCAAGGCCAGTGTAAGCAAAGCTTACGGGCCCTCAAGCAACTGGGGCCCGGCTCGGGCTTTGAAAATTTGCAATTAAAGGTAAGACCGCACTAGGCGGAACTACACTGCACGGCACGACACGGCGCGTCAGAATATGTAAGAAAGTCACTTAGTAGCGCTGTGCAGTGCCGCGTAGCGTAGTGCGTGATATGTCATACAAATTCAATTAAGGCTGCGTATAACCCCTAGAGGTTACCAATTTCTTATACAAAACTAAAAATCTGAAATAAAATTAGTATTAATTTATACATCAAATTTTGCACCGAATTTTTATCTATCTAATAAGATATTTTTAATTGTAAAATTATTTATTGTAAAAATATTATCGCTCAATAACTTAATAGTTGACATCAGCAACATTGTTCTGTAATTTTTTAAATCTATCTATGGGTTTCAAATAATTTTTATATTTATATAGTTTTGTATAGAAATGTTCAAATAATACGTCAACATTTTTTTCGACTTGATTACTTATAGTTTAGAACCCTCGTCTAAAAATATTATACTTGATGATAATGGAATGCCACTTGGTACACGTATTCTTCTCAAAAATTAAATCATTTTTACCCGTTACACCTATTTTGAGAACCGCGGCAGATTCAAGATGGCGGCAAATATAGACTACCAAGTACAATAACTATAAGTAGTTTTCACAATAGAACATAATAGCTAAAACCCTTTTGTAGAATGAAGTTTTAGGTACAATTTGCCGCATCGTACGCAAATATGCGTCGATTGGTTTACAAGATGGCGTCTATAATGCAACTTGCTTAATTACAATTACATGACAGTTTTTTCTCAAATTTAGAGTATCCTATTAGATAGATAAAAATTCGCTGCGATTTTTGATATATAGATTGTTATTAATTTTATTTCCGATTATTAGTTTTGTATGAGAACTATAGGGGGAACTATAGGGTTGTGCGCCGCCTTAAATAATATTTGTCTGCGTCGTGTCGCATCGCTCCGCTGCAGTGCAGTTCCGCCTAGTGCGTTCTTACCTTAAGGCTTCGAAAATTTGGCAATTAAGAATATAACACTTAAAAAAATTTTACTATTTTTCCAAATGTATTTAGTTATGTATGCATTTAATTCTCGAAGTGCAGGGTCCCTAGGTCCTAAACGCGCGGGACTCCGCGCTCAACTAAACGCACATGCGTTTTGCCAACGAGAATAGAATAGTAATAGAGGCGCTACGTATGAAGGTTCGGCGAGCGAAAACGGCACATATTTCCCCCTCCCTAATGAGTCCCATGTGCGGCCGTCTAGTTGGAGTTGGCCCAAGAATACCAGAATGCTCACTAAGGGGTTTTGACTGGACACGATTTTGTTCTTGCTTCTGTGAAGGCACGAAGCTAACGGAGTACTGTCAAACACACGCAACGTTTTAGTTTACTTCAAAGAGCTTACTTGAACCTTAAATCTAGCGTTTATCAACACGAGATGACTCATATTGTAATTCTATAATTAGACTGATGTCATTTTGCAAATTTTGCTGGATATATATCGTATCACTAACCGAGAAACATAATTACAACGTAATTCTATAATTTGACCGATGTCATTTTGCAAATTTTGCTGGATATGGTGGGGGTAGTTTCGCGGGACCGGGGGCCCTTCCTGATGTTTGCCTACAGGCCCAAAAATCGTAGCTACGCCACTGAATATAACTGATACTCACGATTTTAACAGATATCTTGTCTTTCATTGTTGCCCTACGTGAAGCGTAGCACAACTCATTTTATTATTTCTGTATTGTGTTTCCTACGTAGTTCTTGTTTTTATCTGTAATAACCATCTTATGCAATTGACTTACGTGAATATTTCTACAATATCATTTTGTACTCCAGACATAACCTGTTCAGTATTTCGCCATTTTCACGATTTTACGCCCCCTCTTGTACCTTGGAACAACAGCAAGTTTTATACCTGGATTTCATTTCCAACAATATAAAATACAGGTAAACCTCGTTTTACGTCGGGGTTCCGTTCCAAGAGACACAGGCGTAAAAAAAATCGGCGTAAAATTAACACAAATATAATGGACGATATAAGGATAGGTTCCGTGTCAAAATTCTAAGAACAATCTAACATGTTTATTTAATACATAGCCTATATATATTCAAAATAAATTATAAATGTATTTAATAAATAAAGTTTAAATTCTTTTACAAAATAAATAATAATCACTTAATATAATTAATGAATTTTTGAAAATAAATACTAATTCACCAGTTCGTCGGTACGAAATTAAATTCTCACACTTTTTTGAATAAAACATCCAATTTCATTTACTTTGATTTCATAAAGTCTAACGGCAACTGTGACGCTTCTTTTAACATTTGCGCTTGAAATCCCCGTCTATCTCACAGAGCTCATCTGTTAATCTTTCTATAGAAAGGAAACGAGTTAGATCGGCCAATTTTAGGGTTTTCTCATCATTTTCTTTCTCATCCTCCTCTTCTTCTTCTTAGAGATTTTCTGATTGAGGGCGATCTAATTCCTCCATCAACTCTTCTAATTCTTGATTTGTGAGTGGTCGGTCATGCACGTCTAACAGTTCGGTCACATCTTCGGTTGTTACGTCTTCGAATCCGCATTCGCGTGTAAGCCTGATAATGTCTTCGTTTATGTTAATGTTATCTACCTCTTCTACACTTACACCTTGTATAAATCCAGGCAGAAGTATAATTCATTTAACTAATTCGGAAACAATTTCACACACACAATAGGCTGCTCGCGTACACGGTAATAGAATAAAACAACGTATAAAAGTGTGTCTGCTATTAGAATCGCGGTGCCTACTGTTGTCTGGTGTCGGCCGAACCGGGGAATTCCACGGCTAACACCAACCGGCGTAATTGTGAATCGGCGTAAAACGAACCAGCGCAAAACGAGGTTTACCTGTAGTTATATTTTGAATTAGATGAGTTACGTCCGTAAGTTAGTATAGTTGATGAGATAATGGTATTCGGACCAGTCAGAAAATAAAACAAAATTTATTAACTTCGCTAACGTTTCGATTTAATTTAAATCTTCATCAGAGCTACAAAGATATAAGGAATTAATAACAAAGTAAGATTACATGTATATAGATATAATAGATTATCTCAAAGTTTAATGACCGGAGGATATAATGTTTTTTAATAATTTTTTTTAAATAATTTTAAATTGTTATTTTATATCAAGACTAATTAACTAAGGTATTGTAAATTTAACTTTATTTTTAATCTTTAACTTACATTTGACATGTTTTTTAATTATTATTAGTATTTTTTTTTTTTTTTTGTTTCTTTAACTATTTGACTAGTTGACTTTGAGCACTATTATATCTATATACATGTAATCTTACTTTGTTATTAATTCCTTATATATTTGTAGCTCTGATGAAGATTTAAATTAAATCGCAAAGTTAGCGAAGTTAATAAAATTTGTTTTATTCTCTGACTGGTCCGAATCCTATTATCTCATCAACTATAGTTATATTTATTATACTCTTGTAAAATACTGTAAAACTTCTGTTTTTGAACTGGTTTTTTTTAAACTTATTTAATGAAAATGAGTTATGTTAATTTTTTCATTATTTTTTTGTAATACAATTATAATTTTTTTAACGAAGAGAACAACAACAGATACTATTTATAATACACATTTTTTGTTATAAGTTATCTAACCCCTCTTACACTGTTATAAATAATGATTACTAATTATTTATTATTAATAGTAATTAACATGAATGAACGTTTCAATGTGCAAGAAAGTATGTTCCAAGATACCATGGGACACTGCAATAATTTTAAAAAATAATATAAAAAAGAAATAATAATATAAAAACTGCACCAGTTGACAGAGGAAAAATCAAAGTTTATTTTACATAGTATTAAATTTAAGAAAAAAAATATCGAGCAAATTTAGAAAATGTAAAAATTGTGCCAAGGTAAAACAATCTCCACTATATACTAAATTTTGCATAACATTTTATTTATTTTTTATTGCCAAATATCTATAAGAAAGTATTTTGCTTTCGGTTTTCACCTACACTCTCTACAACTGCGTAAATAGACGCCATATACTTGGCTTGCCTAAGGCGGCATAAACTTAGTTTGCCTCATGCGACAATTTTTGTCGCGCCGACACTGTTGATACGGTTAGGAAATTGTAGCGCGAATCTTGCCAATATAATATGTAAGTGAGAAATACTATTTCTTTGTGTGTAATATAAAAGTTGGGACGGAGGGCTGACTGTCTTAATAAACAAGGTTGCCACCTGTCTGTAAATTTACGAACTCTTCCTAAAAAATAATCAAAAACCTCTCACCCGTAAAGTCCAAAATTGCTGTTAGAATAAGAGATTAATGAAACACAGGTGACATGGGTTGTGAAATAGATTAATGCTGCTAGTCTGATACAACCGTATGCATGCTCATAAAATCGTAAATTCGTAACTTACAGAGTTGTAGTAAGTTGTGTTGCTATTCTGCCATATGAATGCTCGTTAAATCGTAAGCTCAGAACTTATAGTTACCGTAAGTTGTGTTGATATTCTTACACAACCGTATATACGCTCGTAATATCGTAAATTCACAACTGCAGATATATCGTACATTGCTTGGATAAATCTGTGTATGCTCCTATAACGAAGTGTACGAGGCGCGGTTGAAACGTAATCGGCCTAGGCAAGAGATGGCGCCACCAGTATCAAATCAATGTTGATTTTAGTAAATCCTAACCTTCAAATGACTACTGTCAAATTTTCAACCAGCTGCGTCATTTAGTTTGCGTTTGACAGTCATTGTAAGTGAATAACCTTGCATTTTTACAAAAATGAATCAAATTGAATATCGTGCAGTGATTAGATATTTGAAAAGAAAACGAACGATGAGATCAACACAGAATTGAACGATATTTATGGGGACCCTGCGCCATCGATATCAACGATTAAATATACAGCTGAATTCAAACGCAGTCGTAAGAGCATTTTGATGATGAGCGTCCAAGCCGTCCAAAAGAGGTCACTACGACAGAAATGGTCGATAAAATCCATGGAATGATAATCGACGATCGACGAGTGACTAAGCGCGAGATAGGTGAGGCTGCGGGTATCTCAACCGAACTGGTGCTCAACATTTTGCATGAATATTTGAAAAAGAGGAAGCTCTCTGCCAGATGGATACCGCATTTGCTCTCAATTGACAACAATCACGATCGTCTGACCATTTCGAAAGAATGTTTGTCGATGTTCAACCGCGAAAAGGTCTTTTTGAGCCGTTTCGTAACCGTGGACGAAACTAGAATCCATCACAACACACTAGAGACCAAGGAACAGTCAAAACAGTGAACTGCGCCTGGCGAATCGAAGCCGAAGAAAGCCAAGGTAGGTCTGTCAACCAAAAAAGTCATACTCACAGTTTTTTGGGATGCGATTTTTTTGGTATCATTCACATCGACTACCTGGAAAAGGGCAAAACGATCACGGGCGTATATTATGCAGAGCTGTTGAACCGATTCGACGACGATTTGAAGCGAAAACGGCCGCTTTTGGCGAAGAAAAAATGCTGTTCCACCAAGACAACGCATTGATCCACAAGTGCGCAGTCGCAATGGCAAAACTCCATGAATTGCGATACAAACTGTTTCCTCATCCACCTTATTCTCCAGATTTGCCCCCGTGCGACTATTATATATTTCCAAACTTGAATAAATGGCTCGGTGGTAAAAGGTTTTGGTCGAATGAGGAGGTCATTGCTAAACCAGAGGCCTAGTTTGAGGGCTTCGAGAAATCGTATTATTCGGAAGGCATCGAAAAATTGGAGAATCGTTGGACAAAGCGTATAGTTCTAAAAGGAGACTATGTTGAGAAATAAATTGAGTTTTGCCGAAAAAGTTGTGTTTTCTTGCCTAGGACGATTACTTTTCAACCGCCCCTCATATTATATTTGCCCCCATATATTATTTGTAAATTTTTGATTTGGAAACATTATCTTCATAATTTCGATTGTGGCTCATGCTGTTTGATATGTAGCAACATTTAGCTAAAGCCATACCTTTTCGAAACTCAGTTTATCTATTCCCCGTTCACAATTACAGCCTTACCCGATGCGTCTTCGTAGAAATAAGATCCAATTACATTTCCTGACCAAATTCCACTCACCAAGTCACTGTGCAAGGGTTTAATGTTCACCGATGAACCACTTGTGCATTTTCATTGTCCCAATAATAACCATTTTCTTTATTAACATTTTGTTTGCTGAGATTTAAATAGCTTTCGTCGCTTATTATACTTTTCATCTTTGTATTTGAAGATTGATTCGTAAGACGTTTTAATAATAACAATAAACGCTCCACAATAAAGGTTCCACTGCTCGAATACCAAATAAGAACTGTCAAAATTATCCAAACAAAAATGACGACCGATAGAAGTTATAAAGTTAAGTTTTGTCCATCCAGCAGGCACTTTTACACTATATTATATTTTCAGATCCTCAACTAGGACGTGACCAAGAAATGGATTTGCACAAATTTTCTCAAATGCCTCCACCATCGACCCAGTGGAACCACTACTACCTCTGGATCCGTGGATACCAGCGGAAGATGTGGTTACTGAATTAGACAATTTGAAAGTTTCCACTACACATGGAACTGACATTATATCAACCTTCATATGGAAAAGTTACAGATTGTAATCATTGTGTCATTTCCTTCGGCATTCCTTAATCAGTAGATTAAGGAATTTTGGTGCATTGGCTATATCATGTAATTACTTATCTATACTTTGCTCATTGTGAGTCGTCAGACTAAGTAAGCCACGTTACTCACGTGAGTATAAATGTGTTGTAAATAATAATAACAGGATGTTTGTTAACATGTTGACAAAGCCATAATAATAATAACAAAAAAAAAAACATCATTCTGTGTTCTTCAAGCATATTGTCAACACCGGTTTGTTACGTGAACTAACCTTTTTTCAGGTCTGCAGGTCACAAGTCCTACAAGGAAGAGTTTGTGCTTGCGTGCCAGAATGGCGTTATGAACACGTTAGTATAGCGCAACATGATAACGAAAACGGCGATGTAGACTATATAAACGTCATCCCGAAATGCTTATGCACGTACTTTCTACGTGCCCCTTTTAGCTCAATTGAGCTCTCGTATCACAACACAATTTTACTGTTCGAATCTTTTACTTCTTTTTGAGACAAAAATGCGGTATTGACACAAAACCTGTTTTACCTTACGCTCCTACTGACATTAAAGCAGAGGTCGTATTTACTGGAATTACTCATTTTCTACCACCAAGCTTCTCTCAGCCAGTAAACCGGACATCGTACTGCTGGATTTCGAGACGAAAGACATTTTTGTTATCGAATTATGCTGTCCAGCTGAGCAGAACATCACTCTCAAAGAGGACGAGAAGAGAACAAAGTACCCAGGTTATTCTGTAAAGCTCGTAGTCTTGATTTTGGTGTATTGGGTGGCTTTAAAGCTGCTTTCAAGAGGGAAATCGAGATCATTCCTGTCTGCAGACCATCTGCTACCTCTCTGGTCTACAAAATGCAAAAAGCAGTGTTGCTCGAATCGCTACCTATTGCGCGGATGCTGTATTTGGTGTGAGCCCATCAGTCGCATATCTCTAGGATTTGGAATGCAGCCGATTGCTGGAATAAAGCTTCCTCGACCTTCTCGTGGTAAGGTAAGAGGTGATTGTCTCGTCTGTACCGAACACGTTACGGGCAAACCTGGACGGTTCTGGCAGGACTACTCACTCCAATAATAATAATAAAGAAGGTGCCACGTTGTAACACGAGTTAAATTAAAAGTAAGAAAATAATAATAATAAAGAAGATGCCCGCTAGAGGCACAATACTGTTAGGGGAGAAAAAATTGTTATTATTTTAATTTCTTCAAGTAATTTTCTGAATTTGTATCCTCCCCTCGTCCTAGATTTAATGTATGCACACTCAAAACGTTCTTGAGTGATTTTTTTAAATTAAGTTTGATGTACACCTGTACTAGAGAGGGTGTAAATTAGACACTTGCCACGCGCGCTTTATACCCTCGTTACGACACTGATTATATGTATATTTATTTATTTACGATCACATCTGTGCAACATAATTAACCAAATTAATGGACAGGTACAAATTAAGCCAATATATAAATATGATAAACACATCAGTAATAAAAATTAATAGAATGGTGTATAATTAAATACAATAGAAAATAAAGATACAAGATATTAAAAAAAAGCTGTGGCCACCACAGGATCGACCACTATCACAAAGTACTTGTAAAAAATACATTCTAGCAGCAGAGTAGAAAAACCTTGGCCTAATATTTTCTAACATATTATTTATCATGACAATGAAAACGTTACTTATAAGTATGATTTTTTCAAAATTCAAATTTTTCGTTTTATCAAAAAATGTCTGGAATAAAAGTTGTTAGTTATTGCTTTTATAGAAACTTTTGTTAAATAAATTTTTTCGAAATATTTTTCTGTTGTTAAATATTCGCAAAAATAAAATAATGTGCACTGCAAGCTTTAACTGTCAATTAATTAACTGTCCACTGTTGTGGTTAATAAGTTTCTATTGAAAATTCAATTAAGCTACAATTATAATGGTTTTTACAATAGAACGGATTTACGAATGGATTTACAGTGCGGTGTCATGTTTAGAGGAATTTCGGCTTCAATTTCCAGATATTGCTTTCCTTGAAAGAGATTTTTACAGCGCACTTAGAAGATGTGTTGATTTATTCCAAGATACAGGAAGCATTACTCATAGAGATAGAATTGGGAGGATAGAAGAGTCCGTACTCAAAATACAGTTGATGATGTTCGTCAACGTACGAACGAGCAATCCGCTGCATCACTACGTACACTGTCGCAAGAGACTGGTTTATCATTAGGAACTTGACATACTATTGTCAAAAAAGATTTAAATCTGTTCCCATACAAAATTCTTCCTTTACATGAGTTGCTGCCAGCAGATCACAAAAGGCGAATTTTGTATTGCCACTGGTTCCAACAAAATTTAATTAATAATGATGATTTGTTAAATATAACTTTTTTTTTCTGACGAGGCGTGGTTCACTCTTTCGGGGTATATTAATTCACAAAATATGAGGTTATGGAGTGCTCAAAATCCTCATACTTTTCGTGAAACTCCCCTTCACCCGTTAAAAGTTGGTGCTTGGATTGCTGTGTCTCGAAGACGTATTATCGGACCCATATTTTTCCACGAAACTGTTACTGCTCAGAGATACCGGAATATTGTACGTGAATTTATTAATCAGCTTCATGAGGATGAGCTCCAGCAAAGCTACTTCCAACAGGATGGCGCGATTGCCCACACCGCTCAAGAGACCATCAATTATCTTCGTGAATTTTTTGACGATCGAATAATTAGTTTGCGTTCAAATCTTCCAAAATTTCCACCTAGATCACCAGACTTGACTATTTTAGATTACTTTATATTCCCTTATCTGAAAAATAATGTTTACAAGACTCCTATTAACAACAGTGTGCCGAACAGTGTGCCAATATAGCTCCTCAAATTCTTATACATGCATTTAATAGCATGAAAAGACGAGTAAATTTGTGTCTGCAGGAAAACGGTGGTCATTTTGAGCAGCTTCTTTAGTTTTTTATGTTTATTTTTCTGTACTTGTGAAATCAAAAAATATATTGTATATAATGTATAAAATTGTATTTAGCTGGCTAATATGGTTGTATAGACTAATGGCCAATAAACCAATATAAAAAATATAAAATAATTTCCAATTTTAATGATTACGAAGGCTGTGCCTAAACGTTAGTCAATTGTTATATAAAACTTGCAATAGACATTATTTTATTTTTCCACAGCCAACCCTTATGTAATTTCTTTTTGGACTCATGGTATATATTGTCGATCGGTAAAAAATACAAACTCGTTAATTTTATACACTAAAATTTAAAAAGTGTATCCATCCTTGAATCCCTCACCAGTTTGCCTAATGTAACAAAAAATTACATCCGTAAATTTATATTTTTAACGCTGTTTTAACTTTTTCTGTTCAGTGAAATTTTAAGAACACATTGAATTTCTTTTCGTTTCATATTTCAATTGGTGTAACAAAAGCCAGCGAAATTCAATTGTTGGTTTATTTTAAATATCTACTTATTCGTTTCTTTTTCCGCAATATATCACAAAATGACGTTTCTCGAGCGTTTGAATTCCTGTCCACCTAACTGTAAAATTACACTTTGAAGCTAAAAATTGGAAATATATCAGTGGCGTAACAATATGTCGACCTGACCTAATTCATCCTTGATTGTATTCCCCTGGAGCACTGAATCTGGGGAAATTCTTTCCTTTGCAAAACTGTTTAACAAATATTTGCCGTTTAAATTAAAACCTTTTATTAAAATCTTGGTTATTGTTTCAGAATATGATATGTACTGAATGAATAACTAAGTAAGGAAAAATTGCCAAAATAGTATCACTTAAGATATACTGGGTCTTCAACGTCATAAAGTGATAATTTTTTCAAGTATACTCGTAGACTTGAAAATTAAAAGTTAATTAAAAGAAACACTATAGAATATACAGTGATGACAGTTAAAGCTTGCAGTACACATTATTTTATTTTTCCAGAGCCAACCCTTATGTAATTTCTTTTTGAAAACATGGTATAAGGGAGGTATTGTGATCATTTTGACATTTCGACATTTCGATGGATATCCACGAATTGAGGTCCCTACATAACGTTTTGACTATTTTTAGCATGATGTCTGTCGGTCTGTCTGTCTGTCTGTGTACACGTGCAGAACAAATTCGGCTGAAAGGATTTTTATGAAACTTCATATTTAATTTTCTGACATCAATGGCACGAGTTGATCAACTTTTGATAAAAATCGGTTAACTAGAAATGGGAGTTTACTCGTGTCGGTTTTAAGATTTTTGCGAATATTTCACAACATAAATATTTCGAAAAAATCTATTTAACAAAAGATGCTATAAAAACAATAACTTACAACTTTTATTTGAGAAATTTTTTGATAAAAAGAAATTATCTATTTTTACTACTAATACCTAATGATACATAATATCTCTGTTAGAAAATATTGGGCCAAGTTATTTCTACTCTGCTGCTAGAATGTATTTTAAACAAGTACTTTGTGATGGCGGTCGGACCTGTGGTGACCACAGGTGATTTCTTTTTCTTTTTGTCCTGAAGAACTCTTTGGATTGATAGCAACGTTGTAGTCAGAAATACTCTCTACATATTAATCATACTGAAATAATGATAATAGAAAGATCTAACAATAACTGGCCTGACATTAAACATACAATAATATTAATAATATTTATTTATTAATAGATATATAAAAGCCAATACAGTATCACTACAAAATAAAATGTAAACAAATATGTGAAAAACATAGCAACCATTTAAGTGCAATATTTATGTACTAAATAATTTGTAATACATTTTTGGATTATATTTAAAATGTCTTAAACTTTCGACGTCCTTAACATCAGTAGGTAAAGAGTTATACTTTATAACACCTTTATAGAAAATTGTATTCGTTGTGCTCAATAACTCACAAATATAGTTTTTATTTCGCGTATTATAATTATGTATGTATGTCTCTGTATTTAGTTACGGAGTTAAAACATGACGGTAAAAGCTGGTGATCTATGATCATTTTAATATAGTTCTGATTGCTTAATTTTGCAATACTTGCAATTTATTAAGTTCTGTTTCAGAAATTGAGTACCTAATAGTATTGCAGTACTGAAAGTGTGGCTCTATAATTGTGTTATACACAAGGATTCTGGAAAGCAAAGAAAAACGTCTAGATAATCTACTAAGATACTAACGATAACCTATTTTTTATCAATTTTTTTAATTAAAAAATTTATAAATGATTTAAAGTTCAACTTGTCATCAATCATTACTCCCAGATATTTGATTTCTTTTGTCCAATCAATGCAGGTCTCATTAATAATTATTCTTTTACTAACACAATTCTTGATTCAATTGATTTATTATTTCCTAAAAACATACATTTGTTTTATCTACATTAATTTTTAACTTATTTACAATAAAATATGTGTTAATAATATCTAATTCCCTGTTTAATTCTTCAATAATATTATCTAGATCGTCTCCAATCTATATATATATATAAAATCGTAACTTAGCTACCCACTCATAATCAACGCCCAGCCCAAGCTACTGGACCTACAATCATGAAAATCGGCGAGTATATTCCCTTCATGACGTAAGCACGCACTAAGAACGGATTTTTCGAAACTCATCCTCTAAGTGGGTGAAAAGAGGGTTAAAATGGGTAAAATGTGGCTTCACGGTTTCTTTAATATCTCTTAGGTCCAATAAAATCGACTTGGTTTTTGCTTACAATGATTACTCATGTAAATAAGGTATATTGACGGTCTGCTATCATCGCGCAATTATTATAAGTTATGGTTCTTTATAGATCACATTGCTTACTCTCTCCTCAAGTGTAGATTCAACTCTCTAGAAGCTCATTAGAGTAAAATTTTCAGTTTATTTCTAAACATGTGCACGGGTAACTTTTATAAGCAAAAACCTAGTCGATATCTCATCTGTCCTAAGAGATATTGAGGAATCCGTGAAAAAACATTTTACTCCTTTTCACTCCATAGGGGTCGAAAAATCCTTTCTTAGTGGGTTCTTACGTCATATCTAGAAATGTACTCTTGGAATTTCTTATTTCTAATAAAAAATAATAATTTACCCTTTAGTAACGAAATTTAAAAAACTGTCAGAACACTATCGAAAGATTTTAAAAAGTCATCTATATGCCAGAAAGGAATGTTATAACTCAAGAAGCACAGGAGATATAAAGGGTTCGATGCTTACGTTATGGAAGGAATATGTTCCCGGAATTCCATGTACCTAATCAAAAATATACCAATTTACCCCTTTATAGGTAAAAAAAACGGTTAAAAGACTTTAGAAAAAAAAAATTATACGCCAAAAAGAAATGTTATAACTCAACAAACAAAGAAATTACGAAAGATTATATAACTCGCTCTGATTTAATGTTGATTCGCCCCGTTAAGTGTTGATTGAAGCAAAATCCTAAATTATATTTTTATACATGCGTACGGGTAACCATAGTAAGTAAAAAGCAAGTCGTTATTTCATCAAGAGATATTGAGAAATCCGTTTTCATCCCCTAGGGGTCGAATTTCGAGAAATCTCTTCTTAGTGGTTGTCTACGTCATGGAAGAAATATAGTTCCCGAATTTAAATTGTCTACTAAAAAATACCAATGTACCAATGTTATTTAGGGTAATGTAAGAATAGCAATTTAGGGGTGAAATAAAAAAAACGGTCAAAATGAAATGATCTTGAAACTAATGATATTAAAAAGACACCTAATTGCGAAAAAGTACAACATAGTTATAGTACAACAAAGACAGAAGATACAAAGGGTTCTATAATTCACCCTGAATCTAGAATCGCCCCTTTAACTTGACGATTAGAATATTGTCAGCAAAAATCAAATCAATATATCATTGGAGCTAAGAGATAATGAAGAATCCGAGGAAAAGCATTTTATCACATTTCATCCCGTAGGAGTCGATTTTCGAAAAAATCCATATAAGCGAGTGCTTGCGACATGGAAGGAATTTATTTCCTAAATTTCATATCTCTATGTCAAGGGACGTTCTTTCGAATAAAAAATGCCAATTTACTCCTTTAGGGATGAAATTTTAAAAACTTTCAAAACGCTTTCTAAATATTTTAAATAGAAAATTTTGTACCAGAATGGAATGTTATAACTCGGGAAATAAAAAGGTTTCTATAATTCACCCCAAATATAGATTCACCGCTTTAGGGTATGATTAGGGCAAAATCCTAAATTACTATTTCAAAAATTTGTATGGGTAACCTTTGTAATTAAAAACCAAGTCAACATTGGTCCTAAGGTATATTGAGGAATCCTTCAAATCACATTTCACCCCTTACGGCTCGAATTTCGAAAAATCTCTTCTTAGTGGGTGCTTCCATCACGGAAGGAATATACTTCCCGACTCTATATCCAAGCGAAGTTCTATCGAATAAAAATACCCATTTACCCCTTAAGAGGTGAAATTTAAAAAAAACTGTCAAAACTATTTCGATATATTTGAAAAAGACACCGGTGTGGCAAAAAGGAATGTTATAACTCAATAAACACAGGAAATACGACGGGTTGCATAATTCACCCCGAATATGGATTTACCCCTTTAGGGGTTGATTAGAATAGAATCCTGAAATAATTTTTTCAGGAAGCATTTGTATGGGCAATCAACATAAGCAAAAGCCAAGTCGATATCTTATTGGTCCTAAGAGATATTAATGGGTGCCTACGTCATAGAGGGAATATACTTTACGAATTTCATGTATCTTGTCCAGAGGACGTTCTATCGAGTAAAAAATACCCATTTACGCCTTTAGGGGTGAAATTTTGAAAAACTGTCAAAACCATTTCGAGATATTTTAAAAAGACACCGATATGCCAAAAACGAATGTTATAACTCAATAAACACGGAAATACGAAGGGTTGTATAATTCACCCCGATTGTAGAATCACCCCTACAGGGGTTGTTTTTGACAAAATTCTGAAATAAGTTTTTCAGCATTTGGATGAGTTATCTTTTTAATCAAAATCCAAGACGATATCTTATTGGTCCTAAGAGGTATTGAGGAATCCTTAAAATCACATTTCACCCCTTTTCACCCCTTAGGGGTTGAGTTTCGAAAAATCCCTTCTTAATGGGTGCTTACCTCATGGAAAATAACCATTTACCCCTTTAGGCGTGAAAATTTGAAAAACTGTCAAAACCATTTCGAGATATTTTAAAAAGACATCTATATGCCAAACAGGAATTTTGTAACTCAACAAACACAGGAAATACGACGGGTTCTATAATTTTCCCTGATTGTAGATTCACCCTTTTAGGGGATGATTAGGACCAAATCCTGAAATAAATTTTCTTTATTCCACATTTATATGGATTACCTTTATAAGCAAAAACCAAGGCGATATATTATTGGACCTAAGAGATATTGAGAAATCCGTGAAAACACATTTTACCCCTTTTCACCCCTTAGGGGTTGAATTTCCAAAAATCATTTATTAGGGGGTTGTTCAGTCATAAAAGGGATATACTCCCCGAATTTTATGTTTCTCTGTCTAGACGACATTCCATTGAATAAAAAATACCAATTTACCCCTTCTGGGGTGAAATTTAAAAAAACGGTCAAAACACTTTCTAAATATTTAAAAAAAATACCTATATGCTAAAACAACTTGTAACACAACAAGTAAGTAACACAACAAACACAGGAAATACGATTGGTTCCATAATTCACCCCAATTGTAGATTCACCCTTTTAGGAGTTGATTAGTAAAAAATCCTGAAAAATAAGTTTTTCAACATTTATGTGGGTAGTCTTTGTAAGCAAAAGCAAGGCGATATATTATTGACCTAAAAGATGTTGAGGAATCCGTGAAAACACATTTCACCCCTTTTCACCCCTGAGAGGTCGAATTACGAAAAATCATTTATTAGGTGGTTTTTAAGTCATAAAAGGGATATACTCCCCGAATTTTATGTTTCTTTGTCTAGACAACATTCTATCGAATTAAAAATACCAATTTACCTCTTAAGGGGTGAAATTAAAAAAAAAAAAAACGGTCCATACATTTTCTAAATATTTTAGAAAGACACCTATAAGCCAAAAAGGAATGTTATAACACAATAAACGCAGAAGATGCGAAGGGTTCTATAATTCACCCTGATTGTAGAAGCACCCCTTTATTAGGACAAAATCCTGAAATAAGTTTTTTAATATTTACATGAGTAATCTTTGTAAGCAAAAACCAAGTCGACATCGTATTGGATCTAAGAGATATTAAAGAAACCGTGAAGCCACATTTTACCCCTTTTAACCCCCTTTTCACCCACTTAGAAGATGAGTTTCGAAAAATCCGTTCTTAGTGCGTGCTTACGTCACGGAGGGAATATATTCGCCGATTTTCATGATTGTAGGTCCAGTAGCTTGGGCTGGGCGTTGATTATGAGTGGGTAGCTAAGTTACGATTTTATATATATAGATTGGAGACGATCTAGATAATATTATTGAAAAATTAAACAGGGAATTAAATATTATTAACACATATTTTATTGTAAATAAGTTAAAAATTAATGTACATAAAACTAAATGTATGTTTTTAGGAATTAATAAATCAATGGAATTGTGTTAGTAAAAGAATAATTGTTAATGAGACCTGCATTGATTGGGTAAAAGAAATCAAATATCTGGGAGTAATGATTGATGACAAGTTGAATTTTAAATCATTTATAATTTTTTTAATTAAAAAAATTGATAAAAAATAGGTTATCGTTAGTATCTTAGTAGATTATCTAGACGTTTTTCTTTGCGTTCCAGAATCCTTGTGTATAACACAATTATAGAGCCACACTTTCAGTACTGCAATACTATTATGTAATAAATTGCAAGTATTGCAAAATAAAGCAGAGAATTATATTAAAATATCCCAGATATACACATATCAAAACAATGTGATAATATTAATTAATTCTCTTCAATTTTCGTGAATCCAACATTCAACATTTTTTTGCTAATGTTTGAAATGTAGAGCCTGTTTCTTTGGTTTAAGCGGAACTAGATTTTAAATTCTAGTAATTTTTACCGTTTAAATGAGGATTTTAAACTTCTTAGTAAAAGCCTTCTTCAAACCTTAAAAGGAGAGCTCGTGACAACTTACAAACATGAAAATTCCAGTTATATCCACTGAAACGTTTGAAATAGTCTATACACTCATTGAAACCATGCTTTAAATTGTATTACACCAACATAAATTTGTTGCTGTCGACCAGCGTAGCGTAGGGACAACACAGGTGCCATACGTTGCTAAGCTTTCAGGTTCTAATCCCATTCAAGCATGAAAATTTCCACATGAAAAATTAGAACTGTCCTGGCTAATTGTCTTAGTAGCGAAGATTACATACACTGTTTACTACAACTGTCTGACCAACGTTGAATGCGCTGCCATTAGGATTCCAAAAAATATTAGTTTCAAATTGGGAAATAACAATCATTGCAGAGAGTAAATTTTTGGGGAATATTTTCACAATAATTTACTGTTTCTGCTTATGTTACCATATTTTTCCACTAAAAACTAATGCGCTTTCACGTTATTTGGAATCCTTATAGCGAAGCTGTCACCATTTGTCATAGACTGTCATAGTATTCAGTGTTTATAGCTAAGACCATTAACGTGAGATAAAAATAAAAAACTTTTGTTGTTTTAAATAAGTAAATCGATACTTAGGACACAATTCGTTACGTTACTAAAAGATATACTTGATTTTTATTTATTTGTAATTTCTTCATATTGTCACATAGGTAATCCTAGGTCAGGATTACGACATCTAGACATTGTGACGGTCAGCTGTCTGATTAAAAAATATTCGTCAGCGTCTGACGATGTGGCCTGATTACGAAATGCAAACATTACATTTTTCGTAATGAGGAAATATTTGTCATGACGAATGAATATTGGAACTGGGTTAAACTTTCGGTACTTAATAGATGGATGTCGAGAATATTGAGGTAGTAGAACATAGCCAACTCTGCTGCACATATTAGTCCAGAAGGTGACGACCACGACACCGACGCCAGATTCTAGTATCGAGAGGGAAGCCAAGCAAGTAGTGACCATGTGAGTGGGAGAAGACTTCTCCAGGCTCCTCGACTCCCGTATGGGTAGCCCCGCCTCGGAGATAGGTCCAAGCCGATCCTGGCCAACACGGGGTGAACCGAAGACTTCCCCAACTCCATGGACCAATTCAAACATATATATTGTAAATGTAATATACATAGTTAATAAATTTGTTATGATGAATCCAGGAGTTGTGTCTCAATCAAACTCCCCACGTGACAATACTTATAAGTATACATATATATTTTTTTATCAAATGCCAGCAGTTACTGCCAGCGTTGACTGCAACTAATCATTATGATACATGTCGTGTTATCAGTTATCAGTCGAGAAGTCAGCCGAGTCTGATAATCTTGACAAGTACGATCCTTATATATACGAGGTGTGTAAATTAAGTAACCGGACTGATTTTAAAATTTTTTTTATTCGAATAGAATTACAATTCAATATTGTCTCCATCAAAATAACATCCTTGGGAAGTCACACAGCGTTGGAGAC
The DNA here is from genome assembly GCA_963971575.1 of Liopterus haemorrhoidalis. NCBI lineage: Eukaryota > Metazoa > Arthropoda > Insecta > Coleoptera > Dytiscidae > Liopterus > Liopterus haemorrhoidalis. The sequence goes on from OZ020619.1 coordinate 16,617,578, forward strand.
GGTTCTTCCAAACCTCTTAGCAGTGCTGGAACTCGGATACTGGAATAGCTTTCAGCTGGTCGGTTACGGACGTTTGAATGTTTTCGAGTATCTCATAATGACTTTTCTTGAGATGATTTTTCAATCTTGGGAAGAGGAAAAAATCGCAAGGACTGAAGTCAGGCGAATAAAGAGACTGAGGAGCCACAGGAATGTTTTTACTGGCCAAAATCTCGTTTATTGAAATTGTAGATTTTTCTCATCCCCAATTCATTGGTCAAAATCTGATGAACGGTAGTGTGAGTCAAATTCAACTCTTCCCGATCATTCTGACTGTCAACCGACGATCTGAACGCACAAGATCCCGGATTCTGTCGAGATTTTTATCGGTTCTTGAAGATGAAAGCCTTCCGCTGCATGATTCATCTTCAATCAACTCTCTTCCTTCTGAAAATGCCTTAAACCACCAAAAAACCTGGGTCCTTGACAAAACACTGTCTCCGTAGGCCTGCTAAAGTTTTGCATAAATTTCCGTTACACTGTGCCCAAGTCTGAAGCAAAACCTGATAGCACACCGTTGCTCGAAATGAATGTCACTCATTTTAAGAACGCACTAGAAAAAAACTGTTTCACGAAAAAAAGCGCTACGCACAACAAAATTACTCTAGCGAGTTCAAACTCGTACTGAAGGTGTATCACATATTCATCTGCCGCCCCTCCAAATCCCGCGTCCTTAATGTTGCCAGATTAAACGCTATGTTGCTTATTTTACACACCTCGTATATTAAAACAAAGTAAAATTTAATGATACCGCAGTTTTTATGTACTCATCAAAATTGACATTTTAATTTGATTTTAGGAGAACCCAATATATTTTCCTAAAAATCCAATATTGCCGGCTTAAATAAATTAAGATTTTGTTGAAGAAGTCGTGCAGGCAATTTAACTTTATAAATCAATGATTTTAAAATAAAATAAAAAATGCCATTTTATAATTTGTAGTATCTCAACCGGGTTGCCAAGTTGGGCGATCTGATATTGTATTATGCGATCTATTTTTTGTCTATGGCGCTTGCTACCTGTCTGGGCGAACTGATTTTTTTTGCGATTTTGGGCGTTTTTATTATCAGATTAGAATATATTTTTAGCAATGTCTGAGAATCAACCTGTATATAATTTATAGAGTTATTTCTACAGTGGATAGATGTCGCCCTGCGCACTGTATTATTTATAAGTGGAATTAATTTTAAATTCTATTTAGTGCGCAATTGAGAAGTGACATTACCGTTGGCAGCGCTGTATTCCAAGGCAATATGGCTGTCGTGTCTAGTATTCAGCTGTAAATATGCCAACAGTGAACAGATTAATTTAAGCACAGTACATTTTTATTTTATGAAAATGCGAGTAAATATTTGAGAATTTTTTTAATTTTTACGCGCTACACATGAATTGAGGTGTATAACAGAAGGTGGGAATCAAATTATAGTATTTAAAGTTTAATTTCAGTAGATTTATTGAAGTGTAATTTGTAGTTGAGCAGGTTTTAAATGCCGGGCATTTAATTTTATGTGGTACATCTGAGTGTCGGTCATCTGAATTTACAATATATGGATTACATTTGTAAATAAGTGCATTATGTTCATTGCCTCATGAAATAAAATTAGTTTTAGTTGGACAGAAGCAGCTAATATTATTAGCTATTATTATTAATATATTAGTGCAGTTTAAGTTTTCTGCGGCAAATTTAATGAACAAACTCGCATAGTATCAGTTACTTTTTAACTCAAAATATATTCCCATGCCTTCCTCCTGTCCATAACCAAATCTTTTCAAATCTGGACTTAATATTAACTTTCCCTCCATTTTTCTTAAGAAAAGAAAAAACTAAGATGCCTATCTTGGTCCTGTCTTGAATGACAGCCAAAAACACTACAATTTGTTCTAGTTTTATAGTTTTTCACAACTTCTATCGACATTCTAACAAAAAATCAACACTAGAACATAAGTAATAAGTTCAAACAGTACTACAGGCGTCTAGTACAATATTTGAACACCAGACTGCGTATCCGAGCGTGTCAGTTCTCAATTTGTATGCTTCCTAAAAAAAAAAAAACAACCAATAATTAGGAAAATGTTCGAAATACAACAAAAAAAATAACATATACTGGAAAAAATGATCACTATTTAAAGGAAGTACGTAATTATAAATAATATAATTAACTTTTTAGAATTAACGGTCAGATAAACTTGATTATTGTATTAGGATATATTTTTAGCAGTGTCTAAAAATCAGCCTGTAATAATTAAAATTTAAAGAGATTAGTTAATAATGAAATAGGCACAAAAGATAACTGAATAAATCAAGCTTGTAGAAAACCAATTGTTATAATTGCAATAGATTTTATATAGGTCAAATAAAATTAAATAAAATAGTCTTTTCTAATTTAGCGAAACATTATCATGCCTGTAATTTTGACTATTTAGAAATTTTACATCAGAAACTAAGCCCTTCAAATTAAATATCTTAGAAGCTTTTGAAATCCAATCATCAATTCACACAGGATGTAGTATAATAATCAATAAACAGACCGAAATTTGACTCTGCTGTATTAAGTCTCCTGATTAATGGTAACAATAATCCCTAACAGCCGAATTACCCACATCTGAAAACTATTTAGTTAAGAAATGTAGATATAAGAATCCCAAATTGTTTTATCTTGTCGATTTTGAAAATGGCCTAGCAATCGAATTACATGTATTGAATATTACAGTATATTAAGTGGCACCTAGTGTTTTATGTTTATTTCAAATTTACTTACTAATAAATTATTAATTTAAATTACGTCATACTTTTATTTATATTACGTCATATTAATTGTTATATTATTTTTTTAATAATAAAATATAACCATTTTTTAGGGTTTTGTAGGTATGACCAAAAAACCCTTATACCGTCATTTTGTCGTCTGTCTGTCTGTCTGTCTGTCTGTCTGTCTGTCTGTTCGGTAAAAATTGTAGCCAAACGGCTAAACCTAGATAGTTGAAATTTGGCATGCTTATACAACTCTTTGACCCGCACATAGGAAAAATACTAAAACATCTAAAAAACATATCCCTCTAAAAATATAAACAAATATGTGCTCATCGAAAAAAAAATATTTTTTTTTATAATTCTGAGTAGGGTATCAAATGAAAGCCCTTGGTACGTGGATTAACGATCAAATTTTTATTTTTGCAAAATAAATTATTTTGAAGCGATTTTTGCCAAAATTGTGCAAAACATTTTTTGTCCTACACCCTGTAGCCCAGATGGTTTAAACTAAAAATCTGAAAAAATTCTAAGTAATGTACATTGGTGTGAACCGGAATAGTTCAACAGGAATTTTTGATCAGATTAGGTTTTTGGAAAAAAACGCATTTTTTATGATTTTTGGCTAATAATGTACACAAGTTATAGCTTTGTAACACGCCACATTGGAACGTGTATGCTGGTCTTGTGGTATTTGACGCTGATTTTTCATCCAAGTTACCCGATCCGACTGGGATCGAACCCTGGAGAAGAGACTATATTATTTTTTTTTTTTTTATTTTTATATTGTTTAAATTATTTTTTCAAAATTCTAGTTATATTTTGGCAAATGTTGCATTTAATTTTTAAAAGCGTAAATTTAATAGCCAGGGGAAATTTAAATTATAATTTAATTCTGTTTCCATGTACACGAAATCAGAGGGGCGGAACAACCAATGGAAGCCATAGGCGCAATTTTTAAAATTCTTAATGAACCTTATAAAAAAAATACTGCACATATTTCGAAACCTAAATAATGGTATTAGGCGTTCGAATTAAAATTAACAAAAAAATATTTTAATATAAAATTTGTTTTCGCATCCAAAATAATCATCAATAGCTTACTAAATACCTGCAAAACCCTGAAAAGTGTGAAAATTCACACTTCACATAAATTTTTTCTGAACAACTGTCTGACTAACTTTAGCTGGCCGGTTGCGCAATAGGGAAAAATAGAAGAGGGGCATCGTTAGTATTTGCGTAGCAATCGTGCGGGACAGTGACACAAAAAATAATTTTCAGGGCAAATTGGAAATGGTTCTTGGATATGCAATATATAATGCGTTATAAGGCCCGTACTCGGGTGGCACAACTTATATCTCACTTACTAATAATACAGTCGCACTCTGCGCAGTACAGTGTCTCAGTATACCTTATTTAAACCAAATGAATTTTTGTATTGTTTTTGTCCATATTATTAAAAATATGTATATAAAAATTCGCTTTCAATATATATATTTTTTAAGATTGTTTAATGAAATTTGTAAAATGTGCACTTTGAGCGATTTTTAATAGTAAGTGAGCGATTTCGGCGACATTTGTTGAGCAAAATGGCGCTTTTTTATAAGACTTGGCAACCCTGTATCTCACTATATTTTTAATAAGAAATCTTAAACAATAGTCAAAACTGAATTTTATTACTTCGTTTTTAAGTTATTTTGAAAACAAACATTTTTCTAAATGGAACATACTATATTTTTGAATATTCTGAAATAGTATCTTATTCTGATTATAAAGGTCTCTATTCAATATTATACCAAAATTGTAATTTAAAATCTTATTATAATGTATTATAATATACCGTATGTCCTTTTTCGAGTTGCAGCATGTTGGCAACTGTTATTTACAGACAAATATTTTAAAAAGATACGTGCCTTTTTTCAAACAAATTGCGATTTTTTTATTCAAAATTAGGCACAATGTGTTGGGACTAAAATACTGAACAATTTTTATTAATAAAGTTTTTGTCTAAAACTCATAGTAGAGATAGAATATGCAATGGGAAATTTAACATGGGAAAGCTCTATGTTGCGAGTCGAAAAAGGACACACGGTATAGGTCTTCTATGATATGATAGAATTTACTGCATTAATAAAAGTTACTAAAACGAAGATGTCACTTTTACTACAGTTACATGCGAAAGTATATTTTTGTAAATACAGTACACTGCCACCTACTTAATTTTATTGCAATATCAAGTACATATTTAATCACACACTGTGTTTTTGGTTTGGTTGTAAACTCAAAATACGAAGATTTAATAATAAAGGATATCACAAGTCAATCTGACACATATATAACCAAATATGGCTGGATGCTCAACGACATGTAAAGAACGCAATTGCCAATACTACAAATCGAAACAAAATAAAAATCTGAATTTTTACTTAATAATAATAATAATAATGTTTTATTGTGTCTTAAATATCCATACATGTACAGACAAAGTCAAAGTTCTACAGAGCAGGTACATTTTAATTATAAGTACAAATAAAATAATGATTAGTTAACAAATTATAAAATTTAACAACAATTATAACAAAATTTGGGTAGAATATAAATTAAACTGTAGAATTAGACAAGAGGCATATGTTTTTGCAAGAAGTATTAGATAAATGTTTGGAAAACTTTAATACCTGCATTGAAAGAAATCTTCAACCGAATATAAGATATATTTCTGCAAAATAGATTTTATTTCTTTCTTAAATGAAGTGATATTGCTTATTTGTTTTAAAGCAATAGATAACTAATTATAAAATTTACAAGCATTGTAGTTAATGCTATTTTTATCAAATAAGGTGATATGGAGTTGATCTGCTCTAATATGATTTTTTGTCTGGTAATATGAACGTGCGAAGAATTGTTTGAAGTCAATAAGTGTAAGTTTTTAAAAGTAAAAAGTAATATTTCAAAAATATAAATACTTGAAGCATTTGGTACTTCCAAAGATTTAATTAAAATCTGACCGGCAAGAGTCTCTATTTTTTAGATTAGCCAAGAATCTTATAGCTCTTTTTTGTATTATAAACACTCTCTGGAATTCGATCTCCCCCAGTACATAATTCCATATCTTAGTAAAGAGTGGAAATTGGAAAAATAAAAAGTTCTAAGAACAAATTTATTACATTTAGCATTCATCACCCTCATTCCACAGAGTATCCTATTTAACTTTATACAAAGCTAATTAATATGCACTGACCATTGAAGATGTCAACTAATGTACACGCCGAGAATCTTTGTTGAAGTAGTTTCTGGAAGAATTTATATTAAATCATGACCATTTTTTGAAAGACTGTTTTAAAAATTATAACTGCTGACTTGGATTTGTTCATTGTTAATTTATTTTTGTGTGTCCACACAAAAAGATTATTATAAAGTTGACTGTCATGATCATTTAAATTTAAATTATTGGAATTTTTATCAAAAAATTGTTATCGTCGGCGTAGGACATTAATTCCACCCAAAATGGAAGAGCATCAAGATCGTGGGGATATCGCTAACGTAGATGTTAGATGTTGTGTTTAACATTGATGATCCCGTGATCGATCCTCACGGAATTCTAGTGTCGAACACCGACATCCGACGGAACAGAATGTGACTGATCTGACTGAATTTTGAATGTTTAAGTTCTACAGAACAAATAGGACTAGAACCAAGCCAAAGCCTCTCCTCTTATTCCGTATCTTTCTAATTTTACCAGAAGAATCCGGTGATCCACGTACTCGAAAGCTTTTGAAAGATCAACAAATACTCCTATTGCAAAATCTCCTGTATCAACAGATTTGTACTCTATAAAATCAAATAATGCAGTGCCTAGGCTTTTTTTTTTAATGAAATCATGTTGTGTGGGCGTTATCAAATTAAATTAATTCATAAAATTTAGTATTTTGTGTATATATTGACAATTATTTCAAAAACTTTTGAGAATGATAATAGCGGCTGATAGGCCTATAGTTAAAAACATCGTTCTTGTCGCCCTTTTTAAAGGTTTAATGATACTGTGCCTTAGGTTTGAGGAAAAAAATGAGCTCTCAAAAGAGGAGTTAATGATATGGGTAACAAACGAACGTTACAAATTAAGGTAACAAACGAAACAAACGAATGTTAATGAGCGGGTAACAAACGAAATCCCTGCAATTTTTTCTAATATTGTTCGATATATCATTACAACCTGCTGAGTAACTAGATATAAGTTTATCTATGGCTTCAAGTGTGTCTCTATAAGAAATTGGGGAAAAACAAAAGGTTTTATCGTTCACTGGAATCAGTGAGTTAATATAATCATAGTTTATCTGACTATCATTCTCCTGGACTAATTGTTGGGCTACATTGTTGAAATATGCAGTAATCTATTCGCTACTAATGGGTCTTACTTATTATCAGGGGCGCACACAAGGGGGGGGGGTCCAAGGGGTCCGGACCCCCCCCGTACTGTGAGAAGTGAGGACTTTTTTTTGCTCTTCACCTAAAACTTAGAAGTGGGACCTTTTTTTTTGATCTTCACTTAAAATTTAGAAAGGAGGACCTTTTTTGCTCTTCACTTGAAATTGAAATTTTCCCCTGTGTTTATAAAAATTATGTATAATTGGACCCCCCCCAAGCCAAAAATCTGTGTGCGCCCCTGCTTATTATCGTACACGTCGTTCATATTAATGAAACAGTTTTTATTTCATTACATAGTCGAATTAATGATGTTCAACAATACTTTTACTTTTATCTGTGGAGGACATAATAATTCTGCCATTTTTTTATTTACGATGGCTCACTAATGCTGTTCGATAGACAGAGTTTTTTAAAAATAGGAAAATATTGCGTTAATTCCGGAAGCATTATTACTTAATTTAAAATTTAAGGCGGGAAGTTGTTGACAGAATTATTTGATTTAACTTCTTTCAGGGAAGGTCTTTCAGTAAATATTGTAGTAATAATATGTATAAAGATATTAAAGACTTTGTTGGGACATGAACAGTTATAGACTACATTCCAGTTAGTATTGCTTAGTATTTCTTATTGATTTCCTTGTGCACTTTGGAGTTTGCAAGAATACACTGAGCTGTATGGTCACTGAGTCTATAGTTTATTATTTCTGATGCCAATATATTTACATTGCTCAAAAAGTTATCAATGCACGTTTTACTCGTATTTGTGATTCTAGTTTATACTAGTAATATTTAAAGCTAGTCAAGACTGTTGATAAATAAAGTTGTAATTGTTGTTTTTCATATATATATATATATATATATATATATATATATATATATATATATATATATATATATATATATATATATATATATATATATGAAAAACAACAATTACAACTTTATTTATCAACAGTCTTGACTAGTTTTATTACTAATTTTATATATATTTGTAATTGTTGTTTTTCATTTATATATAATATATATATATATATATATATGTTTATATGTTTATCATACGTAATAGTAACAAAAACATACAAATTCGTTTTTACTAATTCTGTGACGTAAATCCTTTCATATCATGAATTACACATAACGAGTCATTAAAAAAAAAAACTTAAGTAGGTTCTGTACGGAAATTGATACGTCGTTCCTTTTATAATGCAAGCAATTGAAAAATAAATTTAATTTGTTATGTAGTAAATAAATCCATGCCGGTCACCATGCTGAAGTGGTCAATATACTGGCGTGTTGATTGTTAGACCAGGGTAGCTCGGGTTCGAACCCCAGTTATGGCATGGGTGTTTGTATTTGTAGTATTAAGGTTTAAAAATGTACTAATAAATAAATTAAATAAAAACATGTATTCTGATTAGTGGCCATAGTAGCTAAGACTAATAAATAAATTTAAAAGAAAAGAAAAAATAAAATAAATCCACTGTTGATGCAAAATTTTGTTTCTTAAAAACCATTTTTATATATTAAAAATTTAATAAATCCATCATCTATTTAATTTGCTGTTTATTAAATAACATTTTTATAATTATTTATATCGCATGTTATAACGAAACACCTGCTAAAAATTTTCCCTGTTTTTTTTAGAACTATAAGAGCTACGAGGTTGCTTAAATTAGAAAACAAATACTATTTGACTGGAAAATATCAATGAGTGAAGCAATTTTTTATTTCGACCAGTGGTTCTCATAGTACGTTGTGCGACTTTCTTATTTTAAATAGGAACGCACATTTTATTTTTACTTATTCGATAGAGTATTCTATTCCGATTTCAATCGAGAAAAAAAAATATTTGAATTTGATTGAAATAAATGTGCTATGAATGATAATAGTTGAACAAGAATTAAGAGATTCTCCTTTAGAACTTGTTGTGTTAATAATTCCTTTTGTAAAGATTTCTGACACAAAATGTACACTTCGAACATATCAATTTTTTCGTCATGAGTAAAATTATTCATTTTCTTTTCTAAATACCACAACAAACAGTACTGACAAATTACAACAAGTAATGAAACAAAACAAGAATGTTAAACTGTTATCATTTACAAAAATCTTCTTTCAACGATATTTCAATAAAATTCAAATAAACCCAATTTGCGTTTTTCTCGATTATTTTGTGAAGTAAGGCTATGACTTGTTTAAATCGTTGAAATCAAAATAAAATACTATACCAAATAAGTAAAAATAAATATGTATTACTATTTAAAATAAGAAAGTTGCACAACCTAGTTGAGAACCACTGGTCGAAATAAAAAATTTCTTCACTCATTGATATTTTCCTGTAAAATAGTATTTGTTGTTTATTTTAAGCATCCTTGTAGCTCTTATAGTTCTCGGGAAAGCAACGGCGAGCGATTTAAAATGGACACCCTGTCTATACAGGGTGTAAGGACTTAATATTCCTTATTAAAAACACACGAAATTTGTCCATTTAACCGAATATCACTAATAATAATCGTGATAAATAAGTTGAGCTGGGACACCTGTGCAATAAAATAAATAATTTCTAGTAATATTATTTATAAAATCTTACCTTGTAAATATGGTAGACACTTGCACATAACCTCTCCAAACACAAAGTCTCTTAGTAAAGTTCCCACTAGAGTAAAGGGCATACAAAGCACTCCAAGCAGAAGATCACTAACTGCCAGATTCAGCAGAAACACATTGGTAATAGTTCTCATTCTCTGATTGTGCACCAAGGTCAGAATCACCAGGGAGTTACCGGCCACTGCTAAGAGGAAGATACCGGCGTAAAGAGGAATTTGCACTCGTCCATATGGGGCGTTTAACCACCATTGAGTTTGTGTGGTTTCTCCACTAGATATTACACTTGTATTAAAAAATTCTGTGCTTGTGTAATCCATCTTGAATTGTTTTACAAAATTTCTAGCAAATAACACATTAAACTATTAAAGCTGCATTAAGCATGTTTTATTTTTATTGCTAGTTTTTTTATTTTTATTTATTTTCTTATGGCTTATTTCGTCTTCTGATATTATCATGGATTACAGTTTCAAATTATTTCAAATAGTTTTCTTGACACTTTTGATCCGATAATTCGTTGATAAGTTTGAATACTTCAATCTTCTTACGTCAAGTCACTGCAAAAATAAAATCATCTTTAATATATTGTGGCAATAATATAATCAAATAAGTAAAAAATAATTATTTTGTATATTTATGAAAAACTATTTGAGATTACTGTACTTCGTACGTTTTAAGGGTTTTGTAGGTTTGATCAAAAAACCCTTATACCCTCATTTTGTCGTCTGTCTGTCTGTTCGGTAAAAATTGTAGCCAAACGGCTAAACGTAGAAAGTTGAAATTTGGCATGCTTATACAACTCTTTGACCCGCACATAGGAAAAATAATAAACATCTAAAAAACATATCCCCCTAAAAATATAAACAAATATGTGCTCATCGAAAAAAAATATTTTTTTTAAATTCTGAGTAGGGTATCAAAAGCCCTAAGTACGTGGAATAACGCTCAAAATTTTATTTTTGCAATATAAATATTTTTGCCAAAATTGTGCAAAAAAAAAATGTCGCACAGCCTGTAGCCCAGATGGTTTATTTAAAAATCTGAAAAAATTCTAAGTAATGTACATTGGTGAACCGGAATAGTACGACAGGCATATTTATCAGATTTTTTTCGGAAAATAACGCATTTTTTGTGTTTTTTGTTGACGATGTACAAAAGTTATTGTTATGTAACACACGATACTAGAAGGTGTATCTTGGTCTAATGGTTAGATTGCTCGCTTGTTACGCAGGAAACTAGGATTCGCTCCCAGGCACAGGGGACAATTTTATTTTTAGTTTTTTTCCATTTTTATTTTGTTTAAATTATTTTGTCAAAATTCTAGTTATTTTTTGGCAAATGTTGCATTTAATTTTTAATATGCGGTAATATAATAACCAGTTGGAATTATATTTTCATTCTATGTGTCATGTATACGAAACCAGAGGGGCGGAGCATAAGACTTAAAACAACCAATGGAAGCCATAGGCGCAATTTTCAAAACATTAATGAACCTTGCTAACTAAAAAAAAAAAAAAATACTGCACATATTTAGAAACCTAAATAATGGTATTAGGTATTCGAATTAAAATTAACAAAAAAATATTTTAAAATAAAATTTGTTTTTAAAGCTCTTAGTGTGACGATGTAAAATATTTAATACGGTATGTAACACAGTAAACCAGTAAGCGTTCATAGTCTAATGATGGTTAACCTTCTCGCTTCCTAAGCTGCAAACTAGGGTTAGCTTACGGGCTGAAGACAATTTTATTTTTTCTTTTTCTTTTGCATTTTTTTATTTTGTTTAAATTATTTTGTCAAAATTCGTTATATTTTGGCAAATGTTGTATTTAATTTTTAAAAGCGTAAATTTAATAACCAGCGGGAAATGTTGGAATTATAATTTAGTTCTATGTTTCAATGCATACAAAATCAGAGGGGTGGAGCATATGACTTAAAACAACCAATGGAAGTCATAGGCGCAATTTTCAAAATCTTAATGAACCTTGCTATATATAAAAAAATACTGCACATATTTAGAAACCTAAATAATGGTATTAGGCATTCGAATTAAAATTAACAAAAAAATATTTTAACACAAAATTTGTTTTTAAAGCTCTTAGATTAACAAATGATAAATTATTTTAAAAATAATGTTCATTTTGCCGTGATTGCTAGAAAGCAAAATTTGTCCTACATACTCAGCATGCCGCCTTCACTTATTATATACCTGCGAAACCCTGCAATGTGTGAAAATTCACACTTCACATCAATTTTTTAATTAAGTAAAATGATAAATTTAAGAATAGAAGATTAAATACTTCTTGTTGTCTATATCAGTGTTTCCCAAACTGTGGTCCGCGCACACAAAATTTCATTAGTATTAATAATAGGCCTCTTCGCAAAACATTGTTTTTCTTAATGTTAGTGGTCCGCCATTAGCGTGGAATTCTGAAAGTGACACGTAGAAAGTAAACACAGGAGATACGAAAAGTTTCTCAATTAGGGCAATTAGGGGATAAGGGCAAAATTTTGAATGATGTTCATATACATACGTATGTACAGTGTATAGGTAAAGGTTGTAAGGAAAAACCAAGCTATCCCGTCGGACCTAAGAGAAATTGAAGAACTCGTGAAAAAACATTTGACTACTATTCATCCGCTCAGCGGTCGAATGTCAAAAAAATCCTTCTTAGTGGGTCCTTACCTTATGGAAGGAATATATTCTATGAATTCCGTTTCTAATAAAAAATATACCAATTTGCCCCTCTAGGGGTAAAATAAAAAAAAAAATCAAAAAACTTTCTAAAGATTAGTTACTAATAATGGACACCACAGTTATCAATCACAGTATATTTTGTTGTATTATAAATATACTAGGTTATTAGCCGTCAACAATGACGGATTTATAATATAAAAATTTCGATTGTTTGTATCGAATCACGGGACAGGATATCTCCAGTTAGCCAATCACAGGAGAGGGTGTCACCTGTCAGCCAATCAAGACACAGGATGTCCCCAGTTAGCCAATCACGAAATCCTTAGAAAAAATTGACGTCACAATGTTACCGACACTACCTACAGACACTTGCTAGTTATATATATCAAAAAATAAATCTGCAAAATATTGTTCATATTTGTCAAAGGATATAGCAGTGTCTAGAGTTTCTTGTTTATGCCTACAAAACCCTAGACATTTCTATCAATAATTATATTTGTAGCTTCTTAGAAAATAAATCTGCAAAATATTGTTCATATCGGTCAAAAGATATAGCAGTATCTAGAGTTTCTTTTTTATGCTTACGAAACCCTAGACATTTCTGTAAATAATTATATTTGTAGATTCTTGGAAAATAAATCTGCAAAATATTGTTCATATCACTCAAAGGATATAGCAGTGTCAAGAGTTTCTTGTTTATTCCTGCGAAACCCTGGATATTTCTTTAAATAATTATAATTGGTGATTCTTAGAAAATAAATCTGCAAAATATTGTTCATATCGGTCAAAGGATATAGCAGTGTCTAGAGTTTCTTGTTATGTCTACGAAACCCTAGATTTCTGTATGTTATTTTGTCCGCAGATTCTTAGAAAATAAATCTGCAAAATATTTTTCATGTCGATCATAGGACATAAGAGTGTCTAGAGTTTCTTGTTTATGTCTACAAAACCCTAAACATTTCTCTATGTTATTTTATTTGCAGTTTCTTAGAGAATAAATCTGCAAAATATTGCTCATATAGGTCAAAGCATATAGGAATATCTGGAGTTCAGTGTTTATGCTTACGAAATCCTAGATATTTCTATATGTAATTATATTCGTAGATTCTTAGAGAATAAATCTGCAAAATATTTTTCATATCGGCCAAAGTATATAAGAGTGTCTAGAGTTACTTTTTTATGCCTACGAAATCCTAGACATTTCTATAAGTAATTATATTAATAGATTCTTAGAGAATAAATCTGCAAAATACCTTTCAATCAAGAGACACGGTGTCCCCAGTTAGCCAATCACGAGAAGCTTAGGAAAAATTGACGTTACAATGTTACCCAGATGACATACACACTTGCTAATTATATACATATGTACGATTAGTAATGTTTCTTCTTTTGAAGATTAATAAATGGTTATTATTATTATTATGGGGTTTGTCAGGTCTTGACAAGCGTCCACTAATCTCAAACTTCAGCAACATTTTGAGCCGCGTCATACTAGAGACTAGTGGAGCTAAATACACACGACTGCATCACAAGCCCTGGCGATATGCAGCCGCGGAAAATACGCTAGATCCAGTTCCCGCACAATTAGGGGTGAAATTTAAAATAATAGTTAAATACTTTTAAAAAAATCTAAAAAGAGACATAAAAAAAAGGACAACAATTTTTAACTACATATACGATTTCAAATAAAAACATTTAAATTATATAAATATTACATTTTTGATTTAATATGTACTACTCAAGTATGTGCTATAGAAGAAAATTAACTTTTTATGTGCTGAATAGAACATTTTATCCTGCATTTGTTATATCCATATTTTTTCCTTGAAATTCTTTAAAAGTTAATCTAATTTTAAAAGAATTTGAATTACATTATTTTTTTCATGCCCACAACACCATAAAAAATATTCAAAATAGAAATATATCTGTAGTCAAACGTCTACTTCGCAAGTTTTTAACTGCAAACGACTGCAGCTCTGAAAGTAGATTTTCTGCCGTTACCCCACTCAATGCCAATCACTGCAACTCAATAGATAATAGAGCTGCCACAGCAGACAGCACATCGTAACTGGTAAACGAAATATTTGTTTTACGCACGACGTACGACAATACTGATGGTGTAGCCACTGCTTATTTAATTGCACGAATTTACAGTGGCGGTTGATACATAAGAACTGCAGAGTTACAGGACCCCCAAAGTTAAATGAATTTAAACATTACAGACGTTTATGATTTCTAGAAGTTTGGTAGTCCAAATTATGAACATTTATGTATATTTTTATTGCGGAGTATCAATTTACGGGAGGGGACTAAATTTGAAGCTACGCCACTGGTTCAGCACCTCCATTAGAGGTTTCCACGAGCCGCCAATGTGAATATGAAAAATTTTATGAAATGACGATGTTTTCATTTTTTGTCGCCTAACCTCTCATTGAAGTCGACATTTATGCCTGCCTGCTTTTATCTGCAAAAATCAGAATCTGGACTTGTGTCGGTCGCAAAATACTGAGACTTCGAAAAAAGCATGGAGCAAAAATTATAAAATAATATATACATACATATATATCGAAAACAAAAACAAAGTGGCGTAACAAAAATTATTTGAGGCCGCCGTTAAATTTTTAGACTGGGGCCCTCAAAAAATTAAGCTCGTCGCTGCTTTTTTTATAGGTACTATAAGTGTCTCGTAGAAGGTCAGTTATAATAATAATAATTTATTAAAGTTTTTTGTACATTAATTATACAGTAACTTAAGTATAAGTGCAGAAATGTAGCCCTTCATGCCAGTTCAGTAATACTCATACGGAATTCGTCAACACTGTATAATGCGCGGTTAGAAAGAAATATCTTCATTCTTTTTTTAAACACATTTCTATTAAGATTTTTAATCTGAAGAGGAAGCATATTATACAGGTTTACTGCGATTACCGACGGTAACTCTCTGGTCGTGGTATATCTACACAGAGGCGTCCGGAAAAGTTCTTTTTGCCTAGTGTTAGCACTGTCATTATGTTTAATGTACATAAGTACATTTAAGATGTACAATGATGGAAGCGTCAAGATGTTGAGTTCACTGAATAGATCCCTACAATGTGCGTAATGTTTGTCCATTCAGTGGAGTTGTTCCATAGCTCGACACCGTAGGAAAGTAGACTATGAAAGTTGGCATAGTAGAACATTCTGATGGTGTCGTCCGAGACACATTGGGTCATTCTTTTTAGCATATACGTAATTCTATTACGCTTAATAGATAATACGTGGATATGCTCTTTCCACGTTAGACGGCAGTCCAAATGAAACCCAAGAAACTTAATGATATTTTCAGTGTACAGGGGATTGTTTAACATCCTATTTACCAGGTCTACAAGTATGAAATGCGGATTTTTAAAAAAAATAAAACACATTAAACGCAGAAAAACAGTAAAAGTTTATTTATTCAAAGTATGCTCCATTAGAAGTTATACATTTTTGCCATCTTTCAGGCAATTTGTGAATACCTCGCCAGTAGAACTCTTCCCGTTTCCCCGCAAATCATTCATCTAGCCATTCTTTCACATTTTCATATGAACAAAAGTGCTGCTCGGCAACCCATCGAGGCGAACAAGTAGTAATCTGAAGGGGCCAAGTCTGGTGAGTAAGCGGCATGGGGTAGCACTTCCCACTTGAGTGCCTCCAATGTGTTGCAAACTGCTTTTGCTTTTCGAGCTTTTGCCTTATGTGATGGAACAGTATCGTGAAGAAAGATTACATTGTGCTGTCTTCTTTCGTCTTCTGGTCATTTTATGAGCAGCGAATGGTTCAATTCGATCAGTTGTTGTTGGTAGCGTTGGGTATTAACTGTTTCACCAGGTTTTAACAATTCATAATAGACCACACCCTTTTGGTCCCAGCAAGTACATAGCATTATCTTTTTGCCAAAGCGATTCGGTCTTGCAGTTGATGTGGATGATGAGCCTGGGTTAACCCATGATTTTATAAATTGATACGATGTAAAAAAGACTTTCTTTTGCATCGTGCAAGCTAAATTTCACAAGTGTTTTTGCATTTTTCCATCTGCCTCTCATTCAATGCATCTGGAACCCATCTGCCGACTTTCTGGATCTTACCCATCTCTCGTAAGCGATTGGAAACAGCTTGTTGACTAGCGCCTAACTGCTCTGCTAGTTGTTTTTGTGATTGACTATCGTCTTCCTGTAGCAATGTTTCCAATTTTGTATCTTCATATTTTTTGGAGGTTTTCCATGTTCTTTGTCTGTAAGATTAAAGTCACCACTTTTGAAACGCCGTAACCATCGTTCACACGTATCTTGCGATGGAGAATATTCACCATAAGCTTCTCGAAACAGTCGGTATGATTCAGCAGCAGTTTTTTTCGAATGAAAACAAAACAGTAGTACTCTCCGCGAATGCTCTTTATTTGGCACAAAATTTGACATTTTTAACCCAGTAAAACAAAACTATATGATCACTTTTCAAATTATAACCTATACGCATTTGACACTTAATGATAACTTAACAAAACGCCATATGTGTTGAAACTTTCAACTACACACTCTGTTTGCGCGGCAAGTTTGAAAAAAATCCGCATTTCATACTTGTAGACTTGGTAAGCTAAAAATAATCGTGTTGGTTTTTGCAGTATTCGAACACAATTTGTTACTGTTGAGTCATTTTAGAGCTTGATCTTGGGTTACATTTGCGGCTAGCATAGCATCATCACAGTGGACTCCATGGTTTATAAATTATGAAGAGTCGTAGGCGTAGAGCATAGTTATGGCCTGCATATTGTCTGGCAGATCATTAATCTTTATATATAAAAATGGATATTTGTGGCTATGTCCGGAAATTCTAACCCACTTCCAGATACGCTACCGAGTTGAAATTTTGCATACAGGTAGCAAATGGCTTCATCATAACTAGAAAAATCGAAAATCTCAAAAAAGTCCCATCAGAAACGAGAAATTAATAATTTTGTTTTTAATTACATTCGACCATTGGTATATCTATCACATATGCAGTGAGGGAAAAGGAATTTTCGTTCAATAGTTGATTGGATTACTATATTCAGATAGTGGCTCTTCGGGCGGCATCGGAAATGTTCGGCTCAAATATTGTCGGTAAACAGCACTGATCTTCAGTTATTTAGCAAAACTATGATAGATATGTAGAACGAGACACCATCTATATAATATTTTTTTATTATTGCCGATATTTATGAACTTTATTATTATGGTTTATTTATTTTTGTTTTTGACGAATCTTTTTTAAAAACAGTTTGACATATTTTAACCAAATGATAATAGAGTAAAACCAGGGTCGAACAGAGGCCATATATCATCTCAAAATTCTCATTCTAAGGGAGTGTTTCTGGATTAGAACTGTTAACTTAAAAACTTAAAATATCATTTTAACATATTTTTTTAATTGCACCCCGAAAGAAGTAAATTGCTATTTTTTATTCTATAAAACGTTCCGTGGACATTAGTCATGAAATTCGGAAAGCATATTCTCTCCATGATGTAAGCACCCCCAAACAAGAGATTTTTTGAAATTCGACCCCAAGGGGGTGAAAAGGGGTGAAATATGATTTCAAGGATTCCTCAATATATCTCGGTACCGATAAGATATCGACTTAGTTTTTGCTTATAAAGGTTACAAATATTTATGAACGAAATTCAGGATTTTGCCCTAAACAACCCTTAAATCTACATTCGGGGTCAATTGTAGAACGCTTCTCATTTCCTATGTTTATTGAGATAACAATCCGTTTTGGCATATAAGTGTCTTTTTAAAATCTTCAGAAAGTTATTGAGTTTTTTTTTTTTTTTTTTTAATAATTTCACCCCTAAAGGGGCAAAATGCTTTTTCACTGATTCCTCAATATCTCTTAGGCCCAATGAGAGATATAGACTTAGTTTTTGCTGATAGAGGTTACCCATACACATGTACAACAATGTAATTTAGAATTTTATATTAATCACATTAAAATACTATGGCGGTGAACAGCACCGTAGCAACGCGGTGGCGTCGGGGCATTTGCCAGGAGCGCGAGGTTTTATAAGATCGCGAGGTTTGATAAGGGAGCGGGGTCTCATGAGGGGTGGCATTGCGGGTGAAAACCTTTTTTTTTCGTTCTTCCTTCACTTGAATTTGGGTAGTGAGGACCTTTTTTTTGCTCTTCACTTGAATGTGGGAGGTGAGGATTTTTATCTTTGCCGAAAACATTGCTACGGCTCTGGCGGTGAAACTATAAAGGATTACATATTCAATATATATACGAAGCAGTGGCGGACTTTCGTAGAGACAAAAAAGACATTTGTCTTGGGCCCGTAATTTTCAAGGACTTGGATTTGGGAGGTGAGAACCTTTTTTTTGCTCTTCACTTGGATTTGGGAGGTGAGGACCTTTTTTTTGCTCTTCACTTGGATTTGGGAGGTGAGGACCTTTTTTTTGCTCTTCACTTTGAACGCCTCTAGGTTGAGGGCCCGTAAATCAAAAATGTCTTGAGCCCGGCGAAAGCTTGATCCGCCACTGATACGAAGGACTTAGAGTTTAATATTGCTACAAAAATGTTCCCGAGGATATATGTCCCAGATTTTTTATTTTCACTTTTCGACGACAATTATAACATTAAATTTGCTGTTGAACATTTCCGTAGCCCCTAAAACTATACGAATAAATTTTCTTCGGTGGCAAGAGCATTTATTAACGGTAAAAAGTGCTCTGACCTATATTGGTACGATTTATAGATCAGGAGTAATCACGGAATAATTATAATAAATATCATAACAAATAACTTCATAAGATACAAGATAAAATGCTTCACGTGACTAGCGCCGTCTTGGGTGATGAGTGATTCTCACATGGGCAACTGTTTGTGGCATTTTCGTAGGTTAGCACAACGGGACATTTATACGTGCTGTTACCAAATGACTGTACTATCAATGTTTATAAAGAAGCCCTTACTTACATTATTTGTGTAAGAAGAACATGTCAATACAATAGTAGATTAAAACAAATAAATATATTTGAACCCTCCGAAACCTTCGCACCAAGCCAGTCTTAAACTGATTCTGCCAAGGGTCCAGCCTAAACCGGCTACGACTACTTTTTCGGTAGCGAAGCAGCGGGTATACTGCTAGTGTATAATATAAAAATTAAAGGCTCCAAAATTGTGCCTTGCCCGTCGCCCATGTCTATGCTCTTCGTCGATGACAGATTGTTGTGGAAGACACATTGTTTCCTATTTTTTAGGAAACTTGTAACGAGGTTAAGTGCTTCGCCTCGTATACCGTAATAGTCAAACTTATCACGTAGTATGCTGGGACTGACACAGTCGAAAGCTTTGCACAGATCGCAAAAGGTCCCAACAACGTGTAGTCCCTTTTCGATGCTTTCTTATAATTCGTCGATCAGTTTTATAGTTGCTTTAGATGTAGATCTGAGTTTACGAAAGCCGAACTGATTATAAGAAAGCACCGCGTGTCTTTTAAGGAATGCCAGCATCCTTCTTTTAATCGCTGTTTCTAATATTTTAGAAAATGATGGCGTTATTGGTATAGGGCGATAATTATTAGCATCGGTAACATATCCTTTCTTAAAGACTGGCGTAACCCTCGAGATTTCGAAGATTTTTCAGGGTAAATTCCTGACTAAAAACAGGAATTGACAATTATAGCTAAGGGCTCGCTAATGGCTACTGGTGTACGTTTTAATAACTGGACATTAACACCATAGATGTCGAGGCTTTTACTATTATTGAGTCCCCTAATTATAATGTAAATCTCTATTTCATCAGTCGGCCTTACTATAAACTACTATGGTAACTTATTTTATTATTATGTAGCAATGTATTATAGTCCGCAGTTGTGGAGGGGAGGTTAGATACAGTGTTTTCCGTTATAGTGACGAAGAAATTATTAACGCTACGTACAACCCCAGAGATTATTAGTTTCTTATACAAAACTAACAATCTGAAATAAAATTAGTGACAGTCTGTACATCAAATATTGCACAGAATTTTTATCTATCTAATAGGATATTTTTGATTGTAGAAAAAATAATTGTGAAAATGTTATTGCTCAATAATTTAATAATTGGTAGCACACAACAATGTTCTGTAATTTTTAAAATATATTTGTGGTTTACAAATAATTTTTATATTTATATAGTTTTGTGTAGAAATGTTCAAATAATACGTCAACTTTTTTTTCGACATGATTGTAGTTTAGAACCTTCGTCGAAAAATATTATACTAGGTGATAATGAAATGCCACTTGGTACAAGTATTCTTTACATAAAATAAATCATTTTTATCTGCAGCACCTATATTAAGACCGCGACAGATTTGAGGTGGCGGCAAAAGTAGATTACCAAGTACAGTAACTATAAGTAATTTTCACAATAGAACAAATTATCTCCAAACATATTTGTAGAATGGAGTTTTAGCTACAATTTGCCGCATGGTACACAAATATGCGTCGAAAGGTATACAAGATGGCGTCTATAACGCAATTTGTTTATTTACTATTACATGACAGTTCTTTTTACAATTAAAAATATCCTATTAGATAGGTCAAAATTCGCTGAAAATTTTGATATAAAGATTGTTACTAATTTTATTTCAGGTTGTTAGTCTTGTATAAGAAACTGTACGGTTGTGCGCACCCTTAAAATTATCAGGCGATATATTTTAGCTCTTGTCTGTATTCTTAACTCCCCCACATTCTTGCTAGATTATCCTCCAAGAAGACTTGCATTTATTTTTTGAGTTGCAGACAATCATGTTGTATGCCTCAATCTTTGCATTTTTTAGTGCTTTTTTATATTTGATTTTATATTGTTGCAGCACCGGTTTTACTTCAGGTAAATTGAGACCTGAGAGGAAGATAATATTCTGCCTCATAGTTCTCAGCTCTGGTGTGTACCGCTTAATATTATTGGACTTATTATTAGTTAGCTTAAGCGTTGGTTCAATCAAACCTATTTTTTTTAATAACAGAATTATAACATAAGAAATAAATATTACTAGTTGATTTTATAATTTTATTCACTTTTCATTTTACAGTCATGTCATGCATGAAAGTAAATACTTAACTAATTTAAAATTGTTTTTTTCGGACTTTCATTTCGGAAAAATTGTCAGTTACTCCACCAAAGTCCAAATTTCGGGCCAAGGAATGTTCGACTGACAGTACTGTTAAATTATGCAACCTTTCTTGTCCCATGGAATTCCTTAAATATTTTTTATTAATTATTTTTTTTTTTTAATTTTGAGCACGATCGTTCGGGGATTGTCAAAAATAATATTAAAACAGAACATACTTCAGGGAAGCTCGACGACACAAAATAATTCTTTATCTTTATATATAAAAATGGATATTTGTGGCTATGTCCGGAAATTCTAACCCACTTCCAGATACGCTACCGAGTTGAAATTTTGCATACAGGTAGGGAATGCTTTCATCATAACTAGAAAAATCGAAAATTTTAAAAAAGTCCCATCAGAAACGAGAAATTAATAATTTTGTTTTTAGTTATATTGGACCATCGAAGTATGTATGATGCGTTCAGCGAGATCGCGGGAATTTCGTTTCAATGGTTGTTTGGACAACTATAGTAAGTTCGTGAAACATCGTTCAATGTCGTTCGGCGCGATTTATCTTTACTCTGCTCTAGCTGATAAGATTTATATATTGTTATTTAGTAAAATTTTTGATTAGTTTATGTAGAGCGAGACTAAAGTGGAGCACCTGTTTTCGTGTTTTTTATTTTAGGGCATTTTTATGAACTTTGTTATTTTTATTTATTTATTTTTTTCTATTCTTTTATTTAAATGTTTAAATATAATAGTAAAATCTTTTATATATATAAAACAGAAAATCTGTGTGTACCGAGTTGGAATTTGGTATATAGGTAAGAAATGCAGTCAATATAAGGAGGCAAATTGAAAATCAGAAGAAAAAAAATGGTATCACTTAAGACGTAGACTTAACAGAAAAATTGCTTATACAGTGAAACCTCTATCTATCGTTTTTGAAGGGACCTATTGAAATAAACTATGGATGCGGGAAAACAATGAAAAACACATTAATACATATTTAAATGTTTAATATGTACGTACATATATATTCTAAAAATGATACATGTTTCAGGTATAAATCAATTTTTTTAAATAAAAAATATCGTAGCGAAATAAAAAAGGAAGCTGCATGCCGACAAAAAAAATTATACTTTGTATTGTATATAATCTTTCATCGTCATTTACTTTTTGGCTTTTTATATTGCCGTAAGAAATCAATATTCTTTCGGTGTTACAAATTAAATTTTTTTCGGCATCAGTTATCGAATGCGCATAAAAAAAGTTTTCAATTTGAAAAAACACGAAATTTGCTGCGTAATTTAAACGATGAATGCGGTAAAATGATACAGAGAGAAATGATCGATGCGATCTATTTTTGCGTGTTTTGTATGAAATTAATTCGGAACCGCAAGAAATAACGATATATACGGGAAAATTATTATTCGAGGAACGATAGATAGAGGTTTCACTGTAATAAGAAAGCAAATATTTTTTTTTAATGATTTTTTTTTTTATTGGATTGATTTACGGGAGTAACGAAGGGACAACCTAAAACTAAACTTTTGAAATATCTCATTTACTTTTGACTTAACAGCAAAAACGCACATGAGAAAAGCTGTTTAAAATAAAAATACAAATACATGTTATCCTATAAAGTTTTCAATTGGTTAAGAAGCAGGGGAAGGGAGATGGGGGAGGTGCTAAAACTAAAATACTGGAAATATCTCGCTTATTATTTACTTTACATCAACAATTTATAAAGATAATTTATAAAGACTTTGATTGAAGAACGATTATTTTCTGTTTAGTGTAGCTTCTGAATATTTAGGGGGACAGAAGGAGCGCTACTTATAAACTTGAAATATCTCTTAATATTGACTTAACATTAAACATGTGTATAACAGAAGTTGTTACAATATCAATAATATAAATAAATAAATAAACAAATCTTTTCTGTTTAATCTTCTTCTGTATATAGGTATATCATTTATAAAATTTTCTTATCTATATATATAAAATCGTAACTAAGCTACCTACTCATAATCAACGCCCAGCCCAAACCACTGAACCTACAATCATGAAATTCGGCGAGTATATTCCCTCCATGACGTAAGCACCCACTAAGAACGGATTTTTCGAAACTCATCCTCTAAGTGGGTGAAAAGAGGGTTAAAAGGGGTAAAATGTGGCTTCACGGTTTTTTTAATATCTCTTAGGTCCAATAAGATATCGACTTGGTTTTTGCTCACAATGATTACTCATGTAAATATTAAAAAACTTATTTCAGGATTTTGTTCTAATCGACCCCTAAAGGGGTGAATCTACAATCAGGGTGAATTATAGAACCCTTCGCATCTTCTGTGTTTAATCTGTTATAAAATTCCTTTTTGGCATATAGGTGCCTTTTTAAAATATTTAGAAAGTGTTTTGACCGTTTTTTTATTTTCACCCCTAAAGGGGTAAATTGGTATTTTTTATTCGATAGAATTTCGTCTAGACAAAGAAACATAAAATTCGGGGAGTATATCCCTTTTATGACTTAAGAACCCCCTAAGAAATGTTTTTTCGAAATTCGACCTCTCAGGGGTGACAAGGGGTGAAATGTGTTTACACGGATTCCTCAATTTCTTTTAGGTCAATAATATATCACCTTGGTTTTTGCTTATAAAGATTATCCTTATAAATGTTAAAAAACCTATTTCAAGATTTTGTCCTAATCATCCCCTAAAGGGGTGAATCTACAATCAGGGTGAATTATATGAACCTTCGCAACTTCTGTGTTTGTTGTGTTATAACATTTCTTTTAGGTATATAGGTGTCTTTTTAAAATATTTAAAAAGTGTTTTCACCGTTTTTTTAAATTTCACCCCTAAAGGGGTAACTTGGTATTTTATATTCGATAGAATGTCGTCTAGACAGAGAAACATAAAATTCGGGGAATATATCCCTTTTATGACTTAACAACCCCCTAAGAAATGATTTTTGGAAATTCAGCCCCTAAGGGGTGAAATGGGGTAAAATGTGTTTTCACGAATTCCTCAATATATCACAGGTCCAATAATATATCGCCTTTATTTTTGCTTATAAATATTATCCATATAAATGTTGAAAAACTTATTTCAGGATATTGTCCTATTCATCCCCTAAAAGGGTGAATCTACAATCAGGGAGAATTATAGAACCCGACGTATTTCTTGTGTTTGTTGAGTTATTAAATTCCTATTTGGCATATTGATGTCTTTTTAAAATATCTCGAAATGGTTTTGACAGTTTTTCAAAATTTTACCCCTAAAGGGGTAAAAGGATGTTTTTTATTTGATAGAACATCCCTTAGACATAGATACATGACATTCGCAAAGTATATTCCCTCCAAGAGGTAAGCATACACTAAGACGGGATTTTTCGAAATTCAACCACTAAGGGGTGAAATGTAATTTCCAGGATTCCTAAATATCTCTACGGACCAATCAGATATCGTCTTGGTTTTTACTTACAAAGATTACCCATATAAATGTTGAAAAACTTATTTCAGGATTTTGCTCTAATCAACCCCTAAAATGGTGAATTTCCGAACAGGGTTAATTAAACAACCCATCATATTCCCTGTGTTTGTTGAGTTATAAAATTCCTTTTGGCATATAGGTGTCTTCAAAATATCTCAAAATGGTATTGACAGTTTTTAAAATTTCACCCTAAGGGGTAAATGGGAATTTTGTATTCGATTTAACATCCCTTGGGCATAGATAAATAAAATTCGTGAAGTATATTCCCTCCATGACGTAAGCACCCACTAAGACGAGATTTTTCGAAATTCCACCCCTAAGAAGTGAAAAGGGGTGAAATGTGATTTCAAGGATTCCTCAATACCTCTTAGGACCAATAAGATATCGTCTTGCATTTTGCTTACAAAGATTACCCATACAAATACCGTAAAACTTATTTCAGGATTTTGTCTGAATCCCCTATAGGGTTTACAATCGGGGTGAATTATACAACCCTTCGCATTTCCTGTTTTTATTAAGTTATAACATTCCATTTTGGCATATCGGTGTCTTTTTAAAATATATCGAAATGTTTATGACAGTTTTTAAAAATTTCACCCCTAAAGGTGTAAATGGGTACTTTTTACTCGATAGAACGTCCTCTGGACAAGATACATGAAATTCGTAGAGTATATTCCCTGTATATCGTAAGTACCCACTAAGACGGTATTTTTCGAAATTCAACCCCTAGGGGATGAAAAGTGATAAAATGTTTTTCCTCGGATTCTTCATTATCTCTTAGGTCCAATGGTATATTGATTTGGATTTTGCTTACAATGTTATCCGTATATGTGTTTAAAAATTAAATTCAGGACTTTGCTCTAATCATCAATCCCTAAAGGGGCGATTCTAGATTCGGGGTGAATTATAGAACCCCTTTGTAGCTTCTGTCTTTGTTCTACTGCAAACTATGTTGTACTTTTTCGCATTTAAGTGTCATTTTAATATCATTAGTTTCAAGATCATTTCATTTTGACCGTTTTTTTTATATTTCACCCCTAAATTGCATTTTTTATATTTCCCTAAATTTCATTGGTATATTAGTATTTTTTAGTAGACAATTGAAATTCGGGGACTATATTTCTTTCATTACGTAAGCAACCACTAAGAAGAGATTACTCGAAATTCGACCCCTAGGGGGTGAAAACGTATTTCTTAATATCTCTTGATGAAATAACGACTTGCTTTTTACTTACTATAGTTACCCGTACGCATGTATAAAAATGTAATTTAGAATTTTGCTTCAATCAACACTTAACGGGGCGAATCTACATTAAATCAGGACTTATATAATGTTTCGTAACTTATTTGTTTGTTGAGTTATAACATCCCTTTTTGGTATATATATATATATATATATATATATATATATATATATATATATATATATATATTTCTAATCTTTAGAAAGTCTTTTAAACGTTTTTTTTTTATCTATAAAGGGGTAAATAGGTATATTTTTGATAATATACATGGAATTCCGGGAAAATATTTCTTCCATAACGTAAGCATCGAACCCTTTGTATCTCCTGCACTTCTTGAGTTATAACATTCCTTTCTGGCATATAGGTGACTTTTTAAAATCTTTCGATAGTGTTATGACAGTTTTTTAAATTTCATTCCTAAAGAATTTTTTATTAGAAATAAGAAATTCTAAGAGTGCATTTCTCGATATGACGTAAGAACCCACTAAGAAAGGATTTTTCGACCCCTATGGGGTGAAAAGGAGTAAAATGTTTTTTCATGGATTCCTCAATATCTCTTAGGACAGATGAGATATCGACTAGGTTTTTGCTTATAAAAGTTACCCGTGCACATGTTTAGAAACAAACTACGAATTTTACAGTAATGAGCCTCTAACGGGGTGAATCTACACCTGAGGAGAGAGTCAGCAATGTGATCTATGAAGAACCATGACTTATAATAATTGCACGATGATGACAAACCGTCAATATACCGTAGCGAAGCACGGGTACTCAGCTAGTAATTAATAAATCTGCGAGTACCCTTATAGATGTCAATTTTTCTATATTGTGTCTGAAAGTTGACCGAAAGCTGAGCATTTCTTTTGCAAATGTAACAGTTATATATTTTAAACAAATCGACAACTTCCATAGCCCTGTCCGATAAAACTGAGTCATCTAAATTTCCAAGGATGCAGGATGTAAAACACTGAAATTGGAAATTATTACATTAATTCCAAAGAAGCGAAATCTCAACTGATTTATGATGATCTACGCAGCACTCTGCAAGCAAATTTCGTATTCGGACTGTTGTTGCTCTAGAGTTGCCAAAAGTTATATTCGATCGGAATCCGTTACTGCTGGGCGAGTGACCGTGGAGCATTCGGTGTTGCTCTGACAACCGAGCCAGAGCAACATTGAGCAACATAATTTAAAAAATTAGCTGTGGCCACCACAGGACTGACCGCCATCACAAAGTACTTGTTTAATTTATGCTGCTTTATCAAAAAATATCTCAAATAAAAATTGTTAGTTATTGCTTTTATAGCAACTTTTGTTAAATATTTTTTTTCGAAATATTTCTATGTTGTGAAATATTTGCAAAAATCTTAAAACCGACACGAGTAAACTCCCATTTCTACTTAACAGATTTTTACCAAAAGTTGAACATGTGGCTAGACCTTAAGACGAAAGATGGACAAAGAAGATCCTAGATGGTGCCGCTGAGATACCAACAAAAGCAGAGGAAGGCCCTCAACTAGGTGGACGGACAACGTAAAGAGAGTTTTAATTTAAGGCTTTTTGAAAGTTGTTTGATGTCAAAAGGTAAAATGAAGTTTCATAAAAATCTTTTTAGCCGAATTTGCTTTGTACGTGTACACGGAACGACAGACAGACCGACAGACAGACAGACCGACAGACATCATGCTAAAAATAGTCAAAACGTTATGTAGGGACCTCAATTCGTGGAGATCCATCGAAATCTCGAAATGTCAAATTCGGTATGATCCGCGGTCGGTAAAAATCCTACCACGGGACAGGACACTCGGGCCCCCCTTAGGCCGAGGATCCCTGGCATTTCACCAGTCCTACCCATCCTATTGTTACGCTATTGAAAATACGTATGTTTTTGTTTTTTTAAATTTTGTGTGGAATATCAAGTGAAAGCTCTTAATTCGTGAATTAATGAACAGAGTTTTATATTTTAAAACAATATTGGATTGTCCTGATTTTTTCCATAAATATTGATGTGTACCGGAATAAAGCGCTAGTAAATATTAATCGGATTTTTTATTCGAAGTTATCGAATATTTTATATTATTTCAAATATTTATGTCTTTATTTACTTTATTTTAAATTCAATATGGAGCATCAAATGAAAGGACTTTAAGACTGGATTAACGATAAAATTGTTTTCTTAATATTTTTATTTTGATGAGATTGTAAACAAAATACAATTCTTATGTCTGCTGTGCGTCACTGCGCCTCAGTGGACGCATTCACCGGAAAACATGCGATAACTGCGTTGTATAGGTACTGTGTCTGCGGCCCGGCCCAGTGGACTCTTACCTGAAGATTTAAGCTAGAAAATGCAGTCAGGCGTATATTTTTTTACTTAAAATTCCTAAAGGCCGCTTTCGGAAAGCTTAGCCGAGTTGAATATTTAATATGTTAAAAACATTCATATAAAGCGACAAATATATTCTAATGTGCTTAATTAAATACTCTGTCTATATCGCTTTCTTAAAATTATGAATATGGTTGTGGTACAACGTCCTAACAAGTAAATGTCTTCAAACGTGTCTACTAATCAAAATAAAAAACATTACTAATTGGTTGAAATTTTTGGTTGAAATTTATTTCGTATTATTATTTAACCATTATCTTTGGCGATTGAATGTATTTTTTTTTTATAAATGAGTGATAAAATTGTATTAAAAAGATGCGAAATTTTACATTTAACGTCCTAACATTAAAAATTACAAATAACTAAATTGAATATTGATTTGTAAAAAAAGAATCGAGTCCAGAAGACTGCCCTTGAAGACTGTCCGGACCCCCCGGTAGTTTGTACCGGCTTCCACCGTCTCTCCACACCCCTTACACATCGTCATCATCATCATCATCATCATCATTAATCAGCCTTTCTTGTCCACTGCAGAACGTAGGCCTTTCCAAGCTTTTTTCATTCGGAACGAACTTGTGCCTTAAATTAAAACTCTCTTTACGTTGTCCGTCCACCTAGTTGAGGGCCTTCCTCTGCTTTTGTTGGTATCTCAGCGTCACCATCTAGGATCTTCTTTGTCCATCTTTCGTCTTAAGGTCTAGCCACATGTCCAGCCCAATTCCATTTAAAACAAGCAATTCTTTCGATGACGTCACATACTTTTGTTTGGTCTCGGATCCACTGATTTGTTTTTCGATCAGCTAGACCAGCGTTTCTCAACCGGGGGGCCGCGAAGTCATACAAGATCGAACATGAAAATATAATAAAAATTCAATCAATCTTACAAGATATAGATTTGATTCATATTTATAAATACGATTATCTTATATTGATATTCATAAAAATGTACCTTTCACAACATAAATAAAATAAATATTCTATTTATTTTTATACTTAATATACTTATTTTGACAACTGATTTAAACTACAGGCTATTTCAAATGTTTAAGTTGTCACTAGCTAACTTTATAATTAGTAAATGGGTTTTTACTAAACAAAATGATGAAAAGCTTCATTTAATCGATAAAAATTACTAGATTTGAAAATCTAGTTCCGCTTTAACAAAAGACACAGACTATAAGTAGACTTTATCAAGGTCAGATAAATTGTATGTGTCGGTTAATGGGTTTCTCTGACAATGGTTCGCGTTGGAGGTACTTCAAGTATTTTAAGTTGTGCGTTGAGGTAGGTACGATTTGAAAGTGCAATATTTGTTATTATATATTTTTTTAATTGCTCTCCGAACTACAGGTAACTCAAGAGTAAGGATGCGAATGTGTTTAAATTAAAATGAAAGGTACTTTGAACACTTGTAAATAAAAATATTTTACTTTCAAGTCGTTATAGGGAATATAATCGTCATTTAAAAATATCACAGTTTTTTTTGTCAATCGTAAAAGACATTAAAAAAATGTTTAAGGAAAAGTTGTTGAAAAACTCTATCCAAAGATATCCAATATGACATACGTTCCCATTTAAAAATTAGAAATTGTCCTTGATATTCTGTAATTCCGTTTTTTCCGGAAAATTTCAATACTACCATTCAATTTTGTGGATAAATTTTAGTTCAAAATTTTCGAAGTGTGAGCAACGTCGCTTTTTCGAAAAAACTCGTGTTCCCAGTATCTTGATACACCATATATATATATATATATATATATATATAGGGGGGTCGCAGGCAATATTTATATAGTTTGGGGGTCCCAGGCCATAAAAGGTTGAGAAGCACTGAGCTAATTCCTAGTAAAGTCAGTTTACGATAACTATGAGATGACGTCACACTTGGTTAATTTAAGTACCAACGTTGTGATATGTTTTAATCAACATCAATCCATAACTCAGTTAGTATATTATTTCAACTAGCAGTGTACCCGCTGCTTCGCTACCGAAATAAAGTAGTCGTAGCCCGCTTAGATCTGGCCCATTTCGAAATCGGTTCAAGACTGGTTGCTACGAATCGTTTTATATTCAAATATATTT
The DNA here is from genome assembly GCA_963971575.1 of Liopterus haemorrhoidalis. Classification (NCBI taxonomy): domain Eukaryota; kingdom Metazoa; phylum Arthropoda; class Insecta; order Coleoptera; family Dytiscidae; genus Liopterus; species Liopterus haemorrhoidalis. The sequence continues at coordinate 16,648,383 of OZ020619.1, forward strand.
ATTTGTTTTAATCTACAATTGTATTAATATGTGCTTCTTATACAAATAATTTAAGTACGAATTTCTTTGTAAACATTGGTAGTACAGACATTTAATATCAACACGTATAAGTATCCCGATGTGCTAACCTAGGAAAATGCCCATGTGAGAATCATTGCCAAAGGCAGCGCCAGTCACGTAAAGCATTTTATGTTGCACCTTACGAAATTATTTATTATAATTTTTATGATATTTATTATAATTACTTCGTGATTATTCCTGATTTATAAATCGTACCTATATAGATCAGAGCACTTTTTTTCGTTAGTAAATATTCTTGCCACCGAAGTAAGTTTTCTTCGTATTGCTTTAGGGGGTTACAATAATGTTCAATAGCGAATTTAACGTTACAATTGTCGTCTAAAATGAAAATAAAGAAAATTGTGATATATATCCTCGGGAACATTTTTGTTGCAATATTAAACCCAAAATTCGTTAATATAGGTATATTTTGAATATGTGTATCTTTTATAGTTTAAATATTTCTTAATTGATCGGAAACCTGGTGTCTTACCGCGATGATATATAGCTTAAAATCTTTCCAGACAAATTTGGAATACGCTGTTGCAAATAGCACTAAAATCGGTTTATCCGTTTTTGAGTTTTAATACATATACCGATTTTAAACAGACGCCTATGTGCCAAAAAGAAATGAAACAGGTCACTTGAAGGGTTTTATGAATATCCTTGAATCTAGATTTGCCTTGTATGGGTTGATCAGAGCAAAATACTGAACCTCGTTTTTGTACATGTGTATGGGTAATCTTTGTAACCAAAAACCAAGTCGATATCTCATTATAGGTCTGAGATATTGAGGAATCCGTGAAAGAAACATTTCACCACATTAGGGGTCGAATTTAAAAAAAATCTTTCTTAATAGGTGCTCACATCATGGAAGGAACATTCCTTCCTCCACGAATTTCATGTTTCTATGTCCAGGGGGCGTTCTATTGAATAAAAAATACCAATTTACCCTTTTAGGCGTGAAAATTTAAAAGAAAACTGTCAAGAAGTTTCTAAGATTTTAAAAAGACATCTATATGCCAAAACACAATGTTATAACTCAACATACATAGGAAATACGAAGGGTTCTATAATTCACTCCGAATACATAATAAATTTATCCCTTTAAGGGTTGATTAGAACAAAATCCTGAATTTAGTTCTTAACATTTGTATGTGTAACCTTTGTAAGCAAAAACTAAGTCAATATCTCATTGGGCCTAAGAGATATTGAGGAATCCCTGAAATCACTTAACAGCCCCTTAGGGGTCGTATTTCGAAAATTCTCTTCTTAGTGATCGCTTACGACATGGAGGAAATATACTTCTCGAATTTCATGTTTCTAGGTCTAGTGATTTGGGCTGAACGTTGATGAGTCAGTCAGGTCATGTATTTATATACATATATAAGAAAATTTTATAAATGATATACCTATATACAGAAGAAGATTAAACAGAAAAGATTTGTTTATTTATTTATTTATATTATTGATATTGTAACAACTTCTGTTATACACATGTTTAATGTTAAGTCAATATTAAGAGATATTTCAAGTTTATAAGTAGCGCTCCTTCTGTCCCCCTAAATATTCAGAAGCTACACTAAACAGAAAATAATCGTTCTTCAATCAAAGTCTTTATAAATTGTTGATGTAAAGTAAATAATAAGCGAGATATTTCCAGTATTTTAGTTTTAGCACCTCCCCCATCTCCCTTCCCCAGCTTCTTAACCAATTGAAAAATTTATAGGATAACATGTATTTGTATTTTTATTTTAAACAGCTTTTCTCATGTGCGTTTTTGCTGTTAAGTCAAAAGTAAATGAGATATTTCAAAAGTTTAGTTTTAGGTTGTCCCTTCGTAACTCCCGTAAATCAATCCAATAAAATAAAAATCATTAAAAAAAAAATATTTGTTTTCTTATTACAGTGAAACCTCTATCTATCGTTCCTCGAATAATAATTTTCCCGTATACCTATATCGTTATTTCTTGCGGTTCCGAATTAATTTCATACAAAACACGCAAAAATAGATCGCATCGATCATTTCTCTCTGTATCATTTTACCGCATTCATCGTTTAAATTACGCAGCAAATTTCGTGTTTTTTCAAATTGAAAACTTTTTTTTAGCGCATTCGCTAACTATATTCGCTAAAGATTATATACAATACAAAGTATAATTTTTTTTGTCGGCATGCAGCTTCCATTTTTATTTTGTTACGATATTTTTTATTTAAAATTTTATTTAGAATATATATGTACGTACATATTAAACATTTAAATATGTATTAATGTGTTTTTCATTGTTTTCCCGCATCCATAGTTTATTTCAATAGGTCCCTTCAATAACGATAGATAGAGGTTTCACTGTATAAGCAATTTTTCTGTTAAGTCTACGTCTTAAGTGATACCATTTTTTTTCTTCTGATTTTCAATTTGCCTCCTTATATTGACTGCATTTCCTACCTACTATATACCAAATTCCAACTCGGTACACACAGATTTTCTGTTTTATATATATATAAAAGATTTTACTATTATATTTAAACATTTAAATAAAAGAATAGAAAAAAAAAATAAATAAAAATAACAAAGTTCATAAAAATGCCCTAAAATTAAAAACCAGAAAACAGGTGCTCCACTTTAGTCTCGCTCTGCATAAACTAATCAAAAATTTTACTAAATAACAATATATAAATCTTATCAGCTAGAGCAGAGTAATGATGAATCGCACCGAACGACATTGAACGATGTTTCACGAACTTACTATAGTTGTCCAAACAACCATTGAAACGAAATTCCCGCGATCTCGCTGAACGCATCATACATACTTCGATGGTCCAATATAATTAAAAACAAAATTATTAATTTCTCGTTTCTGATGGGACTTTTTTGAAATTTTCGATTTTTCTAGTTATGATGCGAGCATTCCCTACATGTATGCAAAATTTCAACTCGGTAGCATATCTGGAAGTAGGTTAGAATTTCCGGACATAGCCACAAATATTGTCTTTTATATATAAAGATGTTGCCGGTTTGAAATTGGATTGTTCAATCGTTATCTGTCAGATTGACATTTAGGTGTTTAGAATTAAGTGAGGTTAAATTTTATTTTTAAATTTTTTTATTGTAATAAAAATGCCCAAAGCTCTTAGTAGCCGTGCTCAGAAGATGGTTTTGTCTCTTATTAATTATTTTGGGTGATATTTCTATAACGTACTTTTATCTGTATATTGTGTTTGTATATTTTAAAAGATTTTGTAATTTGTAATGTAAGTGAACAAAAACAATATTTAATTTTGTATCTTAGTCGATAAACAAATATTATATATGATTAATAAAATATGTTCTATTTACATTTGTTACGTTCTTTTTTTTTGTAATTTTAACCTACAGGTCTGTTACGTAGAACGGTTTATTATCATCAGATGCAATCGAAAAGTAATTTTATCGTACTCATGAAATTTACACTTGCAGTTAGCGACAATAAACTGTTTGACTGGAAATAATATTTGAATATTCATTATTCGAAACAAAATTGTATCTAACATCTGAAATTCAAAAATTTCTATTCGAATGATAAAAAATTTGACTCTTTATCATTGCTTTCCGATATCATATAGTGAGTTCAGGAAGCAAGCTCGGAGCATTCGAGAAAAGGTCTAAACGCGTTTATTCGAGCGGTCTGGAGTTAAACAGTGTGACTCGGAACACTCCGCGTTTGCTTCCCGAACCCGCTGTGTCAATGTGACACCAGGCAAAAAATTAAAGTAAATTGTATAAAAAGTATTAAAAGAACACGACACAAAACAAATATTTCTGATGATTCTTATACACTGATTTTTTTTTTTAATACTACATTACACACTTAATATAATATAAACCATAAATTTCGCGACAAATCGGTTAGAAAGAACTGCTGTGCATTATAATTTACATTAATTCCTTTCCTCCATAGGAAATATAGGTTTTCAATATATTTTTAAAAGTTGTTCGATATAACCTAACTTTTTTTGACAGTTTACAGTGGCAACAAGGTGAGTTTTTCAACTGTGACGTCATTTCATAGTTATGGTAAACGGACTTTATTGATGCCTCTATCAGTCTTTGGGCCACTCTTAATTTTTCAGCTGACTTAGTTGTTAATGTCAGAGTTTCCGATCAGTACATATTTTAGAACAGACAGTAGGCATTGGTTGAAAACTTATTTCTTTAGGCAATTTGGTAAGTTGGTAGTAAAAACGTCTCTCAATTTGTCAAAAGCTGCCCACCCTAGGCCGATGGGGCGTTTCATTTCACGAGTTTAGTTGTCTCGACCATTGCTAATGTCATGCCCTAGATTTTTCTACCTGTTGTTCTTGTATTGTTACTCAGTACTAGGTTCGTCATCAATTGCTCCTTATACTCTTCAAATTAGAAAAAAGTAGATAGCGCTGCGAACCGAGTACGATTTACACAGGACAAATACAGTATAGCGGGAAATTTAAAATAAGTTACAACTAGGGCATGGGCGTAGTAACAGAGTTAGCAAGCGATATTTTTTTAATATAAAAAATGAATTGTTTAATAGGATATTGAAATAAACAAGGCAGGTTATACACTTACGTTATTTATACGACATAAATTCAATATAATGGGAAATTTAAAAAAGTTAAAAAAAATATTAATTTTAAAAATTATGTATTATATATAAAAAGAGAGATTTGGCTAAAAGAGTTTAAATAAACCAATAAAACAAACAATATATGTTTGGAACTAAAATTTCTTATTTAAATATTTATTGTAAATAAAAAATAAAAATATAGTTGTATGTATATATGAAGGTCTAAAAATTATATCAATAATATCTTTTTTGGGCACTATCAGCTGGGCTCACATTAGTCTTTTGGCCTCACATTAGTCCTCTATCTTGATCTGTTAATTATCAAGTGTCAAAAAATATTTATATGTCAGATAACCTAAAATATATATAACTGCGTAAAAACAAATTACATGGAGAATTTTCTCCATAAAATCTACGCCAAGAATATAAATAAAGGTCTAAATATGTAAATAATAACAAAATATACGAAAAATATAAAATAATATAAATAATATATATTTCAAATGTACGACACTAAACATCTGTCAACTTGGATTAAAAACAATATTTTAAAATTGTAATAGAGATGGTGTTCTAAACCAATCAGAAACAAGGACAAACAGCTCCTATCTTCTTACACACATTTTTCTAAGCTGACATAGAGCATAGAGTTATTTACCTTCAATCCGAATTTTTCAGTTTCCCATTTAAACTAAAAAAATCGGATTGAATATCGGCCCTGTATACCAGGGACGTAGCCGGGGGGGGGGGCATAGGGGTATATCCGCTATTTTTCTGCGGATGCGGATAAATTATCATTTAAATCGTGCGGATGCGAATCGGATGCGGATTTTATATCATATCCGCGTGAATATAAAATCTTCGGTTGGACACCTCTTCCTATGGAAGACGCGTTTAGAACCCCAAAAATGTATCGTTGGCATTTGTATTGGACTTATGGCAAGAGTAAAATCATGGAGTCACTTTTTAATAAAAGTCGTAGAAACAACAATTTTTTTGGATTTATTGTCAGTTTATTAATTAAAAAATAATTATGTAAAGTCTGTTCTTTTGGTTTAAGTGGAACTAGATTTTCAATTCTAGTTACTTTTACCGATTGATTGAAGCTCTAGATCATTTTGTTCAGGAAAAACCAACTTCAATATATAAAAAAATAGCTAATGACAACTTACAAAAATAAAAATTGCGGTTAGTTCCGCCTAATCGTTTGGAATAGATTTTACTGTATCGCCTTAATTTGCATTTTTGTAAATCTTAGTCAAAATTAACCATGGCAATTTGTCACATTTAAAAACATATTAAGCTCATATCAAATTAAATAAAAATAAAAATATCTTAAAATTCTTGTAATCTTCATATAACTTTCATCTTTTAATAATAGGATGAATTTAAGAATTTAATTTTATTATTAAAAACTCATTTTTATAAATTTGCTGATCTTATAGGACTTTCCTTGTTATTTATTGGTCATAAATGTGATAAATTAATCTGTTTAATTATTTCTAAATATCGCTGCTCTAAAACAATAGTGAGATATTACTGTTTAAAGTTTTACGTTTTATATAAACTTGGTTTAAGAGTCGAATAATTGTAATTTCCATCTTTATTTTTTAATTTATATATTTTCAGTACGACGTTAGATAGAAAACATATTTCTAGACCCAGTAATATGTAATGTGATAAAAATTTCAGTAGTTTTAAAGCAGTGATATTCCAATAGGCGCAAAAGGTTAGTTATTTCCAAACAGACAGCAAATCCTGTGCGGATAGTGCGGATATTTTTGCGGATGCGGATATTCATATTTACAAAGGCTGCGGATGCGGATCCTGTCTATGCGGATGCGGATACGGAAAAATGTATCCGCGCAGGGCTCTAAATATAATTTAGGTTGTTATAAGTTTATTACAAGACCTTAATTACAAGCCATGTAATTAAGGTCGTACCGACCAATTTAGAATATTTTGTTATTTTTGCCCCCCCCCCAAGCTGAAATTCTGGCTACGTCCCTGCTGTATACATAACCTTCTTAAAATATCTTTGAGCGATTTCTTAAGTTCAGAATAAAACTAGCAGTAGATATGCGTTTGAATGAAAAGATAAACTTTATAAGTTAACATTATTGCTAAATTTTGTTAATTAGTCTGAAAACCTCCATATCTAAAATTTTGAAATAAAGTTTTTCGTTAATTTGCTTCCCATGTATCTGCTTTTGAGTTTGGTATTATTTGAACATAAATCAATATCAGCATTTACATTATCAAAATTAAATTTCCGCAAAGTTTATTAATTAAAAGTGCTTATTTGGGAATTATTTTCAAAAATAAATTCATTGCTTGAATATTTCATGTCTCAATTTAAAGTTACTCATAAATTTAAAGCGGAAATTTTATATTAAACCTCCGGATGTGATTTTAGAATCAAAATTCATTTATTCAAATTTCTCTTATTGTATTGTTTCTCAAAATATTTGTTTGTGATATGTGTTTTTCCAGTCAATTAATCTATTAGCTTCGTACTTTACGAACATTTAAAAAATAAAAATAGCATTATATTACTATGATATGTTTTAGACATTTATTTTCAACATGCTACTGACACTGCATCACTCAGGAAAAAAGATTAAAATTGCTATGAATTGTGAACTATCGCACATTTCAGAGCTTCGTAGGTAACTAATAAGTGAACCAAATACCATAATTTTTGTTACATTTTTTGCTCCCATTGAGTAAAAATTAATAGTTTTTAAAATCATTATCTAAGCATTTAGGGCTTACATTTACCCTTAAAGGAATTTTTAAGTAGCATATTTTTTCAAAAATGCGAACACTTTTATATCTTTCATAACAATTACCTGATTTAGAGCAAATAACGGAAAAAAACGGATTTTTTTTTGTGAAAAATGTTTAGTTTAAAAATAAATTATTAATTTATTTCGTATTTGTTATGGAAGAATACGGTTATAAAAATTACTTTAAATTAGTCGAATGTGTAAAGCAGGGGTGCCCAAGCCGTAGCTCGCGAGCCATGTGTTGCTCGCGGCGACTTTTAATGCCGATCATTTCGTCAACTCGGGCATAGATATTTGTATCGTCTAAAAGTTACTTGCTCTATAAAATACAATACCCCAGTTAATGGCCATAGATTCTCAGACATTTCTTTTATATATAGAAAGAAAGAAAAACTTTAAGTCTAGATATAAATTTGGACGATTATTTATAAAAAAAAGTTTTCGGTAATTTTTCTACACCACAGCTAGTAATTTTTGAACCCTTTACCGCATAGTGTGCCATATATGGCACATTCCGATTTTTATTTTTTTTTTACTTTTAAAACTGAATCAGAACGTTACTTCATGTATAATAATCATATATGCCACATACACAGCAATGGATTCTCCAGTATCTCAAGTAATGGGCTGCAATAGATTTGAGGATATCAAGCGGAATTTTCAATTCAACGATAACTCTGAATTTATTGAGAAAGGATAACTAGAAGTTAAGACCTTTTCTTTCAAAAATTCTTCTAAAATTTTCTTTCGAGGGTGACTGCTTTTAATCCCTAATGAAGAACACCTAGCAATTGACGAGAAAATAATACGGAATAATTTTCGTTTGTAACATAATGTAGAATAATAATGTTCAATGTATGGCACAAACCCTAAATTATTATTTTAATTATTATTTTTTCATAAAAATAATTATTAATATTTTAAATATATTTTTTTAAATTAATTTTTCTATCAATAAGAACCAATTCCTAATGCTCATTATTATTTCAGCCAAAAATAAAAATTCATGTAGTAAAGGGTTAAGCGCGCATCGCCCGAAGCGCTCTTCGGGATGTAGTTTTCCAAATTGAGACAAATAAATATTCTGAAAATCTCGCTGAGCTTAAAACTAATTTTGAAATAAGATTTTCTGATTCTCGTAAAATTCAGTAATTGCTTCATTCATCTTAAATCCATTTGTTGATACTAATATTTCTGAAATATCTTTGCAAATTTTCTCGCGTGTTTGTGTGTTTTTATTTTTATTTCTTTCCTTCTTAGAGGGGACCCGGCCCCCCTCCCTGGGTGCACCACTGGTTGCAGCGTTGCAAACGTTAAAATTGAATACTGATTTAGGTCGTTAAGGGCCACAGGTAGGCAACCAAACGTACTTAGGAGTAAAAATGTACAACCGATGACGCATAGTAAGGCGCAAATCCCACAACTGCAAGCTAGGCAACCAAACATACTCATGTGTATAAACGTACAACTAACAACTCAGGTAATTAACTATTACTTTTAATTTATTGTTATTAACATAACCTATAACTCAGCGAAACCACTACGGCGAAAATCGAGCGCCGGTTAAGTAACACGATAACCTGCGTTGGTCAACGGTTACGACTGGATGAACTTTCAGGAGCACCTCACTTTTATTTATAGTGAAAACCCAAAGGAACTAAATCTTTAAATTTCACTATGTAGCGTCTGTCTCAAATTGGCCGGCTACAAACAGCGTCTGTACCCATACTGGGCTGCTGATAACTACACTCGCCAACCCGCAGGGCAAGCGTGGCGTTTTAATTCCAACACCTCCAAAATTTTATTAAATCTTATTAACCATTGAAAAGTTCAATTTACAAAATAATATTCCCCAGGTGGGTAGAACTTCGAGCTCAGAATCCCACACTGATCATCTGTCAGTCAGCCTCAGAGGATCTGGGAGAGGCAAAAATTCAACCCATTCAAATAAAAAGAATACAGCTAACCTTAGAAATCTAAAGATACATATAACTGTAAAACACTACTTTCTGAAGGTAAACCCATTGAAATAGAAGAAGAACTCTCAAAAATCCATTGGGATGTAGTAGGTCTAGGCGAGGTCAGGAGAAGAGGAGAACAACTGATGTCACTGAAGTCTGGTCATATGTTCTATTTTAAGGGAGATGAGAACCGTTCTGAAGGAGGGGTAGGCTTTCTTGCGAACAAGAAACACGCTGGAAGCATACTAGAAGTAACCTATATATCATGTAGAGTTTGCTACCTTATCTTGAAACTAACAAAAAGGTATGATTTAAAATAATTCAGGCATATGTCCCCAAATTTTATGAAGATATTACCAAAGCGATACGCCAACCCACCACTCACTTTATGATACTCGCTGGAGACTTCAATGCAAAATTGGGCAGAAATGCTGACGAAGAAGAGTCAGTGATAGGAGCGTATGGGCTAGGTGACAGAAACCCACGCGGTGATATGTTAATATACTACCCAGCAAACATTCAACTAACGGCCGAATGCCGGCGAACTGCTTTTACTGTTGGTAAATTGCTGGCACCAAAAGTAAGTGCAACGCCAGTATTAATAATGTACTTCACATTTGTATTTCGCATTCCGCCTATACGAAGTACTTTACCAGCATTTTATAAGCACTCCTTATTTGTATTAATCCAAGCAAACATTTTTATACGGGCTATCGTCTCTTCTTCACTCATACTTTTTATTTAAAACTAAACTTTTTTTTAATGTAATAATTTGAAGTCTGGTTGTTCTTAGTCATAAAACGCCCTAACCGCGTGGCCTTGGAGGGCCAGTACAAGTTGATACGTGTTGGTGGACAGTTTGTTAAGATGTGTATTTAAATAGTTTTTGTTTTGTGAACATTATACAGTTTTTTATTGTGATTTGTGTGTGTTTTATTAGATTTAAGGACGTAGTTTACACAAACTGTTTCATGTTAAATTGTTTAATTTTTATTTTAGTTAAATCATAGTTTTTTTCATGTAATAAAATTTTTAATTATTAATAAATCTGTTACAAGATTATAAATATGTCATTTAAAAAATATAATTTGTCATATTTTATTTTGAATAGTGACATCTTAAATATTTTGTAAATATAATACTAACCTGAAATAATACAAACTTAATCCAAAACTGTAAAGTTTTTTTACAATATAACCAAGTTTCTAAAAGTCGGTAATACATTATAAAAATCACCAAAATAACCAGATCTAGTTTGTTCTTACAAAAGTGAACAGCTTATAGCATTAATGCTTATAAAATTTGATAATTGAATTTATTTTAACAAGTATGATTTCTTTAGGTTGGCACTCTTCAAGTCAGGGGGAAAAGATGTGGTAGATAATACAAGCCGAATATTGGCGAAAATTATTAGTCACCACTTATCTTTAGGATGCAATTTTTTTGCCGAAATGGCAGAAAACCATTTTCTTAAAATTCTTCATTAAATTAATAAATTAAATAAACTAATTCCTGTTATTCCTGAAATTATATTTATTTAATATTTATAAATAAATCAATAAATAATAACTGTTAATACAATTTACAATCGGTCAGTTTTACCATCGTTGAATAAATTTATTTAACAACTTAAGTTAACAATATCGCATCATTCTATTGACAGCAATGTTAATTTCGTCATTAATAGTTTAAAACCGATGCGACATTGTCAACATTATTTGTTAAATAAATTTATTCAACGATGGTGAAAATGGCCAAATGAGTATTTATTTTGCACCTAACCATTAATTTATTTTAATACTGAGTAAGTACACATATGTTACATTTGAAACACTAGAGAGTGGGTATAATATATGCACTGGCCCAGTGCGAAATACCAGCACTAGCCCAGTGCGAAATGCCAGCACTGACCCAGTGCAATATGCCAGCACTGGCCCATTACTTTCAATGCACTTTAACGTTGCTGGGCCGGCCACTGATACATCAATGGGCCAATAACGGCCACGGGGACACCGGGGTACTGGCCCAGTACGAAATGCCAGCACTGGCCCATTACTTTCAATGCCGGGGAGTATGTGCTTTACTAGCACTGGCCCGTATAAAAATGTTTCCTGGGTACCTTCAACAACAGTCCTTGTTTGCAATGAACACCTTCTTCAAGAAACAACCACAAAGGAAATGGACTTGGATAAATCCAAATGGTCTTCACAAGAACGAAATCGACTATATCATCACTAATAAAAAGCACATTGTAGAAGATGTATCAGTTCTAAACCGCTTTTCAACTGGTGGTGACCACCGTATGGTAAGAGCCTCTATAACACTCAACTTGGGAAAAGAACGTGCAAAACTAATAAACAAACCAAGGAAATTTAAGTAAACATTGTTGGAAGAAAAATACTCACTCATAAAAAAAAAAAAAATCCCTTGATAAGAATGATCTAGGATCTAAAAACATTGAAGGTATTAATCAGGAAGTAACGAATTCAAGAAAATTTCCGAAGACACGAAAGAATTAATGAAAGAAAAAAGACAAATGACCCAAGATCGCAGCACCAACAGCGGAATTTATAAAGAACTCTGTAAAACCTTCACGAAAAGAATAAGAACAGACATTAGAAACTTCAACGCAGCAGAAATCAAGAATACCATAGAAAATAACAAAAGTGTAAAGGTCTTAGGATCCAAATTATTAAACATGAAGCCGCAAATAAACAGCGACGGGACCATATACACAAATAGGGAACTTTTGGATATTGTTCATAACTTCTACCAAAAGCTATATCTAACCCAGAATCGTGACCTACAATCCAACTTCAATAAACAGGACCGTACCCTTGTAAATCAGGGATCTGAAGAAATGCCTGAAGTGACGATAAATGAAATCGAAGCGACCCTTAAAGTTATGAATAATAATAGAGCTCCTGGCGAAAACGGTATTATTATAGAAGCAATAAAAGCTGGAGGCCCAGCTCTGTTAAATGCATTAAAGCTTCTGTTTGATAAGTGTTTGGATGATGGAGTAACGCCCCGTCAGTGGAACAATGCCGAAACTATTCTGCTCCACAAGAAAGGTGCCACAACAAACCTTGAAAACTATCGACCTATAAGCTTACTGCCCACATCTATAAACTTTTCACAAGAATTTTGACAAGACGCCTTTTAAACAAGATTGATTTCTACCAACCCGTAGAACAGGCTGGTTTTCGGAGTGGTTATAGTACAAATGACCACCTTTTATTCATAAAAATTCTTATAGAAAAAGCTGTACAGTACAATAGGCCAATAGTACTAACGTTTATAAACTTCGAAAAAGCGTTCGATTCGGTGGATAAGTGGGCAGTAATAAAAGCAATGCAACAAAGCAGAATAGATTATCGGTATACTAGACTGATAGATAGTATATATAGTAATGCTACAGCTTACGTAAAACTCCATACGAAAACGGAGAAATTCGGGATAAAACACGGTATTCGACAAAGCGATCCCATTTCTCCCAAATTATTCAACGCAGCTCTGGAGTTGACGTTTAAAAACTGTAACTGGTTGAATCGTGGTCTAGACATAGACGGAGTGAGACTTAACAATCTCAGATTCGCAGACGATATTATTTTACTATCAGATAATGTAGCAGACATGGTGTACATGCTGGAAGAACTAAAAAGGGAAACCGAAAAAATTGGATAAGGTAAATATCTCTAACACGCAATTGATGACGAACCTAGTATTGAGTAACCATCTATACCTCAGTGGCAAACAGATAGAACAGGTAGTCAGCTACAAATATCTAATGCATGACATTAGCATTGGCCGGGGCAATCAAACCCGTGGAATGAAACGCCGCATCGGTCTAGGGTGGGCGGCTTTTGGCGCCCACCCAAGTTGAGAGATTTTTTCACTAGCAACTTACCAAATTGCTTGAAGAAAAAAGTTTTCAACCAATGCATACTACCTGTTCTAACATACGGATCGGGAACTCTGACATTAACAGCTAAATCAGCTGAAAAATTAAGAGTTGCCCAAAGATCGATGGAGAGATCAATACTAGGAATTAGTCTAGCTGTTCGAAAAACAAATCAGTGGATTCGAGAACAAACAATAGTATGTGACGTCATCGAAATAATTGCTCGTCTTAAATGGAACTGGGCTGGACATGTGGCTAGACTTCAAGATGACAGATGGACAAAGAAGATCCTAGATTGGAGACCCAGAGATACCAACAGAAGCAGAGAAAGACCCCCAACTAGGTAGACGGATGACGTAAAGAGAGTAGCGGGGAACTGTAAATCAGTAGCACAAGATCGTCCCGAATGAAAAAAGCTTGGGGAGGCCTATGTTCAGCAGTGGACAAGAAAGGCTGATTAAAGATGATGATGAAGGTTATGACTTTATATTAATAGAATATTGTATTTAAAACGTGGATTAAAATCAAATGGTTTATAAACAAACAACTGTTTTTTTTTTAATTTTATTTTTTATTCCGTATGGCATAATAACCAGGTGTCAGAGATTTTCAGGTCGCAACTTTGGTATAACCTATCGATTACTTTTTACAATGGCCGAGACCGCCGGCTTTCCGTGCCCTAAGAAGCACGTCCCGTATACCCTAAAATTAATTCAGAGATACAGGACACTCATTTAAGGGAAGGCTGAGTGGTCATAAGGTTGAAATGGATAAGATTTTGAAAAATGCTCGTACTGGGGATCGAACTCACGATCCTACAATTACAAAGCGAGTGAAATGACCACTACGCTACTGCAACCGCTACCACTGGTCAAAAAAAGGGTAAAAAGAAAACATTTATTATAATTTTTATAATAATTAGAATTAAATAAAATAAGGTTATGCTTTTACCTGTAAGTCACCACTAAAACAGCGTTTGGAATAGCCTTTATACTTTAATCTACTTATTATTGTAAAACAATTAAATTGTTATTATAAGAATAAAATGTTTTTTACGTTTTATAGAAAATATATTCATTTTTCCTTTCGATAATTAAAAATATCGATATGATACCGGTATCGATACTTTATATTCGATATTATCGATACTTTCTCAGTATCGCATATCCCTAGCTGCAAGAACTTAACAGTGCGTTTAAACGTATAGACCTGCACGCTCGTGAATAAAATTTTGTCATGATCACGCACGCTCAACAAGTTGGTTATAGTTTGTTCACGATAAGTTGAAGTGACTATCTACTTATGGTCCTAAACACAGTGGGTGGTAATTACAAATAACACTAATCCCTTGTTTGCACCCATAAACTAGTCAGTGATGTATCAGGTATAAATTGCAGATGTTTTAAATATCTTTTCACTTCGCTTTGAATTTTCTATCAGATAATTTGTGATTTGTGTTAAATAGTTCAGTACGTGTTAGAAAAATGTGGAGTCCTTGGAACGAACAATTAACTTCTGTGCAAGCAAATGAAGCAGATGACTATGTGACCATGATAGAAGATGATGATATAGTGCAAGATACAATAAAAAAAAATCGGAAAAAAACTTGTAAATATTTACCTGTAGAAGCTAAAGAAATTGTGGCCAATGTGTATTTATATTTAAGGAACCGCAAAAACAAACAAGCAGCATTAAAAGAGACAAGCAAGGCAACGAAAGTAGCGATGACAACAGTATGGAATACTGGTAATAAATCCATTGATAGGAGAAGAAAACGAAAGGATTCAGGCAAATCAAAATGTTTGGATGGTTTCCAGAAAGATGTAATACGGCAAAAAATTTACAAAATATACACCGAACAAAATGTGCCAACATTGGACATATTGCTCAAAAGATTAATCCAAGACCAGTGTGAAATTAATTGTTCAAAGGTGACCTTATGGCGTGGCCTTAAAAGTATAGGGTTTCAATTTAAAACTTTAAATAGAAAAAAAGTTCCTTATGGAGTCAGAGCGATTAAAACTTTTGAGACAAAATTATTTAAAAAACATTAAAAAATACAGAGAACATAAAAGGTCAATAATTAATTTACATGAAACTTGGTACGACACACATGAAACAAACTCTAAAGGTTGGGTGGATACGTCAAATAAATGTCAACCAAGAGCACCGTCTAATAAAGGTAAACGTATTACGATACTTCATGCAGGTTCTGAAACTGGATGGATACCGAATGCACTCTTGCTTTCTGCGAAAAATATCAAAGATTCTCGACTCGACTACCATAACGATACCACGGCGGAAATGTTCGAAAACTGGTTCGAAAATAAATTACTCCCGAATATACCGGCTAACAGTGTTATTGTTATGGACAATGCAAGTTACCATAGTCGGCAACTAAACAAAGTACCGAATAGTGCAAACAGTAAGAAGGAAATCCAAGACTTTTTATATAAAAATGATATTTACTTTGAAGAAAGTTATAAAAAAAATTGTTTAATTAAATTATTAAACAGTTATAGTTTTTCTAAAGAATATGTTTGCGATAATATTGCTCAATGCAAAGGACACACGTATTATTGTATATTCAATCCTATTGAACAAATGTGGAGTCAGTTAAAGGCGAGAATAAAACGGAATAATGTTTCTCCCACTTTAAACGGCACTGTAATAGAACTTATAAAAAAAGAAGTGAACGTACTATAATCATTAATTTAGAGACTGATTCAGAGAATGATTTGGACTTGTAAGATTTTTTTTTATCTTAAACATTATTTAATTTAAAATTTATTTTATTGTAATGTTTTAAATACTAATTGTAATGTTTTAAATTTAATTATAAGTTCTATAAATTAATTGTATTTATAATAAAAATAAAGTTTATTTTGATGATATCTTATGTTCATTTCTTGTTACAATTGTGTCATTACATGGTGTAATGTAATTTATACTTGATAGATCTCTGGCTAGTTTATGGGTACAAACAAGGGATTAGAGTTATTTCTAATTACCACCCACTGTATTTAGGACCATAAGTAGATAGTCACTTCATCTTATCGTGAAACAAACTATACAAAATTACACGCACGCTAATGGAATCAGGAATTTTAAATTTCAGATTTACGCACACCTTTTTCATGGGCATGCGTGAATCATGACTCACGCTTGAATTTTTTCATATGTTTCTCATTTTGAGTTCCTTTACCATAGTAGGCCACACCCTAATTGAGTATTACGTAGGTATATAAATGAATGATATTTTTATTTTTGAATAACTTTTGTAATTAAGAGCTGATTCATTTCTGGTACAAATGAAGTCTTGCGGTACCAAATATACTTAGGGTGGTACCAGTTTGCATAAATTTTGAGACCTGAAAAACTGAATGCTTGACTCACCGAGAAAAATTCTTATAAGATATATTGGAAGAGGAGGTTGTACGGGTTGCGGACAGCAATGAAAACTAATCAAATCAGCTGACAAGTTTCGAATAAGTTTTATTCTTCATCGAAGCTTGTATTGACTGCATTTAAGTAGAAATGTTTTTCTACTTAAATTTTTTCGATTTATTTTTTCGATCAATTTTTTCGAAAAATTTTCTCGAAAGAGAAAAACATTTCTACTTAAATGCAGACAATACAAGCTCCGATGAAGAATAAAACTTATTCGAAACTTGTCAGCTGATTTGATTAGTTTTCAGTGCTGTCCGCAACCCGTACAACCTCCTCTTCCATTAGTATCTTCGGACACGACTACTCCACATAAGATATATTACAACTATGGAGTTAGCTCAATACGTTTATACACACATCGGAAAAGTCTAGGGATATAAATAAATATATGAATATAAACAGCGTATGGTTTCTTTTGTAGGTTTATTGTATTCTATCAATTAAAATACTCAATAAAGAATAGTTTGCAATAAAATAAACTAAATGGTATTTATAAAAATAATCAATAGTTGAAAAAAATAAATAAATTATTGTACAGATTTATGTACAGATTTGTAAAAAATTAAAAACAATATGCTAAGTGAGAGTATGACCTCCACGTTGGTTGATCGCAGCCTTACATCTGCGATTCATGGACAAAATAACATTATCGATGTCTTCTTGAGGTAACTGTGCCTATTCTGCTCTTAGAAGCTCTCTGAATCTAAAATTATCGTGGAAGTTATCCATATGTGGAGTATGTGATTCTTCTCTTAAGCCGGTGACATTGCTGACCATGATATCAAATCAATACCTTCGTTATCCAGCCAGTTCGTTACAATTCGCCGATGTGGCCGAGCATTATCCTGGGCAAGATGAAACTGATCACCAACAGCACCACGAAATGGACGCAAAACATGTTGTAGAATATTATTCAAATATTTTTGTGTTATTAAAAAACCATTGGGAAAAACGGGATCATTTCTACCGTCAATGATTATCCCACCCCAAGCTATAACAGTACCACCTATGTAACTGTGAACTTCTTAGACGTGCCTTAAACGTTCCAAATTACCGGATCTTCGCCATACCCTTGTTCAACGAGAATCTGGATGAATTCCAAATCTGGACTCATCAGTAAACAAAACTGTAACTCAATCACTATCACACCAATATTGAGAATTATGACATCAGCCTAATCTTGCTCTGCGATTTACTCTAGAGAGGGGTAGAGAGGGGTTGTCGAGACGATTGTTTACAGTATTGCGACTAATGGTTCAGTTATGCGCTCGCCGTAACTCCCTTACCAATTCGGGTGCTGTAATAGTAGGTTATCTTCTAGCATTTAAGACAAAAAATCTATCTCGACCTGCTGTTGTAAAGCGACCACGGCCGGATATTGTTTGACCAGACTTCCTGTTGCCCTGTAACGCATCCATAACCGACTGATAACACTTGGAGAAACTCCTATCCGCTTGTCTACATCAACTTGCCTGAAGATAGCTTGGAGAAGTCCCACCGCACGATTCATCTCGTGGATAGTTAAATGCTGTCGCTCCATTATTAAAAAAGAATGCCACTACTTAAAAACATTGCAATTATTAATATAAACGTTTTAAATCGAATTAAAATGAAAGATGTGATCAACATTTGGATCATGTACTGAAGAAAATTTGTCAAATTTGTATTTGTTTTGCCTTGTTCGTTATTGTTTTGACTTATTTTTCATAGCCAACTACTCATAATTACCTACTTTAATTGAAATAGAACATTAAATGTACAATAAGCAATATATTATCATATTTTTTTCAATATTCCTAGACTCTTTCGATGTTTGTAGTTAGAATGTAGATTTAGATTCTTGTTTTTCCTTGTTAAAATTTCAGGTGAGAATATCTTGATATTTTATTAAGACAGACAGTAAAAATGTACAAGACGACAATACGTATGCTGTGCGGAAAGAGTTCTGCAATATTGGACATAGATATCAGCAGGATAAAACGCGACAGTCGTAAAAGAAAACATAAAAGAAAAAACGGAAACTAAAATTTAAACTGGTACAATCTTATATAAAATTTTGTTGTTGTGAATCGTGACACGCCAGCATTGCAGTCACGATGTGTCACTATACATTTTTATCACGATCAATCACGCACGATAAAAATATTACGCGCCCCTCATTACTGCACAAAGAGCCGGCCGCAGACTTCGCAGGGCACTGGGTAAGTGAGCGCTGACTGTACTTTATTAACCATTTTGTACTGCGTATTGTGCGAGTGTGGGGTTCCAGAAAGCTCGAGGCCCTAGAACAGGGTCCACAACCCGCGGCACCGGAGCCGCATGCGACTCTTTGCTGAAAAATTGCGGCTCTTAAATTTTCAATAAAAATCTGACCGACACAGAACCTACAGTTACAAAAAAAAAAAAAAAAAAAAACTGGTGTGTTAAGTGAATTTTACAAAATGTAGATGTATATAGAAAATGCCGCTAACAGTGTAATGTTCGCGACCCTAGCACTAGAAAACATTGACACAACTATAGAGAAAACACCACAGGCCATTATATTTAAATGCTGGAACTCCTTTCCAACTAACTATTCCAATGCCAGAAGATTAGTTTTTGGGATTTAACCTTATTTGAGTCCTCATACAATTGCGAACAATTTTTCTCTACGATAAACTACATGAAAAACAAACATAGAAGCTAACTGCAACATAGAACGGATGCAAGTCTAAAAGCGGAACTGCTTCTGAAATGCACGAAGTAAACTCCAAATTTGACAAAATTCAAATAATCGCATTAAATATTAAGATTAATAATGGTTATATTATTTTTCCAATACTTTGTTGTATTTACGGTTACATAAATAAAATAATACGGCTCGAGATTTGTGAGTACAATCTATAGCCGTCCTGTTCCACACTGCCATGTCTACTCTGAATGTGTTTGGGATGGTTTTTTCATTTACGTATATTTTTTTATAAGAATATACTTTTGTAAAATATTGACAACGTACTCTAGACTGAGGATGACTGGATTTACCAGTCGAAACGTCTCTTGATATTTTATAAATAAACTTTTGACGAGTATTCAAGAATTTTTATTTCCTCTTATATATATATATACTCGAAAGAAAGTTCTTGACGAAATTAATATGGGTATTAAATAAAATTCTTATTTCATATTCGTCATATATTTATTAAAACAATTTATCGAGACGTTTCGATTGGTAATCCAATCATCCTCAGTCCAATATTATTGTCAAATGTATAAAATGTATTTCCACATTAAAATGTTTGGAACGGACAGAAACGGTTAATCATAGTCTAGCCGAACGGTCTGTCCTATACTGATGTGATACTAGACTTATGTGTGACAGATTGTAAATAGACGTAGTAATAAACGCTTATATGTGCATAGATTTGTGTGTTTTAATTGATATTATCATAAACGCTATAAAGCGTTCTATCATCAGAAGTGGGATGCCTATACCTACAAGTAATTTTGTCGAGTTTTTGTTGTTCCATACATAAAATATTTTGAAAATGATTAAAATGAAAAAAAAAAACAAAAAAATGACAGAAAGATTGACAGTTAAATAAATTGAAATGTCAAAATTGGCTGACAAGAGTTTTTAAAATGGAAAACATAAGTGCTACAGTCTGTTCCAAACGGTTAAGCGGAACTAAATGGGAATTTTGTTCTTTTAGGTTGTCACGAGAAGGGACCTTGCTTGGGTTATTTCATTTTTCATGTTGGAATGTCAAAATTTAAAATTCCAACAATGAAACCATGGAAACGAATGACATATATCAAAATTTAATATTTTTTTAATTATTTTAATGACAAAAAAATAAATAAATGGGAAATTTGTATTAAGAATGACACAAAAAATCAAAATATAAAGAAAATGACATTTTAAAATGATATTAACCTTAACCAAAAAATGTTTATTGTAAGTATGATTTACAAAGCTTAAACAAAACGGCCGAAAGGCACGATTTAAACGATAAAAGTAACTAGATTGCAAAATCTAGTTCCGCTTAACCGTTTGGAACAGACTGTATATTATAATTAAACTGTAAAAAAATAATTAACCCCAAAACATTGCGTACCCATATTATGGTGACCACAGTGATACGTAGAAGTTGAAATGTTTTAGAATGAATTTGGATAAAGTACATTAAAACTTATAGCAAGGACTGGAAAACACTACAAGATGCAAATAAATTTTCCGATAACATTGCAAAGGTTAAATAAAGAATAAGCTAAAGGTAGTATAGAAATTTGACGCCAAATTATAAGAGAATAATGAGGTATGGTATTTCTAATTTGTTCTTGATAATTTAGAAATTTTGGATAAAGACTTAACAAGGTAATTCAAAGAGTTTTTGTTGGAGTTTTTGTTAATTATATTCCTTGTATGGAATCATATTAGATAAGATTATATTTTGCATTGGCAGATGACAGATGACAAATGTCAGATGACAAATGTCAGATGACAGATGACAATGGACAGATAATAGTAGTTGTTATTTTTATTTTGTCAAACAGTTTTACCAAGTTTTTTGTGTAATTTTTCTAAATTTTGAATTATGAATTACTGAATTATGCTCTCAATAAAAGTGTGTTATTTCTTTACGAAATATGTTGAAACTTGCGCGTATGCGAAATATCACGGGTAGTGACATTTTAAATACGCAAATCAAACAATTTTATTATTATTATGATTATGCTAAAAAGAAAAGATTTTGTAATTTCAGAAAACTAGCTTTTACAAAAATGCAAATTTAAAAAAAAAATTAAATCAAAATGAACGTAAAAATTTTAGTTCTCCCAAGTTCAATAATACAAAAGTACTGAGTTAAGTTTTTAACTGATGTGGTAATTGTGGAAACACGGACAAATATTGAGAGCCGAAAGGTGTCAAAGTTGTCTTGTAAGGTGTCTAAGATGTCTTGCTCTTAGGTCTGTACTAATGGTACATATAGGACGAAAGTGCTAATATAAATGACAGATTTTACAATTGATGCACATGCTAAGTAATACTAATGTGAACGATTTAATACTGTGTACATTGCTTGCTCAGATCTTTTGTTACAGCTATTGCAGCTTTAGAACATATTTTAGAACCGGGAGATAAATTCATTTAATGTATTCTTTGTTCTTTGGAGATCTTCAACAAGGACTAAAACAGTGGGAACCGTAGGGTTTTGCTTAATTTTACTTATTTTACCAGTGAGATTGATAACAGAACAAGGTGTAGTTTACCTGAAATGGCAAATGTAATGATCTGAAAAGGAATAATAATAAAAAATGTCAGAATGGACGAGCGTTTGTCTATTGACAGACAAATATTACTAAAGTAACTAGTTAGATGATGGTGATTAAAAGTGACGATGATTAAAGTGGTAAGAGACATATTATTGCTTTGATTAAATGAGAAGGCACGTTGCGTATGGGATAATAAGGTACTGAGTAGGAAGCAGCGACAGTCACTGATCTTGTTGGGTACTGTAGACAACCTGTATTGAAATGAACTGATTGATAGTTGATTTGAGAATTGATAGCTTGTTGAGTACCGCAAGACACACTGGTCGTTTTTGTTTTGTTGGCTCTGGATGGTCAGGGACCTCAAGGAGTTCAGAGGAACTCTGGATGGTCAGGGACCTCAAAGAGTTGTGTTTGTTTTGTTTGACTCTGGATGGTCAGGGACCTCAAGGAGTTCAGAGGAACTCTGGATGGTCAGGGACCTCAAAGAGTTGTGTCTGTTTTGTTTCACTCTGGATGGTCAGGGACCTCAAGGAGTTCAGAGGAACTCTGGATGGTCAGGGACCTCAAGGAGTTGTTGGACCTAAAATGGTCGTGTTTGTCTTGTTGACTCTGGATGGTCAGGGACCTCAAGGAGTTCAGAGGAACTCTGGATGGTCAGGGACCTCAAGGAGATGTGTTTGTTTTGTTCGACGCTGAATGTTCAAGGACCTCAAGGAGTTCAGTGAAACTCTGGATGGTCAGGAACCTCAAGGAGACGGGCAAAACAAACATTATGTTTTCGTTTACTCTGTTTTATTTTGCAGTTATTAAATTCTGAAGATGCCGCAAGGACGTGGCAAGAGCAGGACGGCCGTGTTAGGATAATAAGTTGTTTTATTTTTCAGTTAAATTTAGATGATGCCGCGAGGACGCGGCAAGATCAGGACGGCCGTGTTAGGGTCAAAACTAGTTCTTGGACCTCCTTTGTAATATGTTGCGTTAGTAACCATAACATAATGACATATATGTGACAGATTGTAAATAGACGTAGTAATAAACGCTTATATGTGCATGGATTTGTGTGTTTTAATTGATATTATCATAAACGCTATAAAGCGTTCTATCATATATATATATATATATATATATTACACATTTTATATAATATACAGCGAAATTAACAGTATATATATATATATTGCAATTAATATTGCAATATTAATTATTATAAATTATAATTATTAATTAAATATGAATATTTTCTCCTACAAGAGAATAGCAGCCACAATGAATGAGTAATTCAGCGTGTGGCTGATCGTACATATATAATTAGCTAGTGTGTTTTAGTGATCTGGGTAACATTGTGACGTCATTTTTCCTAAGGTTCTCGTGATTAGCTAACTGGGGACTCTTGAGGTCTCTTGATTGACAGATATTTTGCAGATTTATTCTATAAGAATCTACGAATATAATTACATGTAGAAATGTGTAGGATTTCATAGGCATAAACAAGAAACTATAGATACTCCTATATGATTTGACAGATATGAATAATATTTTGCAGATTTATTCTCTAAGAAACTGCGAATAAAATAGCATATAGAAATGTCTAAGGTTTCGTAGGCATAAACAAGAAACTCTATACATTCCTATATCCTATGATCGATATGAAAAATATTTTGCAGATTTATTTCCTAAGAATCTGCGGATAAAATAACGTATAGAAATATCTAGGATTTCGTAGGCATAAACAAGAAACTCTAGACACTCCTACATTCTTTGACTGATATGAACAATATCTTGCAGATTTATTTTCTAAGAATCTACAAATATAATTATTTACAGAAAGTCTAGGGTTTCGTAGGCATAAATAAGAAACTCAAGACACTCCGATATCCTATGATATATGAAAAATATTTTGCAGATTTATTCTGAAAGAAACTGTGGATAAAATTACATATAGAAATGTTTAGGGTTTCGTAGGCATAAAAGAGACACTCTAGACACGCATATATCCTTTAACCGATATGAACAATATTTTGCGGATTTATTCATTAAGAATCTACGAATATATAGAAATGTTATGATTTCGTAGGCATAAAAGAGAAACACTAGACACGCCTATATCCTTTAACCGATATGAACAATATTTTGCAGATATATTCTCTAAGAATCTACGAATATAATTATATATAGAAATATCTAGGATTTCGTAGGCATAAAAAAGAAACTTTAGACAATCTTATATCCTTTGATATGAACCTTCGATATGAACAATGTTTTGCAAATTTATTCTCTAAAAATCTACGAATATAATTACCTACATAAATTTCTAGGGTTTCGTAGGCATAAATTAACGTCTCAAATTATTTTTAGTTTTAAGAATATAAATGTAATGTACTGAGTAAAAATTAATCGTTTTCTCATTTTAAAAAGTTCATGAATAAATAATCTAACTATATAATTAGCAAGTGTCTGTATATAGTGTCGGTAACATTATGACGACAATTTTTCCTAAGGTTCTCATGATTGGCTAATTGGGGACACCCTGTCTCTTGATTGGGTGACAGGTGACAATTGAAATTTTTATATTATAAATCCGTCATTGTTGACGGGTAATAACTTAGTATATAAATAATTATTAATAAACGAGTCTAGGATGCATATATAAGATAGAAGATTTTTATGTTGATGTATAGATGCAAACTTATTAACTTCCAGACCTTCCGCTTCAGTTTATATAAGAATAGTGCTACATGTATAATTGAATGTATTTACCCATTTTTTAATTAGCAAATTGGGGTTAGAATTTGTCAAAATTAAGTTATATACATTTCTGAATGCAGTAATAAGTAGTAGTGCTTCATTTTATCTGTGTGAATAATTTTGGGTATTGCAATATTTTGTAGTCTGGATCGAGTTGCATAATTATGTTCTAGGAAATTTATTTTTATTTTCATTTGTAAAATACGTTTTTTTTATTGCCATAACATAAAGCTGGTTTAAACTATATAATTTAGATATATGAAAAATATTTTCCGTAGAAAAACTTATCGGTTTGCTGTACAAAGCCTTGATTATAATTTTTTCCAATCTGATTATATTATCTAGGTAATTATCAACTTATAATAGCAAATGGCGCAATTTTGTTTAATGGTCCATTCGTTTTGTACCGTTAAGAGGAACTATTTTAACATTACGAGAACCTTGTTAAAGGAGTTGAAAATTTATACCCTTTTATTTATTGTACTTGTAAATTCTGAAATAATAAATAAATAAATCGAATTAAAACTGCGGCTCCCTAAATTTTATTTTATGTACGTTTTTTGCAAAAATGGCTCTTCGTTTCCAAAATGTTTCCGACCCCTGCCCTAGAATATTGTACTCAATGCCTCACTTCGGCCTTGATTGTACATTCAGCAACGGTTACAGGCAGGACCGAGAGGAGCGACCTCACAAATATACACATCCTCAGTAGCGTACCCAGAAATTTATGAATGGGGTTGCAAAAAATATGATTTCACTTATTTTTGATTGGAACACAAATATAAATTTTTATTTCTATATCAATATATGCACTTACGAGCCATCGCGCCCTGTTTCGTACGGAAACAGTTCGTTGGTATTAACCTACATTTTTTGGAACTTACAACATACCTACTAGTAATTAGGTAGTTAGCTGTAGGTAGTTAGACAATACTATGAACACGAGAAATGCTAGGATTAAACTGAACAGTATTATTTATCTGGGGGCCTCTTTTTAAACAATGTTTTTATTTTTATTATTAAGCGCCAGCAGGTAAAAGTTGTTTATAAACAACGCCACCTGTCTTCGGGGTTTGACCCTGCAACTTCTAATTAGTGTATGAATCGTGTGCCTACTTTGCCGCTGATGCATCGTATATTTTCGCTGATAATTTCAAGAAAATGCGTTAAACATGAATAAAAAACATGGATTACGTTACACTTGTGCGCACAAGTTTCATTATAACTTTGGAACTACTGAAACAATTTTAATAGAATACTGCCGAAATCTGGACCAGATGATGCAGCTACACATACGGAAAAAAACTCCATGAAAATCGGATCGAAAGTTCTAGAATGAAAATATTAATGTAATACAGACGATTCCGCTTAATTGGGCCACCGCTTAATTGAGGCAGCCGCTTATTTGGGGCCAAATCTCAAAGAACAGAAACCAAACCAAGGAACTAACAGTCAATTTACATGTTTAATTGGGACAACATTCCGCTTAATTGGGACAGTAAATTTAAGATCACAGTACATATTATGTTACACATATTCTCAAGAAAAAATATGTACAAAGAATTTAATATTACAGCGTTATTTTATGCAGGAAGGAAATGAGGAAGCCCTACATCCGCACTGAATACCTGTGCTGATTTTGTAGAAGTGAAATGTTACAAAAACAAAATACAGACTACACTTGACGCATTTTTGCATTGAATTAAATTGTATGTACATATTTATTATTTTATTTTGGAATTTATTATTATTTTTTCTTAAAAGTTTATATTTTTTTGTTATATGTAATTTATAGTTTTGTCCAAGAGTTTATAAAATAAAATTATTGAAAGAAAAATATGCATTGTTTAATTTTATGCAAAATTCGCTTAATTGGGGCAGCCGCTTAATTGGGCCAAAATGTCTAAGTCTCGATGTGTCCCAATTAAGCGGAATCAACTGTATTTATTTATTTCTGTTGATATTCTTGTCCTTGAAAATAGGGAGAGGTATACGAGATTCAAGCCCCCTCTTCGGTATGCCACTGTACATTTTAATAAAAGGGCGCAATTTGAGTGATTTGCCCCTGGCGCCTGTGTACATCACGGTATCTAAGACCAACATAATGATACAAAACAACTAGCAAATATTCATTGACAACCGACCTCTTGAAATTGTGAACAAGTGTATGGGACATTTTATCCAGTTGGTAAAATATAATCAGCTGGGCGACTTTCAGAAATTTGGTTTCGTTTTGAATAATCCTGAAATCCCAATTGGATTAAAAATAAAAGTGTCTGACACATACGTTCTTCTCATGCTATACTAATTAAATATATAAATTTTCATTGTGCACCATTGTCCGAAATTGACTTGTGCCAACATTTGTAAAAAAATATGTAAAACAAAATAAGATTTGGCTGTTGAAAGAAAGAAGTCAAAATACTGGACAAAATGAAGAGCAAATAAGCACGGGGCTGGAGAGAGCGTTGCAAAAATGGGCGCGTGGAATTAGCAACCTATGAAAAAACGAACGAAGTTTATCAAAATAAATATTGTATTGAATAGTTGATAGTTTTACTTGGTGAAATTCGAATATAGGTAAACAGTTTATAAATGATACATTTTTAAGCTACACAAAATGTTTTATTAGACTTGCTGACTGCAGTTTCGGTATGAACTACTTGTTCTTCTACATAAATAGCATATGAGATATTTTATAAACATTGTAGCTTTAAAAATGGTAGTTTACCAAAATAAATATTGTTTCATTACTACACACAAACAACACTGTCACAAAACGAGACTGACGTATTATACGTAGCGATTGTGTCCCCGACACCAGTATTGGGCGTTAGGTACTCGAGAGATATATTATTCATGGAATAATCATGATTAAAATATTAATCACTCGTTAATCATCACTCATGAAACTTTTTTTTTACTCTTTACTCATTACTCGTAGTTCGTGAATATTACTTTTACTCATTATTCACTAATCATTACTCATTCGAAATTTCAGATCAGGTTCTCATTTTTCGTCTGTAGTAAAATTGCACTTTATACTGTGTAATGTTAAGTTTTCCCAACGGATTGATTTACGAATACTGTGTGTGAAACGTTGCAGGGACACTTAAACTCTCACGCATAAAATCCTCAGTGCACCAATTTTTACTTGCCCGACCTTAATATATAAGGGTCAAGTATTGTAATCGCGAAAATTTTCGATGTCGAGATTTTGACTGATGACCACGTTTCATGGTCCAGGGAATCCAAGAAACCTATTTTCGAAGTGCCGTCCGTATGTGTGTGTGTCTGTGTGTGTGTATACACGATAACTCAAGAACGGTTCAATTTAGAGAATTTGTTCTGGTACTTAAAAATTCTCCTATGAAATGGGAAGAACCCTATTGTTTTTTATGAAGATCGGTTGACTAGAAATGGGAGTTTACTCGTGTCGGTTTTAAGATTTTTGCGAATATTTAGCAACAGAAAAATATTTCGAAAAAATTGATTGAACAAAAGTTAGCATAAATGCTATTATTAATAACTTTTATTTGAGACGCTTTTTGATAAAACGAAAAATATTCAAAAATTTTGTAAAATTATTTAAATTTTTTTCATACTTAATGTAACGTTTCCATGGTCATGATAATTAATTCGTAACTAGTAAACCAAGCCTTGGACAAAAATTTGTATAGAAAATAATTTGATGTATTTTTGAAGATTTATCTAAATATTTAAAAATTATTTTTTTTTAAATTAAAATTCTTTTTTTTATTTATTTTTTTTTATGGGAGGGCAAGTCTAGCGGATGTTTCCCTTCGCCACTGGTTTATAAAAGTGGCAACGTGATTTCGAATCATTATTTAACTTTAATAATTTTCCACATTTAAGAAAACTGCTACATTATACCTATTGCATTATCTATTCTCTAAGCCAGCGGTTCCCAACCTTTTTCATCTCAAGTATCTCTTGAATAGACTTTACATTTATGACTACCCCCAATCTTCAATACCCGCACCCATCCCTTAAAATTAATTTTTTTATTTTTCTTAGGTTAGACAATGACATTTATAGGCTTTATTATTATTATTTATTTTTATTTTTTTTATTTGAACATATTACTTTTTTCATTTTTTTTTATTAGTGAATACAAAGAAATAAAAACAAAATTAAAATAATTTTTAGCCACATTAACTTACGATGAAAGTCGCATAATTATGCGTCAAATTTTAAATAGCAATTATTCATCTTGATATGAGAGTTAAACTTTTTTTTTTTGGCGCACAGTAACAAAGGCTATTTGCGCATAATGCAGCTTATCTAAAGGACTACACTCTCTTGATATGAGAGTCTTCCATAGTGGTTCTTAATAACTTTAATGCGATCCTTGAGATTGTTTCATGGATTCGAATTTTTTCAAATCAGGTTCAAATGAAGACAGATATATCTATAAGTCAGGAGATGCGTCAAGCTTATTGCGATATTTATTCTTAATGTATGCGTCTGGTCTTATGCTCTTTTATCTAGCTGTGTTCGCGAAAGATAATAAATAATTTATTGCTTTGTCACTGAGTTCTTGATACTCTTCTTTCACTACTGCCCAGAAGTCAGTAAGTTTTTTGTTTTTGAAATCAGCTTCAAAAGAAGAATCAGTGGTGGGTGGGTCTAGCGACAATTTTAACGCAAGTCTCTGTAAAACTCTGGTGTTTTTCGCCATTATCTATATTATTTTTGCGTACCCCCAGCCGGTCCTCCGCGTACTCCCTAGGGTACGCGTACGCCAGATTGAGAGCCGCTGCTCTAAGCTGGAAGAATTGTCAATTTTCTGTAGTAATACTCGAGTAATGAATGATGAGTGATGAGTAATTTACTCCCAAGTAAGCAAAAGTAAAGATTTATGAATATCATTCATCACTCTCGATCAGGAATAATGAATATCTTAATCATTAGTCATTACTCTTTTACTCGAGTAACAAAATGCCCAACACTGCCCGACACTGCCTTGCACGTTTTTTTTTTTTTTTTTTAATACAATATTTTTGCGAAATTATAAGAAAAATTATTTAATCTAGACAGACTATACACTATTAACATCAGTAAAACAACTTTAACTTAATAAAATTCAATTTGGCAAAACGTATAAGAAATGATATAAAAGATAACATAGAAGGGATTGTAATCCTGGCATACAGCCTAGACAATTTGTTTAAAATCTTATTCTTTACGAGGTAATCTTCAACCTCAGTAAAATTAACGTTGTGGAACAGACAAATACTATTAAAGACCAAAAACCAACCTTGCCTAATCTATAATATAATCTCAGGATTAACGTAAGCTTACCCCTTTCATATAAAAAATATAGTAATGGGCAACTTAAAAAGAATAGATATAGCAAATACGCATTATGAACCTTTTATTGGACGGGCCTACATTTTTTGCATCTTAATTCCTTGCACCAATATTATTATCAGAGTGCGGACGTTTTTAGGATAATATGCACTAACGACATTATTAATGAGATGTTCATAGACGTAGACAAATCCACATCATAATATACACGGGCACTCGTTATATAAAAACATTCCTGTCTTATTAATACAAATGATAATACAGTCAGCGCCCGCTTAACGTACACAATGCGTACACAGATTCCCGTACGTTAATCGAACGTACGTTAAGCGGACGGTATATTTTCGTATAAATGCATGTAAATACGACTAATTGGTACATACTTTCGGTCCCTATGTTTATACGAACGTACATTTGTTCGCACGAACGTACATTTTTTCGTACGAACGTACATTTGTTTGCACGAACGTACATTTTTTTTTGTATAAATGACCAATATTCATTGATTGTTTTGAAGTTTATTTAGGCAAGATATACGTATGAAGCTTGAAATACAATGTTACCAACTTCTATCTTTCAAATCTCCCCCTTCACTCACACTTAGAGAGAAGAATCAGTAAATACGTCGAACGTAGCCGAATATGTACACATATTTACGAGTGCTTTTCTGTGTGTGAATACACAGCAGTGTATTCACATGTATTTAAAAAAAAAACATGGAACTGAACATGGACACTGAAGATATTAACGATTTGTTAGAATCACACGCAGACGAACTCACAACTAATGAGTTATTAGAAGTACAAGAGCAAATGAGAACTGAAAAAGAAGACCTAAAAACCGAAAACGAAACAACCGAAATACAACTAAAAACAGTAAGTGGAATATTAGGCAAAGTGGATTCGAACCCGAATATTGATAGAAGGTTCAGTGTTATTAATAATATACGCAATAGCACCGCTTGTTATTCACTTTTATATCAAGACAAAAAGAAAACGGCGGTACAATTGACAATGGACAAATTTCTAATTAAAAACTACAAATAATAATTTTTAAGTACTTATTTATTTTTCTAAACATGTTTATTTTATATAATGTATGGTTTATTTTTAATTTTTTAACATGTATTTATGTTAGTACTACGTGTTTATTGTTCTATTCGGATTTACGAAAATATTAGGGGCATTAAATTAATAAACTTCAATATCTTGCAAATAATCATTCATGAAAAAAAAGTTTAAAAATTTAGAACTTTTTTTGTAGAAAATTTTAAAATCTGCAAGTTTTATTCAATCAAATTTTACGTTAAGTTTACTCTTTCAAAATTAAATGCGGTCCCGTCATTTAATAATCGGACATTTTTCGTGAATCCGATTATATATTATACATTGTGTGCTATTTTTTTTACCATAAAGTTGTCATATCAAATACGAAAACGACGTTTTCGTGTGACGCGATGTACGTTCGCGCGGACAATTTGTACGTTCGTACGAACATAGGATCCGTAATTAATCATGTACGTATCGTCGAACGTGCGTTAAGCGGATGTACGTTAAGCGAGCGCTGACTGTACATATGTTTTTCCATAATGTGCATTGTTGAATGCAATATCATTGTGAGATGTTAACATTGTTAAGAAATGTTATTAAAGAAAAACATTTCTTTTAATACAAACGTCAAATACATTCAAACCTGTAATATTTTGAACCGTCATTTAATCTGTATACATTTGCAAGTCCTGCCAACTATTTATTTTTCTTCTGAACTGTGAACAGAGCTGAACAATAATTCTTATATGTATTTAGATTTAGAGCATATACTTTCAAACACTTCTTGAATCTATCTACTAATATTCACTTTTTTACAATAATAATAATTATAGAATTTTTAAAGTATTTTTCTTTCTGAAAGAAACATTTTTCTTATTATTTCTATTTAAATTTTCGTTATTTTGGAGATATTAAAATGGCTGAATTAAATATTTTACAACGGATTTTGACAGAATATGGATTTACTGATCATTTTCAAGTTATTAACGAAAAACAACTGTTTTGTATACCGGCGTAGCGTAGTGGTAACACATGCGCATAATAACGTTTCTAAGGTCTCGGGTTCGAATCCCGTTCAGGCATGGAATGTTTCAAAGAATAAGAATTGTCCTGGTTAGTTGCCGAAGCAGCAAAGGCCATAAAAAAATTAAAACAAGTATCTTGTGACTTCGGCCTTTATTTAAATAATAAAATTAACGCAGTTCTTCAGAGAAATCCAGACCTTTGTATATTAACACAAATTTATTCCGATGACTGCCCCGATTTTTTAAAACCATATTTTAATCAATATCGAAATTATTTTTGCAGAGCCCCGTCATTACTTGTGAAGTCGAAAGAACTTTTTCAAGATTTAAAAATATTCTTACGCCAAGCAGAAATAGTTTTTCTAAAGAAAATTTAGAAAAAGTCTGCATTATAACTTGCAATTCTGACAAATTCATATAAGCTCATTACTTACAATTACAATTACCTTTTTTATTAGGTGTTTGTTTTTCATATTTATCCTAACATTTTCTTTTGATCATCTATTTTTATTAATATTTAAGTTGAAAACTATATATGAAAAACCTCAATACGGTGACTATGGTCGGTTCTAACACAGTAAGGTCTTCACAGTTTTCTTTTTTTTAAATTAATTATTTATTTTACATCGGCCTATTTCTGCAACGAGGCTAATCGCTGATGCCAGGGGGCGAGCTCCTACACCTGGATGAGGGGTGAGTGATTGTGAAATGAGAGTAATGTAAACATATTTTCTCGCCCGAATAATATCACCAACGAAGGAGGCTCGAACCACCGACCGCCCAGCGCAGACTTTATATTCCACCAGTTTAAACCGCACGACTCAATGCGCTCGGCCACTCCGTTGGCAGTCTTCACAGTTAAATTTAATTGGAATACAAGTGATTAGACTCATTATGAGCGTATTAAAAATGGATAAAGTACGAGTTTCGGTTTTGATAAGTTCGGCACATGAATAAAATGAATAGTTTTTATTGAAAAAAAAAAAAATGATGTGAAGTGTAAATTTTCTCACATTTCAGGGTTCGCAGGTATTGCAAAACAAATTTTATGTTAAAATATATTTTTTTTTGTTAATTTGAATTCGAATGCCTAATACCATTATTTAGGTTTCTAAATATGTAGTATTATATATATATATATATATATATATATATATATATATATATATATATATATATATATATATATATATATAAAATACAATTCAGAGAAGAGATAATGAGGAAAATTCTAAAAAAAAAAATATGTTAATTTTGTAATAATGGGTAAGGAAAAATTTGAACACAGCTGTAAAATGGCAATGTAATTCAAAGTGTTAAGCCGCAATCAGAGCTCTTTAAACTAACACGTTGTAGACCGCTGTAAGTTATGTTTCTATGCATTGTTTTAACGTTCTACGTACCGTTCACAGTAAGTTAGAAATAAATGTGTTACGAATAGTCCGACATCTGTGTGTCTTTAAACCAACTACATGGCTTCGTAAAATGTTTTCTATGTATTATCGTTTTTATAGTTCTGTTGTCTTAGATTTTAACTAACTAAACCTAACCTAATTACCTAAATTGATCATATTTACTATCCGTCTTTGCAATTTTGAGCAAGATTTGTTAACGATGACATTTTTTTAGGTTATCTAAAGGCATAAGATAACTAAGATGTCACTGATAGACATTAAAACATCTTACTAGCTATACAACGTATTAAATTTAGAGGTCTGAACGGTTTCACGTCTTATCATATGACAAACTTCTAGTGACAGTAAACAGAGTACAAGATGCAGTCTATAAGCTATTGATTTAAGAGTTCTGAATGCGGCTTTAGGGCAAGAAGAAAAAGTTCTAATTCTAATTCTAATTCTAATTCGTAAGAGCTTTATAAGTGTACCACACAATACATATTAAAAAATTGGAGACAATACAGGTATATATTTTTATTTTCTCGTTCTCATATTTGGCCTCTACACGTTTAAGATGATTATAAAACAATATCCACAAAAAATTAATTTTTGTTTGCCTATCTGTCCGAGATTCACGCTAAATCGGTTGGACATAATTTCACGTAAATTAGTACGACGATAAAGTGAAACCAGGATTCGAACATAGGCTATAAGGCATCTCAAAATGATTTTTATTCTAGGGGGTGAATCGGAGTTAAATACTGTTTTTTAAAAAACTTAAAACATCTCCCTTATGATTGAGTTAACAGAAAAATATATATAACAAAAATCCTTTTTTGTTCATTACATTTTTCAATTAGATTAATATTGGGGCGTTACGGGAGAACACCCTAAAACTAAAATCTACATATATCTCCTTTATTATGAACAACAGCACAATTATATATGACAAACATAGTTTATAATAAAAAAACATTTTTTTTTTTTATTTTCATAAATTTTTTTTTGTTTTCATTTATATGACTATTTGGAAAGTTACAGGGGGAAACTCTAAAGCAAAACTTCTGAAATATCTCCCTTATTATGGACAAAGGCAAAAAGGTAAATGACAAAAATTGTTTATAATAAGAAAACAAATCATTTTTGTACTGTGTCTTATTTCGATTGGATGAATATTTGGGGAGTTACGGGGTGAAACCCTAAAACTCAAATCTTGAAATAGCTCACGTATTATTTGCCTATTTTATTAATTGTCAATTTCGCCGCACGCTAAACATATTAGAAGCAAGGTAAAACAGGATCCACCTCCTTATATACGCTATTCTTAACTGAAATGAAGTATAGCTTGCTATATTCTGCAACAGATCTGTTAATAGTGATCCAAATATTAGTTTAGCTAATACCTTAAATATTTCAAAATCTCCACACGTTTCAACTGTCTGTTTTTAGGGTTTAGTATGCCTAACCCTTAAGCCTTAACCCTTAAGCCTAACCCTTATAACGTCATTCAGGTACAGGTACATTCCTGTCTGTCTATCTGTCTAGATGTTTGTCTGTTTGTTTGTTTGTATGGTAGAAATTGTAGCCAAACGGCTTAACATAGAAAGTTGGACGTTGGTATGATTATACAACACTTGGAGCCACATATAGGAAAAATACTGAGAGTTCAAAAAACACATCCGCCGATACATATAAACAAATATATAATTGATGAAAAAATAAATATATTTCTTTTAAATGGGTGGGGTATCAAATAAAACCTCTTAATGCGTGGCTAGACAAGAAAATTTTTAATTTAGATTTTTTTTTTTTTTATGGGATGTTTGCCTCCCCTACCAGTGGAGATTTTTTGTATTTATGACTACGGTAGTGTACGTCTTTTTTTGATATTAAAAATATTGTCACATAGGTAATCCTAGGTCAGGATTACGACATCTAGATATTGTGACAGTCAGCTGTCTGATTCAAAACTATTCGGCAGCGTCTGACATATGTGACCCGATTATGAAAATGCAGACATCGCATTTTCATAATGAGGAAATATTTGTCATGACGAATGAATATTGGAACTGGGTTAATTTTCGGTACATAAAGACCGGCAGTCATAAAATATGGAGTTAGTGGAACATAGCCAACTCCGCTGCACGTATTAGCCCAGAAGGTGACGACCACGACACTGACGCCAGATTCTTGTATCGAGAGTGAAGCCAAGCAAGTAGTGACCATGTGAGTGGAAGAAGACTTCTCCAGACTCCTCGACTCCCGGATGGGTAGCCCCCGCCTCGGAGATAGGTCCAAGCCGATCCTAGCCAACACGGGGTGGACCGAAGATTTCCCCAACTCCATGGACCAATTCAAACATTATTTTGTAAATGTGATATACATATTTAATAAATTTGTTATGTTGAAACCAGGAGTTGTGTCTCAATCAAACCACCCACGTGACAATATGATAAAAAATTATTAACAACTAGAACGAGTCGCCTTCTTAAGAAGCTTGCACTCATAAACTCGATCATTAGGCGCGCCTATCGTTATACGTTTTATTTTTAAGGTATCAAAGAGAAATAAATCATTTATAGAAGTGACTTATAGATCAAATAGTACATTGTTAATAGTGAGAAATACGTTTCTGAAAAAAATATAAAGTGTAACAGGACTATATTTTGCCGCAGAAGCCAACCATCTTGAAACATATATTTATTAAAAGTAAAATTGATTATACAAATATGATGCCAATAATATTAAAATCTAAAATTACAGATCATTGTCCCATTTTTATAGCTCTAAAAATCGATAAAATCAAATCTGTAACTAAATTATATAAAAATAATACTCCTAATAAATATCGGAGTGTAATAGATTACAGTAAATTAAATTTAAATTTAAATAATATTGACTGGGCTCAGATACAAGAAATTAGTGATTTAGACTGTTGTATTGAATCTTTTACTGGGTTATTGTCCGAAAATATTAATTCGTGTACACACAAGTTACCTACCGATGTTAAAAAAAAGAGAAAACCCTGGATTACACAGGGAATTATTAAATCGCTAACTATTAGAGATAACTTGTACAAAGAGATAACGCGCTCCGTTAATAACGAAAAAATAAAACAATGTTACAATATTTACAAAAATAAAATAACAACCCTCATTAGAATAGCAAAACAACGATATTATAAAAATAAACTGGAACAAAACATGTACGATCAAAGAAAGATTTGGCAAATTGCTAATGAATCTTTGAATATAACAAACAAAAATAACGGAAGTATAGATAAAATAAAAATTAATAATAAAAGTATCACCTGTAAAAATACCATAGCTAAAGAATTCAATGAATATTTTATAAATGTTAGCAAAAACTTAACTTCAAAGATACCTCCAAATATACCAATGCAGACCGAAATGTTACAATCGATTAAGCAAAATACCAACACTATTTTTCTTAAACCAACTGACCATTCCGAAGTAAGAAATGAAATCTTTAGTTTAAAAAACAATAAGTCCCCTGGTTTTGATGGTTTTACCGCAGAACTTTTAAAACATATTTGCACCTCAATCGAAGTGCCATTGTCGGATATCATAAATAAATGTCTGTCAGCAGGATATTGCCTCAATATTTTCAAGATTGCAATTGTCAAACCTATTCACAAAAAAGGTCCATTAGATGAAGTTAATAATTACAGACCTATATCACTAATTACAAATTTTTCCAAAGTCTTCGAAAAAATCATAAATAAAAGATTGTTATCTTTCTTAAATAAATCTAATATTTAAAAAAATAATCAATATGGTTTCTTAGAAAACAAAGGTACGGATGATGCTATTTCCCATCTTTCTGATAATGTATACAAAAGTTTAGATAACTCTATGCCTAGTTCTGCGGTCTTCCTTGACCTAGCGAAGGCTTTTGACACTGTTGACCACCGACTGTTACTATCTAAATTAGAAATATATGGCATTCGCGGTTTACCGCTCCAGCTTTTTACAAGTTACCTTAGTAACAGAGAACAGGTTGTAAAGGTAGGTGGATCTAGCAGTGAAAAAAAGTTGGTAACCAGTGGCGTGCCACAAGGAACAGTCATGGGGCCAACACTGTTTTTGATTTATATTAATGATCTGTTGGAACTGCCAAATGTAACCGGTAAAATAATTGCTTATGCTGATGATACAGTATTATACAATGAGGCGCAATCATGGAAAGATGTAAAAATTGCAATGGAGCGGGATATGACAATAATAAAAAACTGGCTAGATACAAATTTGTTAACTTTAAATTATTCTAAATCCTGTTTTATTAATTTCTCAATATATAATAACAATCAACCCTCCTTCGATACTATTGTACTCCATAATGAAGATTGTAAGGTATTATTAGACTGTCAGTGCGAGATAGGTATCAGAAAATCAGATAAAATCAAATATCTGGGTTTAATTATAGACGAGCACTTTAGATGGGATGAACATATAAACAAATTAGCAACTAATTTACGGAAAACTTACTATATTTTTAAAAAATTAAGGGAGATCATGCCAGTCAGAATTCTGTATAATTTTTATTATGGATTAGTACAGTCGATATTGTCTTATGGGATAATTGGCTGGGGTGCTGCAGCCGATAAATATCTTAAGAAAATAGTTATATGTCAAAAAATTATTCTTAAAATTTTAAATAAAAAACCTATGTCATATCCAAGCGATAAACTTTTCAATGAATCAAAAGCCATGAATTTGTATCAATTATATACCTTGTCAATATTGCAATCTATATATATAAAAGGCAGTGTCCTGACTGACTGACTGACTGACTGACTCACTCATCACCGCCCAGCCCGAACCCCTGGGCCTAGAAACTTGAAATTCGGAGAGTATATTCCCTTCATGACGTAAGCACCCACTAAGAAGGGATTTTTCGAAATTCCACTCCTAAGGGATGAAAAGGGGTGAAATGTGATTTCACGAATTACTTAATATCTCTTAGGGCCGATGGGATATCGACTTAGTTTTTGCTTAACAGTATTACCCATACAAATGCCGAAAAACCAATTTCGGGATTTTGCCCTAATCAACCCCTAAAGGGGTGAACCTACAATCGGGGTGGATTATACATCCCGTTGTATTTCCTGTGTTCGTTTAGTTGCAAGATTACCTTTTGGCACATAGGTGTCTTTTTAAAATATCTCGAAATGGTATTAACAGTTTTTTGAAATTTCACCCCTAAAGGGCGAAAAGGGGTGAATTGTGATTTTAAGGATTCTTTAATATCTCTTAGGACCAATAAGATATCGACTTGCTTTTTGCTTACAAAGATTACCCATACAAATACCGAATCACCAATTGCAGGATTTTGTCCTAATCAACCCCTAAAGGGGTGGATCTACGATCGGGGTGAGTTATACATTCCGTCGTATTTCCTGTGTTCGTTTAGTTGCAACATTACTTTTTAGCACATAGGAGTCTTTTTAAAATATCTCGAAAAGGTTTTGGTAGTTTTTCAAAATTTCACCCCTATAGGGTGAAAAGGGGTGAATTATGATTTCAAGTATTCCTTAATATCTCTTAGAACCAATAAGATATCGACTTGCTTTTTGCTTACAAAGATTACCCATACAAATACCGAAAAACATATTTCAGGTTTTTGTCCTAATCGGGGTGAATTATACATCCTGTCGTATTTCCTGTGTTCATTAGTTGCAGCATTACTTTTTGGCACATAGGTGTCTTTTTGAAATATCTCGAAATGGGTTTGACAGTTTTTTAAAATTTCACCCCTAAGGGTTGAAAAGGGGTGAATTGTGATTTCAAGGATTCCTTAATATCTCTTAGGACCAATAAGATATGGACTTACTGTTTGCTTGCAAAGATTATCCATACAATTACCGAAAAACTCATTTCAGGAATTTGTCCTAATCAACCCCTAAAGGGGTGGATCTACAATCGGGGTGAGTTATACATTCCGTCTTATTTCCTGTGTTCGTTCAGTTGCAACATTACTTTTTAGCACATAGGTGTCTTTTTAAAATATCTCGAAATGGTTTTGATAGTTTTTTTAAATTTCACCCTTAAAGGGTGAAAAGGGGTGAATTGTGATTTCAAGGATTCCTTAAATCTCTTAGGGCCATCGGTATTACTCATACAAATACCGAAAAATATATTTCAGGATTTTGTCCTAATCAACCCCTAAAGGATGGATCTACAAGCGGGGTGAATTATACATCCCGTCGTATTCCCTGTGTTTATTGAGATATAAGGTTTCTTTTTGGCACATAGGCGTCTTTTTAAAATATCTCAAAATGATTTTGACAACTTTTTTAAATTTAACCCCTAAAGGGTGAAAAGGGGTGAAATGTGATTTCAAGGATTATTTAATATTTTTTAACACCAATAAGATATCGACTTGGTTTTTGCTTACAAAAACTACCCTTGCAAATTCCGAAAAAACGATTTTTTGATTTTGTCCTAATCAATCCCTTAAGGGGTGGATCTACAATCGGGGTGAATTATACATCCCGTCGTATTCCCTGTGTTTATTGAGATATAAAGTTTCTTTTTGGCACATAGGCGTCTTTTTAAAATATCTCGAAATGGTTTTGACAACTTTTTTAAATTTAACCTCTAAAGGGTGAAAAGGGGTGAAATGTGATTGCAAGGATTGTTTAATATTTTTTAGGACCAATAAGATATCGACTTGGTTTTTGCTTACAAAAACTACCCTTGCAAATGCCGAAAAACCAATTTTTTGTTTTTGTCCTAATCAACCCCTTAAGGGGTGAATCTACAATAGGGATGAATTATACATCCCGTCGTATTCCCTGTGTTTATTGAGATATAAGGTTTCTTTTTGGCACATAGGCGTCTTTTTAAAATATCTCGAAATGGTTTTGATAACTTTTTTAAATTTAACCTCTAAAGGGTGAAAAGGGGTGAAATGTGATTGCAAGGATTGTTTAATATTTTGTAACACCAATAAGATATCGACTTGGTTTTTGATTACAAAAACTACCCTTTTAATGCCGAAAAACCAATTTTTTGTTTTTGTCCTAATCAACCCCTTAAGGGGTGAATCTACAATAGGGATGAATTATACATCCCGTCGTATTCCCTGTGTTTATTGAGATATAAGGTTTCTTTTTGGCACATAGGCGTCTTTTTAAAATATCTCGAAATGGTTTTGACAACTTTTTTAAATTTAACCTCTAAAGGGTGAAAAGGGGTGAAATGTGATTGCAAGGATTGTTTAATATTTTGTAACACCAATAAGATATCGACTTGGTTTTTGATTACAAAAATTACCCTTGCAAATTCCGAAAAACCAATTTTTTGATTTTGTCCTAATCAACCCCTTAAGGGGTAGATCTACAATCAAGGTGAATTATACATCCCGCCGTATTTCCTGTGTTCGTTTAGTTGCAACATTACTTTTTGGCACATAGGTACCTTTTTAAAATATCTCGAAATAGTTTTGACATTTTTTTAAATATCACCCCTAAAGGGTGAAAAGGGGTGAATTGTGATTTCAAGGAT
The DNA here is from genome assembly GCA_963971575.1 of Liopterus haemorrhoidalis. Lineage (NCBI taxonomy): Eukaryota > Metazoa > Arthropoda > Insecta > Coleoptera > Dytiscidae > Liopterus > Liopterus haemorrhoidalis. The sequence goes on from OZ020619.1 coordinate 16,689,462, forward strand.
TCCTTAATATCTCTTAGGACCAATAAGATATCGACTTGCTTTTTGCTTACGAAGATTAGCCATATAAATACCGAAAAACTTATTTTGAGGATTTTGTCCTAATCAACCCCTAAAGGGGTGAACCTACAATCGGGGTGGATTATACATTCCATTGTATTTCCTGTGTTCGTTTAGTTGCAACATTAATTTTTGGCACATAGGTGTCTTTTTAAAATATCTCGAAATGGTATTGACAGTTTTTTTAAATTTCACACCTAAAGGGTGAAAAGGGGTGAATTGTGATTTCAAGGATTCCTTAATATCTCTTACGACCAATAATCAACCCCTCCTAATCAACCCCTAAACGGTGGATCTACAATTGGGGTGAATTATACATCCCGTCGTATTCCCTGTGTTTGTTGAGTTATAAGGTTTCTTTTTGGCACATAGGCGTATTTTTAAAATATTTCGAAATGGTTTTGACAATTTTTTTAAATTTCACCCCTAAAGGGTAAAAAGGGGTAAAATGTGATTTCAAGGATTGTGTAACATTTTTTAGGACCAATAAGATATCGACTTGGTTTTTGCTTACAAAAACTACCCATGCAAATACCGAAAATCCAATTTTTGGATTTTGTCCTAATCAACCCCTAAAGGGGTGAATCTACAATAGGGATGAATTATACATCCCGTCGTATTTCCTGTGTTCGTTTAGTTGCAACATTACTTTTTGGCACATAGGTTTTTTTTTTTTTTTTAATATCTCGAAATGATTTTGACATTTTTTTTTAATTTCACCCCTTAAGGGTGAAAAGGTGTGAAATGTGATTTCAGTAATTCCTTAATTCTTTTAGGACCAATAAGTTATCGACTTGGTGTTTGTTTACAAAAATTATCCATACAAATGCCGAAAAACTTATTTCAGGATGTTTTCCTCATCAACCCTTAAAGGGGTGATTCTACAAACGGGGTAGATTATACATCGCTTCGTATTTCCTGTGTTCATTAGTTGCAGCATTACTTTTTGGCACATAGGTGTCTTTTTGAAATTTCTCGAAATGATTTTAACAGTTTTTTACCGTAACAGTTTTTTACCGTAACAAATATCACCCCTTAAGGGTGAAAAAAGAGAATTGTGATTTCAAGGACGCCTTAATATCTTCTAGGATCAATAAGATATAGACTTGATTTTTGCTTATAAAGATTACCCATACAAATGCCGAAAAATAAATTTCAGGATTTTACCTTAATTAACTCCTAAAGGGGTGAATCTACATTTGGGGTGAATTATAGAACCCTTTGTATTTCCAGCGGTTGTTGAGTTATAACATTCCATTTTGGCATATATGTGTTTTCACAGTATTCTTTCACTCCTAAAGGGTAAATTAGTATTTTGTTGTTAGAAATAAAAAATTCGGAGAGTACATTTTTCAGTATGACGTAAGAACCCACTAAGAAAGGATTTTTTCAAGTTCGACCCCTATCTGGTGAAAAGGAATAAAATGTTTTTTCACGGATTCCTCAATATCTCTTAGGACAGATGAGATATCGACTAGATTTTTTGTTACCATGGTTACCCATACACAAGTTTAAAAACAAACTGCGGATTTTATGCCAATGAGACCATCAATATACCGTAGCGAAGCACGGGTTTTCAGCTAGTATACACATAAAAACAAAAATATTATAACAAGGCTGTCTCACAGTTATAACACTCGCAATAAACAACAAGCTAAACATAACAAATCTATTAAGAAAATTGGACAACGATGCTTTTCTTACTTTGTACCAAAAATATTTAATAAATTGAGTTCCAAGTGATGTGACGTAGGTGAAATAGCTAGTGAAATTCGGCAAAAATAAAGGGATAAATATTGAAATATATATATCCGTTACACCAGCTGAGCTAACGTAAGTTATTCCTATCTACATATATTCCATTGTGAGCTTAAACCCAAGTAGTTAATATTATAGATAATATAACCTTTAAATATTAATTTTCCATTGCCCACTTGTCAAAATATACAATATAGCGACATCTATCAATCAAATCACATTATCAAGACCTCCAATCGGCAGGTAACTGCATGATTAAGAAGGTGTCATTAACAACATCAGCATGTGAAGCAAGCGGGAACTAGATAGCGCGCCACATATAAAAATATTTTTCAGTGGCCTAAAACCATTCATATTAATAAATTAGAAGAAATAAATAAATAAATAAAAATGAACGACCCAAACACATCAAACGTCATTGATAACACTCAACCAAGCAACCCACAGCCAAATTCATCATTCGCAGCAGTTCTAAAACAGAAAAATAACCAAGTCTTCGAGATTCCGAAATATGAACAAGGCCTGTTCATTGAATCAATTGATGGCGCTACCATCAACGATTATATATACGAAATAGGTAAAATAGTTGGACCAAAAAATGTAATATTTGCGGCAAGAATAAATAATCGCATTCAAACTTTCCTCTCCACAATTGAAAATGTTAACACAATCATAAAAAACAAAGATAGCATCAAAGTGAAAAATCATGTAGTAGACATTCGTCGTATGAAATCGGTTACCCAGAGAATCATCATCTCAAACGTATCTCCTGTAGTCCCGCATTACGTAATTGAAAATGCCTTAAAGGATATAAATATTAAAATCGCTTCACCGATCCACTTCCTGCGAGTAGGCTGCCGTGATCCAGAATACAGCCATGTATTAAGCTTCAGGCGTCAGATCTACATCGTACCAGAAGAAAACAACCCTCTACCGAACACTTTGCTCATTGAACACGAGCGCATAAAATTCAGGCTATTCTTAACAACGGACATGACATGCTTCTCGTGTAAACAAGAGGGTCATGTAGCTAGCAATTGTCCCAACAAACTACAACCGAGCCAGGCCATACCCCTAAATCACCCTACTGACAAATCTGAAGATGAAAATATCCAATGTACATCTGAAAATACTGAGGACACAGATAAACAAGAAAACAAAAATACGAACGAGGCAAATAAAAAACAACCCTGCAGTCAAACCCAACCTGAAGGCACAAACTGCCAAAAAAGGGGCCGACAGCCATCCAGTAGTACAGAAGATCTTACAAGTCAGGAAAAATGCGGAATTGTGGATAAAAATAGTCAAGACATGCTTGATGAGAAAATAGCTAGCACACAACTCACAGAAAAGAATAAAGTAGCGTTAAAAAAGATGAAACTCAAACCAGGAAGATCACGATCTGTTAGCCCAAAGAGCTCAGAATCAATCACTGAGCTCATAGAAACAGAAAACGGTCTCAAATCAGAAATGGAGGAAAAACCAGAAAAATACTGCCTAACGTATGAAAAATTGAAAGACTTTTTAGAGAACGCCAAGGACTCCAGCAACATTTTAGCTACAGCAAAAGAATACACAGACAACGTTGAAACATTAATTGCAATGTTGCGAAACATTTACCTCCATTTACAGAAATCGCAGTCAAGAAACCGAATCACAAGATTAACGACAAAACTTCAAACGGAACACGACAAGGAAATTATAAAAACTCAAAACCTCCAAAAATGACTCTAATACAGTGGAACGCTAACGGTTTTTACTCCCATCTAGCCGAAATACAAAATTTAATAGCTCAAACACAAGCGGAATACATTTGCATTCAAGAAACTCGCTGCAGTGAAAACCAAACGGCCAAACTTAGAGGATATACTACCTTCCAAAAGAATAGGAATACCCACCTAAACGCAAGTGGAGGTGTGGCCATCTTGGTAAGCAATAACAAGCATGCCGAAGAGGTACCCATACAAACTGACTTAGAAGCCGTTGCAATCATAACATATATCCCTCAGAAAATAACAATCTGCAATGTGTATTTACCACCAAATCAGCCCATTAGCTTAATACAATTACAACAACTAATACAGCAACTGCCTAGACCTTTTTTACTGACAGGAGACTTCAACGGTCACAATTATCTATGGGGTTCGAATCGCATTGAAACAAGAGGCAAAATTATAGAAAGCTTGATAGATGATAAACTAATACTATTGAACGATGGAACACCAACTCATTTCTGTGCCCGGTCGAGTACTCTATCATGCATCGATCTCTCCATCTGCACACCAACACTGGCACCTAAATTAACGTGGGAAGTTCTAAAATTTTATCATGGGGGAAACCATTTTCCGATTAAAATCACATTCCAGTACCAAGCCATAGATAGTACAGAAACCGAACAGCAAGAGACTAGGTGGAATATAAAGCAGGCCAATTGGGAACTATTTCACACTCTATCATCCCCCTGCACCCTTCCATCTATGCAACCAAAAGATATAGATATCACAATAGAAACCTTCTCAAACCACATCATCTCCGCCGCAAAAACATCCATCCCACAGCATTCCTTGAAAAATAGAAAATATTCTGTCCCATGGTGGAACGATCAATGTGCGAAAGCTATAAAAGAAAACAAAAAAGCTTTCTACAAATGGAAAAAGCACAACACAGAGGAAAATCTAATATCTTTCAAGAAATCTCGGGCCATTGCCAGAAGAACAGTAATCGAAAGCAAAGAAAAATCCTGGCAAGAATATGTTTCTTCAATGAACTCTAGCACGCCGACCCAAAAGATTTGGGAAAAAATACGGAAAATAAGAGGAACTAAAACCAAAAGCAGCATATCAACTTTAATTACAAATAATAAAATTATTTCCCAATCACAAGAAATCGCTGAAACACTTGCAGACCACTATAAACAAAACTCAAGCGATCAAAATTACGACCCGGCATTTATGGAGTACAAATATAATTGTGAAAACGAGGAAATAGAAGCTGAAGATAGCCAGACAAACCTAAATCTGCCTATCACGAAAGAGGAATTTTTTATAGCAGTAAACGAACTACCGGAAAATAGGGCCCCAGGGCCAGACTCAATTACGAACGAAATGATTAAACATTTGCCGCCGGAGACTCTAAAACAGCTACTAGCAATATATAACATGATCTGGTTAAAAAACGTGTACCCTGAAGAATGGAGAAAGGTAACAACAGTTCCCATTCTAAAACAAAATAAGAACAAAACAGAGGTAAGCAGCTATCGTCCAGTAGCTATGTCAAACAGTCTAAGCAAACTGCTACAAAAAATTATCAATAAAAGACTAATGTGGCACTTGGAAGCTAATAATATACTGTGCAACGAACAGAACGGTTTCAGAAACGGTCGGTCGACAAATGACCACATAATAAATCTAACCTCTGACATCCACAAAGCTTTTCAAGACAAGCAAGAACTAGTAGCAGTTTTCTTAGACATAATGACTGCATATGACATGGCATGGAAATACCAAATAATAAAAACCTTACGAGACTACGGAATAAATGGCAACATGTTGTCATATTTAAAAAACTTTTTGAGCAGACGGAAATTCAGAGTCAAAGTCAATGGTCACCTCTCTGAAGAGAAAATGCAAGAGAACGGAGTCCCCCAAGGGGAGATATTAAGCGTAACATTATTTCTAATAGCAGTAAACGAAATTACAAAACACCTTCCAGACAGAGTACATGCCTGTATTTTTGCAGACGATCTACTAATTTTTAGTAGAAATAGAAATATAAAAACATGTCTTAAAAATATTCAGTTTACATTAGAAAATATTACGAGATGGGCCTTAAAAACCGGATTCAAATTCTCTGCCACAAAAACTAAAGCCATGTATTTTACAAAAAAACGAAAAAATCTTGCGAAACCAGTACTAAAACTTCAGGACAGTAACATAGACTTTGTAAATCAAATAAGATTTCTGGGGGTAATAATAGATTCGAAGTTAACCTGGACATCTCATATTCATAACTTGAAAAAAGAATGCACACAACGTCTTAATATAATAAAAACTCTGGGACATCACAAATGGGGGTCGCAAAAGGAAACACTTTTGAATATATATAAATCCGTCATACAGTCTAAATTAGATTACGGCTGCATAAGCTATGGGGCCGCTGCCCAAAGTACATTAAAAAAACTAGATCCAATACACAACACCGCATTACGTATATCATCTGGAGCCTTCCGCAGTAGCCCTGCTGCAAGTCTAAACTGCGAAGCTGGGGTCACGCCGCTCAGTTATAGAAGAACAAAACTTACATTGTCCTATATTGCAAATTTGGCAAGAGATCCAAGCATCCCTACTTACCATCACTTTTTCATGAGCCCACAAAACCATATCCGGCAAGACACCTACTCACCTCAACAAAAACAACTTAAAAATCACTTAACTTCATGGAATAAGCTCTTCCCATACATAACCAAAAAATCATTTAACCATACATCACCATGGATGCTTATCCTTCCCAAATTTAACTTACAGCTTAGCATACACAAAAAGAATGAAACATCAAGGGAAATATACGAAAAACTCTTTCTTGAAATGGACTCTAAATTTCAAAACTGTCAACGAATATTCACCGACGGGTCACATCACCATCATAAAACCGGTGCTGCTTACGTCATCAACGACGAGAAATACATGTACCACCTCCCTGATACAGCAAGTAATTTCACTGCAGAAGCATATAGCCTGCTAAAAGCCACCGAATACATGAGCAATAAGGAAGACAGAAATTACGTTATATATATTGACTCACGCAGTGTACTCGATGCAGTGAAAGTACTGTATTCAAGGGACACACTGATCCAGAAGATACAGGAAAACCTCCATAGCGTGGCCCTCCAGGGGAAAAAGGTAACCTTGGTGTGGGTTCCCTCACATGTGGGAATAAGAGGGAATGAACAGGCAGACCTAGCAGCAAAAGAGGCAGCAAACCTCCCAATCACACCGATATCCCTACCTACCAGCGACATTAAATCTAACTTAAGGCAAGACATAATAGAAGACTGGAAACGACAATGGCAGAGTCTAACACACAACAAACTTCGCCATATAAAAGAGGACACCAAACCCTGGGCTCCAGCAGGCGACAGAAAAGAACAGAGAGTTCTTACAAGACTTAGAATTGGCCACACGTTCATTACACACCAACATCTAATGAAAAGAAAAGAGGTGGAAAACTGTGACAACTGTAATAAAACCTTAACTGTAGAACATATAATTCTGGATTGCCAACTATATGAAGAACTCAGACGGAAGCACAAAATACCAAACAACTTGAAAGAAGCTCTAAGTCCAGAAAATGAAAACATTTTATTAGTCTACCTCAAAGAAGCAGACCTGTTCCGCAAAATTTAATTGCCAAATTTTCTATTACTTCTAAATTATCTAACTCATAAAATTGTAAATATAAATTAATGTCAATATCCATCTTTGTAAAATATAAATGTAAATTACTGTAAATGTACCGGGGTGCTAATAACCTCAGCAGTTGAAGAGCCCCCAAAATACATCCTAAATAAAAAAAAAAAAAAATTTAATAAATTCCAACAATACTGTAATCAAAATGTAAACAATAATGGTAATATAATAAAATATAATTATAAGAAATTGTCAAAAGAATTTTGTAAAAACTTATCTGGTGAGGATTTAAAATCGTTATATAATATGTAAATAATTAATTGAACAATTTGTTTCTTAACTTTATTGTAATAAGCGTAAATAAATAGCATAAATAATAATTTATAAATTCACAAATAAAATTGTATTTGAACACCACACACAGACTGGTCTCCTACAGTCTATAGTGGTAGCATATACTTATCCTCCAGTTTCTCTGGAAGAATTAGAATATGCGTCTTCTTTATTTATTTATCTACTCATAATTTACTTTTTTTCTGTTCTAACCTACTTAATTTTCATATTCAATAACGATATTTTAAAACGTGTTTGAATTGTATAAACGTTATTGTAAATGTACTTTATATTTTTGTCATGTAAATAACAAAATTGTATATATATATATATATTTTTTGATAAATAAATAAAAAAATAAATAAATAAATCTCTGCTGCACGTGATCTACATCAGTAGTATCTCTCCACCAGTGTGACTTAAGAATCACAGTTGACCGTTCACAGACTCTGCATCACTTTATAAGCAAAATTGTTATTTAATTAAATCTAAGGCTATATATATTCATCATCTTCTGTAATTTGTGAGTGGTCGATTAATGAAATGAAGTTAAATATTTATGAAGAACGTATATTTAATATAAACCCGTTAGAGAAGCCATTTATGCAATATATTTCTTATTAATTTAATGAAGACTTAGTTAAAGTTATTTAGTTATATCTAAGTCTATATATATTCATCATTTTCTGTAATTTGTGAGTGGTCGAATAATGAAATGAAGTTAAATATTTATAGAGAACGTATATTTAATATGAAGCCGTTAGAGAAGCCATTTATCAATATATTTCTTATTAATTTAATGAAGACTTAGTTATAGTTATTTAGTTATATCTAAGTCTGTATATATTCATAATTTTCTGTAATTTGTGAGTGGTCGAATAATGAAATGGAGTTAAATATTTATAGAGAACGTATATTTAATATGAAGCCGTTAGAGAAGCCATTTATCAATATATTTCTTATTAATTTAATGAAGACTTAGTTATAGTTATTTCGTTAAATCTAAGTCTATATATATATATTCATAATTTTCTGTAATTTGTGAGTGGTCGAATAATGAAATGGAGTTAAATATTTATAGAGAACGTATATTTAATATGAACCCGTTAGAGAAGCCATTTATCAATATATTTCTTCTTAATTTAATGAAGACTTAGATAGGAAGTAAATGCAGAAAAAAATGCTAGGATTTTTTGAAATTTATATTTACTTATGACGTAATTTTCGCAAAATATTTAAATTTAGTAATACATCAGAAGTTGAGTATCAGTTGAAAGTTTTCAGGGTATTCTATAATCGCCATTGGCACACAGCAGCCGAAAGAGATATCAAGGAATGGGTTCCAGAAATGGCAGCTCCTTGTGTGGGAGGGATTGCATTCAGCCACATAATGAAAAAATTCAATTCTTTTATTGTACTACACCTACAGTGGTATAAAATATCGTCTTTGAACGTGAGGCAATTGTTCTGTTTTCGTGTGATTTATCATGATTTTTTATTCACATCTCGTAGTACATATAAGAACATCAAAAGTACAAGAAGGATAAATACAAATTATAAAGTAGACATGCGATTCAATACCTTTTGATGTTCATAGTCCCATATTTTCGATACTTTTATTTTATAAATGTAGCATATATCGTACCTTCAAATTTCGCAGAAATTTATATAAATAAAATTGGTGACTATACGTATGTTTTTATTTTTTCTTCCTCATAATAGTTGTTACACACTTCAGGTTATATAAAAAATAATATTAGCTCAGTAATGTAAGGACTTTACTTGGGAAGAATTCCCACCAAGCTGAATTTTTGCATACACCTTTCTTAGGCATTATAAGTATCGTGCAAAAGTCCTCATTGATATAATGCTCGCTTCCAAAGTTACTCAAAGTCAAAGGTCACGAAAATGGTTTTTTCGTGAATATATCGCTCTCTATTGGTCAGACGACAAAAATGGTTTTTAAAAGGTTAATCAATTCACTACAAAAAAGGTAATATCAATTTTTATCTTCCGAGCAACCGTTCTATATAAATACAGAAATGAAATTAAACAGTTAAACATTAAACAGTTACAAATTAAAATTGCAGCTAATTCCTTATACATAAAATCCTCGTCCAGCGTTCCTAAATCCACATGGCAAGTTATTAATAATAATGGAAAATCCAAAATGCCTAACAATTGTACAAGCAATCTGTCAGTTAATTAATTTAACAATCACTTTATCAATATCGTAACCAACATTTTAAAAGCATTATCCACCTCTATCTTTTTTACCGACCGCCAACATAAGGGAGGTATTGTGATCATATCGATTTTGACATTTCGAGATTTTGATGGATCTCCATGAATTGAGGTCCCTACATAACGTTTTGACTATTTTTAGCATGATGTCTGTCGGTCTGTTTGTCTGTCTGTAGGTCTGTCTGTCGATCCGTGTATAGGGATGGGAATTTATTTTTGAATATCGATATATGCGCGATTCGATACATCGTAAGTGTGATATCGATATTCGATATAAATCGCAGTTAAAATATCGATATTTTCGATATATCGCATATTATTTTTTTATATTAAAATGTATAGTTACAGTGGAAAATAGGGAAATTTGGAGAATAAAACACAATTAAACTGTTTATTTTATTTATTGTACTTGTTTAATTATTCAACTCAAAATAAACACATGCTCAAAATACCGAGCGTTCATTAATGAATGGTACCTGTTTGAATTTGGCGCGTTGCCGTGTTAGTAATTTCCATGTCATCATGTTTTAACCCTAGCGACACATAAAATATTTGATCATAAATGTAGATATAGGCTATTCCAAACGTTTAGGTGGAACTAGATTTTGAAATCTAGTAATTTTTATCTATTAATTCGGACTTTTGATCATTTTGTTTAAGTTTTGTAAATCATACTCACATTACAAATTCTAGATTAAATTGATTGTCATTATAAAATGTCCTTTTCATTGCATTTTAATTTGTTTTTTGTTGAAATTTTTAATTTTCACTTACCAAACGTGAAACATGAAATAACCCAAGCAAGGTCCCTTCTCGTGACAACTTAAAAGAACGAATTTTCCATTTAGATCCGCTTAACCTTTGGAATAGCCTGTACAAATATTTCGTGGATATTTCTGACATTTGACATTTTTACGAAATTGTCAATTTTTTTAGAATTTATTATCAGAATATTATTTTTTATTACAATTTTTTTATATTATTTCATTGGTAAGGGTTTGTTGTTTAGTTAATACTAAGATGTAATTTAATTTCTCTCATAATTAAATATACATCTATTTTTTAAAAAATATACAAGAATACCGATATTTTGCGCGATATATCGCATTTCAAATATCGATATATTTTTCTTAAGTATCGATATTTTCGAAATATCGATATATCGTTCCCATCCCTATCCGTGTACATGTGCAGAGCAAATTTAGCTAAAAGGCTTTTTTATGAAACTTCATATTTAAGCTTTTGACATCAATGGTACGAGTTGATCAACTTTTGGTAAAAATCGGTTAACTAGAAATGGAAGTTTACAATTGTCGGTTTTAAGATTTTTCCTAATATTGCACAACAGAGAAATATTTTGAAAAAAAAATCATTTGACAAAAGTTGCTATAAAAGTAATAACTAACAACTTTTGTTTGAGACATGTTTTGATAAGACGCAAAAATTTTGAAAAATTTTTAAATTTTTTTTTAAGTATCTATTTTTTCATTCTTCTTTGTGACGTTTCCATAGTAATGATAAATAATATCTCTGTTAGAAAATATTGGGCCAAGTTATTTCTACTCTGCTGCTAGAAAGTATTTTATACAAGTAATTTGTGATGGCGGTCGGTCCTGTGGTGGCCACAGCTGATTTTTTAATATATTACCTGTCGAACTCAAGAAACTAAGCTCCTAAAATCTTAAAAATAGTATTAAGTAAATTTTAATCAATCATGCTTTTTATACATTTGACGAATTTTTAATTTGTAAATTGTAATAGGTAATATTTTTATTTTGTATTTTGCATTGTATTTTGTATTTTGTAAACACTTATTGTACTTTTTTTTATAATCTGAATGACTAAAAACACTTTGTATATAACTTAGTCAATAAATATATTATTATTGTTATTATTATCACATTATACGTTTGTTTCTACATCACCTTTGAGGTAGAATACAAGGTGCGTTTGTACAATACAATGTTGTGTAAACTGTGTTTTAATTACTCGCTGGGTAATGAATTAATGGCAAAAACATGAGACGAGATTTTGGAAGGTTTGTATTATTTTTGTTAGATACTCTTTAAATCCATTCCATCCAGAAAATCGTGTGTAGCTTTCCACTTTCTGTACTTATTAAGTATTGACTTCGTCACAGTTTTTTTTTTTTTTATTTATTTTTTTATTTCAATTCTGCTCATACCACATACGCCATAATTTCCATGCATTTACAGGGGTACGTGCGCGACCGCAGGCAAATCTTTTGCAGCTGGCATCGTTTAATACTTCGTGATCGGCTTTTCAGCTATAACTGCGCTTGTTGGAGTAACTATTTTTAAAATTCCCATGATACAAACTGCATGATGTCCGTCGATAATACAAACATTAATATCTGCATTTTTTGCAGCATATTGTAAAAAATCCCTGACTCCGCCCAGCAAACATTCAACTAACGGCCGAATGCTGGCAAACTGCTTTTATGCTGGTAAATTACTGGCACCAAAAGTAAGTGCAACGCCAGTATTAATAATGTACTTCACATTTGTATTTCGCATTCCGCCTATACGAAGTACTTTACCAGCATTTTATAAGCACTCTTCTTCACTCATACTTTTTACTTAAAACCATCAGAAATAAATCTTGCAACTAATGCGATTATTTTGCACTTTACCGTTGCTGGGCCAGCAACTGATAAATCAATGGGCCAGTAACGGCCCCGGGGACACCGGGGTACTGGCCCATTACTTTCAATGCCGGGGAGTATGTGCTTTACCAGTACTGGCCCGTATAAAAATGTTTGCTGGGCGGTGATACAATTTAAGGTTGGGGATGATAAACGGTTGCAACCTCACACATTAATGATATTCTGTATGGAGCTGCAATTCCCAAACATCGTAGAATATCCAATATATGTTTAGATCCATATTATCTAATCTTCCATATCTTCAAAAATCTCTAATCAAATCAAATCATATTTCAAGTCAAATCCAATAATCCCAGAAGAAATTGGTATTACAACCCCAGGTGAAGTGGTAAGAATTATCAAAAATCTAAAAATAAAAAATCTCCAGGTAACGATGGCATTACTCCTATATTGTTAAAACAACTTCCGCATAAGTCCATAATACTACTCACTAAAATAATAAAATACTCTATGATTTACGGTCACTACCCAAATGCAGTGGCGCACCTAGGAATTTTTGTTAGGGGGGGGGGGGCGAAAAACAAAATTATTTAAATTATGAATAAGGATCAAGTGATGACCTAAAAAAAAGGTCATCATCTCTATTTTTAATATTTTGTAGTATGTTTATGTGTTTTTATTTTTATATCCTTGCTTCTTAGAGGGGGGGGGGGGTCCCCGGCCACCCCCCTGGGTACACTACTGCCCAAACGCATGGAAAATCGGTAAGTTAATAGCAATAAAAAAGCCGAACAAACCTCCTGATCTACCTTCCAGCTACAGGCTAATCAGTTTACTTCCTGTTTTGAGAAAAATAGCTGAAAAAATATATCTAAAACGAATAAATAATCACCTAGAAATTAACGAAATAATAACACCGGTATAATTTGGATTCAGCAAAGACCATTCTACAACAAAGCAATTAGCTCGACTAATTGATAGTATAACATTCTCGACTAAAATTCCCGTCTTACATAATCCATTTAACAAATTCCTACCTTATTCCTACCTAAACAGATTTTTTTGAAACCATGTTAAATGACAAGAAGTCAAACTCAAGAAAAATAGCGGCTGGTGTACCACAAGGTTCCATTCTCGGACCTACTCTATTTTCGATCTATATAAACGACTTTCCTCGTGTAAAAGATGTCAATTACTCCTTGTATGCCGATGATACTCCTATCTTTGCAAAATCATGGAGAATAGGCATGATCATAAATAGACTGCAGCAAGCCACAGAAAAAGAGGTCAAAAGAAGGCGAAAAACCTTAAAACGCCAGTTTTATAATAAAAGAGATATAAGTTTTTATTTTTATGGGATCAAAAGAAAACGATAAGAACTTTTACAGCAGATGTTCGAAGTTATCGCACTGCTGTTGTATGCAAAGTCTTGCTCGGCGTATCCATGAATCAGCGTATGCTGCAAGGCCCATGTCTTTTCGAATTTCCGCCGCTGCTGCTTCCACCCGGTTACGGAGATCCTCCAGGTCCATAATTTCGGTGGTGTATACCATGGCCTTCAAATGCCCCTACAAATAAAAGTCTAATGGTGTTAATTCGGGTAACCGGGGAGGCCAAGGAACAGGACCGCACCGACCAATCCACTTATTTTCGAATACATTGTTTACGAACGAAACGGCTGAAATGCGCGGGTGCACCGTCTTGAAGAAACCACATTTCTTGACGTACATTTAATGGAATATTTTCTAAAAGAGTTGGCAAATTATTTTGCAAAAAACAAAAAAAATAAAAAATTAAATATGTTAGTTTTCAGGTTACTACAAGTTTTTTTAAGATTAATTTATCGCATCCCTGTAAAAACTTAAAAAATTAATATCTCTTTTATTATAAAACTTTTACTAAGGTGTTTTAAGGTTTTTCGCCTTCTTTTGACCTGTAGTATCATCCATTAAAAAAGAAATAAGAAGACCGTAAACACCTTGTATAGTAAGTAAAGTAGCAATTATTTTTTTGTTCAATTCAGCTTTTTATAAGAATATGTATGATAAAATATAAAACGTAACACCAAACGAATACCAATAAAAAGGTACTTAGTACAGGCACGTCAGCTAGTAAAATACATTAATGAAAGAAACATTTTTAGAAATAAGTATGAATTCAACGAAAATTGTATTACAGTAAAAGTCTGATAATCCAGACTGCTCAAGTTCTGAGTATATCCGGATTTCCGGATATTGCGGATTCTAAGGCAGTACTTTAAAAATTCAAATTTAATATGTAATAAAGAAGAGCTGACCAGATAAATTTTGACAGTTTATTTATTAGTAAATAAAGCATGCTTCATTTATCAAAACGAGCAGCTTGTCATCTGCAAAGATGTACCTAAACACAGGAGCGCCGAGAGCTTGCTCGCCGCTTGGGTGCGACTATCAGATTGCCTTACTTAAAAAAGGCGCCCGTGTTTAAAAGTGTAGAAAACTAATTTTACTATCGGTACATCAAACAAAATTGTTTGTTATAGAGCCTTTAATTTGAACGATGCACAAGTACCCATTTTCATCCGCCATTATCGTCGATATTAGTCGATAGGCCTTATTGGTCTCAGTTTCGGCCCGGAAACCTAGGATAGACAGGTGCCTAGTGGCGGATCTAGCTTTTTGGGGGCCCAGGGCTTAAAAATACCAAGGGGCTCTACCATAGGCGCCCGCAAGGGGGGCAAGATGGGTCAGTTGCCCCCCTGGATTTCGGAACCAATTACAAATTCGTATCTTAGAATAAAATTATACTATTTAAATATAAAATTCATTATAAAAAAAAACGATTGTTTATTATTATATTTTTACTTTAACAACTTTGGCTATAGCTAGGCTATAGTCAGGATAGTTCTTATTTACTAAATCGATGATTTTTAACTATAGAGAACACATTTTTAACTAGAAAATAAATGTTTATCCTCAGCGGGGATCGTTCCCAGACCCGCCATGTGGAAAGCATTGTTGGAATATGACATATATATCTATGTTTTGGTCTTGCCCCCCCACCCCTAGAATAATTTCTGCGGGCGCCTATGGGCCCTACACATGTTTCAATAAAAAAAATTAAAAAATAAAAGACAGTATTAAAGGTTAATTATTATTTATTACATTTTTTATTAAATATATGTATTAAGAAGTACAAACAAGAACATTAAAGTACAATCATTTATTGCATTTTCATTAAACATATATTAAGTACAATCACAATAAAATTAAATATGATACAATGACGATAACAGATTATTAAATTTAAAAATTATTAATGACGCATTTTTCTGACTTTTGTCTCGGCATATTCCTTAACAACTTCACCATAGTTCAATGACTTCGTTAAATCACTTTCCACTGATAAAATCATCAAGTCAATCAACAAATTTTTCAAAAAAATTGAAAAATTAATACAGTCCTTAGTATGTAACATTTTGAGAACGCATGGCGTTGAGCGGGAGCCGATACGGGCAGGGGCATGACTAAACCGCATACGCTATCTACGCTACACGCATCGCGCTATAAGACACTCGTACATAATCAGCTGTTTTTGAATACAATTTTGAATTGCTCAAAATAGCTAATAATAGTCAAAAATAAAAGAAAATAAGTAATTTATGAAATGTCTATTTTTTTTAGTCCTATAATATGATGGATTCAAGGAGTTAGAACAATAAAATTTCGAATTAAACGATTCGATTCTCAATTTGAGAAACTTTAACAATGAGCAAAATTAATTAGCAGCGTTACAATAATAACAGCCAGTGTTGCCACCTCTCAAATGTTGTTCACCCGGGCATAAAAATTTTGCGAGCAAAAAAAAGGCGAAATTAATAATTCTAATGCAATAAAATAATATCATAAATTAATGACTCATACAGGCTATTCCAAACGTTTAGGCGGAACTAAATTATGGTGACCTTTCGTCCCGCATTTCGCGGGACTGTCCCGTATTTTGATTCGATGTCCCGGCTTGTGACATGTGCCGCATTTTTAATTCTAACTTTTGAGCACTTGACTTGTATTTGGGGAGGTGATGACCTTTTGTTTTGCTCTTTACTTATATTTGGGAGGTGAGGACCTTTTGTTTTTTGCTCTTCACTTGGATTTGAGAGATGAGGACCTTTTTATTTTTGCTCTTCACTTGGATATGAGGGGATATGTTTTGCTCTTCACTTATATTTGGAAGTGACGACCTTTTTTTTTGCTCCGCCCCGTATTGCCTTCTTAAGAAAATGGTCACCCTAAACTAAATGGGAATTTCGTTCTTTTAGGTTGTCACGAGAAGGGACTTTGCTTGGATTATTTCATTTTTCACGTTGGTATGGGATAATTCAATATTCTTAAAGTAAAACCATGGAAACGATTATTTTTTTCATTTATTTTCATTTATTTAAAAATGTTAATACATTTTTATATATTTTGAAGACAAAAAAAATAAATAAATGGGAAATTTTTATTAAAAGTGACAAAAAATTAAAATGCATTGGAAAGGACATTTTATAATGACAATCAATTTAATCTAGAATTTGCAATGCGAGTATGATTTACAAAGCTTAAACAAAATCACCAAAAGTCCGAATTTATATATAAAAATTACTAGATTTCAAAATCTAGTTCAACCTAAACGTTTGAAATAGCCTTTACATATAGGCTATTCTATAAACAAAAACAACTTGCCAGTTCATTTCCAGTATAATTATTAATTAATTGTTATTCACTCACAAACTGAGGCGGGTCAGGCGATTTGAGTGGTGAACCATACGCTCAACGCTCAAAACTCACTCAAGTTACTACTACACGATTGGTTCAGTATTAACATATAGGATTCCCCTATCTGCCATCTCATGACTCCCAATGGAAAATATTGAAAAAAGGGAATAAAATTTAAAAAATTAATAACGTATTATAAAAAATAAATAATTATTGACGATTTGGAATACTTTTTAAATTCCCGGACATTTTTGGTCTTTGCCCGGAAACCCGGACACGTAGCGCAATACCCGGTCTGTCCGGGTCAAACCCGGACAGGTTGCAACACTGATAACAGCAATTAGTTATCGTATTCCATCTTACCTTAAAAAATCTAGAAAGGGATAAGAGAAAAGATCGAAACAAAAATATTACTAAAAATAAACAACACAAAAAAATAAAAACACAAATTTACTAACACAGACGATTCCGCTTAATTGGGCCACCGCTTATTTGGGGCAGCCGCTTATTTGGGACAAATCTCAAAGAACAGAAACCAAACCAAGGAACCAACAGTAAATTTACATTTTTAATTGGGACAACATTCCGCTTAATTGGGACACAGTACATATTATGTTACACATATTCTCAAGAAAATGTACAAAGAATTTAATATTACAGCGTTATTTTATGCAGGAAGGAAATGAAGGGAGCCCTACATCCGCACTGAATACCTGTGCTGATTTTGTAGAAGTGAAATGTTACAAAAACAAAAGACAGACTACACTTGACGCATTTTTGCATTGAATTAAATTGTATTTATTATTTTATTTTGGAATTTATTATTATTTTTTCTTAAAAGTTTATATTTTTTGGTTATATGTAATTTATAGTTTTGTCCAAGAGTTGATAAAATAAAATTATTGAAAGAAAAATATGCATAGTTTAATTTTTAGCGAAATTCGCTTAATTAGGGCAGCCGCTTAGTTGGGCCAAAATGCCTAAGTCCCGATGTGTCCCAATTAAGCGGAATCGACTGTATTTATTAAAAATCGAGTGGAATTATTATTATTTAAACACTTATTGGTGAGAAATTAAATTTAAGTTCTAATACTAATCTAAGAAATATTAATTAAAATACTAGCACCCAGCATCAAAATTAAATTAATAACACTAATTAAAGTTTTAAGAATAGCTGAACTATGTTAGCAGTCAACTGAGAACTGAGATAGTCAAAATAATGCAATTTGAAGTAACTATTTGTGTTCCTTGAGGTGATAAGTGATAAAAATTAGTCTTTTATTATTTAATTATTTTTTATTTTATTTAAATTATTATTTTATTATAAAATTATTTTTTTATTAGCTAGCATTTCACTTATGTTGATTTTTACTAAATATTAGTAAATTTGTGTTTTTAATTTTTTTGTGTTGCGGATCTGGGGCCCAGGGCTTAAGGCCTATTAGCCCGCGTGTAGATCCGCCACTACTCGTGCCTTCGCCGTAGAGCTGACAGAGCAACAAAAATCATCTAAACACAAATTCGCTTCAATGAAATGAAAGAAAATGCCTTTATAAATTAATGTAAATTATACGTATAAAATCAATACATTATTTTCACTAATAACTGTACACATATTATATTTGGGGTATGTTTGTATTATTTTGGAGAAAAGGAAACTTGAGGGGGACGCAAGTAGAGATATGCGATACTGAGAAAGTATCGATATTTTGCTATCGATAATATCGAATAAAAAGTATCGATACCGGTATTTTTTCGAAACGAAATATCGATATTTTCAAGTATCGAAAGGAAAAATAAATAGATTTTCTATAAAACGTTAAAAACATCATATTCTTATAATAAAAATTTAATTGTTTTACAATAATAAATAGATTAAAGTAAAAGGGAATTTCATTCTTTTAGGTTGT
This sequence comes from Liopterus haemorrhoidalis, assembly GCA_963971575.1. Classification (NCBI taxonomy): domain Eukaryota; kingdom Metazoa; phylum Arthropoda; class Insecta; order Coleoptera; family Dytiscidae; genus Liopterus; species Liopterus haemorrhoidalis. The sequence continues at coordinate 16,708,531 of OZ020619.1, forward strand.
CACGAGTCACGAGAACGGACTTTGCTTGGGTTATTTCATTTTTCAGGTTGGTATGTGATAATTTAAAATTCTAACAGTGAAACAATTCTGTGTCACTCACAGAATTAGTTTCCATGGTTTCACTAACCATGGAAACTAATGACATTTATTAAAAATTTTAATACTTTTTTTTACATATTTTGAGGACAAAACAATAAATAAATGGGAAATTTTTATTAAGAATGACAAAAAATAAAATGCAAAAATTAAAAAGGACATTTTATAATTACAGACAATTTAATCCAGAATTTGCAATGTGAGTATGGTTTACAAAGGTTAAACAAAATGACCAAAGGTCCGAATTAATAGATAAAAATTACTATTTCAAAATCTAGTTCCTTCGATATCTTTCAAAAAAAATAGTCTGATCAAAAATTCCTGTTGAATTATATACATTACTTAGAATTTTATCAAATCCTTATGTGAATCACTCTGGGTTACAGGTATTGGAACAAAAGTTATTGAGCACATTTTTGGAAAAAAACGTGTTACAATACAAGGACTTTTAAAATCTACTTTTCGTTCCTTAATCTACGTACTAGGAGTTTTCGTTTGATACCACACAATAAAATTTAACAATATAATTATTATTATTTATTTTTTTATGCTATATAAATATTATATTATAACTAAAAATATCGATATATTTATAAATTTTTTCGATATTTTTCGAAAACCTAATCTGTTCAAAGTTTTATGTTGTACAAGGTGTCACAAAAGAAATTTTATATTTAGTGGATCGATTAAAAAAAAAGTAAGCCGTATATAGAAAAAATTCTTATTAATTATTAAAATACACTTTTTGGGGATTTATTTCTTAAAAATAATATCGTCTAAATGTAGACCCTCGCGTTCTCGGCACTCAATTAATCGAACAGTAAAATTAATTATGACGTCTCGGCAGGTGGACTCAGGGATGACTGCCATTTCGTGACGGATATTTTCTTTCAAATGCGCCAGTGAAGTCGGTTTATTGGCGTAAACTTTAGATTTAAGATAACCCCATTGGAAAAAGTCCATAGGGGTTAAATCTGGACTGCGTGGAGGCCAATTTATGTCACCTCTCCGGGAGATCAATTTGCCTGAGAAAATTTCACGAACACGTGGCAGAGACATATTGGACGTGTGTGAAGTTGCTCCGTCCTGTTGGAACCATGTTCTTTGGTTATAGCCAGGAAAGTTTTGCAGTTCAGGTACCAAGAAGTTGTCTAACATCTCCACATAACGCTCTGAATTCACTGTAACTGCACGCCCCCTTTCGTCTTCAAAAAAGTAAGGGCCGATAATTCCTCGCGCCGACATCGCAGCCCATACGGTCACTTTAGGCGAATGTAGGGGTTTCTGATGTTTGCGTTTCGGATTCGTTGCACTCCAGTAGCGGCAGTTCTGCTTATATTCGTGGCCATTAAGATGAAAATGAGCTTCATCCGAAAACAAAATGTTGGTAAACGTTGAAAATCGCTCAATCATCTGATTTACGAAATTACGCCTCTGACTGGCATCTTGGGGCTTTAATTCTTGCACCAATTGAATTTTGTAAGGGTACAGCTTTAGGTCTTTGTGCATAATGCGATGTAATGATGATCTATGCACATTTAAAGCACTTGCGCGCGCTTCCGAATTGAAAGGTTCGGGTCGTCACGAACAGACTGATTAACATTCTCCACGTTTTCTACCGTTCTTGATGACCTAGATCGCCCGGATTTTGATTTATCCAGCGTTGTACCAGTCTCTTCAAACTTTTTAACCCAATGTCGAATGAGAGGAATGCTTGGCGCATCATTTAAGTGGCGAAAACCTCGAATACTGCAGAATTTTCTACGCGCTACAGTCGCCGAATCACCGGTTTTGTAAAACTCTCGCACGCATAACGCGCGGTCTGCTCCCGAGAAACGCTCCATAGCGACTGTATTCCCAAGAGCCAGGCTACCGATTGACATAACCCCCGCGGCCCTCGGATACGTTGCGTTCACGCAGTAAGCTAAATAAATATAAAATTTCTTTTGAGACACCTTGTACTATTCCAGATCTCGACAATGTACATTATTGAGATTTTATACAATTGTTAGACCAACACCTTTGGAAAATAGGATGTGGAACAAAACTTTTTTCATAAATTTTTGGCGAAAACCGCATACAAATATTTGCTTTTTCAAATATTAAATTTTGCTCGCTTAAGTAAGCATCAATAACTTTCATTTGATCTTCAATACATATTTGTTTATATTTTTCACGTACCTAATGTGTTTTTTTAAGTCTCTGTATAATTGAAACAAAATTGAATTGCATTGAATTGAATTGAATTCCTATATGCGGATCAAAGTGCTGTATATGTATGCCAAATTTCAACTTTTTGGTTCCTACTCGCAACCATTTCTACCATACAGATAGGCAGACAGGTCATACCTACGAAATCCTAAAAAGTAATATTTTTGTTTTCGAATAATTGTGAAAGTTCTTTTTTCATGTTTTCTTTGTGTATCACAAATTATTTTGCTCCGCTTATGTTTACCCAAATATAAAAAATGAGATTATCAGTTATAGACATGTTCTATGAACAAAATAGAACAACATACTAACAACAACAGAACGAGTAAACTTTTTGATAAAATAAAATACTTAGCGAGGGAATTTAATCCATTAACTCAAATAATTAAGGACGAAATTGGAGCAATTGTAACAGATGTGACGGACATTGCGGAAACAATACTGCGTTAATCTCTACAAAAATGACAGCATGCTCTTAACTACATTGTCTTTTACGATTGATGAACAGGATCCGGTAATACTTAAATCAGAAGTAGAGAAGGCAATTAAAGATCTCAAAAGCAAAGCCACCGGAACTGTTAGATTAATACCAGAAATTATTAAATAAATTGAAGTTTTTGGAACCGAGGTAATGCATAAGATCTTTTGTATAGTATGAAATTGTGGAAAATTACCAAAAGAGTGGCGCAAATCAACTTTTTTGGAATTTTATTCCGCTTTATAGGAAAGATTATGTTTTACATTCTACCAACTATAGACCAATAACTTAAATAAACGCAACAATATGTTTGGGCAGATTAAAATATTTTTGGGCAGCTTAATATATTTTTGGGTGGTACCATTCAGCAGTAAAATGAATATACAGGCAATAAACAAATATTTCAGCAGTAAAAAAAAAATATTTCGGTAGTAAAAAAATCAGCTGTGCAAAAATATTCCGGCTGTAAAAAAATATTTCAGCGGTATAAAGCAACCTGAATTTTATCAGTGTTAGAAAGGACAGTTGCCTATAAAAATTGCATAAACATCTTCTATAAACATTGCTGAATAAACTAAAACAAAAATTTTGTAAATCAGTGGGCCTGAACCGAAATTTGTACGTTATTATGTTAGAAAATCTTGGTGAAAAGATAGTTGGAGTATGGAACGGGGAGAGTGGGTACGATGAGTTGCGTCGGGTTCACCAACAATCAACATTCATATTTCACATTTCTATTCAGATCGACATACTATAAAGAAATGCTACAAACTACATATGTCGTTTACAAACAGGGAAAAACGTAGAGGTCCCACCTGAGAACCCTGAGGCACACCTGAAGTAATATGTACCAGGGAGGATTGGCAACTATTTATTGAAACAAATGTATAAAATCAAGCACCACACAGAAAACACGTTATGAAAATAAAAGGGAACAGAAAGGTAAAGAAGATATGGGCGGGAAAATTGAACATGGTGTACTTGTAGGAAAATCTCGCAAGAGATGGAGGGAGCTAACAAATATTGGTATATGGGTAGGGATGTTCCGACACTACTGATACGATACCTGTATCGATATTTTTCATTCGATACCCCGATTTTAGTATCGATACTAATCTTCCGATACTATACTTTATCGGTTCATTTGACCCAGTATCGTATCGTATCGTTTTTTTTTTTTAAATAATATCGTAAAATTTATATTTATGCACACATAAATATGTGATTAATTTTTTTTTAGTAAGAAACCCTTTTAAAAATTGTATTCTGGTATAAACTAGTAGCTCTAGGTACGCAGGCGCAATGACACAGGACATAGTACACGAATAAACATGCGTTGAACGGTTTAGAAGTTGCTGGCGTTTGGCGCCTTTTCATCAACGTTTGAGGTTACGAAATTGAATATTTTTGTATTTTAATTAGAAATATCACCACCAAGAAGCAAAATGTGGTCCTATTTTACCAAATAGAACAAGGAATGAGTCAGTGTAAATTATGTTTAAGACACATTAGTCACGACACACATGAGTCACCAGAACGGACTTTCCGTTCTCGTGACTCGCGACAACTTAAAAGAACGAAATTCTCATTTAGTCCCGCCTAAACGTTTGGAATAGCCTTTATACTTTAATCTATTTATAATTGTAAAACAATTAAATTGTTATTATAAGAATAAACTGGTTTTTACGTTTTATAGAAAATATATTCATTTTTCCTTTTGATACTTGGAAACATCGATATTTTGTTTCGATACGATACCGGTATCGATACTTTTTATTCGATTTTATTGATACCCAAATATCGATACTTTCTCAGTATCGCATATCCCTATATATGGGAGACATAAGACATGATATTTAATAGATGATCACTTATGTGAGCGAAGCCGAAAGTCACCACGGCTGACAGTGCCCAAAGAAGAAGAATAAGCATAAATCTATGGAACCCTATAATGTGTAAAATCATACGTAACATATTTTTTTTTACTGTTAGGTCAGTCCGTCAGTGTATCATTTGCCTCTCTAGGGTAAGAATCTATAAGCTCTCATGTGGTACATGTATTTGACAAAATTTATTGAAATCTGATGTCTCAGCATGACAACTGTTTGCTGAGTACGATATTAAAAAATTCTTAACAATAAAGGCGTTTATTTAAAATGTGCTGGTTATTTCATTAATTATGGTCAAATTCTTTTAGTACGATTTAACAAGTCCGCATAAATTCACAATTTTGTTATCTAAATCAGCGGTTCTTAACCTTTTTATACTCGGGACCCCCCAACTAGCCTAAAATATTTTCTAGACCCCCAAGAAAATTTTTGAAATAATATTTTAAATGTTCTTAATAATTTATTGTTTAATAATTAAGTTTATTAGCTAATTTAAATTAATTAATTTAATTTTAAAAGCAAAAACTGGTAAAAATAATTTTTTTCTTTTAATTTCGGGACCCCCCGGTTAAGAACCGCTGATCTAAACAGCTTTGTTTATTTTAGTACATATTTGACTTAACTCCCGTCTATAAAAGTGTGAATTTTCACTCATTTCAGGGTTTCGTAGGTATCTAGTAAGTAATGAAGTGTGCTAAATGTGGTGGATATATTTTTTTACCGGCAACCACGTAGAAATTAATAACAGTTTTAAAAATGATTTTTTTGCTTATTAATTTATGATCCAAGAACTTTCATTTGATACCACACACCGAACTATTCCGGTTTACATCAATGTAGGAGAGACGGCTGTGACTTGGAACATTTTTTAAATTTTCATATTGTAGATATTTATTTTTAAAATTTAATACTCATGTAAAATAAACTTTGTTTTTCTCCTCTCAACTGGTGCACTTTTTATAATATTTATTTTTTATATTATTTTTTAAAATTATTTTCGAAACCCTTCTAATGTTCCTTGGTTCAACTGTTGGTGTTCTTTGGAACATACCCTCTTGCACATTGAAACATTCATTCATGTTATTTACCATCAATAATAAATAATTGGTATTCATTATTTTTAACAGTGTAGAAGGGAAGGGTTAAATAACTTTTAATAAAGAATATATGGTAACCTACCTTTCAAAACTATCAAAACTACGTAAACTATGTCAGAATGGTTGTAAGCTTTTGAATAAAAGAAACACTACTATAATGTTAAAGGTTATAGTTACATACGTAAATGCATACAATTTATTTTTAATACAATAAAAACTCATAGATGTCTAACGTCTAACGTCTCAAAATGGCTTCCGCGCGTCGTCTCTAGTCACATCTTGACTCCTTTACGATCGGTCTCGTACTGTCTTTCTTCTATTCTCGTACGTCTGCGCTAACCTGTGACTCCCTTCGAGCACCCCGCCTAGGGCGACTACAATTTGGACTCTTAAAGTTCGGCCATCCTGATTTAGGCTTCGTCCTCGAAGTCCTGCATCGCCTGCTCGTACCTGCTACTGGCGTATCCGTCTTCCTGGGTCGTATTCGTCTGTTTCACTGATTTGCTCTGTAAAAACCTAATGTCTGATCATTCACGCCTTTACCAATTTCTGGCTTCTTCTTCTCATCGCGTTCTTGGACCTCTTCATCTTGTGTTTCGTCTTCATGTGCGTCTTCTTCTTTATTTTGTCGGACTTCGTCCTCGGTTAATTCGTCTTCTTGTGTGTCTTCTTCTTCATGTACTTCGTCTTCATCTCGGTCTTCTTCTACTTCGTCTTTGAATTCGGCTTTAACTGCTTGGTCTTCATCTTCTTCGTCTTCAATTCGGATTTTATGTTCATTTCGGGTTTCGATTTCTTCATCTCCTTCGTCTTCATTTCGGGTTTCTTCTCCTGTCGAACCCTCGAACTCTTGCCATCTTTTCATCCTCTCGGATGGCAACTTCATACTTTCATACTTCTTCTTCCCACAACTTCTTCCTTGTATTTCTCCCACTACGTATCGGTCATTATCCAGGGCCGCCTTTACTTCATACGGTCCCACATACTTCGCTGCCATCGTGTTGCAATGGGTAGGGGTGATACTCTCTTTATTTGCACTAACTCTCCCTGTTTGTACTTCGTATAGGAACGCCTTTTCTTATCATACCTTGCCTTATTCTGATTCAGTTTTCTTTGCATGGCTTCACACGATTCATTTCTTTCTATCTCCCTTACCTGCGCGTATTTTTATTCTCTTCTGCACTCGTCAATCGTTTCTACTATCGATTTCTTAAATTCTTCTATCTAGTAGCCCAATAATAAGTTGCTTGGGACAGTACAGCCCCGTACTGCTCTGTACTGTTCGGTTTAACGCCGTCTGTACCTTATTCAGCTTCGTGTCCCATGAAGTCGGTGTTGAGATGTTTAATAACGCCGGTAATATGGTTTTATTATAGCGTTCGATCTGGCCATTTGATATCGGCGTCTGTACAGCCACTCACACATGTACAATCTGATACTCGTTACAATACTCTTCAAACTTCCTACTCGTAAAACACGATCCCCGATCCGAAATTATTCGTCTAGGACTTCCAAATATTTTGAATAAATTCTTCAGTACTTGTGTATGGTGAAATCCATTCTTGAGGTCTAGCGTTGTAAAATACCTCTTGTTCTTCAAATTGGTAACCAAATCTTCAATTACTGGCAAAGGAAATTGATTTCGGACGGTAATTTTGTTCAATTCCTTATAATCTACGCATAAACGACAGTCACCTCCTTTCTTCTTGGCTAGTACTATCGGACTCGTTTACTCTGATTTAGTTGGTCTAATTGTTCCTGTTTCCAGCATCTCATCAATTTTTGCGTTGATCATCTTCGTTTCGTGCCACAGAAATCGTCGAGGTCTACAGCTGATCGGTTTTTCGCTTTTTAATTCTTAATTTAACGTTTCTTAATTTTCTTGTCGACTTATGCTTCCATCACGGGTTTTCTAGGGTGAACACAGTAATTGTTGATAACTATGTTTTCAATCCTTCGTCTCACATCTACAGAAGCATTGCTAGAAATATTTAATTCTGGCGTAGCTTCTTCGAAGTCAATGTATAATATGTCGGCAATCTGCGAGTCCTGATCATCTTGATCTCCCAGTGTAACCTTGTCCCTAGTCACCGAAAAGTCGATTATATCTAAGAAATATCGTCCTAATAACAGATCTACGGTAATCAAACATCTGGCACCACGACTGCTTTCGTTTCGTATTTTGATCCATCTATTTCGAATTTTGTGGCACCCGAGCAAACCAACCTCGTTCGGTCAAGTCCCATTAAATCGGTCTGTTCCTCTGTAACCAAAAGTTTGAATTCCTTAACGTACCTTGATTTTATCAGGCTCGTCCTTGACCCAGTATCCAGTAAACTCATCAAGTTCTTTCCTCCAACTGCTTCTTATGGTATTTGGACCGTGATTCTATAAAATTTGCTTCCTTGTTCCTCGTTGCGTCGTCACCAGCCGAGTTTCTATTTGGGCAATTTAAGGATTTGTGTCCAAATCCTCGGCAAATAAAACATTTAGTGCCCTGTCCCCTGTGTCTACATTCTTTTGACAAATGTGCTATAGATCCGCAATAGAAACATCTTTTGTCTGTTGTTTCCACGTCACTCATTTGGTCTTGATGTTCCGGCAGATAAATTTACTACTTGGTTTCCAGTTCTCCTTGGCCTATCTCCCGTCACTTCTTTTCTGTAGTTCATCTGTGCCATAACGTCATCATAATTCTTAATTCATTGTAAAACTTAGTTAGGGTCAGTGTAATTCGCTAATTATAACATTTTCACCAACTTTTTATCTTCAATTCCAGTAATAATATATTTTACCATCGCTTTATCGCTCATCTTTCCTTTGTGTCCAATAAGCAACATTACGTAGAAATATTCTTCGTACGTCTCATTCTTTCTTTGGCGTCGTAGCATGAGTTCCTGGTGTATGTCTGACTCGTCCTGTCCCGATGGAAAAGCTTTAACGAACTCCACTTGTAAGTCTTCCTAATTCTCGACATTTGTTCCAAACCCGTCGAACCATGTTCGTGACGCTCTCTTCAATTTCGCTATTGCTTGCAACAACACTGTCTTACTTCTCCATCTGTACATTGTGCCAATCTGGTCTACTTTCGCAGCCCATATCTCAACCGTAAGTGAACCACTTCGGCTAGGGTTAAATTCCGGGATGAAGTCCACACATCCTTAGGTTTAGAATATTCATTATTAATATTCCTTAATTGGCCTTTATCTTGTGAAGCTAACTCTTGTTGCAGCATCGCACGTTCTCGCTCCCACAACTCCCTCTCCTTATCCATTAGTTCTCTTTCCCGTTGCCAGTCTTCTTTCCAGCTGTTCCGTTTCTTCCGTTTCAGCTGCTTCCTCTTTACACAGAACTAGTCCAAAACTGTCATCCTCCATCTTGTTTCACTGGAAATTCACTTTGTTTTTAAAATAAATAATGTTTATTTCATGTCTATTTTGGACTTTATAATTTCCCCAATTTAAATGTGTCTAATCTCAACTCCATTCTTTTATGATGTTGTTTACTCGGCAATTCGACTGATAAGACACCTGCACTCTATCGGTGGTCCTTCCTAGCGATCTTCGATCACGCATTTGTTGCAATTTGCGATGTTCGCACTCCCAAAAAGTTCAAATTGTTCTTTATTATTAAATTTAACAGTTTAATCTTTGCACAGTCAATGTCACTATTCCAACTGTTCACGTGAATGTCACTCAGTTATTGTTAATAAAAAATTTCAATAATGTTCTTTTCTCAAAACACTGAACGGACAGTTATTGTTAATGTAATTATTAGTCAGTAATCCCGTTTTAAATTTTGTATTCAAAACTATGTAAACTATGTCAGAATGGTTGTAGGCGTTTCAATAAAAGAAACACTACTATAATGTTAAAGGTTATAATCACATACGTTAATATATCTAATTTACTTTTAATACAATAAAAACACATAGATTAACGTCTAATGTAGGGCTGAGGGCCCTCATCTCGATTCGTCTCAAATTGGCTTCCGCGCGTAATCTCTGATCACGTCCTTTGGATGCGTTTTCATCCGATCCGATCAGATCATATCCGATTCTATCCGAACAGATTTTGTACGACAAGACAGCTCGTCCTATGGATGCGTTTTCATTCCGATCCGATCCGAATGATTTCGCACATCGTCCACTGGATGCGGAATGCGTCAGATACGACGCGAGTGGGAGCATTCATTTATTTCAACTAGCTCTGAAAACAAATTGTGCAATGGTAACCTTATTTTTTTGGAGAACTCTTATTTAGTTAGACGCCGACTTCAAAGAAAGAGGAAAGATTGCTGGACTAATCATATGTTAGAGAAAAGAAATAGAGTCTTGGAGAATTTCATCATCTATATGAGGATTTAAAAATAGACGAAAAAAAATTTTGATTATCACCGATTGTGATTAATTTTTTTCCATTCTCTTCTTTGGACATCCATCATATTATATTTTTTATCTCTCATGTCCCATAAAATCTTTCTTTCACTTATTAAATTAATTAAGTTTTCGACGTCCATGATAGGTAAATAATTATATGATAAATATGTCTGAAATTCCCCTCGCATGAATTCGCATGTAAAATCCCATCAGAATCGGATCGTTGGCACGTCGGCTGTGTTCGTACGAAATCGGACCGATAACTTCGCATCCACTGGACTTACTATATTCAGATGTATATCTATAATTTATTTTGCTGTGATGGGATCGGCCGCAGTTTTTCGTCCGTAATCTATTCTGATCGGATTGGATGAAAACGCATCCAAAGGACGCGCTTCAATTCATTTTGCTGTAATGGGATCGTTCACAGCTTGTCGTTCTAAATCTGATCGGATCGGATCGGATCGGATGAAAACGCGTCCAAAAAAGCAGCTTTACGGTCGGTCGCGTACTGTCTTTCTTCTATTCTCATACGCAGTGTTGCCAACACTTGGTGAAGAAAATTCCCACAGCAAGGTACAAAATTTCCCACAAACGGAAAAAAATTCCCACAGTGTAAAATTATGCAATTTTAAGTATAGCGAAACAAAGTGAATAGCAAAAAAAAGGTTGTCACATCTATTTTGAAAGTGAAGAGCAAAAAAAATAAATAAATAAAGTGACCAAAAAAATGAGTACAAAACCTACTTTACTGGTATAAAGTGTGTGTCTTGTGAAGGTATAGCTATTGCTGTGTCACACGAAATTTTGTGCAGTTAACATCTTCAGCCCGGAAACTCGACCTAAAAACTGAAATTGCACTGAGAACTTTGTTGCCCATACTGTTTCTTTTCTTTGTTTTGGCGTAAATATTCACTGAAAATATCACAACTAAATGTAAAGACACCGGGGAAGTCCCAAAATATTGCATTAACAGTGTTGCCATAAGAAAACACCTACACAGGGCTCTACTACAAGTTTAAAAGTTACACGGCACAGTATTTTTTTGTTTTTGTTTTTGTTTTTCTGTATTCGCTATTATCAGTATTTTTATTAATATCAGAAAAAATTCTGAAATTTCCCACGATTTTTAGATTTTATTCCATTTTTCCCACAACACAAGAAATAATGCCTATTTTTCCCTTGTTGTAGAAAATTTCCCACGAGTTAGCAACACTGCTCATACGCCTGCGCTAACCTGTGACTCCCTTTTGAACTACAATTTGGACTCTTACAATATATAGTTGTATTACATAAAAGTAATATTTTCATAAAAAAATTAACATCTCATTTTCATAAATAATTTCTAAGAAAACAAGTTCGAAAACAAAAGTTTTAAAGTAGTTTTACAAAAGTATGATAATATAACTATTTTAGATTGTAGGAATTGAAATCCAGTTACAGGACTTGTTGTTGTTCCAAGGTACAAGAAATATTCACTAAAATCCAGGGATGGGGAGTCGGTAGAAAAATTACCGACTGACACTCGACTCCGGAGTCGGTATTTTTGAAGACCGACTCCGACCCCCGACTCCCTTCACTCGTAAATCGTAAAGCCTATTCCAAATATTTAAGCAGAAGTAAATGGAATTTTTATTTTCTTAAGTTATCACGAGTTCACCTTTTAACGGTCGAAGTGGGCTTTTGTTAAAGAAAATTATAAAATGCCTCATTCAATCGTTAAGACTTAGTATATTCAACATCTAGTTCCACTTAATCTAAAAAAACAGACTGTTTTTTATATAATGTCATTTTTATTTCATCTCGACTTATTGTGTCATTTTTAAAACAAATTTTCAAATATATTAGTTTAAAAGTACTTTATATATAGGCTATTCCAAACGTTTAGCCTATTTTAAACGTTTAGATTTTGCAATCTAGTTACTTTCATCGTTTGAATCGTGCTTTTTGGCCGTTTTGTTTAAGCTTTGTAAATCATACTTACATATTTAGGTTAAGGTTAATATAATTTTCAAATGTAATTTGCTTTATATTTTGATTTTTTGTGTTATATTTAATATAGCTCGAGCTCGTTATATCGTGCAGTTTGGACTGGTGAAAACAGTCTAGATTGTAAGGTTGGTGGTTCGATTCTCCTCCGTTGGAGATATTATTCGAGCGAGAATAACATGTTTACATTACTCCCATTTCACAATCATTCACCCCTCATCCAGGTGTAGGAGCTCGCCACCTGGCATCGGCGATATTTTAAACATCTGGATAAAACATAATAATTAGCATTTATTTTAACAAAAATACATTATAGTTACTGTAATTTAATACACAAAGAAAACACAAAAATTAACGCGTATCTAACGATAATAGAATTAAACTTGTATAGTGCCTGTTGTCGTTTGTTTTTTCGTAGTTTAACATGTTGCTTTAACATGATTCCGGCTGGCGAATGCTTAAATTTGGGCGACGACGCGTAAACCCATGAAGCCATTCTGTCCCAGCTTTCTTGGTTTAATTCCAAGACACATATCTTTAGAATTTACAACCGTTAGTTCATATGAAGCGCTGAGTTCCAAAACTCTTGCTGTGATGGCAGTGATTTTTGACAGATATCACCACGCTTTCTCAGTTAGTGAGGTGAAAAATAAATAAAACTCGCTCCTTGCCCTTGTTTTTAGCCTCTGAAAGTCGATGTGAGTTCCAAAACTCTTCCCTTGCATTGATAAGTTAGTAACAAGCGACGGTTGTCCTGGTTAGAACAAGAATATGACTGTGGCTGGTATGTTGTTCAAGTGGTTATCAAATACAGAGACTGACGGAACATAAGATAACAATAGTGCTTCCTGTTGTTGGACATTCATTTTTACCGTCAGACAGAGTCTTGGTCACATAGAAAAGAAAATTAGAAAAATCGATACTTTGATGACCCACAAGAATACCTGAACTTTTTTTCAGAGTTTGGAACAGTCCGTAAAGTCACTGAAAAAGTTGCTGTTGTGGATTGGAAAACAGAAGTTTCATCTGTGTTCAAATCAGCAAGTGGGCTGCATTTCAAGTTTGCACCTAGCAAACGAGTCATTATCAAGAAAGAAATAAGGGGAATTGTAACGGTACAAGGGGAGGAGCACTACCGGTCAAATTTAGGTAAATTTAAGACTAGTGCGTCCTGCTGCTTTTCGTAAAGAAAGTTTTTCTTTTATGACTAAATTAACAGCAGCCTCCATTGATTCCTTAGTAAAACTACCTTTTACCGTTTTTCTAACTCTACACCGCGCCATTATGCTGTAAAACAATATTTACATTACCTACTGTTATTTATAAACAGCTTCGGAATTTTCTGTTGCTCAATGAAATATGTTTCATACTAGACTAAAATTTTTGATTTATTGTGGAAAATTAATGGCATACAAAAAACAGATTACCCAACCTAAAAATATCTAACTACGCCACTGATTACTATCAGTTAACATAACTTATATATAGTTGTAACTAGTAACCACTAAACAAAACACCCCAACCAACAAGCTTTTTTATTATGCTAATTGTAAAATTATGCATAGGAAATACTTGCCCATCTCGAGAACCCACTTTACGACCACAGAAAACAATTCATTGTAATAACAGAAACCATTTCAATTAAGAATGCGCTACACTCACATGATCTATTACAGGCACGTGAAACTTCTAAAAGTCCGAGAGCCAGATAGCGATCTGAAATACATTCGTGGGCCAGAACTTTTTAAGGATCATTTTTTTTTAGAATCATCAGTTTTTTTTTTTAATTCTACTCTTCACTGAAAGTGTCTTTAAATAAAACATTCTGAATTTTCTAAACTGTACAAAAAAATATATAGTTCATGACATTTATAAAAAAACAGAAGCAAAAAATAAAAAATGTTTTATAATGCATAAATATTGTTAAATAAGAACAAAATGTTTATTTAATTTTAATGGGACGGTTGGGACTTCATACTGCTCACAAGTTTTTCAATGTTCGGAGAAACAACTGATATAGCAATACACAACGCGTTTTCTAGGTGCGAATTCGTTATTCGCGCCCTTGTTATTGATTTAACGAACTTCATCCTAGAAAATAAGTGCTTCCAAAGAGCGTAATTCTTTTCCGAGCAAAAACTGTGAATTTCGGAAATTTGTCAACTAGGAATCATTTATGGCCGGTATTATAAAGCAAAATAGTTTGCTACTAAATTTTAGTTAAGAGTTAAACTAGTTTAACCCATAGATTTCGGTATTATAAAATTTGTTTTAAAAAAGTTACCAACTAAATCTACAAACTAAATTAGTTGACAGATTTTCTGGGTACTAAATTATAGTTGGCAACTATATTTGTATTACATTTAAATAGTTATAATCTGTCTCAATTTGTAATACGAAACTAGATATGGTTACTTTGGTGACTGTTGTGGTGTAAACAGACTTCGGCGTATCCGTGTGAACCAATACTATGACAATATTATAAATGTATTGTCAATATACAACATAAAAAATGAACTGTTACTGTTAGTTCCGTATTACAAAATGAGACAGATAATAGCATTTTGTTTACATTGAAATAACTTGTTTTTACTGTTTATACTAAAATATATATTTGATAATTAATAACTGCAAAGTAAGTAATAATATTGTACATAAAAAAAAATACATATGAATAGATTTATATATATAAACAACACAAAATTTACAGGTTAGGTCATCAGTATCTGTCAGTAGTGTATCATCACCATCCGTAAACAGTATTTCTGACAGTAATAATGATGAAAATTCAAGAATACGTCATCCTAGAGAATTTCTTGAAAGAAGACACCCCTTTAATTATTATATGAACAATTTAAACACAGATTTCGGTTTTCAAAAGATACTGTTTTGTCTATTTTTGAATTAATTGATAATTAAATAAAGTCCTTAACTTATATTACATTATATTTATTAATTGTTCTTTTTCAATTTCTGTATAATTTTTGCCTCTATCCCATTTTTTTTTCCATTTGAAATACTTTTTAACTTCTACGAATTCTTTTTCACTGTCAAAATTATAGGTTATAAACGTTAAACTGTTCAAGCTACAACAGATAAACCGCGAAATATAGTATAGGCATCTACCGGTCAGTTGTATACTAACGTTTGGTCGGTAAATCTTGAGACTAAATTATTTTAGTTGCGAACTAGTTGATTAGTTGGCTGTTCTGATTTATAATACCGAAATTAAATAACTTGTTATATTAGTTATCAACTAAATTTAGTTTACAACTATTTAGTTGGGTCTTAAGTTATGTTTTTATAATACCGGCCATTAGTGAAATATCCTTCATTTTTGACTTCAAATATAAGTTCTCCTGTTACTCAAGTAGTTCAATTTGCAGAGAAACTGGCGATTTTTCCACATCAACATCAACCGTTTAACCGTGTGTCAAAATTCAACTCTCTACCTCTAGGCGTCTTGACAAAATTTGTATCGTCCAGACTGACAGAAACATGATTAACGGTATAATGGTTTTTTGGTCATACCTACGAAATCCTAAAAACTGCATTTTGAATATAAAAATGTAAAGAAACCTATGAAATCTATGAAATGTGAATTGAAATTTTCATAGGGGAGAGATTTTTAGTAATGTTGCGACTCTACGCTGTTTTTTTTTTTTTCTATTATCACCTTGGAGATCTTTTGAGTCTTCTTTGAAGTATTAGGTTGTCCAATAAATTCATGTCGTTGTTATATTAAAGGTTCTTTGTGCCAACAAGCATTACCTGTTGCTGAGTGTTATATACCGTTTTGTACCACTGGTTTTCTCCTGTCAGAATCACTATTTAGTTCGTTATTTTCGTTTATTTAAAAATTGTAATTCAAAATTTCGATACCCGCGTTTAGGGATGAAACGATATTAACGATAGTAGTAAGGTATTGATACTTTTCTTTCGATACTATCATAGTATTTTAATGCTCGATGCTTTTCGTTACTACATTTCACTGATATAGATACTTTTTTACTGATATCGAAAGTTTTTTTTTTTTTACTAGTATCGGAAACAGTCTATTTCTTCGGTTTAAGCGTAATTAGATTTTGTAATCTATTAAATTTTAAATAAATTGTTTAGCAATAACGCGATTCAATAGTTAAAAGTGAGCGCATGATAACTAAAGAAAATAAAAATCCCGTTTAGTTCAATTTAAAGATTTGAGATATATAATTAATAAAATAACTATATAATTATTATAGGCAATATATGTCTAGTAATGTAAATCAGCTATTCTAGAAACTCTAAAACTAAATTTAAATACTATAAATAATTAAAAACTTAAATAATTAAGTGCCAATTTCAAATCGGTAAATTATTATTTTGATCATTTACTGCAACTCACAACACTACATAATATTATACTAACCAATATTTTAATTTTCATAGTCCTAGTTCATGTCTCTATTTTCATGTAAAACGCTCGAAAGACTTGTTTTGTTTTTTTTTTTTTCAGTTAAGTTCAAGTTGTCCAACCATATTTGCCTTGTTAATAAAGATCTTTTTAAACTCGTCATTCTCTTCTTACTTGTACATTAATCGATTACACGAAATATTAATACTTCATTCCGATACCAATATTATGAAATGATAACACTAGGCAACAAATTTGAATCTTTTTTTTATAACATGAGTAAAATTAACTGTTTTAGGAGAAACAAAACCTACTATTCACGAAAATGTCAGTAAAAAGTTTGTAGCACCCTCGGATTTTTAGTTGTTCAACTTGGAAGAATTTACATTATTATCAGTATAACAGTTCCAAGGAATCATTTAAAAACATATACATATATGCAACTGTACTAATGAAAATAAATTTTTATTGTGTAAAAAAATAATACTGAACAAAATATAAATCATAAAAAAAAAGATAAAACAGTTATTTTTTTCTTCTATTAATATGAAACTGTATCATCTTCCCTCTGCAAAAACCAGCACTGGTCTCTTATCATGGTTGATTCTCACCTTCCCTGGTAACGATATTCAATTGTACTTATATCCAGGTGAAACTTTTCACCTTGCTCGTCACTTTAAATTTAAATCTTAATCTCGCACTAAATCGTTTAGTTCAGTTTGAGTTGAGATTGGTTCGGCACTGCTTCGAAAGTCGTAATCCGAAGTCAATGGACCTACTATGTGCTCTTCTACAATTTTATCAAATAAATTTAGAAACTGTGCCCCAACAGAAGGTGGTTAGGGACTGGAATGTCAGTCCCATGTAACACTGGTTTCATAACAGAAGGAATGTCAGGATATTCAATTTTATTTTTGTTTTTTCTTGAGAATCCAGAAATTTTTGTCATACAAAAGTCTGTAGAGTGATTTTTAGGTTCGTTCACGCCATATCACTGGTACGCTAAATGGCATAGTATTTTTCTTTCCCTTCAACCACTGAACTTAATTTACATAGTAAAGTCCGTACCAAATTTAGTTTTGAAGATCGCAATAAAATAATAAAAGTATGGAAACTCATAAAATTACAATAGAAGTGATATAACTAGGCGTGTCAACCCATAGCCGTAGGGATTAGTTTTCTACATTACGCATCTTACTTAAAGGATTAACAAAAACAAACATCCCTGCGCCACTAACCGTTGACTGTTTACAACGTGGTTGTAAACATAAACCCTAGTTGTTTTGTAGTTTAACAATGTGATTATGCCGATCTTCAAAAGTAATATGGGATGTTCTATACCAGGGGTACTCAACCTTTTCATACCTACCGCCTACTTTAGCATCTCTATTGGTAGAAAAATTTTCATACCGCCCACCTGTTGTATAATAATAACTTACCAAATACTTTCGCAAAATTTAGCTGCAAAAATCTTTATAAAATAACTTACTGCATCATCTCTTATTATTAAACACAACAAATATACATGCACCAAAACGTGGCAACGTTGTATGTCACAAAGTACCCTGTGTAAAACAGTACCCACACTTCCCTATATATATATATTTTTTTTTTTTCTTTTTTTTTCTTTTTTTTTTTGAGAAATTTAATTATAAACTAAAGAATTTTATGAAAACTTAATGAAAATGTTTTTCAATAATGCTATGAAATTTTTTTAAATAATACTTTAAAAAAATTATTTAAATAAAACGTCAATTAAATTAAAAAAAAAAAAAAAAACGGAAAGTAGCCAGCATTGGACAAAATCCCTACCGCCCTTGTCGCCCTTATCTTGGTATCCAATATGGCAGCCAAAATAATTATAATAAACTTGTTTTACTACATTTGTTATAATTCTACATTGTGTTTTTGTTGTAAATTAGCCACACACATAACAAAAATTGTGTGACAAATTAATACAGCCACGGTGGTGTCCCTTCATTGTAATTATATAACACTAAACTATTGTACACTACTTTTCGCACTTGTATTACATACAAACTTCGATTGAAATACTACAAGGTCACAAGTAAAACGAAAACAATAGCAAAATATCCCCCTACTTTACCCTTTCCAACTATGCCCTCTGTTTGCAGTCACGAACGCCAAAATTCCGATAAATACGTTTAAATTTGTTTCATGAATAAATAAAAATTGTGACCTCAAAGAAAATTTTTGAGTTCAGATTTAAGGTTTGTTCGTTTGTGTTGCACCAAACTTGTCCAGGGCAAGAGCAGCTGACGTCACAGTATAAGATAGCATCAGTGTTGCCAGATGTACGATTTAAATCGTATTTATATGATTATTTTTGCATGTGTACGATGTACGACTTCTTGGCATCAGATGTACGATTTTTTTGATGTTTTTATTGATGAAACATATTTATTTATATACATTTTTAGTAAGTTGAATATTAATATTATATAATGGGATATATTGAATATTTTAGCCTTCGGATTTGAAATCGACGCGCTCTTAAATAGAATGGTTTATCTCGCTAAGATCAGGTATGCTCGGGCATATTCGAATATTCAAAAATATAAAGCTCACTCCTCATTAGTTAGAGTACTGTACTCAGTGGCGCACCCAGGGGGGCCCCCTCCAAGAACGATGAAAATACCAAATTTTTTAATTAGCATTATGGATCTTAGGTAAATATATAGATATGGATTTAAAGGTAGAGATGAGGACCTTTTTTTTCTCATCATTTGTATTTTACTAGTGAGGACCTTTTTTTTGTTCATCACTTGTATTTTACAAGTGATGACCTTTTTGTTTTTTTGTCATCGAAGCGAGGAGCTTTTTTTTATATCTTCACTTTTTTGTCTATCGCCCCCCCCCCCAAGAAAAATTCCTGGGTGCGCTACTGACTGTACTACAAACTGAAATCGGCCTTGTTTGTATTAATATATTATTGTATTAATTTATTAATATAGAGATATATATATTTCCCTGAGAGTACTCTAATTTTACTAAAATACCTTGTGATTTTTAGTTTCCAAATACTTTAATATTTATGCATGTGATAGGTATAAGCTGTTCACTTTTGTAAGAACACACTAGATCTGGTTATTTTGGTTACTTTTATGGTGTGTTACTGACTTTAAATGTCAATTAAAAATATTCCTTACGCTGTAAAACCGACTTTAGGTTGATAAGGTTATGATCATTATAATTAAGATACAGTCTGTTCCAAACGGTTAAGCGGAACTAGATTTTGCAATCTACAGTCTGTTTCAAACGCTTAGGCGGAACTAAATGGGAATTTCGTTCTTTTAGGTTGTCACGACAAGGGACCTTGCTTGAGTTATTTCATTTTTCACGTTGCAATGTCAAAATTTAAAATTACAACAATGAAACCATGGAAACGAATGACCTATGTCAAAATTAAATTATTTTTTTAATATATTTTAATGATAAAAAAATTAATAAATGGGAAATTTGTATTAAGAATGACACAAAAAATCAAAATATAAAGAAAATGACAATTTAAAATAATATTAACCTTAACAAAAAATGTGTATTGTAAGTATGATTTACAAAGCTTAAACAAAACGGTCGAAAAGCACGATTTAAACGATGAAAGTAACTAGATTGCAAAATTTAGTTCCGCTTAACCGTTTGGAACAGACTGTAATTACTTTCATCGTTTAAATCGTGCCTTTCGGCCGTTTTGTTTAAGCTTTGTAAATCATACTTACAATAAACATTTTTTGGTTAAGGTTAATATCATTTTAAAATGTCATTTTCTTTATATTTTGATTTTTTGTGTCATTCTTAATACAAATTTCCCATTTACTTATTTTTTTGTCATTAAAATACGTAAAAAAATTTTTAATTTTGACATATGTCATTCGTTTCCATGGTTTCATTGTTGGAATTTTAAATTTTGACATCCCAACGTGATAAATGAAATGAAGGCTAGGTCCCTTCTCGTGACAACCTAAAAGAACTAAATTCCCATTTAGTTCCGCTTAACCGTTTGGAACACACTGTATCATTTTTCATTATGACATATGTCAAATGGAATGACATTTTAAAAAAGTGACATTTTTTAATACCAACATGACATACAGCTTCAAAGGTGCAAACTATTGAAAACAAAATTCCCTCTTAGTTTGTTCTTACAAAAGTGAACAGCATATATTATTGTGATTTTTACAAAATGAAACAAGAGACTGAATTATATATATATATATATATATATTATATAATTATTATTTAAGTATTTTGTTAATTCAATAAAAATTTATAAGAAGGACTTTGCTGTACAGTCTGTTCCAAACGGTTAAGTGGAACTAGATTTTGCAATCTAGTTACTTTCATCGTTTAAATCGTGCCTTTCGGCCGTTTTGTTTAAGCTTTGTAAATCAAACTTGCAACAAATATTTTTTGGTTAAGGTTAATATCATTTTAAAATGTCATTTTCTTTATATTTTGATTTTTTGTGTCATTCTTAATACAAATATCCCATTTATTTATTTTTTTGTCATTAAAATATTAAGAAAACTAATTTAATTTTGACATATGTCATTCGTTTCCATGGTTTCATTGTTGGAATTTTAAATTTTGACATTCCAACGTGAAAAATGAAATAAGCCAAGCAAGGTCCCTTTTCGTGACAACCTAAAAGAACGAAATTCCCATTTAGTTCCGCCTAACCGTTTGAAACAGACTGTACATGTAACGTTTCTATGGTCATGACAAATAATATCTCTGTTAGAAAATATTGGGCCCAGTTATTTCTACTCTGCTGCTAGAATGTATTTTATACAAGCACTTTGTCATGACGGTCGGTCCTGTGGTGGCTACAGATGATTTTTTAATTTTAATTTTTCACGGATGGCATTTAATACAGTCTGTTCCAAACGGTTAGGCGGAACTAAATGGGAATTTAGTTCTTTTAGGTTGTCACGAGAAGGGACCTTGCTTGGGTTATTTCATTTTCCACGTTGGAATGTCAAAATTTAAAATTCCAACGATGAAACCATGGAAACGAATGATATATGTCAAAATTAAATTATTTTTTTTATATACTTCAATGACAAAAAATAAGTAAATGGGAAATTTGTATCAAGAATGACAGAAAAAATCAAAATATAAAGAAAATGAAATTTTAAAATGATATTAACCTTAACCAAAAAATGTTTAGTGTAAGTATGATTTACAAAGCTTAAACAAAACGGCCGAAAAGCACGATTTAAACGATGAAAGTAACTAGATTGCAAAATCTAGTTCCGCCTAACCGTTTGGAACAGACTTTACGCGTAAATTGTCTTAGCGGTACAGGCGGGTCAGAAAGTAATATTGAATTTAAAATTAAATTGTAATTGTAACTGTCATATAGAAACAAGCAACGCCGAGCAACATTTTCTGGGCACTGCCAACTTTAGTAGGGGAAACACTACAGTTATTGGACAGTTAAGAACTTTAAAATATTCGTAAAATTCATATTTTACAAACTACGTTTCAGAGACAGGACATTTGTAAAGTATAACCATTACTTGTTCCATTGCATATATTAAATTTATATTAAAATGTTAATTACCAAATTTTAGTAACAAAATATAAATATACAGCAAAATGTACAATTATTGGACAATTATTATAGTTACTGGACACATGAAATTAGTTATTGGATACTTTAAAAAAACGAATTTAACTAATAAAAATAATTTATATTTGCTTTTTGGTAGCTTTTACTTTGGATGAAGAAAAAAATAATAATATGTGATTTAAAAAAAGTACTTTTGAGAGAAACATGCTACTGCACCCATCTATTCAAAATTCAAAATTTAATTGCAAAAATAATAATTCTTAATATTACTAGTAATGTGCAACATGTCCAATAACTGTCACTGTCCAATAACTGTAGTGTTTACCCTAGTACATAATTATCGAGGAACACTTTTGAAATGCTTGCGGAACACCAGTGTTCCGCGGAACAGTGGTTGGGAACCACTGATCTATGTGATAGTGAACATGAAGCAGCTATAAGGATTAGTGGACAAAACTCATAATGATTTACGGAGACTAAAAACCGAGAAGGAAAACATATTGTTCGTAAAATATCACAGTTTCCAAAATTACGCTTAAAAGTAGCTTTGTTGGTGGATTAAGTATCTAACACGATATTGACAATTAAGTCATAAGTTCTTATACAGTCTGACTTAAGAGCTGTTTGATATTCTTGTCATCGCAGGCGCTAAATTTGTACGATTGACGATAGAACTAACTGAAGATTGTAATCACGGTGTAGTGAATTTAAGTGGGTGCAATCAGTTTATTAACCAAATTCAATTAATCGAACAACGCGCATGTTCTGACTAGAAGTTCTAGATCTAATCTACAAATACGTTTGACTTGCCACGAACAGGATTCGTAAATGTCTAAAGGCTACCGCGAATAGGGATGTTCCGATACTACTGATACTATACCAGTATCGATATTTTTCATTCGATATCGTGATTTTAGTATCGATTCTTTACTTATATCAGTATATTTGACCCAGTATCGTATAGAATCGTATAGAATCGAATTTTTCAGCAACCGTCCGGTTGCTGTAACATACTGTCATTGCACATAGGAAGAGGAAACTAAAATCAGGCATAGGCCAACGTGGTTCTAACAAAACTGAACATGAACTATCACTGTATTTCAAAAATCTAGGTTCACCTCTGAAATCCAACCACCTATTGGTTTGGGACGATATGAAGACAGTCTTCCCTAACTTATATAAAATTGATCAGAAATTCTTGTCTGTAGTAGTGACGTCATTTCCTCCAGAGTGCTTATTTTTGAAAGCAGGAGCCACTGTATGCAGAGACAGAAATAGGCTTCTGGGCAAAATCTTACTAAACTACTTTTCCTTGCTGCTTGCAATGAAGAAGAGTGGAGTGTTTAATTATATTTTAAACAATCACTCAGACCTATAAGCGCCATTGCCTTACCACTTTTTACCATTTTTTAATACCAACCTGACATACAATTTTAAAGGTGCAAACTACTGAAATCAAAATTTCCTCTTAGTTTGTTTTTACAAAAGTGAACAGCATATATAGGCTATTCCAAAGGTTTAGGCTGAACTAGATTTTGAAATCTAGTAATTTTTATCTATTAATTCGGACTTTTGGTCTTTTTGTTTAAGACTTGTAAATCATACTCACATTGCAAATTCTTGATTAAATTAACTGTCATTATAAAATGTCCTTTTCATTACATTTTAATTTTTTGTCATTCTTAATAAAATATTTTCCATTTATTTATTTGTTTTGCCTTCAAAATATGTAAAAAGTATTAAATTTTTTAATAAATGTCACTCGTTTCCATGGTTTCCCTCACAGAACAGTTTCACTTACCAACTTTCACATACCAACCTGAAAAATGAAATAACCAAAGCAAGGTCCGTTCTAATAAAAGAACGAAATTACCATTTAATTCCGACTAAACGTTTGGAGTAGCCTTTATACTTTAATCTAATTATTATGTATTATAAAACAATTAAATTGTTATTATAGGAATAAAATGTTTTTTACGTTTTATAGAAAATACATACATTTTTCCTCTCGATACCCCAATATCGATACTCTCAGTATCGCATATCTGAAACAGTTACTATTTAATCCGCGAACACTAAAAGAAATATCTTGAACGTGCGTGATGCTCTAACCTGTAGGCAACTTCATCCGCAAATAAAGCTAATAAATCAGTTTAACAGTTTAACATCAGTATCGGTTGTATCAAGAAATCCATTACCCTATTAATTCGCCAGTAGTCATTTGCCAATAAACATACATTTTATAAACAGAACAGAATCAGAAACAAAGCAGGACCTAAATAAATAAAACACAAAAACAGCAAATTGGCAATTATTTACATAGGAACCTTGTTATTAATGAAATTAATAAAACATATTAATAATATAGAGCAGCGGTTTCCAAACTTTGTTCACTAGCCCCCTTTATAAAAAATTCTATTTCTGGCGCCTCCCTATTTAGGAAATTTATAAACAATTTGTAAATAATGTCTTTATTGAAATAATATTCACAAAAGTAATACAAATAGGTAATGTAAATAATTTCTCTAATTCCTAAATATTTATTCTCACAACATAAATCACGAAAATTGTATAAAAATAAATTATATTAATATTAAATGTAATACAAAATACAATAAAAGTGAATCAGTTTTATTGTGAAGTATGGGCTTGTTTCTTCGCGCATAATTCGTTAAAACGCGGTTCAGATGAAGAAAGAGCTACTCTTATTTCGTCTTCAACTATTAATCGTGCTCGATATTTTGTTTTAATAACAGCTAATGTGGAAAATCATGTTTCGCACATATGTATGTACAGAGTGATCCAAAATGATTGAGGACAGTTTAAATTTCCCGGCATAGATTTGAGTGCATTTCACGATATTAGGTTGGCAGTTATTAGTGATTTGCATAAAATCTTAATGGTTGATCAAAGTGTGACTCGTTGACGTGTATTTATATTTCTCCAAGCTTTCTTTGAATAATAAACATAAATAAAACAGTTCTTTTCAGAGCTACAGTTGTGGATAGTTTTGTTGTGAGGTAAGTTTATTATTTAAATGTAATGAAGTTTATAATCTGTACGTATTATTTATATTTATAGGTTATACCAATATCATCATGGTTTTTTCAAATGAACAAAATGCTTTTATTTTGAAAGCTTATTATCGCAGTGGTATTCGACAGGAAGATGGTTCTTGGAAGTATTCTTTACAACTTTGTTGAGAGCAGTACAATCAACAGTATCCAGAGCATAATGTCTCGTACAAAGTTTTCGCTGAACACAAGGAAAGGATTGTTGGTCGGTTTGAAGAGAGAAGTTGCATTTGTAAAGGAAAATCACCTGGACGACCATCTGTTTTAACCGACGAAGTGGTTGAGGATGTCAAAATAGAATGGAAGCAAGTCCAAACAAATCTATTCGTAAACTATCGGCACAATCAGGTATGCAACTTACCCTGTAAACATCTCTCTT
This sequence comes from Liopterus haemorrhoidalis, assembly GCA_963971575.1. Taxonomy (NCBI): domain Eukaryota; kingdom Metazoa; phylum Arthropoda; class Insecta; order Coleoptera; family Dytiscidae; genus Liopterus; species Liopterus haemorrhoidalis. Next base: position 16,734,111 of record OZ020619.1, read on the forward strand.
TTTTATTAAAAAGTGTAATCACTGTTGTAGGTTTATCATATGGTACAGCTAGAAGAGCTTTAATTCATAAGTTGGACCTGCATCCCTACAAGGTTACAGCTGTTCATCAATTATTACCGATATTGCAACTGGTTTAACGATGACAATATTTTAAATGTAACATTTATGACAGATGAGGCTTGGTTTCACCTTTCTGGCTATATCAACAGCCAGAATTGCAGAACCTGGGCATCGGAGAATCCTCATAATTTTGTAGAGAGCCCTTTACACCCACAAAAATTGGGGGTCTGGGTGGCGATTTCAAGGCGTAGAATAATTGGTCCTATATTTTTTCACGGTACAATTGATGGACAGAGGTACCCTGATAACATATTAGAACCTTTCATAAATGACGATGAGCTACAAAATGGTTATTTTCAGCAGGACGGTGCACCTTCTCATGTGGCTCGTGAAACATTGCAGTATCTAGAGGAATTTTTTGGTGAACGAGTGATTAGTAGGGGTGTTTGGCTATCAATTTCACCAGATTTGACCCCGCTGGACTTTTATCTTTTTGGATATTTAAAAAATAAAATATTTCAAACAAGGCTGCATACGCTAGAGGAATTACAAGCAGCAATACAAAGGGAAATAGAAAACATATCTGAGCAAACTTTGCAGCGAATATTTGATAATGTTAAAAGAAGAGTAAATTTATGTTTAGATGCCAATGGAAGACATTTTGAACATTTATTGTAACTTTTATTTATTTTTGAATGTACAAATGTAAGACTACTTACAATTTTTTTTAAGTTTATATAAATTTGTGTAAATAATAAAATAAACATCTTTAAAAATTATGTTTATGTTTTCTTGTATTTATCCCTGAACTTGTAACTGCATTGTAAATTAAATTAAAAATAAATAATAAAAATAATTATTATTATTAAATATAGAGAATTTTTACCTACATATGTATACAAACTTATTTTTGAGACGCCGCTGTTTAAATGTAGGTATGTATTAGTGTTGCCAACATGACAATAATTTAACGTGCCGGGAAATTTAAACTGTCCTCTATCATTTTGGATCACTCTGTATATGAGGTCACAAAAGGTAAAAGAATTTTTATAGATTTTGATCATAAGGCCGGATATTCCTTGCTTACTTCCAACTAGAATTTCCCTGGATTATTCAGATTAAATTGATCTTTTAGCGAGCTATCACAAGAAAGTTCTATTAATTTATCCTGTTCATTAGTTGTTAGTTCAAAATTATCATTATATTCGACAATAAACGATCGAAAAAAATAACATATTTGCAATTTACCCGCAACCCCTTGGTGAATCTTGCACGCCCCGCTCCCACTTTGGAAACCGCTGATATAGAGTAGTCCTCGGACAAAAGAAATGCAAACATTGAAGGAACGATTACTGGCAAAAATTGATGTGAAGTGTGAATTTTCACACATTTTGATGATTTGTTATAAACCTAGTAATAATATGAAGTTTATGTTTTAAGTATCAAATTTGAATTGTGACCAGAAAGCCGAACCCAAATTTATTTCGTTCCGGTTTACGGTTGCGTTCCAAGTAAATGTTTTTCGTTTTCGGTTCGTCTAAAAATTCCGGTTCAGTTCCAGTTCGGTTCCGGTTCGAATTACAAGTTAAAATCAAGTCGAACATTAAATGCCTACCGGTATAAATTTTGGTTTAATTTTATTTACCAAATTACATTCTGATTCTTGTTTTTAATTATAAGATCAAAAAAAGAACTTAATTAAAAACTAATTATGTTACTGTCAAAAAAAGAAAACAAAATACAATTTAGAAACATAAAAATGAAAATTCAAAAACATATTGCACATAAATAAAATAAAATAGAGTTATTTTTTACTCAACAAATATTTTTGACAGCAATGTACAAAAGAAATTCTTCAACTTAATTTTCAGCGCTCCTAAAAATGTGGGTTCAACTGGCTAGTAGCTTCAACCTAATTTTTGCACATGCACATCTGGGGGCGCCATATAAAGATTCTGTCCAGGGCGCGGAAATACTATAGTCCGACCCTGATTACACACAGTTCATATAATCACAATTATATAGAAGAAAAGCGTCAATAAATAATAATATTTGTTCGTTTAATTAAAAAAACTTCTAGCAGTAACACACCCGCGGCAAGAAATGTTACAGCTACTTCTGAGACAGTTGAATGGGAACAAATAAATTGAAAATGCTTTTGTAAGTGTGTACTGTAGTTATGATGGAGACTATAAATATGAATGACTAGCAGTATACCCGCTGCTTCGGTACCGAAAAAGTAGTCGTAGCCGGCTTAGGCTGGACCCATGGTAGAATCGGTTTAAGACTGGCTTGGTGCGAAGGTGTTGGAGGGTTCAAATATATTTATTTGTTTTAATCAACTATTGTCTTGATATGTTCTTCTTACACAAATAATGTAAGTAAGGGCGTCTTTATAAACATTGATAGTACAGTCATTTGGTAACAGCACGTATAAGTGTCCCGTTGTGCTAACCTAGGAAAATGCCACAAACAGTTGCCCATGTGAGAATCACTCATCGCCCAAGGCGGCGCTGGTCACGTGAAGCATTTTATCTTGTACCTTATGAAGTTATTTGTTATGATATTTATTATAATTATTCCGTGATTATTCTTGATCTATAAATCGTACCAATATAGGTCAGAGCACTTTTTACCGTTAATAAATGCTCTTGCCACCGAAGAAAATTTATTCGTATAGTCTTAGGGGCTACGCAAATGTTCAACAGCAAATTTAATGTTATAATTGTCGTCGAAAAGTGAAAATAAAAAATCTGGGACATATATCCTCGGGAACATTTTTGTAGCAATATTAAACCCTAAGTCCTTCGTATTAGTGGCGGATCAAGCCTTCGCCGGGCCCACGACATTTTTGATTTACGGGCCCTCAACCTAGAGGCGTTCAAAGTGAAGAGCAAAAAAAAAGGTCTTCTTCACCTCTCAAATCGAAGTGAAGAGCAAAAAAAAGGTTCTCACCTCCCAAATCCAGGCCCTTGAAAATTACGGGTCCAAGACAAATGTCTTTTTTGTCTCTGCGAAAGTCCGCCACTGCTTCGTATATATATTGAATATGTAATCTTTTATAGTTTCACCGCCAGAGCCGTAGCAATGTTTTCGGCAAAGACAAAAATCCTCACCTCCCACATTCAAGTGAAGAGCAAAAAAAGGTCCTCACTACCCAAATTCAAGTGAAGGAAGAGCGAAAAAAAAAAGGTTTTCACCCGCAATGGCACTCCTCATGAGACCCCGCGCCCTTATCAAACCCCGCGATCTTATAAAACCTCGCGCTCCTGACAAATGCCCCGACGCCACCCCGTTGCTACGGTGCTGTTCACCGCCATAGTATTTTAATGTGATTAATATCAAATTCTAAATTACATTGTTGTACACGTGTATGGGTAACCTCTATCAGCAAAACTTAAGTCTATATCTCTCATTGGGCCTAAGAGATATTGAGGAATCAGTGAAAAAGCATTTTGCCCCTTTACGGGTGAAATTATTAAAAAAAAAAAAAAAACTCAATAAATTTCTGAAGATTTTAAAAAGACACTTATATGCGAAAACGGATTGTTATCTCAATAAACATAGGAAATGAGAAGCGTTCTACAATTGACCCCGAATGTAGATTTAAGGGTTGTTTAGGGCAAAATCCTGAATTTCGTTCATAAATATTTGTAACCTTTATAAGCAAAAACTAAGTCGATATCTTAATGGTACCGAGATATATTGAGGAATCCTTGAAATCATATTTCACCCCCTTGGGGTCGAATTTCAAAAAATCTCTTGTTTGGGGGTGCTTACACATGGAGAGAATATGCTTTCCGAATTTCATGACTATGTCCAAGGAACGTTTTATAGAATAAAAAATAGCAATTTACTTCTTTCGGGGTGCAATTAAAAAAATATGTTAAAATGTAATTTTAAGTTTTTAAGTTAACAGTTTTAATCCAAAAACACTCCCTTAGAATGAGAATTTTGAGATGATATATCGCCTCTGTTCGGCCCTGGTTTTACTCTATTATCATTTGGTTAAAATATGTCAAACTGTTTTTAAAAAAGATTCGTCAAAAATAAAAATAAATAAACCATAATAATAAAGTTCATAAATATCGGCAAAAATAAAAAAATATTATATAGATGGTGTCTAGTTCTACATATCTGTCATAGTTTTGCTAAATAACTGAAGATCAGTGTTGTTTACCGACAATATTTGAGCCGAACATTTCCGATGCCGCCCGAAGAGCCACTATCTGAATATAGTCATCCAATCAACTATTGAACGAAAATTCCTTTTCCCTCACTGCATATCTAATAGATATTCCAATGGTCCAATATAATTAAAAACTAAATTATTAATTTCTCGTTTCTGGTGGGACTTTTTTGAGATTTTCGATTTTTCTAGTTATGGTGAAGACATTTCCTACCTAAATGCAAAATTTCAACTCGGTAGCATATCTGGAAGTGGGTTAGAATTTCCGGACATAGCCACAAATATTCATTTTTATATATAAAGACTAGGGCAAAATAATGTAAATCCAGATTATATTCATCTTACATCTTTATATGTATTTGAAGAATAAGCCCAATATTCTGATTCAGATGTTTTAACTAGAAACCATTTTTAGGCATTTGCCTATTTTCTTTTTTTATAGGATTGCACTGAAATTAAAAATAAGTGCATTTCACATAATTTCTTATCATTATATGTAAATTAATTTTTGCCTATTTTAACTAATTTTTACATTTTATTGCCCAAAACTAAGAATTTTAGCGCCTATATTAGACTTTAACATTTTTTTTATCTATTTTGGTCAATGTGTTACTTTTTAAAGAAATATTTTAATTTTAGTTATGTAAACGGGTATGTTGACGTGAAAATTGAGATGACTACGTATCTAGTTGTGTGCTTGTGGCTTTTATTACTTCACCAAAACCACTGTATAGGCATTCCAAACCTTTAGGCGGAACTAGATTTTACAATCTAGTAACTTTTATAGTTTGATTCGAGCTTTTGACGATTTTGGTTAAGCTTTGTAAATCATACTTACAATAAACATTTTAAGGTTAAGGTTAATATCATTATAAAATGACATTTTCATTATATTTTGATTTCTTGTGTCATTATTAATACAAATTTTCCATTTATTTATTTTTTTGTCTTTAAAATATGTAAAAATTATTATATTTTTAACAAGTCATTCGTTTCCATGGTTTCATTGTTGGAGTTTAAAATTTTCACATACCAACCTGAAACATAAAATAACCCAAGCAAAGTCCCTTCTCGTGACAACCTAAAAAAACGAAATTCCCATTTAGTTCCGCTTACATCAAATAAATTACCCATAGGTTTAAATTGTAAAAATAAATATAAGAATGACTGAAACAAATGTCAAATCCAAAGAAATATGACTGACTTAATTTTGTATTTGAGAATAGTTTATTTATGTTCTATATTATATGTATATAAATACTTCAAATCTTAAAAGAAAGATCTTGAAGGACATATGCTGGACTTTGAATAGATCGTTATTTATTAAGCAGCCTAACGAAATTTTCGGGTCGGTGACCAGGATCCTTAACCATAAAAAACGGTTTCAAGTATAAATCGGGAATATGTTCTTAAAGATTCTTCAAAATTCTTCTTTAAAAAAGCCAAATATGGTTATGAATTGTTTTGATTATTTTCTTTTAATAATGAATTCTAAAGGTATACCTACAAATATATAAATATGTACATATATAATTTTATATGTTTCTTTTTTATTTTACTTATTTCTACTGTCTATTTGTCTATTTTCCGCCTATTTTAATACTCTTAAGTGCCTCTTTCACTACCTATTTACCACCCTTTTCAGCACCTAAAAATCCGGTCTCTAGTAATACCAGTTCCAATGAAAAAGTTTCAACTACGATTGAAAATAGACGCTCACTCAGATTTTTGCTGTGGGTCAGAAGCCAATATTTTTAGAAGGGGCGTCAGAAACCAAAATTTCTATTGGGGCGTTAGAAGGCAAAAAATTTTTAGGGGGGTCAAAAATCAATATATTTAGGGGGGTCAGGAGCCATTTTATTTTAAGGGCGCTCAAGAGCCCTATATTTACATGGGAACTATTACAAGCAAATTTTGTCCGTAAAAAACATGTTTTTGAATGTTTTGGTGGGGGAGAGCTTAAAGCCACGAGCTTTTCCCTGAAAACGAGCTTGATTTAGAAATGATAAATGTTAAATTTTATAGGTTAGGTTAGGAAAATCAATTTATCGAATACAAATTTATCGAAAATCAATTTAACGAAAGCAAATTTATCGAAAGCAAGTTCATCGAAAGCAAATTTATCGAAAGTCAATTTATTGAATGATCAATTTATCGAATGACACGTTTATCGAAAATGCTTCGTAATATTATGTTATTTCATAAAAACAATTTTTCTTATTTATATAAATTTCCGGTATAACTAGGGAACTGCTACCTACGCAACTGCGCATGTGTCACACCGCGTCATACCACACATGATTTGTTCAATGTACGGTGATTCTAAACAGGTGGAATTGTTATGTTAATGTGAGTTTGTTGTGTCACTTAATTAGAAGATGGGTAGCTCGCTTCGCTCGGCTTCTTCTAACCAAACTCTTACTAACCTAACCTAAGATAGTGTTTTGTCATTAAACTAGAAGATGAGTAGCTCACTTCGCTCGGCTTCTTCTAACCAAACCCTTACTAACCTAACCTAAAATAGTGTTTTGTCATTAAACTAGAAGATGGGTAACTCGCTCTTCTCGGTTTTAGACTTTTAATAACTAACCTAACCTAATTACCTTGTTTTTAGGTGCATAGTACTTTTTTCCCCCCTATTTTAGCCCAATTAAAATGCACATCATTGTGTATGAATTTATAATAATAATTTGCGTGCAATTGCCCATAACCTGTTTTAAAAATAAAAAATGTATTTGTTTTATTATATAAGTTTTCTTATTATATAACTTTCTCTATTTATATTCAACCACTATGTCACTTTATTTACCTTCACAATAATAAATTACAATGTAAACTAAAATTTCTCTCATTTTTAATTCCTACCGAAATAATTCAACAATCAATTTTCGATAAACGTGCCATTCGATAAATTGAGCATTCGATAAACTAGCTTTCGATAAACTAGCTTTCGATAAACTTGATTTCAATAAATTTGCTTTCGATAAATTTGAATTCGATAAATTGATTTTCGATAAATTTGCTTTCGATAAATTGATTTACGATAAACTCGCTGGTTACCGTCAAATAGCATCTTCAAGTAACAACTGTTTCCAACGTCATGTATTCAACTGATAGTGAAACAAACAGAATTTGCATTTTTAGTAACTTACATTCTTACAGCCGCGTTTTGCAGTGATAAATAAATGCCGCGTTTTGCATTAAAACGCCAGGTGGCGAAACGAACAAACCTATTGATAAGCCCATGTCTAATACCATATATGTAGGCATTAACCTGATTTCTACCAATATGTATTTAACTATGTTATACAAATTTTATATTTAATTTCTGCGAGATAGTATCCTATTTTGTATGTCAGTAGTGGGGAAAATGTTTCCATAACATATTGCAAGTAATTTTTTTGGTAAAAATTAATCTTAGTTTTCATTTTTCATAACTAAAAATATCTCTTCCAAATGAATACCACAGCAGTAAAAAACTAATAACAAAAGATAAAAGAATTCAAATCGTTATAATTAAAAACATCAGCTGAAATATGCAAATGCATATATCGCTGTCAGGCGTCTTGAAACCTAAAAAGTTTAAAATTACAAATTAAAATAATAAATCAGGTGAGGTGAACAATTACAGCATACTGTTTTGTACATTGTTAGTTAATCTCGATAAAATATAAGGTCAAAGCGTTATAATTAGGGTTTCGCAGATACGCAGATACAAGAAATACGTGTCCTTTGCACGTTAAGCAATACCTAGTAAGTAGAGAAAGATAATAGCGACATTATATGATGCAGCTATTATTTTTGCCTTGACTGTTGTTAAAGAGACTGAAACATTAAAAATATTAACTTTATTAGCAAATATTATTAAAAAGTGTATTGAATTAATTGTTTAAGGTACTGTTTTGATAATTTTAAAATATTTATTTTTTATGACATTACATTTTTTATGAAATATATTGTAGTTTAAGGAAATGTAAAAAAACTACAAAGGAATTGCGTTGCTGGATATTGCATATAAGATCTTAGCAATCAGATCAATTCTGTAAAAAATTACTGTGTAGTAACGTCACTACGAGATAAAATATTATAAAAAGTACAATGAATTTCATTCATGATAGTAACCGACCTTGCTCATAGTGACGATTTTAGTTACTATGGTCATAGTAACTGAGTTACAGAATTGGTCTGAATATATATCAGAAACAGAGAGAGTGAGCAAAATGACGGGCAGTATTATTAGTGAATACGAGGGCTACTTTTCAAGTTTTTACAAAAACTAAGGAAGGAAAAAAATGAAACAAACTGTTTTATTGCTTTTCAAAATATTCGCCTTTCAGATTTATACACTTTTGCATGCGTTCAAACCAATTCTCAAAAACATGGGTTTTCGAAGGCTTCAAAAGCTTCTTGAGGTGATGAAAATCGCTGTCCACGCATGTCTGACATTGGGGAACAAAAAAAAGAAGTCGTTAGGGGATAAATCAGAGGAATACGGGCAATGAGACATAAATTCGATGTTTTTCTCCTTCAAATAATCAATTGTTTGATGTGCTGTGTGGGAGCTTGCATTGCCATGATGAAGAATGATGCGACGTTTTTGGTTGTTTTTCCTGATTTTGTCGATGACTTCTGGCAAACAAATTGTTCAATACCATTCAGCATTAACTGTTCTCCGATCCTCTAAATTTTAGAGTCTAAAGGAATGGTTGGGACATGCCCAGTACAGCCGAAAAAACAAGTAATCATTTTCTTGGAAGTGCTTCGTGAACGAATAACTTTTAATAAATCCAAGTTTCGTCACCTGTAACGATGTTGTATACGGATTTTGCAGTGCTTAGGTTGAATTTTTTTGGCATTCCCTTACACCAATCAACACGGGTCTTTTTTTGAGCTTCGGTCAAATTATGCAAAATACATCGGGAACAGATATGTTTCCGATGTATTAAGTTAAATGTTCATGCAAAATCGAATGTATTACAGTCTGCGATATAACAAAGAATGTCTCTATCTCACGGTAAGTCACATGCCGATTTTCTTCAATAATTTTGAGCACAGCATCATTTTGATGTTTTTTTGAATCACAACCGATTTTAGTCGACCTTCACATCGAGATTCATCATTGACGGACGCACGACCACGACGAAATTCTGCAAACCAATTGTAAACAGTCTTTTCTGATGGTGCTTCATTACCAAAAGTTGAACGAAGCGAATCTATGCATTGTTGTTCAGTTAGGTTAGGTTAGGTTAGGTTAGGTTAGGTTAGGTAAACACATTTTCTAAAGTGTACGAAGCGCTACTACCTGGTAGACTGGAGAAAAAAATTGAGCGAAAGGGATTGCTTAGTGAGCAACAGTTCGGGTTCAGGAAAAAGAGGTCCACCATCCAGGCGCTCAGGATGGTGCAGGAAGCACCCATGAACAGGAAAGCCAGGTGGCATGTGCTCATCACGCTAGATGTTAAAAACGCCTTCAACACTGCTAGCTGGAAGCTGATCCTGGAAGAACTCAGGAGGCATTGTATATCACCATACCTGCAGGTAATACTGGCAGACTACCTCAGGGACAGGCAGGTCAGCACCTCGAGAAGCAGCCAGGCTAGGACAATTAAGACCACAGCCGGCGTTCCACAGGGGTCAGTCCTAGGACCCACTCTGTGGAATATACTTTATAACGGCGTATTCAATATAGCCCTAGAAGGCGACTCGAGATGCATCGGTTTTGCAGACGATCTGGCCATAACAGCCACGGCCGAGGATGAAGAAGACCTGATATACAATGTCAACGTCAACCTGAGGAGAATCAGCGCATGGATGGACGCGCACAAACTCCAGCTGGCCCCCGAGAAAACGGAGGCGGTGATTCTCAGGGGGAAGCGCAGAAGAGAAGGCGTGATTTTCAGCCTGGAGGGAAGGGACATCATTCCCAAAGCTCACATCCGTTACCTGGGCGTGATCTTTGGGAAAAATGGATCGTTCGGTGAGCACATAAAGGCCACGTCAAACAAGGCGGAGGAAAGGGCAAGCACGTTGAGGAGACTGATGCCTAACATCGGGGGCCCCAGTTGGGGCAAAAGAAGGGTGTTACTTGGGACCATACACTCGATGCTACTATACGCCGCACCAATATGGTGCAACGAGCTAAAATACGCAAAATTTGAAAACATGTATGAGAAGTCCCAACGTAAGGCCCTGATTGGGGTCGTATCAGCGTACCGTACAGTCTCCACTGCAGCCCTGCAGGTACTAGCCGGTTCCATCCCACTGCGGATCCTGGCGGAGGAAAGGCGCGAGATCTTCGATGCAGGAGGGGGGAGCGAGGTGCGCAACTCCGCTAGGACTCGCGCTATAGACAAGTGGCAGGAAGGGTGGAACAATAATAACTCCAAAGGGCAATGGACGAAGAGGCTCATCCCAAACATCGGAGCGTGGCTGGGCTGTAAACATAAGCAAATTGATTATTTTACAACACAAGCTTTTACAGCCCACGGGTCTTTCAAGGCGTACACGAAGAGGATCGGAAAGGAGCAGGATGACCTATGTACGTACTGCGGGGCTGCAGACACGGCAGAACACACGTTGTTCACCTGCGTCAGATGGGACGCACATAGAACCCGGACAAACATCAGTCTGGGCGAGGTTTTGACCCCCGATAACATCGTCGGGAAAATGATGGAGAGTACAGAAAACTGGGAGTTGGTGAGGAACTACCTCAACGAAGTCCTCAGGAAGAAGGAAGAAGATGAACGGGAGCGACAAGGAATGAACTAGGGGGTAACTAGCCATCGGCAAAGAAGAAGATCCAACAGGATATCCCTTTGCTGAAGAAGGGGCTTCAAACAGGTTTTAGTCGGTAGGCCAAATTGGAGAATCCGACACTACTGGGGGGGGGGGTAAATCAAGAGCCCATCCGGTGCCTATAAAAGGTTTCCTGTCTAAAAAAAAAAAAAAAAGGTTAGGTTAGGTTAGGTTAGGTTAGGTTAGGTTAGGTTAGGCCTTTACTAAAATCGTAAAATATCATCCAACGTAAACCTTCACGTGCAATATCCATATTTTCACAAACTTGTTTTTTTTTAACACTCACTGTCAACAAACTATTCGGTTAATTTATAAGATGCCACTGATTTCACAATAACAAATGTCAATTTTACGAATATAACAATGACACATGTCAATATTGCGATCTAGTGGTCGTTTGTAAAAACATAAAACGTAACTCTCGTATTTTTTCCGATATGTGTTTTTTGAACTCTCAATAGTTTTCCTATATGTGGGTCAAAGAGTTGGTCATATCTACAAAAACCTAAAAAGAGTGATGGCAAATTTGATAAAAGTCCCACCAAGACCTTTAACCATTTATCGTATACAGTGGTACCACGGTTTTCGTTGACTTCGGTTATCGTTGGTTTTGGTTTACGTCGATTTTTCGCGATTTTTTTTCTCGGTTTTCGTCTGTTGCCTCGAAATTCATCGGCGTACCGCGACCCAATTCAAGTGTTCGAATTCAAAGATTACGTAGAGGCTGAAGGATTCATCTCAGAATATGTCTTCAACTGTGATGAAACTGGCCTCTTTTGGAAGAAGATGCCAAAGAGGACATTCATTACATAGGAGGTTCCATTATTGCCTCGGTTTCGGATTTCAACGATTGTTTTCGGACGGATTATCGACGAAAGCCGAGGTACCACTGTATACGGAAAGTTTGTTCGAATTGGCACGGTTGTGAACAACTACAAAGATAATGCTGGACATCTCGGAACAATTATAGAGGTTCTGCGTTAAAATTCTTCATATATTTTTCTGTGAAATTATTGTTTCTAAACTGCATTACTTGACTTCGTCTTTCTTGGGCTATTCAGTACTAGGGATGGGAATTTATTTTTGAGTATCGATATATGCGCGATTCGATATATCGTAAGTGTGCTATCGATATTCGATATATATTGAAGTAAAAATATCGATATTTTCGATATATCGCATATTATTTTTTTACATTAAAATGTATAATTACAGTGGAAAATAGGTAAATTTGGAGAATAAACCACAATTAAACTGTTTATTTTATTTAATGGCTAATTTACTCAGAGATAAGCATTCATTGCTTATCTCTGAGTTCAATAACCGGACAATATGATGTGTTCGTTATTAATTTTAAAACTTTTATTTTATATCGTGACTATTAACTAAGCTCTGATGAAGATTTAAATAAAATCGAAACGTTAGCGAAGTTAATAAATTTGTTTTTATTTCCTGACTGGTCCGAATCCCATTACCTTCAACTATAATTACTAACTTACGGACGTAACTCATCTAATCAAGATTTTTAATAAATGTCATTCGTTTCCATGGTTTCACATTTTGGATTTTAAAATTTTCACATACTAAACGTGAAACATGAATAATCCAAGCAAGGTCCTTTCTCGTGATAACCCAAAAGAACGAAATTCCCATTTAGTTCCGCCTAAACGTTTGGAACAGCATGTAGAAGTATTTCGTGGATATTTCTGACATTTGACATTTTTACGTAATTGATATTTTTTTTACAATTTATTATCAGAATATTATTTTTTTACATTTTTTTTTATATTATTTCATTGGTAAGGGTTTGTTGATCAGTTAATACTAACATGTAATTTAATTTCTCTCATAATTAAATATACATACGTATATTTAAATCTAAAAAATATACAAGAATACCGATATTCTGCGCGAATATCGATTTCTTGCGCAATATATCGCATTTCAAATATCGATATAAAAATAAATTCTAAAGTATCGATATTTTCGAAATATCGATATATCGTTCCTATCCCTATTCAGTACTGATTGCAGAACAACGATATTTATTTGACTTCTGTCTGTTCTGGAACGTTCTGCATTGTGTTTCTAGTTGTTACAAACGAGGTAACCCAAACAAACTTTTTGTATACATATAAAAGGGATGGGGAGGCGGCAGAAAAATAAACGAGGCCCTAATCTGGACTCCCGAGTCAGCAGTTTGAGACCTGGCTCCGACTCCCGACTCCCACTCCTGACCAGTGACGGGCGCGTAGAATACATGATGTAGACCAGGGGCCGGCAACAGGGCGCCCTCGGTGAGATTTTTATGCGACCTCGCTATCGAGACACATACATACTGAGCCCAATATCCACATCGCATCTATTGGTGATTCGACTTGAGCGATCAGAGCTAGATTAGACGACCTTGCGAACCACGAGTGTTTACATATTTTACGTTTTTATGCGCCCTCAATAACATTTGAATTTATATTGCGCCCTTATTGACAAAAAGGTTGCCGACCCCTGATGTAGACTGATGTAGATTTTACGCGTAAACATGTCAAGTAGAATATGCCTTTGTTTACGTGTACGAATGTAGAATGTAAACTGTGCATGCGCAGTACTTTTGAATGTAATATTTAAAATAATAGAATGGTAATAGATTAAATTTACTTTATTGTTTATTTTTCTTTCATTTTTATGTAGTTCTAATTACATATATTGTTTCCAAAAATCTTATCTCATAAATTGTATGTTGTTATGGACAATATAAATTACTTGGTTTCTGTCTGTATGAACTACTAAAAGAAAATTTTGTTTTTTCCGATGCAAGTGAAGTAAACGCACAACGCACTTTGAAATTGATAGAAATATACTATTATTAATATAAAATATTATAATTAATCTTTCACATTAAAACATATAGCTGTACGTATGTATATATTACAATTGTATCATGCATACATATATCAAGAGTCAGGAAAAATGGTTTTATTAAATTCTGCCACTTCTGTCAGCCATTTCTAAAAACGTAATTGTTCAAAGCTATTAACGCTACGTACAACCCCCAAAGATTATTAGTATCTTATACAAAACTAACAATCTGAAATAAAATTAGTGACAATCTATACATCTAATTTTGCACAGAATTTTTATCTATCTAATACCATAGGATATTTTTGATTGTAGAAAAAACTATTGTAAAAATGTTATTGCTCAATAACTTAATAATCGGTATCACAATGTTCTTTACTTTTTTAAATATATTTGTGGGTTTCAAATAAATTTTATATTTATATAGTTTTGTGTAGAAATATTCAAATAATACGTCAACATTTTTTCGACATGATTGTTTATAGTTTAGAGCCTTCGTCGAAAAATATTATACTTGATGATAATGAAATGCCACTTGGTACAAGTATTCTTTACATAAAATAAATCATTTTTATCTGCAGCATCTATATTAAGAACCGCGGCAGATTCGAGATGGCGGCAAAAGTAGATTACCAAGTACAGTAACTATAAGTAATTTTCACAATAGCACAAATTATCCAACCACATTTGTAGAATGGAGCTTTAGCTACAATTTGCCGCACGGTACACAAATATGCGTCGAATGGTTTACAAGATGGCGTCTATAACGCAATTTGTTTTTTTACAATTAAAAATATCCTATTAGATAGATATAAATTCGCTGAAAATGTTGATATATAGATTGTTACTAATTTTATTTCAGGTTGTTAGTCTTGTACAAGAAACTGTAAGCTTGTGCGCACCCTTAAGTAAGTATATTCATGCTAATATAAAATTAATACGCAATACAATTTCAATACACATGTAGTTAACAGCTGTTGTAATCAGGAAGGATCAGCTGTCAAAAATATTATATTCGAGTTCTTTACTTCTACTACGGCGGTATTTTATTTTTTAAACGTTACATAACCTCACTTTTTTCATTATTCTACGTGTCTACACAGTCTACACTTCTCTACGCTGTCTACGGTAAATTTACAGGTAGACGTCAAAAATTCAAGTTTATGCGTAGACGCACATCACTGCTCCTGACTCCTTTTACTAGTAAATCATACTTGCATTAAATATTTTAGGTTGGGGCGAGCTGTCATTATAAAATATCATTTTCTTTAAATCTTATTTTTTTGTCTCAATCTAAATCCAAATTTTTGAATATATTACTTTAAAAAAATATATATATTTTTTATATATACTTTATGACACGTTAAATAACGACGCACCTCATTACAACTTGAGAAATAAAAATCTCGTATAGTTCCTCTTAAACATAACATGGATATGTGTAAAAATAAAAAATACTTACTGCCTCAGTTGTTACAGTTGCTTTAATCAAATTATAAACTAGAGGATATGGAAAACCAGTTAAAATCGGGATTTAATATTTACAAATTCGTTTTCGTTCTTGAACAAAATACAAAATGTAGTTCCCGTTACCGTTCTTCAAAAAATTCCAATAATTTCGCTATTTTATTTTCGTTGTCAACGAGTTATTATCTTTGATAAAAATTAAATAAAACAGTCGGGAGTCGATAGTTTTTCCGACTCTTGACTCCAACTCTCGACTCCTACAAAAAGTTTGGACTCCTCAACTCCTGAATCCCGACTTCGACTTCGACTCCCCATCCTTGATATGTATGATAAATCATTTCATCAAAACGGTTTGGTGGACCTCGCTAAAATTATTCTTGTAGGCTACGGTTAGAGAACGCAAACTTCCATCAGGCTTGCGACCACTCTTTTTAGGGTTTGTAGGTATGACCACCAAAAAACCCTTATAACGTCACCCACGTGTCTGTCTGTCTGTCTGTACGGTAGAAATTTTAGCCAAACGGCTTGACATATAAAGTTGAAATTTCGCATGCTTATATAGCTCCTTAACCCACATTTAGAAAAAATACTGAGAGTTCAAAAAAATACATCCCGAGATAAATATATGTATTTTGTAAAAAATAAATATTTTTTTAAAATCTTAAGTGTCATACCAAATGAAACCTCTTAATGCGTTGATCAACAATAATATTTTTATTTTTGAAAAATCTATTTTCTTTGTGGAATTTTTGCAAAAAATTTGTCAAAAAACTTTTGTCTCCAACCCTATCTCCCAGAGGGGTTGATCTAAAAATCTGAAAAAAATCTCGGTAATGAATAATAATGAGAACCAGAAAAGTTCAACAGGAATTTTCAATCAGATAAATTTTTCTAAAAATGTCGATTTTTGTCGAGTATATATATATATATATACACACCGGAGAATTTCTTTCTTCTGTTGAAATTAAATATACTTAATTTAGTTGGGATAAAGAAGATAGTGTTGTGAATAACCCACATTTATTTCATAAGGCCTATATTTCGCCAACAGTTCGTTAGCTTTATTCAAGGTATCTATAACAACAATGTGCAAATTAGTTAATGGAATTATAACAACAGTTAATTTTTACTCACTGAAATAATTAAGAGGAACACATAGATGTAATCAAAAAACGAACTAAGTCGTTATAAATCCCAAACCAATCAGGCACCATAACATTTTTACAATAAAAAACTTTAAATTAATAACATTCTATACATTTTTACAAAACAATCGTGAAGCGGCCATTTTGTTAATAAGGGAGGAAGAACAGGTGTTGAGGGGTGGAGATAAGGAAAATTGTTCTAGAATGTTCTATTATTACTTCTTCTTACTTATTAATCGAATAATAGAACATTCTAGAACAATTTTCCTTATCTCCACCCCTCAACACCTGTTCTTCTTCCTTTATTAACAAAATGGCCGCTTCATGATTGTTTTGTAAAAATGTATAGAATGTTATTAATTTAAAGTTTTTTATTGTAAAAATGTTATGGTGCCTGATTGGTTTGGGATTTATAACGACTTAGTTCGTTTTTTGATAACATCTATGTATTCCTCTTAATTATTTCAGTGAGTAAAAATTAACTGTTGTTATAATTCCATTAACTAATTTGCACATTGTTGTTATAGATACCTTGAATAAAGCTAACGAACTGTTGGCGAAATATAGGCCTTATGAAATAAATGTGGGTTATTCACAACACTATCTTCTTTATCCCAACTAAATTAAGTATATATATATATGTATGTATAAATAGTTCCGAACCCAGTTACACACCACACCACACTACACTTAACACTTCAGTTCAGTTAGGAGTTCAGGAGTGTTCAGTTATTTTATTATACTATTATACTATGTGAATTAAACTATTTTTTTAATTACTTTAGATATTTGTTTTTAAAGTATTAAAGAGGAATAAATAATTCATAGTAATAAAATAGTTATAAATCAAATAACACATTGTTATTGTGAGAATACGTTTCTGAAATTGAAAAAAATTAAGCCATTTATCAATATATTTCTTATTAATCTAATGAATACTTGAATATGAAGCTAATGTTGAAAAAACGCTGGGATTTTTGTCAAAATAACGAAGAAAAGTAATTATCAAAACACTGTTGATTTTGATGTGATTATAGAACAAGTATTCCTAGAAATCCAGTATTATGTTGGCTTCTTACACTTAATAAATACCTACAAAACCCTGAAATGTGTGAAAATTCACACTTTACATCAATTTTTTTCTTCTCAAGTAAACCTGTCTGCTATATATGTAAATAAAAGAAAATAAAATTCAAATGTACATTTTATGTAAGTGTTAACATAATTTTGACATGCCCTGCATTTAATATATTTAAAAACATGTACATAACTAAATGTATGTCGGAGAAAATAGTCGGTGTAGCTGAGTCTTACACTTAAATAAAAAGAAACAATAAAATAATAATAATAGTATTAGCAGAGCCGGCGCTAGCTCTTTTGGCGCCCGGGGCACACCCGCCAAACTACGCCCTTTTGTTAGAATATGCAGTGGCGTACCGATAAGGGGTTTTTGGTGCTCCCAATCTTATTTCCAATATATTCTTTTGATTTGGATGGTTGCAATTTAAATATTTTTTCATTTTAACCTAATACTAATTATGGCTAAGTAAATTTGCTGATGCAGTGGTACCTCGACTTACAAACCTCTCGAAATACGAACTTTTCGAGGTACAAACTATTTTCATATCCAATTTTGACATCTAAATACGAACCATGATATTTTTCTCTCTAAATGAATCAAAGCCTGTTTTACATTATACTTTTATTTTTTTTTCCTCGTTCTAGAAACAGGCTACTACTACATGTAACAAATCGAAAACTCCTGAACCACAAAACCAGACACAACAAAGTTGTTCATTTTTTACAATTAAAGGAAGATGATTTTCATACTAATCATGTGAAACAGAAAATTTATAAATAAAAACTAATATGTAATGGTATAGAAAATGCACATTTATAGTGAAAAAATGCTTCTACTCACTCCTCCATTTCTTTGCATTTTCTTCATTTAGTTGAAAATAGTTTTTTTAATTTATTTTTGATTTACTTTCTTATTTTTTAATCTGGGAATGGATTGATTCTTTAATTTTCCATAAAATATCATGGAAAATTGGGTTTCTAGATACATACTTTTTAAGATAGGAACCGCGGTCAGGAAAAAATTAAGTTTGTAAGTCAAAGTGCCATTGTATATCTACATGTGCAACCAAAATAAGTTATAGATGTTTTCAGATGAGTAAGAAAGTTAATCAAATGTTTTATGAAAGCTGTTCAAAATATTAGTAACGTTACCAATAAACAACGTATTGCTGAACGATATATATATATATTATTTAAATAATTATTGGTTGCCTCAGCTACTAGGGCTATTGGCCACCAGGTTACATAATGGTTAACATGGGCAATATATATATATTACACATGAAATACTTGGCTTGATTAGTACAAAATCCTGAAATAAGTTTTTCAGCATTTGTATGAGTAATCATTGTGAGCAAAAACTAAGTCGATATCCCATCGACCCAAAGAGATATTAAAGAATCCGTGAAATCATATTTCACTCCTTTTCGCCCCTTAGGGGTTGAATTTCGAAAAATCCCTTCTTATTGGGTGCTTACGCCATGGAGGGAATATACTCTCCAAATTTCAAGTTTCTAAGCCCAGGGGTTCGGGCTGGGTGGTGATGAGTCAGTCAGGACATTGCCTTTTATATATATAGATATGCATATATGATGCTTTATATATTTTGCAGAAGTCCAAAAGAAGGCTGAATATTATTATATAATCAATAAATGTGTACATCTTTAAATTCAATTTTGTATTTAATATGTCCGAGACGGATATATAAAGGAAAATTTATATTTTTGATCTAAATAAAAATAGAAAAACTTAGAATATGTATATCTAAGTGTTTATTTTGACGCCCCTATGAGCTAGCGCCCTGGGCCTGTGCCCCTGTTGCCCTTGCCTTTCACCGCCGCTGAGTATTAGACCCGCACAGAAACTCTTAAAAAAGTTTCAAATATGCATCTGCTTGTACGTCATTGTTGATTAATTTAATAATAAAGTTGAAATACTGTGGTGAAAGTAATTAAAATTATTCGATATAATTAGCTATCTTTGAAAAGACCCAATATGTAGATATCTGAATTTTCGCAAATTCAGAATTTTCCAAAGTTAAATAAAGCATTTGATTACTACGAGGAAAGTAATTGAAATAAATCAATATAAATCTAATTTTATTTTAATTTGTGTTTAAAATTTATCTTTATTGCTTCCGTTTAAGGACGTGCAGATGGAGGCGGTGTATAAAAGAACGAATTATCTACAAATTAAAAGAAGTTACTGTTTTCTGCACAGTTTAGCAAGGTAAAATTGTTGATAAAGTGATGTTATATTAGTTTTGTGTTTGGACTGAATGCTTTACTTAACGATAGTACGCCCTATACGAGGTTTTATAAAAGAATACGCGAAATGCGAGCATTGCACGTACTTTAATTACTAGTAAATGGAGAGGGAGAGTAGCGAGTTGCTAGGATGCAGCTGTCACTTCTAACTTGAATGCCATTAAGTTTGTATTACTGATTAATTTTGTTCGAATCTTATAGCGGTTTTTTAATTCGATTTTTTTCAGCCCAGCGATTTTTAAGATGAAATTGAAAGATTAAATTTAACTTCAAAAGACTGCAACATGAAGACTTGAACTTTTGAAGACGATACTGTGAATCAAACTGAGTGATCCAAGTGGTTTGGGAATCTTAAAATCGTTTAAATTCAATCAAAGGAGTTGAGGTTTTCTATTTAAAAACCCGATTAAAGGATTATTCCATAGAATAATCCTTTAGTTTTGTGAAATAATCCATAGAAATGTTGTATAAGAAGTGAAAATATCATACGACTTAAGACATTTTAAACAATGTTTTGGATATGGATTTTGCCTCACGACAACGCACATAAGAGAAGTGTGCCCTACTTCTATTATGTTTCGACAGTTTTTGGCTAATAAAAATTCCTTCTCGTCCCTATCCACTATAATTACTTGAATTGACTCCGGGTGAATTTTACTTTGTTCCCAAAACTGAAAAGTATTTAAAAAGGAAGCCGTTTTTAAATGATAGAAGGCCTAAAAAACGGAAACTAATTTAAAACAGATTAAATAAGCAGAGGCGTCACTAGAGTAAGGCCAATGTGGCCCCACGATAAGTGTCAATTTAATAAAAACCCTACAAAAAATATAGCATTCGAAACTAGATTGCACAAAAAAAAAAACTTTCATTTACATAATATTTATAACCCGAAATTTTTATTTACAACACATAACAGGACCCAAGTCCCAGTACTCACAAATGGTAACTCAAAGGTACTCTGTGGCTCACAAATACCCTGACCGCCCTACATACCCTGACCGGGATTTAAACCCAGAAACCTGGGCTCCTGAAGCAGAATCACTACATCTTCGCTACAAAGGCTGTAATTCTAAAAATAGATATACTATAAAAATAAATTCCAGTATACAAGGGCGGACTGGGAATTCGAAACGGCTCGGGAAATTATTAGGAAAGTGGCCCATTTTTGGGTTTTGTAAGTATGACCAAAAAACACCTATACCGTCATTTTGTCGTTTATCTGTCTGTCTGTTCGGTAAAAATTGTAGCCAAACGGCTAAACTTAGAGTTTAAATTTAGCATGCTTATACAACTCTTTGACCCGCACATAGCAAAAATACCAAATTATCTAAAAATCATATCCCCCTAAAAATATAAACAAATATGTGCTCATCGAAAAAATAAATATTTTTTTAAAATTCTGAGTAGGGTATCAAATGAAAGCCCTTAGTACGTGAATTAACGATCAAAATGTTATTTTTGAAAAATAAATTATTTTGATGTTTTGATGTTATTCGCCAAAATTGTGCAAAAAAAATTGTCCCACACCCTGTAGCCCAAATGGTTTAAACTAAAACTCTGCAAAAAAAAGTAATGTAGATTGGTGTGAACTGAAATAGTACAACAGTAATTTTTTATCAGATAATGAAAATATTGCATTTTTTGTGTTCTTTGGTTGACGATTTACAAAAGTTATAGTTATGTAACACACTAGACTAGAAGACGTATCATGGTCTAATGATTAGCATGCTCGCTAGCTACCCAGAATTCTAGGGTTCGCTCCCGGTATGAGAAGACAATTTTATTTTTTGTTTGTTTTTTACATTTTTGTTTTCTTTAAATTATTTTGTCAAAATTCTAGTTACTTTTTTGCAAATGTTGCATTTAATTTTTAAGAGCGTAAATTTAATAACCAGTTGGAATGTTGTAATTATATTTTCATTCTTGTGTCATGTATACGAAACCAAAGGGTCGGTGCAACCAATGGAAGCCGTAGGCGCAGTTTAAAAATATTAATGAACCTTGCTATATAAAAAAAAAAAAAATACTGCACATATTTAGAAACCCAAATAATGGTATTAGGTAATCGAATTAAAAACAACAAAAAAAATTTTAACAAAAAATTTATTCTTAAAGCTCTTAGATTAACAGACGATAAATTATTTAAAAAATATCGTTCATTTTGCCACGATTACTACAGAGCAAAATTTGGCCTGCACCCTCAGCATGCCGCCTTCACTTATTATATACCTGCGAAACCCTAAAATGTGTGAAAATTCACACTTCACATCAATTTTTTACTGTGCATAATATCACGTTTATTAACAATTACATAAATTTGTTTACATTAAGACTTGAATTACAATAGTTTATAAAGTACTTTTTGATGTTACATTGATTATAACTTCATCATTGTCTATTTGATATAAAATGTCTTTTTCAATAGCCATTATTAAAATAAATGATTCTAGATGTTCATCAATCAATGTACTTTTTAATCTATTTCTAATATATTTAAGAATAGAAAAGCTACTCTCATATGCTATTTGACTAATTGATAAAGTCAACAGATATTTATGAGCCAAACCTACATATATTTTTATAGATCTCGCTGAATATATTATAACGTTCTAAAGATATATATGCACTACAAGTACTGCAAAATTTAGGTAACGTTTACAAATTAACTTATTAATATCATGAATGTCTTCACAATTTTCATCAGGTTCACTACCTCTTGGGCTTGCGGTAATACTTTCGGCAATGAAATTTACAGCCTCTCCCAATTACTGGCCAAACTTATTAATTCGTCTTGCAATGTTTCGTCTTCATCAAATTGTAAAAGAACGCATTTGTAAGTAAAAATTCATTTATTTAAAACATATTGTGATCTTCTACTTAGAGTACCATGCTCGGTGCTCTGAACTGACACGTTCGTATTGAGCATATTTCGAGCGTTGGCTAATTTCCCGCATACAGTTGTGTTGTATTGTGTGTGGCCTGAGTAACACAATCGTATGGGACCTACAATTTATTATCTTGGAATCCGAAACACTAATTATTTTGGTGAATTTTTACTAGGGCTTTTTACCGCGGTAGTTGCCCTGTGCCTTACGAGGGAGAAGCGATCGAAAAATGTAAGGTGTTTTTGACGGTACCGGAGAATTAACCCTGGCCCGCGGCTCAGTAGTCCACACACTAACTGAGCCACGAGCGTTCTCGATGTTGTGATAAGCAAGCCAAATCTAAATATGTCTTTATTTTCTTCAGATCTGCTCTACAAACTTACAATTATAGTATCCAGTATCTTGTTATGCATACTAATTTCGAATTCTTTCAGAATATTAAGAACTGGTTCGTTTTTTTTTTTTTTTTCACCCGCCAGATCTTTCAGTGTTCGAATTCTTCTCTCCAGAAAGAATTGGATGTCAACATCATGTTCTGGACTATGCTTTTCCATCTCATCTGCAGCTAAACATCTAAATTCTTCTACCTTTAATTTAATTTGTTCAGTGCCTCGTTGTATTTTTATTAATTGGAAAGAAAAAGAATGACTCAGCTTTTTGGACAATACGTATATTTTAGAAACACAACGTTTCGCTAAACCATTGTTAGCTTCCTCAGGTGCTATAAACAATGACAATAACAATAGTAATATTAAATCATAAAATGATATGTTATACTCTTACCTAATCTAATGTTACGTTAAACTAACATCATCAAACATCATCCATCAAGAATAGTAGGGCGGATGTAATGGCTGACAAGTACGCTTATTAGAAAATTGACAATGTTATATGACAAAATAAGAATAGTTTAAACAGGTTAATCGGAATCATTATGTGAAATTTAAATTAGAATATAAATCCAAATCTATAGTCAACAATCTGAGGAATATAGAAAATATCCAAAAATTAAAATATAAATTACAATAAGTAAGTACAATAATATGACGACATGTAGTTCATCACTCCTTAGGGTCTGGTACGTGCAAAACCTAGAGAATGAAACACTACCCGCTGAGCAACATATTGTAACAATAACATTCAATTATAATAAGTCCAAAATACCAAATAAGGGTAATAATCATTTACCATAAGACCAAACAGCGTGAACTGTACAAAAATATAACTGAACGATGGACAATAATACAATTCGGAGTACTGCCCCTCAAGATCAATGGTACGCACAAGGATAAAGAGTGAACAGTACACAAAATTGTATATCAAACCACTGAACAATTACTTTAAATGAGCAACAGCGGTGCACACCGAACCACCAAATTGCAAAATATAAAACCAAGGACTCCAAACACAAGTCTCAGTTCAGTTTGGTACGCACAACATTGAAAAAAGCTGTGGTCGGAGTAGAAAGCATTATACCAACAAAAAGGTGAAAAAAGAAAGAAAAAACCACTGAGCATACAAAAGTATCTCGATACCGACTCAAATATGACACATAAAGTTACACCATTAGTCCCAAATAACTCAAACACAAAATTAAAATTAAATTCAAATAGATTCCACAAAACAAGGGACAAAGGATAGATGGAAACTAGTACATCAATATGGTTTAGTGAAACGTTGTTTCAAAAATATACGTATTGTCCAAAAAGCTGAGTGATTCTTTTTCTTTCAATATTATTATTTGGACTTTAAACAATTTTCTGTTTTTATTAATTTTAAATTTTAAATAAAAGAAATCGTAGTAAGATGTTTCCCTATAAACGATAATTTTAAAACTTCGTTTACTGAA
Source organism: Liopterus haemorrhoidalis (assembly GCA_963971575.1). Lineage (NCBI taxonomy): Eukaryota > Metazoa > Arthropoda > Insecta > Coleoptera > Dytiscidae > Liopterus > Liopterus haemorrhoidalis. Next base: position 16,758,704 of record OZ020619.1, read on the forward strand.
GGGAAATATACACAAGCCCCTGCCAATACAAGTCACTGGCCCATTGGGAAACATCCCAACGTCCAGATCACCCAATTCACCCCTGATTGTATCAAGTTTAATTCCGAAAACCCATTTGAGACAAATACAACAGCATAGAATAATGTTAACTTTACCGGTAACTGTGCTACAGGTTAGAGAAGTTTTAGTGAATTAAAAATAATTATGAACTATTTATGCTCTACACTGTCTCAAGATAAAATGAGTAGTTTAAGTTCACTACCTATACAAAATTGTGTGTACAGAAACAGATTTTGAGGATGGTATAGATGAATTTGTAAATCTAAAGAAAATAGAAGTTCTCGGAGGGAAAGAGAAAGTGGCGAGTAGAGAGAGAATCAAAAACAAAGTGAAAGTAATTGATTGTTAACAGCCAGAAATACAAGTGAGGTCAGAAATTGAGCGTCTAATCCAAGAGAAACTTGGGAAGTATAATCTTGAAGGGGCTCAAGTGCATCCTTCAAAAAAAAAAAAAAAAACAAAAAGTTTGTGATTTAATTAATTTTAGATTAACTTTTAACTACCCAAAATTAACCGTTATTAATGACCAATTCATTAACCACTAGAGACATCTAGTGACTAATAAAAAATTCAGACTTGTTCAACCCTGGACAACTACCATCCCGAGAGAGTTAGCTGCAGACAACCCGCATATCACAGAAGAAGATAAAGTCACTGGAAGTCAAGGGCAGGCGATGACTGATAACTTCAGATCAAGAAGTCACAGTATATGTGAACTACAAACACTCCGTAATAGTAAAAAGACAGAACAGTCATAGAAAAGAAAGAGAAAAGAGAGAGAAGAATCTGAAGAGATGGATGTTATAGTGGAAATGATGCAAAAGATGATGAAGGAAGTCAAAGAAGATATAAAAAGTGGTAATCAGGAACTCAAGTAAACAATAGAAGATAATAATACCGAAATTAAAAATATGATTGAAGAAACGAAACAGGATATAGCTCAAATTAAAGAAAGAGGGAAAGGAGGAGAGATGGAAGGAAGACAGAAATAAAATATTTTTAGAAATTAAGAAGAGAGACGAGGAACAACATGCAAGCACTTAAGAACTTGGAAGAAAAAATCATATGGATGGAGAACAAAATGGAAAAAGAAGATAAAAAAACAACATAGTAATAAGAGGGGAAGTTGTAGCTAGAAGGAAAAAGCGAAATAGACATTTTTTTTTTTGGAAAAATATGCCGGTAGAAATCAAAATAAAGGAAATGTTTCGAACTGGAATAGAAAGAAAGGTAATAGTGGCCAAAATGAAAAAATGGGAAGATAAAATCCAAGTATTAAAAAATAAAAGTATACTTGGATCCAAAAAAAATTATATAAAGCAAGACCTGACACCACGAGAAAGAGGGTTATAGAAGAAAATTATAGAAACGGCTAAAGAAAAAAAGGAAAAAAAGTTCTGAGGATAAAATAGGATACAAGAAGTTAAAAATAGGCAATGAATGGTATCACTGGGATAACGAAAGCGAAGAATTGGTATCAAAAAACGGGAAAAGAACAACCGTAAATACAAGTACGAACAGAGAAGAAACGGATAATGAACACTGCGAGCTGCAAGAGTAAGGAAACAAAGACTGGTATCAAAATTAAAGATAAAAAACTAATTAAGTTAAAAAGGGGCGTAGAAAAAATATTTGTATAGGTTTTTGGAATACATTGGGAATTAAGAATAAGGATAAACATTTTTGGGAATTTATTAAAACTTTTGAGATAGTAGGGTTAACAGAAACTTGGATAGAGAAAAAAAGAATGGAAGACATGGGAAACCAAAATGCCAAATGAATTTGTGTGGAGATTTACGCACGCTAAAAGAGAATTTAAAAAATTGATGTGAAGTGTGAATATTCACACATTTCAGGGTTTCGCAGGTATATAATAAGTGAAGGCGGTATGCTGAGTGTGTAGGACAAATTTTACTTCGTAGTAATCACGGCAAAATGAACGATATTTTTAAAATAATTTATCGTTTGTTAATCATATAATAAGACTGGTTATTAAATTTACGCTCTTAAAAATTAAATACAACATTTGTCAAAATATAACTAGAATTTTGACAAAATAATTTCAACATAATAAAAATGCAAAAAAAAAAAAACAGAAAAAATAAAATTCACTCCGTACTCGAACTCGAAACCCTTCGTTTTCCAGCCAGTTTAAGAGTGCTCTAACGCATGTCGCCATCGCACGCCATGCATGTGAGTGTCTTACATTGGTATAACTTTTGTACTTTGTGAACCAAAAACCACAAAAAATGCGTTATTTTCCAAAAAACATAATCTGATCAAAAATTCCTGTTGTACTATTTCGGTTCACACCAATATACATTACTTAGAATTTTTTTAGATTTTTAGTTTAAACCATCTGGGCTACAGGGTGTGGGACAAATTTTTTTTTGCACATTTTTGGCAAAAATCGCATCAATATAATTTATTTTGCAAAAATCCAAATTTGATCGTTAATCCACGTACTAAGGGCTTTCATTTGATACCCTACTCAGAATTTAAAAAAAATATTTTTGTTTTCGATGAGCACATATTTGTTTATATTTTTAGGGGGGTATGTTTTTTAGATGTTTTAGTATTTTTCCTATGTGCGGGTCAAAGAGTTGTATAAGCATGCCAAATTTCAACTCTCTATGTTTAGCCGTTTGGCTACAATTTTTACCGAACAGACAGACAGACAGACAGACAGACAGACAGACAGACAGACAGAGAGACAGACAGACGACAAAATGACGGTATAAGGGTTTTTTGGTCATACCTACAAAACCCTAAAAAGGGAGGGCAATGGGTGGTTTCCTGGCAATTTGACGATAGTAATAAGTTTCACATACTTTTTACATAAATACTACGCAAAAAATCGGTAGTGCTACGGAGAAAAGTTTAATGTAGAGCAGACTTAAGACGTACGTAATATTTGCTTAACGGTCCGTGGTTGTTAAATCAAGATCTTCTTTGCCTAACTTTTAGAAGCTTCCTAACTTCTAGGACTTAACTTTTTATTACGTAATAAATATTTTAATAGTGCATTTCTGTGCAAATTTAAATAAATAAAAAATATCTGACATATAATTAGCAAGTGTCTGTATGTAGTGTCGGTTACATTATGACGTCAATTTTTCCTAAGGTTCTCGTGATTGACAGACAATCCTATATCCTTGGACCGATATGAAGAATATTTTGCAGATTTATTCTCAAACAATCTACGAATATAATTACATACATAAATGTCTAGGATTTCGTAGGCATAAATTAACGTCTCAAATTACTTTTAGTTTTAACAATATAAATGTAATGTATTGAGTAAAAATAAATCGTTTTCCCATATTAAAAAGTTTATGAATAAATAATCTTACTATATAATTAGCAAGTGTCTGTTTGTAGTGTCCGTAACATTGTGACGTCAATTTTCTCCAAGGTTCTCGTTCTTGGCTAATTGGGGACACCCTGTTTCTTGATTGGCTGACAGGTGACACCCTCAGCCATCAAAGACATCAAAGAAATATGAGCACAAAATTTTCCTAAGGGGGCTCAGAAACAAAAAATTTTTCTTAGGGGGCTCAGAAGCCAACATTTTTTCTTGGGGTGGGCTTACATTCAATAACAAGACAAATGTGTCTCAATCCCTCTGGGATGCACCCCTTTGGGACGCATCTGTTTCAAAGATGTTTTTAGGGTTTTGTAGGTATGACTAAAAAACCCTTATACCGTTATTTTGTCGTCTGTCTATCTGTCTGTTTGTTCAGTAAAAATTGTAGTCAAACGGCTAAACCTAGAGAGTTGAAATTTGGCATGCTTATACAACTCTTTGACCCGCACAAATTAAAATTATTTTTTTTAAATTCTGAGTAGGTTATCAAATGAAAGCCCTTTGCACGTGAATTAACGACCAAAATTTTATTTTGCAAAATAAATGATTTTGACGCGATATTTGCCAAAATTGTGCAAAAAATTTTTTGTCCCACACCCTGTAGCCCAGATGATTTAAACTAAAAATCTGAAAAAATTCTAAGCAATGTACATTGGTGTGAACCGGAATAGTACAACAGGAATTTTTGATCAGATTATGTTTTCGGAAAATTTCGCATTTTTGTGTTTTTTTGCTGACGATGTAAAATATTTAAAACGTTATGTCACACAGTAAACCAGTATGCTTTCATAGTGTAATGGTTAGCCCACTCGCTGTCTAAGTTGCAAGCTAGGGTTCGCTTCCCGTCTGGAGACAATTTTATTTTTTGCATTTCTATTTTGTTTAAATTATTTTTTCAACATTCTAGTTATATTTTGGCAAATATAGCATTTAATTTTACAAGCGTAAATTTAATAACCAGTGGAAATTGTTGAAATTATAATTTAATTATAAGTAATGTTTCAATGTACACGAAATCAGAGGGGCTTATGATTTAAAACAACCAATGGAAGCCATTGGCGCAATTTTCAAAACCTTAATGAATCTTGCGATATAAAAAAATTCTGTACATATTTAAAAACTTAAATAATGGTATTAGGCATTAGAATTAAAATTAACAAAAAAATACCAAATAATCATCATTTACTTACTAAATACCTGCAAAACCGTGAAATGTGTGAAAATTCACACTTCACATCAATGTTTTTAAAGCAGTGTTTGAAAAAGTGTAGGTATATGAAAACCAGACATTGATTGGTATATACAGCATAAGTTATTAACTGAACTAATTTAATTGATTAAATAAATTAATAAATTACTTTTGCAGATATAAGCCTTGATGGAAAATAATAAATTACACCTATGTTTCGTAGATCTGGAGACAACGTATGACCGGATTGACATTCCGCTTCTATTTACAATCGTATTGGATAATGCTATAAAAAACACGAAAAAGAAAATAAAACAATACCACATTGGGCATTGGACCTTAAACCCGATAAAACTATGCTGATGATATGGCAATTATGACAGAAAATGAAAATAAACTGCAAGAAAACTTGAACTTATTATTCAGATGAAGAACTTATGAAAATAAACCTTATGAGCAAAACCATGGTTGTCAGTAGAAGCACAAGGAAGCATAGAATAGAGCTTGGTGGAAAACTGTCAGGATAAGTTCAAACGTTTAAATATCTAGGATCAGCGTTGGCATACAATCGGAAAATAGATGCAGAAGTAATAGAAAGAGTAGCAGCAGCTGGAAAACTTTTTAACCGCATAAAATCTTCTTTTTTCATAAATCCGGAATTCCAACCAAATCCAAAGTACAACTTTTCAAAAAGGTGGCAGTTGCAATCCTAATATACGGATTTGAGTCATTTATATTCAAACGCCAACAGCCTCACACCATAAAATGGTAAAAAGGCTTTAGGATTAAGTAAGTAAGATATTTGCGACGAGCTTGCAAGTGTCATTTAATATTAGCATATCGTATACATCTATGTATATTAAAAATACTAAAATTAAATGATGAGAATGAGGGAAGACTGAATACCCGTCGACTAGTTGGAAGATCTCGCAAGAGTTGGAGAGATCACCTACCCGAAGGCTAATCGAAGTACTGGTATACAGCATACATAGACATACCTGTCAATTAACATGTCAAAATGAGGAACTTATGTGAGTGAAGCCAAAAGTCAATCCAATTGACAGTGCCCAAAGAAGCAGAAAAATAATAAGAAGATAAGTTGATATATATATTTGTTATTTTATTCTTAGCAATAATTTATAGATTATGTAAAATCGTTTTCATTTCCAAAAGTCAACCCACCTACAAAATGTTCTGGGTAGACTTCTGATTGTTATGTTTTAACGTTATTATTTTGTAATTACGATATTGTTTAAATACAAACCTGTATACCGACGGATCTAAAGACAGAAACGTAAACGTGTCTGGAACCGCCTTCTACTGTCCAGTTACGTAAACAAAATAATCCCCCTATCATCTCAATTTTCAAGTTATTCGGCCGAATTATAGGCTATTAAAGAAACTTTCAAGTACTGTGTAGGCAGTAAAATTTCGAAAAATTGGGTAATTATAAGCAACAGCCAAAGCGCTCTTAAAACTATAGCAAATAGGTGGCTTCATTCAAGAGATTTTGATATACAACATATTGCACAAATTATATATGTAGCTGAGACTAACGGTTTATCTTTTATATTTCTGTGGATCAAATCTCATCAGGAAATATCTTTAGGGAACGATAAGACTGATTATTTAGCAAAAGAAGCGGCAATTTCACCAATAAATCAAGTGACATATAGTATAAAAATTTCCCGTCGGGATGTTTATAATACTATAAACAGTAATATAAATTTGGAGTGGGCAAAAGAATGGACCGCTTCATGTATTTATAAAGGAAGACAATACGCAGCCATTGATATCTGGACATGGTATATCTGGTAGCCTGAACCACATATTTTTTCAATGCCCGACATACGCACGACACAGACATTTATTACCAATTCTAAAAAAAAAATAACTCCAACCAAATTTTTCGACATATTAAACGATAAAAGAACTTATAAATACATTTCAATACATGAAAATTTCAAATATAATCTTATAATTTATAATTTATTTTTGTTTGCTTGAAAAAATATGTGGTTCAGGCTACCAGTCGATGTATTATCACAGCTACAGAAAGGCGATGAAAGTACACCAATTCTATGGAGATGAGCTGGATGACCAGCATGTCCAGATATCAATGGCTGCGTATTTTCTTCCTATATATATATATATATATATATATATAGCCTTGTTATAAAATTTATAATTATTATTTATGTTCTATAAACGTATAGTGAAGCTGGCTAATATGGCGTCTTATGCCGATGGCCAATAATAAATGACAAAAAAAAAAAATACATACCTACATGTATACGTATACATAATCTACAACTATGCTCTATACATATATAGAAAGTATCGAGGTGTGTGCCTAAACTAAACTAAATATATTATAGGATATGCCTTGAATGTTTGTTCAGTTTTTTCCATTCCTTTATTATTCTTTTATTCATGCCTGGTTTTTCATCATATTAAGGTTTACGTTATTAAAGTATGCTAATTCGTCCTTGCTTTCTTGCCACGTTTTCATGGGTTTTCTTCAGCACTTTAGATTATCCAACACACTGGTATACATATGATCGATCCCCATATGTTTTAAATTTTTATTTTATTTATTTATTTATTTTTTTTATATTTCTACACTAGCAAAACATACAGAAAAGTCATAACTTTACATACTAGCTATACTAGCCATAATTTAGCCACAAGTTAAAAAATAATCAACTTTTTCAAAAACACGATATATTCCGAAAATTGGAAAACATAATCTGATCAAACATTCCTGGAAATATTTCGGTTCACATCAATGTGTATTGGCCGTAAATATAATTTTAGAATTTTTCAAAAATAAAAACGTTAATCCTTGTATTTTCAAAAGCCTTTCTTCAATACCCCACTACAACTTAATAAAAAAAAATCCATAAACTTAAATATTTTTTCGGATGATAAGATATTTTAAAGTCTAACAGAGCTATTCAGAGACAAAAAACAAAACAATTTTTAATTTTTAAAAAAATTTTAAACACTATTTTTCTTAGTTACAGTGGTAAGTTAAGTTAAGTTGATTTTGTCTATTCAGAGACAGCATATCATTCTAGTTACCGTACTTAAGTTACAGTTTAATCAACTTTTTTTAAACAACGTATGTTGGTAGTTTAAATTCGTGTATTAAGATTATAATCTACGTGAGATTTCTAAATGAGTGATTCATGAAAAAGATATTGAAGAAGTGAAGGATATAAATAACTTTGTGTGTACAAATTTTGTCAGAATTTATATGGACAGGGAAAATCCGTATGATAATTATAGTGAAAAAAATTTACGTGAGAAATATCGTTTTCTTAAACAGGGAGTTAACTTTATTGAAAATGAATTGAACCTTGTTGAAAATGAAATTGATCATGTGAAATATAAGGGACGGCATACAGATTCAAAATTACAATTATTATCCGAATTAATATTTTTCAGTAGGGGACATTTCAGGATGATACTGCTGATCTTCCTGGATTTAGTCAACCTACTATGTCACGTATCATACGTAAAGTTTCAGTTGGGTTGGCTCTAAAAAAAGATGATTTTATAAAATTTTCAGTAATGCATCGAGAAAAAAGAAAAGAAATTTTTATAATATGGCAGAGTGTCCATCTATTATTGGATCAATAAATGGCACCCATATTAAAATTATGAACCCATCGGGATCAAACTTGGTATTATTTATAAATAGAAAAATATTTATTTTTTATTTGAATGTGTAAGCCGAACACCAAGGCAGACGCCCTTCCAGATAAGCAGAATTCCATATAATCCGGATGATAAAAAACTCAATTATCCAAAAATTTCTGAAAATAATGCTTCTTTAGCTTTATATCAAAATTTCCGTACTAAAAATAACAACAAAATTTTACTAATAATAATATTTTAGTAGTAGAAGACGATCTTTTTTCCAATTACTGAACGTTCTCTTGTAATTTTACTTTCTATTATCTATATTATTTAAGAAATTTCAAGGAAAAAAAATCATTTTAGATGTTTTAGTATTTTTCCTATGTGCGGGTCAAAGAGTTGTATAAACATGCCAAATTTCAACTTTCTAGGTTTAGCCGTTTGGGTACAATTTTTACCGAACAGACAGACAGACAGACGACAAAATGATGGTATACGTCAAGTACGACTTGAAAGTGAAATATTTTTAACTAATATTTGGTTTTTTATGCTAGCTTAGCATAACAGATGCATATGCATATGGATGACCTGACCACATAGAGTAGCCGCATAACACATAACTACGGTGTTAATAATGAAACTGCCTAATGAGCAAAATGATACTACGCATGAGCTGCGCAAGAAACAAAGAACAGCTTAATTTACTATTTATTTCTATGATATGCAGTTATGTGTCTATGTAACGCGTGCGTATTATAGTCCTATGAGTCTTTTTCATTATGTTATGCGACCATGCTATGCGCGTATATTATGCATCTATTATAATCTAATCTTAAATAATGTGAACCTGACAAGCCAACCTGGATTTCAATTATAATCTTAGACAGTGTTAACACCTGTCTTTCAGAGAGTCTGAAGATACAAATAAATAGAGTAATGCACATTGACGTAAGCCAAAATATCGGAATTATTGATCAGTTTATAAGTTATAAAAATATAGGTACTTTTTTTTATATATAGGGCAATAAATGTAAACTATGAAATTTACATTCATAAATAATAAATTATTTTTAAAATATTGTTTATTCTGAAGCGATTAAAACAAAAAACGTTGTTCCAGATATTCAACATTCAGATCCTCTACTGGTCGCACATAATACACTCATCAAAATAGTCCAAGTTTATTAATGAAATATCCAATAAAATCAAGAAAAAAATGTTCATTTGTGACCCCATAAAAACCCACCAATAGCAAACAGGGCCGCACCTCGTGTGTCGACCGCCCCTGTGCAAACATTCACAAGGTGCCCCTCCCACTAGAATTGAACCCAATTCGCGCTGGAATGCAGACATTCATCTACAACTGCGGCATTTTGGCTCGAATCTAGCACAAGACGCTTCCACCATTATCCGCACACGGGTGACCAGCATACACGTGACGGCACACACGTGACGGCACACACGTGATGGCCTTGCCCATATGCGATTAACAAAATCTCTATAAAACAACAACAAAATATTCCTTTCGCAACCTCATCAAATATCCCGACCATTTTGAGTCCAAACTGAAACCTTGAAGATGTGATAATTCACACTTCACGGCATTTTTTATATTTAATAACACCCGACATTTATTTTTTTAATATTTGAAATTACTTATATTACTTGATATCAAAGAATTATAAATAATAAGGAAAATAAGTCCATTTTTAATAATATCAAAGAATAATTGAATATGATTTCAAATTACTTTAACAATATACTCATCATTCGTAACTAATTTGATTTATTTTTTATTTTCAAAAGAATGAATTCAATGAAAATGGATTATGAAAAAGATATTATAGAAAAGCAAATATAAAAAAAGTTTGAGTATTTTTTCGTTTTATGTAATAGCATTTGTTGTGTACTTAAATGTATTTAATTTGTATTTTTATAATAGACTCATGTTAAAACATACCGATGTTTATTTACCTACTAACAGTAATTCAGAAACTTTTTGCTCCCGACCGAAAATTTTATAATCTGTTGTCTTGGCGACCCATTATACCAGTGAAAAATTGATGTGAAGTGTGAATTTTCATATATTTCACGATTTTGTTGGTGTTTAATAAGTGTAAGAAGCCAACTAGAAGTCTAGAACAGCGGTTCCCAAACTTTTTTGACCGCGACCCAGTACGAGGTTTTAAAATTTTTCGCGACCCACCTTATGAAAAAAAAAAACATTTATTTACAAAACAAATTTTATTTTAAAGCAGTAGCTTTATAGTAATAAAGAGTATAGTATAGTAATAAAGAGCACAAATATACACTATTCTAGTGATTAACTGACGTAAAAAAAAAATAATATGGACAAAAAAAATCTTTCTTGTGTTTTTTTTCGCGACCCAGCAAAATTTTTTGACCCACACTTTGGGAAACGCTGGTCTAGAAGAATATTTCTTCTATTATCACCAGAACCATATCAACGGGCTGGCGTCGAGGCATTTGCCAGGGGCGCGAGGTTTGACAAGGGCACGGGGCCTGATGAAAGGCGCCATTGCAGGTGAAAACCTTTTTTTTTTTTTTGCTTTTCACTTGTATTTGAGGAAGTAAATTTTATCAATTTACTTTATTTGCCAAGGGCGCTGAAAACATTGCTACGGCTCTAATTATCACATCAAAATATCAACAGTTTTTTGATAACCATTATTTTTCGTTATTTGAGTACTAAGAGCTTTATTATTATTATTATTATTATTTTAACTAAATTGAAACAATTTTAAATTGAATTGTTATTTAATTTGTAATTATTTCTCTACTATAAATGATTAATTACTTTTTATTACCTTAAAAACAAAAAACTAAATAATTCAAACGATAGGTTGAACCAAGACAATATAATAGTAGGCGGATCTTACACTTCTTAATTTTTTATTATATTTTTAATTTCAAAAGAAGACATACAATACCTTAGCTACAAATACAAAAAATCCATAACATTATCAGCCATAATTTAGCCGTGAATTAAAAAATAATAATAAATTTTGTCCAAAGCACAAAAACTGCAATATTTTTCAAAAACGCAATCGGATCAAAAATTCTGTTTTAGATTTAGATTTTTACTTGAATCCCTATGGATTAAACTTTAACCCGTTAAAGAGTGCGGAAGAAAACGTCTTAAAATAAAGAAATTATAAAAAACTACTTTATGTTCCTTAATCTACCGTCTTAAGACCTTTTTTGATACCACACGATAAATTTTAAAATATATGAATATATTTTTCAACGAAATAAAAAATCGATATTTATCAAAAACCTAATCTGATCAAAAATTCCTGTTTAACTATTCGGGTTCCCATCAATGTATATTATTGCGTTTTTTTTTTTCATATTTGTAGATCAGCTCCTCTGGGGAATATGGGTAGAGGATAAAAGTTTTTGAAGAAAATCCAATAATTTTTTTTTTTCAAAAATAATAACTTGTTTGTTTATTCACGTATTAAATGGTTTCATTTGATACCCCAATCAAAAATTAAAAAAAAATAATAATTGTTCATTAAATGCATATTTGTTTATATTTTTCCCGCAATGTGTTTTTTAACTCTCTATACAACTCTTTGTACTTGGCTACAATTTCTACCGTACAGACAAACAGACAGACAGACAGACAGACACTTGAGTAATTTATAAGGGTTTATTAGTCATACCTGTAAAATCCCAAAACGGGTCTCTAGAAACATGAAGAGCAAACAAAAATCTCAAGAAACCTAACAAGTAAACAAGAAAAGACTGTTGAGAAACCTAACAAGATTTCAAGAAACCTGGTGAGCAAAAAAAAACTTTCTCCAAATATCAATATCAAAGTGAGTCCACAACCCACCAAAATTCTTTAGCGACTCATGGTTTGGGCAGTGGCGCCTTAACGTATGGGCCCACTCGGGCACTGCCCGGGGGGCCCTGCACTCAAAGGGGCCATGGCGCCGTTTATATTCATTTCTCTCTCGTTCTACATATAGGTGGAATATTCTGTGTTCACCTTTAGGAAAAGACGTTTTGGTTAAGCGTCTGTCATGATGGTCATCACATGGCCATGCAGTCCATACGTTTTATGCAGAGTATGAGAAAATCATGCTCTTAATTCTATATCATCCGACACTGGACACCAAGGACAAAATTGAGCACCTAGAGACAATTTTTCTGGCTACTTTTTGGAACGACCTTCTAAGAGTGAATAAAACGAGTAAGGTCCTGCAGTCAGATGATGTTAATATCCTCATTGCTATCAATCTTTTAGAATCTCTTAAAAAATACCTTATAGAAATGAGAGAAAATTTTAAGGAATAAGAGTTGAAAGCCAAGGGCAGATGTCCTGATTTAAAATACAATTTCATAGAAAACGGGAACGAAAACGAAGCGTGCATCTTACTAGACATGATGGTCCAACAGAAGAAGCACATTTTAGTGAAAGTGAAAAGTTGAAGGTAAACACATTCCTTCCTACTGTGGACTCATTATTGTCTGAATTGACAATATGAGCAGAGTCTTATACATTTCTTGGAAATCTATTTACCTTCTTTAGCGAATTAAAAATTATTGATTCTGATATGCTAAAGAAAAATTGCAAAAATCTCGCTAAAATATATAATCAAGACCTCGATTTTGATAATCTTTTAAATCAATGTGTTCATCTAAAGCATTACTTTACTGCTGAAGAAAACTGCGAGACACTTCCAGCACTATATAAAAAAATTATTGAAAAATATTTGAAATCTGTTTTTCCAAATGTTGAAATTTCCCTCAGATTTTTTTTGTGTATGATGGTTACCAATTGTACAAGAGAGAGTTAATTTTCTAAATTTAAACTAATAAAAATGAGCTTCGTAGCACAATGGGACAGAAGCGCTTAAATCAACTCTCTCTAATGTGCATAGAAAATGACCTCTTGGAGAGCATTAATGTCGACATTATAATTAAAGAATTTGCAGAAAAAAAAAAAAAAAATGCGCAAAATGCTTATAAAAGAATAAAATAGTATCTAAGTTATGATTCATGTTTAGAAAGGTCTTTTATTTATTTTTTTTTTTAAATAATTATTATTTTATTCTAAACTCTTGCGCCAGGGCCAAAAAATTAAATAAGAAGGACGAAAATTGTATTTGTATTATTTAGCGGTTATATTAAACAAATGAATTTTATTTTTAATATTTTTCAAAACATACATTTTTATTTTGCCGCTCCCTTTCCTAAAAAAAGTGTCTGCGGGCGCCCATGGTGGGGGCCATGTGCATAACTGTGCCCGGAGGCCATTGGTAGTGTTAAGACGGCCCTGGGTTTGGAAACAACTGCACTAGATAGTAGGCCAGACATGGCGAACCTTTTGAGCTCGGTATGTCAAAATTGGGTAACAACCTAGCTTAATTCGTGTACCGTGTCACGTCTAGAAATATCCATAATTTTGTGATATTCGCAGCCCTATTAAAATAGTTATATTTTTGATTTATTTAAAAAAAAAACAAAAACAAATAATTCTTTATTAGTGACTTTTTTGTTGCTGAGTTGCATTTGCTAAATTCAATTGAAGGTTGGTATTTCGTGCACTTTAAGCCCAAGCAAGCGCTACTAACTTCATCTATCAGTCGGTTTCTTTTATTGGTTTTAATATTATTTAACGCCGAGAATAAGGTCTCACAAAAGTACGTAGATGGAAAAATTGTGAATAAATCCATCGCTAGATTTTTCAGTGCTAAAGTGTCCGGTAATCGGTTCCAAGCATTCCAAATTTCCTATTCGTGTGGCACTCTTTTTCATTCTCCAAACGAATTGTTTCCAGATTATCAAGTTTGGACCTCAGGCGACAAACACTTGAGCCCAGATGCGTTCATTGTTCTTGGCCGAAGACTGTCCGTAAAAGATACGTGTCACCTAAAATGTCTTGGCGTGTAATCCGTGACACGCGTGTCATAGGTTCGCCATCACTGTAGTAGGCTAATGTAAACCATTTCGTTTGCCTTAAAAAATTGTTTTGTAGCAGCAGCCATGTCGAGTGTCACAATAGTTAATAATAATTATTCATATTAGTATTGTACACAGTTTCTATAAGAAAGAGTCCCTTAACAAGCAGGAAATTACAACAGCAATGTAGAACATTACGTTATGATTGTTTCTATAGTTAATAATAAAGGATTTTGTAGACACTTTTTGAATAATTTTACGATCACGTTTCGCTTTTTTTTTAAATATATTATTTTATTGGCCATTAGTCATTCGACCACATGGCCAGTTCCGATTTTCTCCCTTTGTAATCGTTTGAAAACAGCGTTCTTTTAACAAGTTCTTTAGTTTTGAGAACAAAAAAATCACATGGGGTCAAGTCACATAAGTATGATGTATGTGTTTGTTCTTCCCCAAAAATTGCTGAATCATAAGAGAAGTGTGAAGTGACAAAAAGAGCGTTGACAAATAAATGATTAAAAAAAAAAAAAAAAAAAACAGCTCAAATAACAACAGAAAAATGCGACAATGTCTGTAATAAGTAATTCTCTAACAATTTAATAATAAATACTTAATTCCAAGAGAAAACGAAGTTTAAAGGAGCGATAATAAACTAATTAAAAGTGTTTTACTTAAAAGTTGTTAAAAAAAAAAAAAAAAAACGGTTTAAAATTTGTTCAGTCAATTCGTACTACGCGTATGATATCTGCATTTGCTAATGTTGCTATACTCTCAAAAAAACGGTTATTCAAATTCATCTAAATTTTATAAACGAATGGTAAATAAAGGACGAATAAACGTTCATTACTGTTATAATGCTTGTCTATATTAAAACGGACAGTTAAAATATTCAATAGAAAATTTCCATTGAAATGGGCCATTTTGATATAAAGAAGCGCTTATCTCTAAATATATAAAAGAGTAAAATGATTTGTGCGTTCCTAGATCCTTTCACCGATCTGGACCAAATTTTGTATAGATACTCTTTAGAACTTTGGGAAAGTAATGGCGTATTAAAGTCTCTACGGTTTTGTAAGAATGATTAAGAAACACTCCTATGCCCTCTGACCGATGTGGAGAAGTGTCTATTGTTTCGTAAATATACTCATTGAACCCTAGATCTTCCTTGGCTTTTTGAAAGATCTGAACCAAATTTTGCACAGATATTTTTTAGGACCCTGGAGAAGTAATGACGCACAGAAGGGTCCAGGATTTCGTAGATATAACTAAGAAGCCCTAAATACTTTTAGGCCCTTTAACCGATCTATACTAAATTTTGCAAAGTTACTCTTTAGAATACTGTCAAAGTAATGGCACATAAAAGTGTCTTGTATTTTGTAAGTATAAACAAGAAATCCCAGACACTCATAGGCTCTTTGACTGACCTACAGACAATTTTACACAAATACTCTTTAGGATCCTGCGGAAGTAATAGCGCATATAAATGTTTATGATTTCGTAAGTATACCTAAGAAACCTTAGACACTCTTAAACCCTTTGACCAATTTGGTCCAAATACTTATTTGGACCAGACCATCATAAGTACTTACTTATGATGGTTGTATGAAAATTTTGTTTTTAAATATATTGGCGTGTCTAAATAGTTCCGAAAAACACAGTGAAATGACACGACTTTCCTTTGAATAGTTGATTGGACTGCAGTATTAAAACCGTACAACTTTGTTCAACAACGAAATTGTACTTTCCTGGGAGAGGGGAGCTGTACACGTCTGGTCTTCAATTTTAAGCAGCAGCAAAAACATATCTCATGTAAACAATCACCCCTGTAATGCTGGGTAAATCAGTACAATGATAAACAATTATGTTTGTACGGAATTATCAATAAAAAATTGTATTTATAAAATATTTGAGCTAAGGCGGACGAAATACTTGAATGCGTTAGACTCGCGAATACAGGTAGATGCCGTATATACAGATTTTAGCAAGGCCTTTGATAAAATAGACCATTTAATACTATATGAAAAACTTGTCGAAGCCGGTGTACATGGTATCTTACTGCGCTGGTTATGTTCATATATAAAAAATCGTTCGCAAGCCGTTACAGCCAATGGATATAAATCAAAATTTTATACTACAACTTCGGATGTGCCACAGGGCTCCCATTTAGGCTCTTTTTTATTCATAATATATATCAATGATATAATAAAGTGCTTCAAGTAGGCACAATTTTTACTTTACGCAGATGATCTTAAAATATTTTCAAAAAAACATCAATTTCTGACTGCTACTTGCTACAAGCCGATTTGACAAGATTATACAATTAAGTTAAATAAATTGTCTACATTTTTCAAAATGTATGCACATTTCCTTTCCTAGAAACTTTAATAAAATTTCATTTGATTATAATATAGATACAAATATAATTAAAAATGTTAATCAGGTTAAAGATTTAGGAATAACTATAGATTCAAAATTAATATTTAATATTGATATAGATAACTTTACCCGGAAGGCTTATAAAATGTTAGGATTTATAATAAGAACGTTAAAACACTTCGCTAACGTTTCGATTTAATTTAAATCTTCATCAGATTACTACTTACAGTTGTACTATTAACTAATCTCTGATGAAGATTTAAATTAAATCGAAACGTTAGCGAAGTTAATAAATTTGTTTTTATTTTCTGACTGGTCCGAATCCCATTACCTTCAACTATAAGTAAAAGTATTCAAATATTTGAGCAGACGGTATGAGGCTGTAAAGGGGACAGTTATCATCAAATAGCACCGAGTACAATACCTAACACTTTAAAATAAGGTGCAAGACTTCAAACATAAATTTAGCCTGTACATGAGTAGGGGAAGGGTGGGGAATGATGGCCACTGGGGTAATGAAAGGCATCCCTTATCTCCGAGAACGAAAGAGCTAACGAAATTTTGACCATACCATGACATCTAGTAACGAATCACTTCGATTTTGTGCAGGGGAATCCCGATATTGTCTGTCGTTGTGCAAAGTAGGTTAATTGTTTGTTGTATTATTGATATAAGAAAACTACACATTTTTATGGTAAGTACACTCTTATTTAAAAACTTATATAGTATTTTTTAGTGTTTTTATACGATGTAGTCTACGTACTATACTATAGAATGTTCATAATATACTAAATTATATTTTTATGAGTAATTTGACAGATTATTGTATTTTGGGGTAATGATGGGCGAAGTGTCAGGAGTAGGGTGGCCGGCCATGATTACCCCATTAAATTTTTATTGGGGTGTTACAGATGTCTCGTCATCATACGAGAAAAACTAAGAAGGCCTCGTGGTCAGTCGATCAATTAAATGCTGCTTTTGAGGCCGTAAAGAACGGTATGTCTGTAAGAGAAGCTTCAAAATTATATGATATTCCCAAAGTACTCTTCAGTTGAGACAGAAAAACAAATCCAGTGCAGCTCCTTCTCTTGGACGAAAATCGCTGTTTTCAGCTGAAGAGGAAAAGCAACTGCTTAAGCAAGTAATTAAACTTTCAAAACTATTATACGGCGTTTCTAAAAAGAAGATTAAGAAATGTGCATACCAGTAAGTACTGAAAAATAATTTGTCACATCCTTTTAATAATAATAATAATATATTTATTTAGCTAAAGAAAATAAATGAGCTGGTAATGATTTGCTTTATGGCTTTCTGAAACGAAACCCAACTATTTCACCTAGAAAACCTAAAGCAACGAGTATGAACATAATTACTGCCTTTAATAAAGAAGAGGTTTTTTTTTGAATCTGGAAAAAGTAATGCTGAATTTTCATTTTAATCTTACGAGGATTTTGAATTGCGACGAAACTGGAGTTACTATGGTGCAAAAGCCAAACAAAATTTTTGCAACAAAAGGCCAAAAACAAGTAGGTTTTCCCACTAGCTGGGAACGTGGCAAAACAATTAGAGTATTATGCTGCTTTAGTGCATCAGGGACTTACGTACCACCGATGTTTATACACGCACGCCAGAGGATGAACCCGCAGTTGCAGAAAGGATGCCATCCAGGTTCCATATACTGTTGCTCAGAGAAAGGATTGCAGAAGATATGTTCCTAGAATGGCTAGGCCATTTCCAACAATTTACTAAATGTTCTGTACAAGAACCTGTACTGTTGCTTATGGATAACCACATTACCCACACGACATTGCATGCCTATAATTATTGCATGGAAAATGGCATTATATGCGTTACAATCCCACCACACACTTCTCATAAGTTGCAGCCGTTGGATGTTACGTTCTACGGGCCCCCTAAAACTTCATTCAGTACAGAATGTAACAAATATATGAAAATGCATCCTCATGTAAAGATCGCATCATTTGAAATAACAGAATTGTTCCAAAATGCTTTTGGCAGGATTGCTACACCAGAAAAAGAAATAAAAGGGTTCCAAGCTACAGGGATGTGTCCATTAGATCCAGACGTTTTTACGGAGGAAGTCTATGCACCAGCCAACTTTTTGGTTTCACAAACAGTTTCTACCAGCAGCCAATCAATTTTACGAACCAATTATTTTAATAATAATTCTCCAGACAGATCCTTTGAGGATATTCTACCAACACCTAGTTCTTCTAAGACTGCAAGTGTATCTGGCAGAAAGCAGCATCCGGAAATTATGACGTCGACTCCCATGAAAACTATATTGGAATCAAAGGAACAAAAAAAAAAAAAAAAAATTAAGACTGAACAAAATAAAAATATCAAACACCAATTGTAAGAGGCAAATTCTACAAGACTGCACAAGCAAAAATAATTGCGAAGGTGTTATAGGATCCATGAAGGAAACGAAGAGGGAAAAAAGCATAAGAATTAGCACGGTACAATTTGACGCTGATGACTTTCAAAATAGTGCAGATGAAGACAAAAAAGTTGATGAGAACTTGTGTTTGAGTTATGGCTCAGATGTATCATTTGTCAATGGGCTCACGATAATAATATAATAATAAAGTACATATATGATAACTAGCTGAGTACCCGTGCTTCGCTACGGTTTATTGACGGTTTGCCATCATCGTGCAATTATTATAAGTCATGGTTCTCTATAAATCACATTGCTGACTCTCTCCTCAGGTGTAGATTCACCCCGTTAGAGGTTTATACTAATGACAAATAAAATTCGTAGTTTGTTTCTAAACATGTGCACGGGTAACTTTTATAAGCAAAAACCTAGTCGATATCTCTTCTGTCCTAAGAGATACTGAGGAATCCGTGAAAAAAAAAATTTACTCTTTTTCACCTCATATGGGTCGAAAAATCCTTTCTTAGTGCGTTCTTACGTTATATCGAGAAATGTAGGTACTCTTGGAATTTCTTATTTCTAATAAAAAATTCTTTAGGAATGAAATTTAAAAACTGTTAGAACACTTTCGAAAGATTTTAAAACGTCACCTATATGCCAGAAAGGAATGATATAACTCAAGAAGCACAGGAGATATAAAGGGTTCGATGCTTACGTTATGGAAGGAATATGTTCCCGGAATTCCATGTATCTAATCAAAAATATACCTATTTACCCCTTTATAGATAAAAAAAAAAAAAACGTTTAAAACACTTTCTAAAGATTAGAATATATATATATATATATACCAAAAAGGAATGTTATAACTCAACAAACAAATAAGTTACGAAACATTATATAAGTCGCCCTGATTTAATGTAGATTCGCCCCGTTAAGTGTTGATTGAAGCAAAATTCTAAGTTACATTTTTATACATGCGTACGGGTAACTATAGTAAGTAAAAAGCAAGTCGTTATTTCATCAAGAGATATTAAGAAATCCGTTTTCACCCCCCAGGGGTCGAATTTCGAGAAATCTCTTCTTAGTGGTTGCTTACGTCATGGAAGAAATATAGCCGAATTTCAATTGTCTACTAAAAAATACCAATGTACCAATGCAATTTAGGGAAATATAATAAATGCAATTTAGGGTTGAAATATAAAAAAAAAAAAAACGGTCAAAATGAAATGATCTTGAAACTAATGATATTAAAATGACACCTAAATGCGAAAAAGCACAACATAGTTATAGTACAACAAAGACAGAAGCTACAAAGGGTTCTATAATTCACCCTAAATCTAGAATCGCCCCTTTAGGGATTGATGATTAGAGCAAAATCCTGAATTTAATTTTTAAACACATATACGGATAACATTGTAAGCAAAATCCAAATCAATATAATGAAGAATCCGAGGAAAAACATTTTATCACTTTTCATCCCCTAGGGGTCGAATTTCGAAAAATTCCATATAAGAGGGTGCTTGCGACATGGAGGGAATATATTTCCTGAATTTCATATCTTTATGTCAAGGGACGTTCTTTCAAATAAAAAAATACCAATTTACCCCTTTAGGGATGAAATTTAAAAAACTTTCAAAACGATTTCTAAATATTTTAAATAGAAAATTATGTACCAAAATGGAATGTTATAACTCAGGAAATACAAAGGTTTCTATAATTCACCCCAAATGTAGATTTACCACTTTAGGGGTTGATTAGGGCAAAATCCTGAATAACTGTTTCAAAAATTTGTATGGCTAACCTTACATCACGGAAGGAATATACTTCCCGAATTTCATGTCTCTATAGCCAAGGGAAGTTCTATCGAATATAAATACCCATTTATACCCCCCCCCCCCCAATTTACATTTAGAGGTGAAATTTTAAAAGACTGTCAAAACTATCTCGAGATATTTAAAAAAGACACCGGTGTGCCAAAAATGAATGTTATAACCTAATAAACACAGGAAATACGACGGGTTGTATAATTCACCCCAATTATAGATTTACCCCTTTAGGGGTTGATTAGGAAAGAATCCAGGAATCAAATTTTCGGCATTTGTATGGTTAATCATTATAAGTAAATATTAAGGAATCCTTGATATCACATTTCAGCCCTTAGGGGTTGAATTTCGAAGAATACCGTCTTAGTGGGAACTTACGTCATACAGGGAATATACTTTACAAATGTCATGTACCTTGTCCAGAGGACGTTCTATCGAGTAAAAGATATCCTTTTACCTCTTTAGGGGTGAAATTTTGAAAAACTGTCAAAATCATTTCAAGTAATTTTAAAAAGACATCTATGTGCCAAATAGGAATTTAATAACTCAACAAACACAGGAAATACGTCGGGTTCTATAATTCTCCCTGATTGTAGATTCACCCTTTTAGGGAATGAATAGGACAAAATCCTGAAATAAGTTTTTCAACATTTATATGGATAATATTTAGAAGCAAAAATAAAGGCGATATATTACCGAACCTGTGAGATATTGAGGAATCCGTGAAAACACATTTTACCCCATTTCAGCCCTTAGGGGTTGAATTTCCAAAAATCATTTCTTAGGGGGTTGTTAAGTCATAAAAGGGATATACTCCCCGAATTTTATATTTCTAGACGACATTCTACCGAATATAAAATACCAAGTTACCCCTTTAGGGGTGAAATTTAAAAAAAGGTCAATACACTTTTTAAATATTTTAAAAAGACACCTATATGCCTAAAAGAAATGTTATAACACAACAAACACGGAAGATGCGAAGGGTTCCATAATTAACCCTGATTGTAGATTCACCCCTTTAGGGGTTGATTAGTACAAAATCCTGAAAATGTTCCCCACATAAATGTTGAAAAACCGTTTTTCAACATCTTTTCGTAGTCTTTGTAAGCAAAAGCAAGGCGATATATTCTTGACCTAAAATATACCGTGAAAACACATTTCACCCCTGAGAGGTCGAATTTCGAAAAAACATTTCTTAGGGGGTTCTTAAGTCATAAAAGGGATATACTCTCCGAATTTTATGTTTCTTTGTCTAGACGAAATTCTATCGAATAAAAAATACCAATTTACCCCTTTAGGGGTGAAATTTAAAAAAAAGGTCAATACACTTTTTAAATATTTTAAAAAGACACCTATATGCCTAAAAGAAATGTTATAACACAACAAACACGGAAGATGCGAAGGGTTCCATAATTAACCCTGATTGTAGATTCACCCCTTTAGGGGTTGATTAGTACAAAATCCTGAAAATGTTCCCCACATAAATGTTGAAAAACCGTTTTTCAACATCTTTTCGTAGTCTTTGTAAGCAAAAGCAATGCGATATATTCTTGACCTAAAATATACCGTGAAAACACATTTCACCCCTGAGAGGTCGAATTTCGAAAAAACATTTCTTAGGGGGTTCTTAAGTCATAAAAGGGATATACTCTCCGAATTTTATGTTTCTTTGTCTAGACGAAATTCTATCGAATAAAAAATACCAATTTACCCCTTTAGGGGTGAAATTTAAAAAAACGGTCAAAACACTTTCTAAATATTTTAAAAAGACACCTATATGCCAAAAATGAATGTTATAACACAATAAACACAGAAGATGCGAAGGGTTCTATAATTCACCCTGATTGTAGATTCACCCCTTTAGGGGTCGATTAGAACAAAATCCTGAAATAAGTTTTTTAATATTTACATGAGTAATCTTTGTAAGCAAAAACCAAGTCGATATCTCATTGGACCTAAGAGATATTAAGGAAACCCCCTTTTCACCCACTTAGAGGATGAGTTTCGAAAAATCCGTTCTTAGTGGGTGCTTACGTCATGGAGGGAATATACTCGCCGAATTTCATGATTGTAGGTTCAGTGGTTTGGGCTGGGCGTTGATTATGAGTAGGTAGCTTAGTTACGATTTTATATATATAGATTGAACTAGCTGAAAACCCGTGCTTCGCTACGGTATATTGACGGTCTCATTGGCATAAAATCCGCAGTTTGTTTTTAAACTTGTGTATGGGTAACTTTTGTAACAAAAAATCTAGTCGATATCTCATCTGTCCTAAGAAATATTGAGGAACCCGTGAAAAAACATTTTACACCTTTTCACCAGATAGGGGTCGAACTTGAAAAAATCCTTTCTTAGTGGGTTCTTACTTCATACTGAAAAATGTACTCTCCGAATTTTTTATTTTTAACAAAAAAATACTAATTTACCCTTTAGGAGTGAAAGAAAACTGTCCAACTGTGAAAAATATATGCCAAAATGGAATGTTATAACTCAACAACCGCTAAAAATACAAAGGGTTCTATAATTCACCCCGAATGTAGATTCACCCCTTTAGGGGTTGATTAAAATAAAATCCTGAAATACATTTTTCGGCATTTGTATGGGTAATCATTATAAGCAAAAACCAAGTCTATATCTTATTGATCCTAGAAGATATTAAGGCGTCCTTGAAATCACAATTCCCTCTTTTCACCCTTTAGGGGTGATATTTGTTAAAGGTAAAAAACTGTTAAAACCATTTCGAGGCATTTTAAATAGACACAGGAAATATAACGCGATGTATAATCTACCCCGTTTGTAGAATCACCCCTTTAGGGGTTGATTAGGACGTAATCCTGAAATAAGTTTTTCGGCATTTGTATGGATAATTTTTGTAAGAAAACACCAAGTCGATATCTTATTGGTCCTAAAAGAATTAAGGAATTACTGAAATCACATTTCACCCCTTTTCACCCTTAAGGGGTTAAATTAAAAAAAAATGTCAAAATCATTTCGAGATATTAAAAAAAAAAACCTATGTGCCAAAAAGTAATGTTGCAACTAAACGAACACAGGAAATGTGACGGGATGTATATATTCATCCCGATTGTAGATCCACCCCTTAAGGGGTTGATTAGGACAAAATCCAAAAATTGGTTTTTCGGTATTTGCATGGGTAGTTTTTGTAAGCAAAAACCAAGTAGATATCTTATTGGTCCTAAAAAATGTTAAACAATCCTTGAAATCACATTTTACCCCTTTTTACCCTTTAGGGGTTAAATTTAAAAAAATTGTCAAAACATTTCGAGATATTTTAAAAATACGCCTATGTGCCAAAAAGAAACCTTATAACTCAACAAACACAGGGAATACGATGGGATGTATAATTCACCCCAATTGTAGATCCACCGTTTAGGGGTTGATTAGGACAAAAATCCTGAAATATATTTTTCCGTATTTGTATGGGTAATCTTTGTAAGCAAAAAGCAAGTCGATATCTTATTGGTTCTAAGAGATATAAAGGAATCCTTGAAATCACAATTCACCCCTTTTCACCGTTTAGGGGTGCAAGTAAAAAAACACTGTCAATACTATTTCGAGATATTTTAAAAAGATACCTATGTGCCAAAAAGTAATGTTGCCACTAAACGAACACAGGAAATACGGCGGGATGTATAATTCACCCCGATTGCAGATCCACCCCTTAAGGGGTTGATTAGGACAAAATCAAAAAATTGGTTTTTCGGCATTTGGAAGGGTAGTTTTTGTAAGCAAAAACCAAGTCGATGTCTTATTGGTGTTAAAAAATATTAAACAATCCTTGAAATCACATTTCACCCCTTTTCGCCCTTTAAGGGTTAAATTTAAAAAAGTCAAAACCATTTCGAGATATTTTAAAAAGACGCCTATGTGCCAAAAAGAAACCTTATATCTCAATAAACACAGGGAATACGACGTGATGCATAATTCACCCCGATTGTAGATACATCCTTTAGGGGTTGATTAGGACAAAATCCTGAAATACATTTTTCGGTATTTGTATGGATAATCTTTATCAGCAAAAAGCAAGTCAATATCTTATTGGCCCTAAGAGATTTAAGGAAACCTTGAAATCACAATTCACCCCTTTTCACCCTTTAGGGATGAAATTTTAAAAAACTATCAAAACCTTTTCGAGATATTTTAAAAAGACACCTATGTGCTAAAAAGTAATGTTGCAACTAAACGAACACAGGAAATACAACGGAATGTATAACTCACCCCGATTGTAGATCCACCCCTTTAGGGGTTGATTAGGACAAATTCCTGATATAAGTTTTTCGGTAATTGTATGGATAAACTTTGCAAGCAAACAGTAAGTCCATATCTTATTGGTCCTAAGAGATATTAAGGAATCCTTGAAATCACAATTCACCCCTTTTCAACCTTTAGGGGTGAAATTTTAAAAAACTGTCAAACCCATTTCGAGATATTTTAAAAAGACACCTATGTGCCAAAAAGTAATGCTGCAACTAATGAACACAGGAAATACGACGGGATGTATAATTCACCCTGATTGTAGATCCACCCCTTTAGAGGTTGATTAGGACAAAATCCTGAAATATATTTTTCGGTATTTGTATGGATAATCTTTGTAAGCAAAAAGCAAGTCAATATCTTATTGGCCCTAAGAGATTTAAGGAAACCTTGAAATCACAATTCACCCCTTTTCACCCTTTAGGGATGAAATTTTAAAAAACTATCAAAACCTTTTCGAGATATTTTAAAAAGACACCTATGTGCTAAAAAGTAATGTTGCAACTAAACGAACACAGGAAATACAACGGAATGTATAACTCACCCCGATTGTAGATCCACCCCTTTAGGGGTTGATTAGGACGAAATCCTGAAATAAGTTTTTCGGTAATTGTAAGAGTAATCTTTGTAAGCAAAAATCAAGTCGATATCTCATTGGTCTTAAAAGATATTAAGGAATGCCTGAATTCACATTTCACCCCTTTTCAGCCTTAAGGGGTGCAATTTAAAAAAAAAATAGCAAAATCATTTCGAGATATTAAAAAAAAAATACCAATGTGCCAAAAAGTAATGTTGGAACTAAACGAACACAGGAAATACGACGGAATGTATAATTCATCCCGATTGTAGATCCACCCCTTAAGGGGTTGATTAGGACAAAATCAAAAATTTGGTTTTTCGGTATTTGCATGGGTAGTTTTTGTAAGCAAAAACCAAGTCAATATCTTATTGGTCCTAAAAAATGTTAAACAATCCTTGAAATCACATTTTACCCCTTTTCACCCTTTAGAGGTTAAATTTAAAAAAATTGTCAAAACCATTTCGAGATATTTTAATACGCCTATGTGCCAAAAAGAAACCTTATAACTCAACAAACACAGGGAATACGACGGGATGTATAATTCACCCCAATTGTAGATTCACCCTTTTGGGGTTGATTAGGACAAAATCCTGAAATATGTTTTTTGGTATTTGCATGGGTGATATTTGTAAGCAAAAAGCCAGACGATATCTTATTGGTTCTGAGAGATATTAAGGAATACTTGAAATCATAATTCACCCCATTTCACCTTATAGGGGTGAAATTTTAAAAAACTACCAAACCTTTTCGAGATATTTAAAAAAGACTCCTATGTGATAAAAAGTAATGTTGCAACTAAACGAACACAGTAAATACGACGGAATGTATAACTCACCCCGATTGTAGATCCACCCCTTTAGGGGTTGATTAGGACAAATTCCTGAAATTAGTTTTTCGGTAATTGTATGGATAATCTTTGCAAGTAAACAGTAAGTCGATATCTTATTGATCCTAAGAGATATTAAGGAATCCTTGAAATCACAATTCACCCCTTTTCAACCCTTAGGGGTGGAATTTTAAAAAACTGTCAAACCCATTTCGAGATATTTTAAAAAGACACTTATGTGCCAAAAAGTAATGTTGCAACTAAACGAACACAGGAATTACGACGGGATGTATAATTCACCCCGATTGTAGATCCATCCCTTTAGGGGTTGATTAGGACAAAATCCTGAAATTGATGATTCGGTATTTGTATGGATAATCTTTGCAAGCAAACAGTAGGTCCATATCTTATTGGTCCTAAGAGATATTAAGGAATCCTTGAAATTACAATTCACCCCTTTTCAACCCTTAGGGGTGAAATTTTAAAAAACTGTCAAACCCATTTCGAGATATTTTAAAAAGACACCTATGTGTCAAAAAGTAATGCTGCAACTAATGAACACAGGAAATACGACGTGATGTATAATTCACCCCGATTGTAGATCCACCCCTTTAGGGGTTGATTAGGACAAAAACCTGAAATATGTTTTTCGGCATTTGTATGGGTAATCTTTGTAAGCAAAAAGCAAGTCGATATCTTAATGGTTCTAAGAGATATTAAGGAATACTTGAAATCATAATTCACCCCTTTTCACCCTATAGGGGTGAAATTTTAAAAAACTACCAATACCTTTTCGAGATATTCTCAAAATACTCCTATGGGCTAAAAAGTAATGTTGCAACTAAACGAACACAGGAAATACGACGGAATGTATAACTCACCCCGATTGTAGATCCACCCCTTTAGGGGTTGATTAGGACAAATTCATGAAATAAGTTTTTCGGTAATTGTATGGATAATCTTTGCAAGCAAACAGTAAGTCGATATCTTATTGATCCTAAAAGATATTAAGGAATCCTTGAAATCACAATTCACCCCTTTTCAACCCTTAGGGATGGAATTTTAAAAAACTGTGAAACCCATTTCGAGATATTTTAAAAAGACACCTACGTGCCAAAAATTAATCTTGCAACTAAACGAACACAGGAAATACAACGGGATGTATAATCCACCCCGATTGTAGGTTCACCCCTTTAGGGGTTGATTAGGGCAAAATCCCGAAATTGGTTTTTCGGCATTTGTATAGGTAATACTTGTAAGCAAAAACTAAGTCGATATCCCATCGGCCCTAAGAGATATTAAGGAATTCGTGAAATCACATTTCACCCCTTTTCATCCCTTAGGAGTGGAATTTCGAAAAATCCCTTCTTATTGGGTGCTTACATCATGAAGGGAATGTACTCTCCGAATTTCAAGTTTCTAGGCCCAGGGGTTTGGGCTGGGCGGTGATGAGTGAGTCAGTCAGTCAGGACACTGCCTTTTATATATATAGATTAAACGAAAGTAGAATAACATTTGAAAACATTGAAAAATGAAAATAATTATGATAGATAAGAGAAAAAAAAATATGTATATATAAAATTAACAAAGGTAGAAAAACAGCTTACACGTTAGGTGTAATTATTGAAATTAATTTTGAAAAACTCGTCCGAATTGTAGAGACAATTCTCAATAAGAATTTTTTTAATCTTGAACTTAAATAATCTGATTGACAAATTTTTTAAAGAGACTGGTAGGTAGTTATAGAAAGTGGCTGCCAAAAAAATACCATTCCTAGATTTAGACAATCTAAGTCTTGGTAGTCTGATGTTGCCAGCAGAGCGAACATTGTAAACATGTCTAGAGCATACGCTTACAAATTTGTTCGAGTTTTCTTTAACGTATACCAGACAAACATAAACAAATAACGATAAATGCGCCGAAGGTAATATAAAGGTAATTAAGTTGGTAAAGCGTTACATTTGTGATTTTTGTACTTTAATATTAAATAATATCAACTAGTAAGTTATTACAATTATTAAAAAGTCAAATAATTTTATAATATACATTAAGTACTGTAATTATTGGCAGCATAAGCTACATCGAATCAGTAAGGGTAATATTGACCACCTGCCACCATTACCCTGTACCTGTGGGGTAATGATGGCTTTGTCACTTTGTAATAATTACTGTTTTTTTTTAAAGACAAATATATGTAATACACTTATCTCAATTTTTATTACTTGTTACCAATGACGTGCTCTAGTGAAATATAAAAAAATAAATAAAAAAGTGTTAATAATTAAATAAGTTATAGCTGAAAATCCTTAGGGGGGCACCGTTCCCCATCTTTCCCCTAACCTGTTATCACCTAAAGCTACAGACAGCTCAAAACACAAACCTAATCACTCCCTCGAACTTCGCGCGCTTACACAGTTAAAAGTGCAACATAAAGTACGTTTCATTGCTAACAAATTACTTCCACTGCCACCAGTGGCAACATAATTCGCCGTTTTATTGGAAATATTTTTCCACCTTCTTATCACTTTTGCTACGAGCTCGTGAGGGCGTAGCGTTGGTGGGAAGATAATTTTCGCGCTAAAATATGATTTTGATTTAGTCTAAAAAGTTTGTTTGAAAGATTCTGACAACAACGAATTTGTAAAATTGCTTTAAATGTGAAGACATTCATTCTAAAATGTAATTTGAATGTTGCATTTGAGAACAGAGGAATAGTCAACTCTACATAGTTTTTAATTTTTGGAATATGATCATTATACATGCTAAATG
Organism: Liopterus haemorrhoidalis; assembly: GCA_963971575.1. Classification (NCBI taxonomy): domain Eukaryota; kingdom Metazoa; phylum Arthropoda; class Insecta; order Coleoptera; family Dytiscidae; genus Liopterus; species Liopterus haemorrhoidalis. The sequence continues at coordinate 16,787,950 of OZ020619.1, forward strand.
ACAATTTTAATTATAAATAATAACACTGTATCTTTTCTTCAATTCTTTTATTAGTTAATTATTACACTTTAAACAGACTTAAAAAACCAATACTTACTTCTGAATTATATAATATAAAATACTACCATCCAATTTTTCTACATAGTAGTCTTTTCTAAGTCGATAGAAGTTATTAATAGCAAATAATATGACAGCTTTTTGATCCATTTTGTATAGGTTGACCATTTTCTTAAGAAGGCAATGCAGGACGGAAGTGAAGAGAAAAAAAAAGGTCCTCACCTCCCAAATCCAAGTGAAGAGCAAAAAAAAGGTCCTCAAATACAAGTTACAATGCGGGACAAAATGTTAGAATGCGGGACTTTTGCGGGACACATCTTAATGCGGGACACCCAATCAAAATGCGGGACGAATGGTCACCGTAATTTTGTATAATTATTTTATGGTTATGGTGAATTATCAAAGTGACAGTTCCGACCTTGATCGCTTCAAACAACAAACGATTCTTGATTTTTTTTGCACACTTTCTTCTGGCTAAACTTTCGCAACTCGGTTGAAAGCAATAAAACGTACTTATAATCAAATCTGAGCGACACGTCTTTCAAACAGGAGGCTATTCACTTCGCATAAGATATCCATGAATCCACCAACAGTGGTCTATATGAAGACGGGTGTGGCGGTTTCTTCTCTGCGGTTTTTCCTGCAGATTCGTATAAATGGTAACCTGATCTACCATTTGACATTTTCAATAGTAGCCTCTTACAAATCAGCAAAAATATATTGTCGATGAATAAATGTTTATTTTTTAACTAGAAAATGTTAATTAAAATATTTGTGATTTCCCAAATGTGCTGTTTTATTTTAAAATGTGAAAATATATTCCCACAAAAAATGTCCCATATTCGCATTTCCCAAATCTCGCCACACTAACCATGGCCGACTCATTGAACGTCAGAATATACTGGTAGTACATTTATTAAGCGGCCCTGACATAAGAAGGTCAAAGAGACTAGCCAAATGACCTACTGCAACACTCAAGACAGTAATATATAAAGAGAAACGTCCTTGGATATCTCCCTTACACACCAACTACCTTCAATGTATTTACTAATTGAATGTACCGTAAATACAAGGGCTACCTTTTAAATTTTTACAAGAAAGAAAAATTTTTTTTTGGATTAACTGTTTTATTGTTTTTTATTATATTCGCCTTTAATATTCAAACACTTTTGCATGTGTTCAAACCAAATCTCGAAACATTTTTTCCACTCTGAAGTTGGTATCTCAAAAACATGTTTTCGAAGGCTTCAACAGCTTCTTGAGGTGATGAAAATCGCTATCCACACATTTTTGTTTGACACTGGGGTACAAAAAAAAATCTTTAAGGGATAAATCAGGTGAATACGGGCAATGAAACATTAATTCCATGTTTTTGTCCTTCAAATAATCAATTGTTTGACGTGCTGTGCGGGAGCTTGCATTTTCATGATGCGCCGTTTTTGGTTGTTTTTCCTGATTTTGTCGATGACTTCTGGGAAATAAATTGTTGTATACCATTCAGCATTAACTGTTCTCCGATCCTCGAAAAGAATGGTTGCGACATGTTCAGTACAACCGAAAAAACAAGAGATTATTTTCTTGGGCGTGCTTCCTGAACGAACAACCTTTGTGGGTTTCGGTTCATCTTGGAAGACCCAAACAGTGGATTGTTGCTTAGTTTCCAGTTAATATGAATAAATCCAAGTTTCATCACCTGTCACGATGTTGTATACGGATTTTGCAGTGCCTAGGTTGATTTTTTTTAGCATTCCCTTAAACCAATCAACACGAGCCATTTTTTGAGCTTGAATCAAATTATGTATGCGAAATCCATCGGGAACAGATCTTTTTCACAGCTAAATGTTCATACAAAATCGAATGTGCTGCAGTCTGCGATATGCCAAAGGATGCCTCTATCTCCCGGTAAGTCGATGTTTTTCTAAAGGATTTTGGTCAACCTTCATGAGATTCATTACTGACGGACGCACGACGACGACGAAATTCTGTATACTAATTGTAAACAATCTTTTCTGATGGTGCTTTATTACCAAAATTTGAACGAAGCGAATCTATGCATTGTTGTTGAGCCTTTACTAAAATCGTAAAAAATCATCCAACGAAAACCTTCACGAGTAATATACTTTTTTTCATAAACTTTTTTTAAAGCTCACTGGCAACAAACTATTCGGTCAATTTATAAGCTGCCACTGATTTCACAATAGCAAATGTCAAATTTTACGAATATAGTAATGACACAGTTCAATATTGCCATCTAGTGGTCGTTTGTAAAAAAATAAAAGGTACCCTCGTTTGAGTAACTTTACATATGAGTCTGTTCGCTCGGTACAAATTGTGGCCAAGCAGCTGATTTAGAGAACTGAACATAAGTAAGAGAAATATTGAGACTTCAAAAATATATCCCGCGAAAAATATAAATAAATATGTATTTATCAAAGAAAAAATCAAGTGAAAGTTTATATTTTTTTATCAACAAATAATGGAATTATTATTTTTTTTTTTTTTTTTTTTAATTTTTATGGCCTTTGCTGCTGTGGCAATTAGCCAGGACAAATTTTTATTTGATAAGAACATCAATATCCAACAGCAGGGGTGTCGAACTGAGGTGTGTTCGTTTGTGTTGCCCAACCTACACTGAACTACACCACAGCTTCCCCCACCAATGCTATCTTATATAGTGACGTCAGCTGCTCTTGTCCTGGACAAGTCTGGTGCAACACAAACGAACAAACCTTTAATTTGGGTCGCAGTCTATTTTACATACAAAATGATAAGCAGTGACGGAACTTTAAATATCCCGAAGGGTTTCTTGACATTTTTTTATAAACTACTAAGTAAAGGGGAAGAGAGTATATTTTGCATTTTTAAATATATGTTTCCCCTAAATAAGCTCAAGTGATTTGGATTACCAATTCAGGGGCCACAAAAAATGATGTTGAGGGTCGTATGCGGCCCGCGTGCCCTCGAATTTTAATTCGGCCCTCCTCATGACAAAATTCTGGCTGCGCCACTGATAAATAGTAACTTCTTTCTCCATAGCAATCACAATTTAGTGGTTGCTATACAAGAAGTCTTATATGAACTGTTATATCAGGTCGTTAAGGATTGTAGTTAATAATATTGCCAACTTTAACAGCTTATTAGCCGACCGGCGTAGCGTAGTGGTAACACATGTGCTCTGCGTTGCGAAGGTCTCGGGTTCGAATCCCGTTCAGGCATGGAAATTTTCTAGAATAAAAAAAAAACTGTCCTGGCTAATTGCCACAGTAGCAAAGGCCATTAAATTAAATTAAAAAATAAAATTAATAAAACAGCTTATTATTTGACATTGGCTTAATATTTTACCGTTCTGTTTTTTTTTTCTTTTTTTTTTTTTTGGAAAGTTACACATCTCGCCTATTTAAAGAAATCATTGTATGCTCTAAAAAATATCAAAAACTTTTTTTTTAAATCAATTTTGTTGAAAATGGAACGGTCGGAAATTCGCAGTATTATGAAGTATGAGTTGTTACATGGAACTACACACTGCATAAATGACTGTGGTAAAATTACAGAATTAAAGTTGGAACTTCTTCATCATCCTCCATACTCACCAGACCTAGCCCCAACTGACTACCACTTCTTCCGCAATTTGGACAACTTTTTAGTAGGAAAACAGTTTAATGCCGACAATGTTGTAAAACTGGCCTTCCAGGAATTCATTAACTCTCGTCCACCAGGGTTTTATACCACCGGTCTGAACAACCTGCCGTTTAAATGGCAAAAGTGTATAGACAATATGGGTGCATACATAAGTTATTAACCAACTTCGCATTTTTTTCTACAAATTTCATCCGTGATTAGGTCGTACTAACAATTTACTATTTATTTAGTAAGCTTTGAATTATAGAATATGAATATCTTCAAACTTACTATATTAGTTACTACCCTGGTACATAGCAACTATTAAAAGTATCTTTGAGTATAGGGGCTGGGTTACAGAATTGAGCTAAATAATTCTTTAATCTAGCATTTGTAAACATATTCAATACGACAGAAGTAGGAAATAAAACAGCATTATTCAATATTACGTTAATATTCCTTCAGTAATTAAAAATATAAAACATTTAATTAGAACTGTTGATTTATTCTGATAAAATGGTTTGTATTGTCATAAAGGTAACCCCAGGTCAGGGCAACACCTAGATATTGTGACATACGGCTGTTTGATTAAAAAACTATTTGTCAGCGTCGAAGCATGTATAACCTGCATTTTAGTAATTAGGTAATGTTTGTTATGACGAATGAATAGCGGAACTAGGTTAATTGGAGGTATAAGTAAATTGATGCCGTACGGAATCCAAGCAGAAGAACCTAGCCAACCTCCACGGTGACAAACACGAGTCCGATTCCATAAATGACTACTTTCATGGAAACCAAGCAGTAGTCCTAAAGTGAGTAGGGGAACGCTTCACCAGGTTCCTGATTTCCTGATAGACAACCCCCAGGAGATCTTACCGATGCAAGCCTCAGAGTTTAGAGTCACTACACACGTCACGCATGACATTCAAGTAACATATTATACACCGCCGGATTCCGTGAGACATCAGCAATCTTATGATAACCGTGAATCTACAAAATTCGCGATATATGAAGAGTTATTAATGAACTTACATTTTTTACCCTTTCAACCAATCACAAACACCCTTTAGGACCATAAACCAAATTCCAGCACCGAACATCGTATAAAAAAACGGTCATTTTTACAATCGTCAGCAGTTAGAACGCTCTCTGCGAGCTAACACAAGCCTCTCTCTGAACTCGCTTCTTGTTTGAGTTTCAGAGATCTTCGAAAACCCTCGCTTTTTGTTTGAGTGGTTTGCAACCGACGCATCGTCGCGAAACCCACGCTTTCTGCAGTGCGTTTCAACCATCGCGAAACCTCTCGTTTCTTTACACCAGTGGTTTTCAACCATTGCGAAACATCTCGTTTCTTTGCACCAGTGGCTTTCAACCGCTCAACCATCGCGAAATCACTCACCTTCTGTGAGTGCCTCTATTGCCGATCACTCGCCGTTCAACGTGTGCGTCTCAACCATCGTTTCTCGCTATGTCGAGTGACTCATCGACGCCGACGCTCGCCGCCGCCAGGAACGACGCCTGTCGTCTCCTCTAATCCATCTCCTTAATTATCACATCCTCTGCATGCCTTTCTCGCCTTACGAGAAAGCGTCGCGCTATTCTAACTTATATTTTTGTGTCATATATTTGTTATCTAGTTTTTCTCTATGTTTCATTGTTATGTTACATGTTGTTATTTGTTATTCCTTCCAATTTTATTCTTTTGTTAAATAAATCCATAAAACCACATTTTTGTGTTTTCAATCATCATCATCATCTCCCGTCACCCTTTTAATTATTCAGAGATTGTTTAGTTCGACGAGGCTCTTCAAGCCAAGACAGGCATAACGACCCCGCTCCTGAGCTAGTTTGCGGGTTGTGTTAACGGTGGAACCTAAGGACCTCTTCCTAGGGCCCCTCCCGCAACAGAGACAGCTTCAAGGTAATTCCGGCCAGCATGGGGTGAACAGGAAAGTTTCCCAGCTTCAGGACCGACTTTAAGTACATTCGACCGATTACCTCGCGTAGAGCCCCATTATTATAAACATCAAATTTGATTTAAAAAATATTAATACTAATTAATAGCATACAAAGCAATTCTGTATCATATAACTTAAACAAGTTGTTGTTTAATAGTAAATAATTTAATTAAAATAATTTTCACAGATTATATCTGGCTATATCTTTTTTTATTTTTTTACACGTTTCAGTTGACATATTTTTACGTAATTTGGTAAGATGACAAGAAAAAATAGCATTCGAACACAGACTTTAATATGGTACTACAAAATATTCATTCTCCAAGGGACGATGTTTTTTTGGGGGCCAAACAAAATTATTTAAATTATGAATAAAGTTCTCACTTCTATGATGATCTAAAAAAAAAAAGGTCCACACTTCTCAAATACAAGTGATGGCCCAAAAAAAGGTCCCAACCTCTATTTTTAAATACATATATTTACCTAAGACGATGGGTGAATTTTCTTGTGTGTTTTTATTTACTTCTTTCTTATGGTCCTTCCCCCGGGTGCGCCACTGTTTCGGGGTGAAAACTATTTATTAAAATACTTCCACTATCATTGAACTAACAGCAGAATATATATAACATAACAATAATTGTTTATAATAAGAAACAAATAATTTCCTTTCAGTGCATTTTTCCAATTTGTGGAATACTTGATATACAGGTATACCACCTAAAACTTAAATTATCTTCCTTAACACTGATATAACAGCAAAATATGTTTATAATAAGATAATAAAACTATTTCGTTCTACACATTTTTTCAATTGACTGAATATTAAGGGGGCACCCTGAAACTAAACTCTTGAAATATGCCTTGTTATTGACAAAAACGTGTATGGTAAAAATTGTTTAAAATAAGAAAACAAATCTTTTTTGTCTTATGTATTTTTCAAAAGGAGTTACAAGAGGACACCCAAAAACTAAAATTTTGAAATATCTAATTAATTGTTTACGTTATATCAAAAATATATGTACGTTATAAAGAAATTTTGTTTGTGAAGAATAATAATTGTTTTTTTTTTATGAAATTTTTAGCAAGATGAATATTTAGGAGGAATATATAAGGCGCTGAGTTCAAAAACTCGCAACTTGCATCTTAAGTAATTTTTCCAAAATCTCGAAAAACGTTTGGTAAGCTGAATTTTGCCATCTGGGCTATTTCCTTTTTGTTGTTTTATTGAACTGGCATTTAGTCTATCATTGGAAGAGGAAAACTATTTTTCTTTAAAAATATAGCGACAATAATGAATTTTAGTTTGCAAGGAACGAGTTTTGGAACTTTGCAGTGCAAGAAAACAATTTTGGAATTAACTTATCTGCAAGTAAACAGTTTCGTTTCTTGCAAGCTATGGAGTAGTTCGGTCGAAGGGTAGAAAGCAGGATAATTTATCAATTAATTAAATAGTAAAATATTTTATTAGTAAAAAATACTACTAATAATAAAATATAAAAGTTAAAAAGTGTTGAAAAAAGGATTCAATATAAAATAAAACAGAATAAAACAAAATCATAGATAAAAATTATGTTTTATGACAAGGATGAGCCTTGTCAAATTTTTAGATCTTCATTTTCTTCATACAAATAGTAATTATTTTCTTCATCGTGGTCCTCGTTTTCTTCTTCCGGTGTATTACCGTTGCCATCCAAAATTTCACGATAAAAGTTTAAACTTTATATTCCTCGCCAGTCTACCCCAAAATGCTTTTGAAGAAGTTTGTCTACGTCAGCCAATTTTACAGGCTTTGTGCTTACAGTGTGAGGTAATTGGCGTGGCCTAATCTTTCCGAGTGTTTTCCCTTTTTTTAAAATGCCTTTGGAAACACCTATATTTGACCGATAGACACCTCCCTTTGTACCGATACAATTCCCCTTACTTCTTTCTTGATAATGATTCGTTTGCTTGGTGCAAACTTGAAATGCAGCCCATCTGCTGATTTGAACACAGATGAAACTTCTGTTTTCCAGTCCGCAACAGTAACTTTTTCAGTGACTTTACGAACTGTTCCAAACTGAAAAAATGTTCAGGTATTCTTGTGGGTCAATAACGTCAAGTAACGATTTTTCTAATTTTCTTTTCTATGTGACCAAAGACTCTATCTGCCGGTAAAAATGAATGTCCAACTAGTAATATATAAATAAAACTTGTTTATTTTCTGATCTTTTTTTGGGGAGGCCCCGTGCTTCTTAGGGTCGGTTCTGTTCTGTTTTTAAAAAAAATTACATGGGGCCAAATCAGGTAAATATATGATGGACAGGGAACAAGAGTGCTACAACAGGGAAGTATGAGTAAAATATCTTGCCTTGTATGCTCTTCTGTCTTCTTCTGCGTCTCCAATAGTTAATCGTCCATTAGTACAGATTAATTCGTGAACCAAGGTAACATTTATGTCAGTTTAAGAAATTGAGGACTTATCCGATCTCTCATCATCTTTGACTGAATTTCTAACACCTTTAAAACAGCTGACCCATTTACAGCATGCAGACCGAATCACAACACTGGTCTATAAAATGTTTAAAGAGTTTTCAAGTGTGAAATACATTTTGACAAATTTCACACAGGTTTCGCTCTTCATCAGGCTCATCTTAAAAAACGTCGGGATAAAGAAAATCGATTTACAAAAGCTGCTGTAAAATTCGAATTAAATAACTTAGCAATACAAACTAAACGGAAGTCAACTCACAAATGACAGCTGCATCATTTCAAGTTACAAGTAAAGCGCGTAGCTCGCGAATTTTAGAGAGGGAAGGTATTTTCATCTTAAATAACAAATTTTACGATTACAAGACATTACTTCAAAATACTATATAGGGTTCTAAAAAATAATAAATGACCAAAAAATCTTTTATTTTTATAGATACTACTTTTGAACTTATAAGTGAAATTATAATTTTATCTTCAGCTAGAACTATCTCTTGCACAAATCGTACATATATAATTAGCAAGTATGTGTATATGATCTGGGTAACATTGTGACGTCATTTTTTCCTAAAGTTCTCGTGATTGGCTAACTGGGGACTCTTGTGGTCTCTTGGTTGACAGGTATTTTGCAGATTTATTCTCTAAGAATCTACGAATATAATTACATATAGGCATGTGTAGGATTTCGTAGGCATAAATAAGAAACTATAGGTACTCCTATATGATTTGACCGATATGAACAATATTTTGTAGATTTATTCTCTAAGAAACTTCGAATAAAAAAACATATAGAAATCTAGGGTTCTAGGTTTTCTAGGGTTTAGGGTTTCGTAGGCATAAACAAGAAACTCTAGACACTCCTATAACCTATGATCGATATGAATAATATTTTGCAGATTTATTCTCTAAGAATCTACGAATATAATTATATATAGAAATATCTAGGATTTTGTAGGTATAAAAAAGAAACTTTAGACATTCTTATATACTTTGACCGATATGAACAATATTTTGCAGATTTATTCTCTAAGAATCTACGAATATAATTAGATACATAAATGTCTAGGGTTTCGTAGGCATAAATTAACGTCTCAAATTATTTTTAGTTTTAACAATATAAATGATATGTACTGAGTAAAAATTAATCATTTTCCCATCTTAAAAAGTTCAAAAGTCAAAATTAGCAAGGGTCTGTATGTAGTGTCGGTAACATTATGACGTCAATTTTTCGTAAGGTTTTCAATCCCTCACCGTGATTAGCTAACGGGTGAAATCCTGTCCCGTGATTCGCTGACCGGCGATGAAATTAAGGTACGTTAAAAAATAAAACCAAATACACATACAAACCATTGAAATTATTGTATTATAAATCCGTCATAGTTGACGGGTAATAACCTAGTCAAATAATAAATGCACACAAGCCCTATTGCTGGGAAGGGTGTAAGTTTATTATTTCATATTATTAATATTATTGAATAACATATAATATTTTTTAGCAAAGATATTGAAAAAAAAATTTATTAGTAAAATAATAAAATAAGCGATGCAAACAAAAAAAAAATTTTTTTTTAATTAATTTTTTTTGGTTTTAGCTACGATGGCCATTAACCAGGATATCCTTATTTTTGTGGATACATTAGTAATTTTTACAACAAATACAAACATCCATGCCATCACCGGGATTCGAACCCGAGACCCCATGGTTAGCGGTCAAATGAGCTACGCCATAGTGACCGGCAAACAAAAATTAAAAAGCTTTTTAAATATTTCACTTATGTTAATTTTTGTTTCCATCGCTTACTGAATTAAAAAACGTTCAAAATATTATAAGGATATAACTTTTATTCCTAATCTTTTTGTAATTTAATTCTATACAAATATTGTATTGCTAAACATAGAAAGATGTTACCTAATAATAATACTTTTTATATAGGGTGACATTTAAAAAATTAACTTACAGTCTATTCCAAACGATTAGGCGGAACTAACCGGAATTTTCATTAGCTATTTTTTTATATATATTGAAATTGGCTTTTCCTGAACAAAATGATCAAAAGCTTCAATCAATTGGTAAAAGTAACTAGAATTGAATATCGAGTTCCGCCTGATCCAAAGGAACAGACTTTATCTCTTCCCCTGCAGCACTGGTTGAGTGTATCTAATATTTGATAAGTGTAATAGAACATCCCCTTTAGCTAATGAATAAAGTCTTATAAGGTCAAAAGTTGTTATTATGATTTATGCATACTATACAGGGCAGTGACGCACCCAGGAATTCTTGTTGGGGGGGGGGGGGGAAGACAAAATTATTTAAATTATGAAAATATAAACTGATGACCGAACAAAAAGACCTCACTTATAAAATACAAGTGACGACCTAAAAAAAAAAGGTCCTCATCTCTATTTTTAAAATTTTCTAGTGTGTTTTTATTTTTATTTCCTTCCTTCTTAGGGAGGGGCGTGGGTACCCCCGGGCCCCCTCCCTGGGTGCGCCAGTGATACAGGGTGTGTTTATGAGGTATAGCCAACTTCAGGGATAGATAAAAGGGAAAAAATGAACATGGGTCCTTAGAAGCTTTATATCTAAAATAATACTAATATTTAAGGCTGGACTAGGGAATAGGCACTTATCAGGCAAGAGGGCAGCACATAATAATTTAACTAAATAATTCAAGGAATATCAGTGGTTCTAAACCAATGTTTCTGGTCTATAAACGCATACACAATTTTAATTGGGCTAATATGGGGGAAAATAAAGTACTCTGCATATGAAATGGTAATTAGGTTAGGTTTAGTTAATAAAAGTCTAGAACCGAGCGGAGCGTACAGAGCGTACTACATATCTTTGTGGCTTTTCAAAAGCCACACAAAAGTTTTACCTCTTTATCCTCAAGTGATTTTTAGAATTACTATCCCACTTCCTCAAGTGATTTTCGGAATTTCTCCCTTACCCTCGTCCTCCTTTTCAGGATTACTTCTTCACTTTTTCAAGTGATTTTCAGAATTTTCATCCCCCTTTCTCAAATATCTAGCCCCTGGTCCAATTCTGTCTGGCCCGTAAAATATATCTAGTAATAAATATGCCCCACTATGGAAAAAGACTGCACACCAGTGCCCCAGAGGGAAAGCCAGATACAGTGTTGACGAAATATAATGCCCACACGTTTAACTGTAAAACCAATTCATATAATTAAATTCTACACTTACTCTCCCTTCTTACTCACTGTCAGTCAGGTTGACTTTTGGTCTCACTTTAGACAGATGTTAAATCTTGTTTTCCAATATACAGGGTGTTTTTGAAATGTTTAAGCATTGCTAACTTCATACGAAAGAGATTATATTAGGAACTAGCTGGAGTACCCGTAGGTACTTCGTACGGTTTTTGTACATATAGGGTGTTCAATCTAAGTATACCACCATCTCGAGAACCATAAGAGCTACGAGGTTGGTTAAATTAGCAATGAAATACCATTTATCAAGTCTATAACAAAAAAAAATTTTGATCAACGTTTCTCCAAATAGGAACCAAACTTGAGAATATATTTTTTTAAATTTTTTTTCGGAAGGGAATTTTATTCTGAATTCAAGGAATACACAGTTTAGTACCCTTTAATCACAAAAATTTTGAGAAAAATGCATATTAAATTGACTTTAATTTATATCAAATCGCACAGGAATTCACACAAAATTCTTCACAAAATAGTCGAATTGACATTTAATCTATAATATAATACGCCAACGTGTGTCCTTGCGTGAACAATTGAAGCAAGATTCCGAAATGTAACGAAATATTCCGAAGCTTAACGAGTTTATATTGACATATAACGCGTAATAATAATAGTTGTTAATTGATATGTTTACACAAAAATAATATAAATTAAAATTATTATTAGCAGAAAAATAATTATTTAAAAAAATATTTATTTTGATGAAAGCATGTAAGAAAAATGTGACTCCAATTTTACAGTTAACGAATATGATGCTTATAACTAGGAAACTTTTTTTTCATTGCCTTTTTGGGTGTTGTGCAAACCTGCAAACCAAAACAAAAACTGCAAGTTCTGAATCAAGATTTTTTTTCTGGGGGGAACTACATAAGTAGATTAGGCAGGTATGATAGCTAAAAAACATCCCCTGGTGGAATTTAAGTCCGTCGAGGGGTCCCTCAAATCAACACTGCCACCACTAGAATAGTTTTGTAAAAAGACTAAAAGATAGAAGAAAATAATTATGCTGTGATTTTGAACAAAATAATTTCAAATGGACGGTTTTTCCTTTTTTCCCAGAATTGAAAATTTTTAATATACACACTTTATATTCTTTTTATTTGTTAACATGTTTTCTTTTTTAGGGTTTTGTAGGTATGATCAAAAAATCCTTATACCGTCATTTTGTCGTCTGTCTGTCTATCTGTTCGGTAAATATTGTAGCCAAACGGCTAAACCTAGAGAGTTGAAATTTGGCATGCTTATACAACTCTTTGACCCGCACATAGGAAAAATACTAAAACATCTAAAAAACATATCCCCCTAAAAATATAAACAAATATCTGCTCATCGAAAGAAAATATATTTTTTTAAATTCTGAGTAGGGTATCAAATGAAAGCCGATACGTGGATTAACGATCAAAATTTTATTTTCGCAAATAAATTATTTTGAGGCGATTTTTGCCAAAATTGTGCACAAAAAAATTATCCCACTTCCTGTAGCCCAGATAGTTTAAACTAAAAATCTGAATAAATTTTAAGTAGTGTACATTTGTGTGAACCGGAATAGTACAATAGCAATTTTTAATCAGATTATGTTTTCGGAAAATAACGCATTTTTTGTTTTTTTTTTTTGCTTGATCATGTAAAATATTTAATAACTTATGTAACACAGTAAACCAGAATGCTTTCATGGTGTAATGGTTAGCATTCTCGCATTCTAATTTGCAAGCTAGGGTTCGCTACCGGTCTCAAGACAATTTTATTTTTTGTTTTTTTTTGCATTTTTATTTTTTCAAAATTCTAGTTATATTTGGGCAAATGATGAATTTAAAAGCGTAAATTTAATAACCAGTGGAAATTGTTGAAATTGAATACACGAAATCAGAGGGGCGGAGTTATGACTTAAAACAACCAATGGAAGCCATAGGCGCAATTTTCAAAATCTTAATGAACCAGGCTATATAAAAAAAAAATACTGCATATATTTAGAAACCTAAATAATGGTATTAGGCATTCGAATTAAAATTAACAAAAAAAATATTTTAACATAAAATTTGTTTTGGCATCCCAAATAATCATCATTCACTTAATAAATACCTGCGAAACCCTGAAATGTGTGCAAATTCACACTTAACATCAATTTTTTTATTAATATAATTTATAATTTAATAAATTTTATTTTAATGAATATATAGGCGGTTTCGGTGGTTAAAGCGGAACTAGATTTTCAAATCTAGTAACTATTACCAATTGATTGAAGCTTTGATCATTTTGTTTAAGAAATGCCCACTTCAATATTTAAAAATATAGCTAGTGACAACTTAAGAAAATTAAAATTCTATTTAGTTCCGCTTAAAGGTATTGAATAGCATTTATTTTTACTGCAACCCTTGATCAGAAAGTCCCGCCACGCCACTGATGTATACAAGATTTTGCCGTTTTCGGTCAATTGCAGATACATCCTATGCATAAAAGATAACGACCACAGGTGTCCTATTGATATTTCCAATCCAGTGCATTTTATTCAGTGAGTTACAACGAAATTTCTTTCATCGATTTTATATAATTTTGTTATAACCGAATATGATTATATACCTAAGTCAATTTTTCTTTCTTTTTAGTGTCATATGCAGGAATAAAAAACAAAATTACACGACAATAAAGTATACTGAATGACAAACATCGGTATGCAAGGTGTCTCTATAAAATAATAAATGACCAATGATTTTCTTATTTTAAAATACGACTTTTGAATATATGACTTTAGTTCGTGATAAATTCTTGACCAGGCGCGGATTTCTTCTTGGAGAGGTTCAGAAGCAAATTTTTTTCGTAGAGGGGATTAGAAGGCAAAATTAAAATAAAAGGCGAATTAAGAAAATTGTGTTCCTTAAAAGCACGTTTCGTTACTGTTGGGGGGGGAGCTAAAGCCCCTGAGCTTCTCCTTGGCTACATGCCTGCTCCTGATAACGCTATGACTATCGAAATACTTGTATCAAGAGGGATTGATAAAATTTAGTGGAACTAACCTAGCACAGGCAGTTCTCGTATATTCGATTTTCGTGCATCCGACTTCATACAATTCACTATTCGTATATATTTCGTACTTTTACATTTAAAAAAAAAATTCTGATACATACTATACAGGTAATGTAATAAGAAATATTATTATAATTCACATAAGATTAGATAAGACTTTACGCTGAAATGGCAGGACGGATTTTGAATAAATTTTCAACACACTTTAAGGTTAATCCACGGCAGGTTATAGGCTATATTTCATATCATAATTTTAATTTAGGCGTAGAAGAAAAACGAAAAAAAAAAAAAATCAGCTGTGGCCACTACAGGACCAACCGCCATCATAAAGTACCTAATTGTATAAAATACATTCTAGCAGCAGAGTAGAAATAATTTGGCCTAATATTTTCTAACAGAGATTTTATTTATCATGTCCGAGGAAACGTTACATATAAGTATGAAAAAATAGATACTTTTACAAATTTACGAAAAATTTTCGATTTATCAAAAAACGTCTCAAATAAAAGTTGATAGTTATTGCATTTATAGCAACTTTTGTTAAATATTTTTTTCGAATTATTTTTCTGTTGCTAAATATCCGCAAAAATCTTAAAACCGACACGAGTAAGCTCCCATTTATAGTCAACCGATTTTTACCAAAAGTTGATCAACTCGTACCATTTATGTAAAAAGCTTAAATATGCAGTTTCATAAAAATCCTTTTAGCCGAATTTGCTCTGCACGTGTACACAGACAGACAGACGGACGGACGGACGGACGGACAGACAGACCAACAGACATCATGCTAAAAATAGTCAAAACGTTATGTAGTGACCTCAATTCGTGGAGATCCATCGAAATCTCGAAATGTCAAAATCGGTATGATCACAATACCGCCCTTATATATGTTGACGGTCAGTAAAAAACTGTTATTTTGGTATATCTCGAAAATTACTCATTTTACTCACTTTTTACCGACCGCCAATATATATATATATTGTTATATATATTTTTCTGTGAAAACAGTAATAAGGGAAATATTTTAAGTTTTTTAATAAAAAGTTTTAACTAAAAAACAACCCCCTAGAAAAATTTTGAAATGCCTTATAGCCTATGTTCGAATCCTGGTTTTACTATATCATCATACCAAATTTCGTAAAAATATTTCCAGCCGTTTTTGCGTGAATCTTGGACAGACAGACAAACAAAAAATAAGTTTTTGCGGATAATGTCTTATAATCATCTGAAACGTGTATGAAACAAATATAGTCTCCAATTTTATTAATGTAGATTGTGCCACTCTATTATTGGGATCTTGTGTTCTGTTGGAGTGGTCAAATAAATAAAAATAAATAAATAAATATCTAGAATTTAGTTTTTGAGAAAAATTTATCTGATTTTTGTATGAATTTTGCACCGTTCACACTAGAGATGGGAATTTCGGCTCAGTTTGCGGAACCGGATCATTGGAGGTCGTCCAGTTGGTTGAGCCGGTTCATTGATCCGGCTCAGTGATCCGGTTAAGTAAACATGTTTCCGAAACACAGGACGGTCGTTATTTCGTAGGTAGAACGTCGCTTAGAGCCGGTTCTTGCAATATATGAACTGTAAACATGATCCCGAGACACAGGTCGGTCGGTCGTTCGGTCGTAGGTAGAACGTCGTTTACAGCCGGCTCTTGCTTAGAGCCGGTTCTTGCAATATATGAACTGTAAACATGATCCCGAGACACAGGTCGGTCGGTCGTTCGGTCGTAGCTAAAACATCGCTAAGAGCCGGCTCTTGCTTAGACCCGGTCAGTTGCCGGTCGTTCGTTCGTAGGTAGCACGTCGCTTAGCCCCGACTCTTATCTAACATTTTTGAAACAAACAATTCACTTTATATAGCTACTGTATTTTAAACCAGATGTGTTAAGTTTATGGCGATGTTTATTGCCCTTATAAATCGGACATCTGGGATTTGGGCAATATTTTTAATATTTTTATATAGTATGGTTGTAAGAAAATACAGACTAAGCCTATTAGTTTCAAATAAACTGCCCTACAAATTGATGACAAAATACACTTTATGATAATACATTAAAAGCCGAGTTCTCGCGAAGTTCAACATGACATCGATCCAGATCCGGATCACTCCGGTCACTGATCACAATCGCCCGACCAATCGTATTCTTGAAACTTGAAACTATACAGTGAGCCGTGAGCCGGCTCATTTCAATTTGGTGAACCGTTTCACTTCGGTCAATGTACTGAGCCGGCTCAGTGAGCCGGTTCGTTAATGTACGACCCATCTCTAGTTCACACTGATAATAGCAGGCGTTAGCTTAAGTACGATCTGTTTGTCCCATTGCTAGCTATATTTATTTATTTATTTATTTTGGACACTACAGACATAGTCCTTTTTGTATCCGTAGACAAACATACAATATACAATATATGTACATACATACTAACATACTCAATCATAAACCGTACTCTTTTAAAAAAATGTACAATATCATATATACAAATTTCAACTTGCTCTACTCATTCAGTTTACTAAACATATTTAAGACATTCACAAAATACAATCAAGAACAGACGTACTATACAGATTACAACGGCAGCCTGAATCTACTTACAGTTTTACAAATCAACTGTTAACATTAGATTTTATTCTGTACACAATCAAGTTACAAGACGTAATACAACTTTGCGGAACTTGGAGTAATTCATATTGAATAAATTTAAAGATGTCTTTACCGAGATGTCATAATGCATGGTAGTCGCTCTTTTACATGTAAAGAGTGCGTCTCTGATTCCGAAACCCCGGGAAGGCACATTTAGAAATATTGTGGACAAGATGTCAGGACAGTCAATGTAGTTGTTAAATATCTTGAATAAAATACCACCGATATCATATCTCTCCTCACAGAGAGGGTTCTAACATTATACTTTAATAAAATACTGCTCGTTGATATGTATTTAGGATAAATTCTTGTCATACGCAATTCAACAACACGATAATACCGCGATTGGACAGTCTCAATGCTACTAATATATTTACTGTGATATGGTGACCATATCACCGAACCATATTCCAGAGCGGGTCGTACCAAAGAGTTGAAAAGTATGGTGTACGTTTGACTGTGACGAAAACCTTTGGTTAATCGAAGTACAAACCCGATTTTTTTCATAGCATTATTCACATGTTTAATATGGTGCTGAAAAGTCATCTGTGAGTCAAATATAACACCGAGATCTCTAATCGTATCTGTTCGTGGTACAGTGCAGCCATTCATGGTATAATTGTACTCAATAGCCTCACGTTTTTTTTTCTCTGACTCTGACTATCGACTTCCACTACGACTCTTTACGCCTTTCACTAATCTACTACAAATTACTTTGTAGTTTGCTTAATAGAGCAATAGGCAATTCTTAATACCAAATTTTCAATATACTTATTAGATTTCAAAATGTTTATTGTATTTTATATATTTTATTTTTCATAATATGTTACTTTACCTTTCCACATTTAGATTTTGGCCATCATCATGAAACATAAATAATTATCACGGAACTCGTTACAACGTAAGAAAACAAAAATCATGTCTATTTCCTCTTAAATGTAATAAACAAAGTATACAGAAAGATAAAATGGATATATGTAAAAACAAAAATCTTTTCTGCCCCATCGTATTAATCTGTTAATAAGAGTAATATTAATCAAATTATAAACTGGAATACATTAAGAAAAATCAGCTGTGGCCACCACAAGACCGACCGCCAACACAAAGTACTTGTATAAAATACATTGTAGCAGCAGAGCAAAAATAATTTGACCCAATATTTTCTAACAGAGATATTATTTATTATGACCATGGAAACGTTCATATATGTATGAAAAAATAGATATTTTTTTTCGTTTTATTAAAAAATGTGTCAAATAAAAGTTGTTAGTTATTACTTTTATAGCAACTTTTGTTAATACATTTGTTCGAAATATTTCGCTGTTGTGAAATATTCGCAAAAATCTTAAAACCGACACGAGTAAGCTCCCATTTATAGTTAACCGATTTTTACCAAAAGTTGAACAACTCATGTCTTGATGTCACAAGCTTAAATATGAAGTTTCATAAAAATCATTTCAGCCGAATTTGCTCTACACGTGTACGCAGACCGACAGACAGACAGACAGACCGACAGGTATCATGCTAAAAATAGTCAAAACGTTATGTAAGGACCTCAATTCGTGGAGATCCATCGAAATCTCGAAATGTCAAAATCGGTATGATCACAATACCTCCCTTATATATGTTGGCGGTCGGTAAAAATCGGTATGGAATATTTTCAATTCGTTTTCGTTCTTGAACAAAAAAACATAATATCGTTCTTTAAAAAATTGTGGTAATATGTAATTTTGTTTTCGTTTTCAGTTTGTTTTCATTCTTGATAAAAATTAAATCAAAGAGTCGATAGTTTTACCGACTCTCAACTCCGACTCCTCCAAAAAGCTTCGACTCCTTAACTCCCGACTCACGACTCTGACTCTGACTCCCAATCCCTGGGTACACTACTGGTTTAACCCAAAAAATTAAAAAGTGCAGTAAAAGTTAATTATTTAAATTGCTCTTTTATATTTTATTCTATGAAAAATCCTATTATAGTTAACGTATATATTTTTTGATACACAGCAATTAATTTAATGTTATTTATTAACAAATAAATTTAAAACTGTAGTTAAATTCAAATATTTCCACAAAATCAAACTTTTAACTGATTTATTTAACTGCCTTTTTTAACTTAAAAGATAAAATAAAATTTGCCTGTATAACTTTTCAATTTTACTTTTTACACATGCATAAGCTAAAACTTATCAAAACATACTCACTTTTTCACTAACCATTTATAATATGGAATCACACAAAACGCGTTGAAATATTAAAAAAATTAAATAAAATAACTTTCTCACAAAAAATTCTTTTTTAAATAAATATTTTATTATTCCCATAGTTAAACACTGGCTATTATAACACTTTCCATATTTTTAATTTTTTTGTATTTTATTCACTATTTTCACTATTTCACCAGTACGCGAAGTTACAAAACGCAAGACGTAGGACAGCGTCGCGAACGTTCCAACAGTAACGGGACGACTGAACGCTGAGCGTCGCCTAAACTTCGTGCGTCGAAAACTCCGAACTCCGAACTCCGGAGTATTCCTAGCGGAGTGCACGCAGGAGTACAATATTGATATTAGCCAGTGATATCAGTACATACTAATAGCTCTAGATGTTGTGTGCTATAACTTTTAGTAGATTTAATTCAGTTATCCTTCTTCATGGCATTACAGCCCTTCGTGGCTCTTGACCTCAGTTATCCTGGTGACAGAAAAAAGTAACAACGAAATATTTGTAAAATACTGTCGTGTAAAATACTGAAGTATTTATCATGCAGAGTGTGTACAGGGACGTATTTGCCATTAGGCGCTTGAGGCGATAGCGGTGGTCCCTATTGACGGGGGGGGGGGGGGTTGGATTATCTTTAAATTGTCAATTTAAATCATATGCACATTTCTTATAGTTTATTTTATTTTTATTTTTATTTTTTATTTATATAACAGAGTTGTAAACGGGATAAACCCATAAAATTACAAGTACAAATTACAGATTTAAATAAATTCCATACAGAAATAATCAATTTAAATTTAACATAATAAAAATAACAAAATAATGAATCTGATAAAATAATGAACATTATAGAAACGGTATGTCTAAACTACCTTTTTGTGTTAGCGAAACACTTTCAAGTTTAGTGAAACTTTTCAGAATTAAAAATTATGTGATGCAAGAACTGCTCTCGCGACACGTTGGTTGAGAATCTGGTCAGTGGCGGATCTAGCTTTTTGGGGGCCCAGGACTTAAAAATACCAAGGGGCCCTATACATGTTTCAATCAAAAAAATTTAAAAATAAAAGACAGTATTAAAGGTTAATTATTATTTATTACAATTTTATTAAATACATATATGTATTAAGAAGTACAAACAAGAATATTAAAGTACAATCTCAATTATTTATTACATTTTTATTAAACATATATTAAGTACACAAGAAAACAGAACAACAATATTACTTTAAAAAACAACACAAAAATTTAAAAACACAAATTTACTAATATTTATTAAAAATCAACATAGGTGGAATTATTATTATTATTTTTTTTAAAATTATTTATTTGACCTCGGATATTGCATCCATAGTCACTTATATTTACTAGTACATTTATATCCATGTGATACAATAACAATTACAATATACAGTTTTCTTAAAGTCTAACACTAATAACAGTTCTATATAGTTAATTCTATAACAATATTAATTACTACAATTAACTCTATAATAGTATTAATTACAATATGTGCATATATACGCATGCACACACACACATAAACATACATACATACATACATACATACATACATACATACATACATACATACATACATACATACATACATACATACATACATACATACATACATACATACATACATACATACATACATACATACATACATACATACATACATACATACATACATACATACATACATACATACATACATACATACATACATACATACATACATACATACATACATACATACATACATACATACATACATACATACATACATACATACATACATACATACATACATACATACATACATACATACATACATACATACATACATACATACATACATACATACATACATACATACATACATACATACATACATACATACATACATACATACATACATACATACATACATACATACATACATACATACATACATACATACATACATACATACATACATACATACATACATACATACATACATACATACATACATACATACATACATACATACATACATACATACATACATACATACATACATACATACATACATACATACATACATACATACATACATACATACATACATACATACATACATACATACATACATACATACATACATACATACATACATACATACATACATACATACATACATACATACATACATACATACATACATACATACATACATACATACATACATACATACATACATACATACATACATACATACATACATACATACATACATACATACATACATACATACATACATACATACATACATACATACATACATACATACATACATACATACATACATACATACATACATACATACATACATACATACATACATACATACATACATACATACATACATACATACATACATACATACATACACACACACACACACACACACACACACACACACACACACACACACACACACACACACACACACACACACACACACACACACACACACACACACACACACACACACACACACACACACACACACACACACACACACACACACACACACACACACACACACACACACACACACACACACACACACACACACACACACACACACACACACACACACACACACACACACACACACACACACACACACACACACACACACACACACACACACACACACACACACACACACACACACACACACACACACACACACACACACACACACACACACACACACACACACACACACACACACACACACACACACACACACACACACACACACACACACACACACACACACACACACACACATACATACATACATACATACATACATACATACATACATACATACATACATACATACATACATACATACATACATACATACATACATACACACACACACGCACACACATATATATATATATATATATATATATATAAAATAAAACGCAGGTTCTCTTTTATTCGTCAGTTTATTAAAATGTTCTTGTGAATTTATAAAATATGATACGTTTCGTGCATGGGTAGTATGCACATCTTCAGTCAGTCAATCAGATAAAATAAAATCACCACGTAGTCAATTCGAAGTTGGTGGTAAGTGGTTGGCGAAGTTGGTATATATATATATATATATATATATATTTGTCTTCCCGGAACTCCAGAGCCATTTACGTCAAAAGTCATGGAACTTCAACACCCTTCCGCATTTCCCAACCTGGTTGTGAAAAACCATTTTTTATGGCCTGATATCTCCATAACAAATAATTATTTTTAAAAATGCTTCAAATAAAAATTGTTCAGAGGGCTCCTGTTAATACGAGGGTTTACAATTTGGATGAATAATTTTGTTCATTTTCTGACAAAATGCAGTTGAATATTTGGATGCACTTTCGAGCCTTTTCCCCCAAGTTTCGAACCTTTTCCCCCAAGTTTCGAACCAAATCTTTTAAGTAGCGATAGTTTTCATTCTACTGGCTAAGAGAGGGCACGATATGTATAGATCCTGCATATAAACAAAATTGTGTTTAAATGGAAGTATAACCATCACGCGTAAACAATTTGTTCTGTTTACGGAACATGCTGAAATTTATTTGATTTTCTAAAATGGTAAATTAAACTGTGTTAAAATTATCTAAAAATTAATTAATTTACCACTTAATTAAAATAGTTAATAACAATTTTAATTGGTTTAAGATAAATTATGATATAATTCCACCAAAGAGATTTGGAGAGGAGATTTTTTAGGGAGGGGGGGGTCATGCATTTACAAAATTTCTGAAAAATTATTGTTCAATAAACCGCTTCTCTTATAAAATGCACTTATCTTTTAATGTGTTTATTTATATTTATCTGTGATATAAGATGATTGTGGGGCCCCTTTATAGCTTTCTATCATCGCCCACATATCTGTTTCCCTTTTGATTTTTTATCTAATATATTTCTGTCCGTACCTACATGTGTTCTTTTATTTTCTGTTTTTTATTTTAGGCTAGATCAGGGCCGTATTTACGTATATCTGGGCCCGCGGCATACACGCTGTCTGCCCCCGCCCCTAATTAAAAGAGAAATTGGTTGGATAAGAAAGTGCAATTAAACAAAAATGTTAAAGATGTCCAACACGGGCCCTCTAAACGGGCTGTGATAGGCGCAATAGCCTTCTTTGAAGCAAAAAGCTTTCGCTGATGAATCAGTTATTTTAACTAACTAATTCATAAAATGTATATCTTTATTTTTTCCGGCTTTTTCCACATATGTACAATCTATAATAATACTTAAGATGTTTTTTCGTGAGAGGGGGGGTTCGCTAACCGTCTTTACACCTATTTACCTAAGAAAATTGGAGAAAATATGAATAAATAGTCGTGACACCTACGTTACACAGCGTTTGAGATTTTTTTCATTTAATTATAAAATATTATAAACTTGAAATGGAAACGAACAGAATACCTACATAATAAAAGAAGACGGTTTTATACTTAAAAAATATTTGTTGTTATAGAGAGATCAACATTTGCTTACTACTATCACATAAAATTTCACCTATGGAAATTTTCTCATATGAAGGGCCGCCGCGTGCATATGTTAGGGCGTCCTACGCACACGGGCGGTGTTCGTTAAAATGTCCTCCTCCATGAGATTTTTTTTAGTTACGCGCCTGACGATATTACAGTAAAATCTCTTTTATCCGATACTCATATAACCGAAATTCTCAAGTAACCGGCACCCAAAAAAAATAAATACCTAAATAATAAAAATAAAAATGTCTATCAGCCGCATTACAAGTATAATTAAAGAAATGAAAACAAACCCTTGTTATCTTAAACTAACAAATAAAGTTTCTACTATATCTACCCGAACCGGATCTAGAATGTGGCGAGCGAGGCACTCGCTACGGGCGCAGAGTTGGTAAAGGCGCAAGAAAGAGTTGAGGCGCAAAAATCACGCCTCCTTTTTTTGGTCATCTCTACGATCAATCTTCCTTTTTTATTTAGTAAAGGACAGCGGCGCAAGACTGGTACTTTGTCTCGGGCGCAGAAATACCTTATTCCGGCTCTGATATCTATAATGGTTATTATTTCATGAACCGGAACGTTGCAGCCCAGTGGCGGCGAGTAATATTTTTGGGGGGCAACATTAATGAAAATATGATTGTTAGAAATTTTGAAAAGGTGAAGCAAGCCGTAAGCGGCTTTTTGACCCGCTCTTTCACAATTCGAAATATTCCCAAAATGATCCCGGCACTTAGTTTTATATATATATTTTTATTCTCTCCAGGCATATCTGGGGGAGGGCGGGAGGCAGAACAATTTTTAGAGGGGCCCGGGCCCTCCTGAAACCCCTTTAGCGCTGCCAATATTTTAGCCTTTTCATAATTATTGTGCAACTCAGCAATAAAACAACTATATACGAAAATTACGGATCTGAAAAATATTTTCCAAAATTTCACAAACTGGAACACAGTTCCGGTTTGGCGGTACATTTCGAATCCTGAGTAAATTGTTTTCTTTATGGTTGTCAGATCATTAGGTCATAAGACCAGCCCCTTAGGTCTGGGGTCCGGTACAGCTGTAACCGTAGTCTAACTAGTAAATTTCAAAATGAAAATTAGAATAATTGAATTTGATTTAATAATAATTAATTATTATAAAAGTTACTAGTGTATTGCAGAAATGTGAAGTACGTTTTCGCCATTTCGTAGTTATTAGAAGTAAGAAAAAAAAATACGTTTTGCGTCATTATAACTTTATAACATTTTGAAATTAAAATTAGTAATGAACGCCCATGAATTTGGGAATGTATAAGTATAAATAATAGTGTTTGACCTTGGATGCAAATGTAAACATGCCGGTTTGTACTTTTCAACATATGCTTACTTACTACTACACAATTTTTTTTCTGTCTGCCATCATTGACAAAAGGCTGGGTTGCGAGGGGCACAGGCCCAGGGCGTTCGCTCTTAGAGGCGCCAAAACAAACGCTTAAAAGTACATATTCTAAGATTTTCTATTTTTCTTTAGAACTAAAATATAAATTTTCATTTTTATATCAACCTTGTATATGTTAAATACTTCCATTGGTTGTTTTAAATATGGCTCCGACCCTCTGGTTTCGTATACATGACAAGATAGAAGAAAATGTAATTTCAACTGGATATTAAATTTACGCCGTTAAAAATTAAATGCAACATTTGTCAAAATATAACTAGAAAAAAACCCAAAAATTGCGTTATTTTCCTTAAAGATAATCTGATCAAAAATTCCTGTTCTACTATTCCGATTCACACCAATGTACATTACTTAGATTTTTAGTTTAAACCATCTGGGCTTCAGGGTGTGGGACAAAAAAATTTGTTGCATAATTTTGGCAAAAATCGCATCAAAATAATTTATTTTGCAAAAATAAACATTAGATCGTTAATCCATGTACTAAGGGCTTTCATTTGATACCCTACTCAGAATTAAAAAAAAAAAAAAAATTTTCGTTTAGCACATATTTGTTTATATTTTTAGGGTGATACGTTTTTGAGATGTTTTAGTATTTTTTCTATGTTCGAATCAAAGAGTTGTATAAGTATGCCAAATTTGAACTCTCAAGGTTAAGCCATTTGGCCACAATTTTTACCGAACAGACAGACGACAAAATGACGGTATAAGGGTTTTTTGGTCATACCTACAAAACCCTAGGACAGGCTAGGCTCAGGACAGGCTTACCAATTTAAGTTTACTTTCAATTAAATTTGAAGTAATTCAATCATTAGATTTGGAAAAATCATGGATGATTTTGCCTTTTTCTGCTTTTTTCCCCGGGCGCAGGTTTGTCTTTACACGATTAGAAGTAAGAAAAACATACATTTTGTATAATTGTACCTTTATATCGTTTTGAAATAAAAATAACAAAGAACGCTCATGAACTTTGGAATTTAAAACTAGATAACAAAAGTTGTTTGACCTTGGACGGACGTTCAAATACAAAATATAAATATTTAATATCTTAATCATATTTTCTGGGCTTTATTTATATACAATAGATAGTTTTTTAAACAAAATAAATTAATTTAGAGTCATATTTTGGTTAACAACTGCGCCATGGTCTGTAAAAATGTTCACACTTACGTAAACTTTCTTATATATTTCATAAACTAAATAACTTAGGACATATTAAATATCTTAATCATATTTTCTGGGCTTTATTTATATACAATAGATAGTTTTTTAAACAAAATAAATTAATTTAGAGTCATATTTTGATTAACAACTGCGCCATGGTCTGTAAAAATGTTCACACTTATGTAAACTTTCTTATATATTTCATAAACTAAATAACTTACGACATATTTAATATCTTAATCATATTTTCTGGGCTTTATTTATATACATTAGATAGTTTTTTAAACAAAATTAATTAATTTAGTGTTATATTTTGGTTAACAAGAGAGCGATGTAAAAGTTCATAGAAGTCAAGATAATAATTACTTCATAATTTTATCAAAATTATATTTAAATTTTACTCGGAAGTAATTTATAGTAAAAATTCAAAAAATTGATGTGAAATGTGAATTTTCACACATTTCAGGATTTTGCAGGTATTAGTAACTGAATGATGATTATTTGGGATGCCAAAACTAATTTTATGTCAAAATATTTTTTCGACATGCCTAATACCAATATTTAAGTTTCTAAATATGTGCAGTTTTTTTTTTATATAGCAAGGTTAGGTTAGGTTAGGTTAAGTTAGGTTATATTTTGAAAATTGCGCCATTACCACTTCCATGGGTGGTTAAAATCATAAGCCCCGTCCTCTGATTTCGTATACATTCAAACAGGATTAAATTATAATTTGAACACTTCCCACTGGTTATTAAATTTAGGCATTTCAAAATTAAATGCAATATTTACCAAAATAGAACTAGAATTTTGACAAAATAATTTAAACAAAATAAAAATAAAAAAGAAAACAGAAAAATTAAAATTGACCGGATTCGTACTCTAGTTTGCAAATTACTAACCAACGACGAAATCGACTACGCTATCAGCCCTTACTTATCTACTGTGTTACATAGCGAATTAAATATTTAACGTATTTAAGTTAAAAACACAAAAATGCGTTATTTTTCGAAAACATAATCTGATCAAAAGTTCCTGTTGTACTATTCCGGTTCACACCAATGTACATTACTTAGAATTTTTCCAGATTTTTAATTTAAACTTTCTGGGCTACAGGGTTTGGGACAAAAAATTTTTTGTACAATTTTGGCAAAAATAGCGTCAAAATAATTTCTTTTGCAAAAATAAAATTTTGATCGTTAATCCACGTACTAAGGACTTTCATCTAATACCCTACTCAGACTTTTAAAAAAATATTTTATTTTTTCGATGAGCTCATATTTGTTTATATTTTTAGGGGGATGTTTTAGTATTTTTCCTATGTGCGGGTCAAAGAGTTGTATAAGCGTGCCAAATTTCAACTCTCTAGGTTTAGCAGTTTGGCTACAATTTTTACCTAACAGACAGACGACAAAATGACGGTATAAGGGTTTTTTGATCATACATACAAAACTTCACACTTCACATCAATTTTTGCTTATTACACCCAATAAATGCTTGAATTACATTTCAGACATTAACATACCCGAATTGTGAATATTTCAAATAAAGTTTTTGTGAAATACTATTTCAAACACGCTTTGTATTTCAAATACAGTATTAAGGACAAAAAACCATGGTATTGAGTATTTTGTGTTTTATACTTGAAATATTTTTCTAGGAAAATTACTTGAAACAACGTTTTTTTTTTTTTTTGCAACTAAATATGTGAAACTGAGTAGGTATGTGGTCTCTGTAAAAAAAATAAGTACATTTTTATGATTTAGTTTATTTTCTGTTATTCTGTACCATCTGAATAAAAGTGATAACTAAAGATTAGATAATATTAGAGGCATTGTTTATGTGCAAGTGTCTGGTAATCTTTATTGCTACAATCAACCAACTGAATATTTATAGAAAATATTACTGGGTATCTGTTGTGTTATTTAATACTTTGAGGATCAACTATATTACTGACATTGCGTTGGCCTTGATTTTTAGAGCGCGCAATATAAAATTAATGTAACAATATATAATATGACCAGAATTAGATATTTCCGAAACGTTATACCATTCCCACTGCTGTAGAAAAAAGTACAATGTATTTATTATTTGAATAAATATTCAAGGATAACTGATACGTAAGAAGTAACTAGCGCATAGCGGGTTATTATCGGGTCGTGAGTAATTAATGGGTAGCGAATAAAAATCCAGTAATTGTGTCGGGTACCCTGTTCCAGAAATTTTTAGATTTTGTTATTCCTACAACCCGCCACGTCCAGACATACCATTAGGGTCAGACAGACATTCCAAAAACTGTTTCTGACTTGAAAACGTGCATATCAATTCGTACGTGCAAAAATTTCTGTTTATAATTTTTCTAATTCCTGTTTTTTGTTAATTCAATAGGACATTTGGAATATCTTAATGATATTTTCTGAGCTTTATTTATATACCATGTATGGTATTTAAAAACTGATGATTATTTGGGATGCCAAAACAAATTTTATGTCAAAATATTTTTTCGACATGCCTAATACCATTATTTAAGTTTCTAAATATGTGCAGTATTTTTTTTATATAGCAAGGTTAGGTTAGGTTTAGTTAGGTTATATTTTGAACATTGCGCCATTACCACTTCCATGGGTGGTTAAAATCATAAGCCCCGTCCTCTGATTTCGTATACATTCAAACAGGATTAAATTATAATTTGAACACTTCCCACTGGTTATTAAATTTAGGCATTTCAAAATTAAATGCAATATTTACCAAAATAGAACTAGAATTTTGACAAAATAATTTAAACAAAATAAAAATAAAAAAGAAAACAGAAAAATTAAAATTGACCGGATTCGTACTCTAGTTTGCAAATTACTAACCAACGACGAAATCGACTACGCTATCAGCCCTTACTTATCTACTGTGTTACATAGCGAATTAAATATTTAACGTATTTTAGTTAAAAACACAAAAATGCGTTATTTTTCGAAAACATAATCTGATCAAAAGTTCCTGTTGTACTATTCCGGTTCACACCAATGTACATTACTTAGAATTTTTCCAGATTTTTAATTTAAACCATCTGGGCTACAGGGTGTGGGACAAAAATTTTTTTGCACAATTTTGACAAAAATAGCGTCAAAATAATTTCTTTTGCAAAAATAAAATTTTGATCGTTAATCCACGTACTAAGGACTTTCATCTAATACCCTACTCAGACTTTTAAAAAAATATTTTTTTTTTTCGATGAGCTCATATTTGTTTATATTTTTAGGGGGATGTTTTAGTATTTTTCCTATGTGCGGGTCAAAGAGTTGTATAAGCGTGCCAAATTTCAACTCTCTAGGTTTAGCAGTTTGGCTACAATTTTTACCTAACAGACAGACGACAAAATGACGGTATAAGGGTTTTTTGATCATACATACAAAACTTCACACTTCACATTAATTTTTGCTTATTACACCTAATAAATGCTTGAATTACATTTCAGATATTAACATACCCGAATTGTGAATATTTCAAATAAAGTTTTTGTGAAATACTATTTCAAACACGCTTTGTATTTCAAATACAGTATTTAGTACATTGTATTGAGTATTTTATGTTTTATACTTGAAATATTTTTCTAGGAAAATTACTTGAAAATGTTTTTTTTTGCAACTAAATATATGATACTGAGTAGGTATGTGGTCTCTGTAAAAAAAAATAAGTACATTTATATGATTTAATTTATTTTCTGTTATTCTGTACCATCTGAATAAAAGTGATAACTAAAAATTGGATAATATTAGAGGCATTGTTTATGTGCAAGTCTCTGGTAATCTTTATTGCTACAATCAACCAACTGAATATTTATAGAAAATATTACTGGGTATCTGTTGTGTTATTTAATGCTTTTTAATTTAAACCATCTGGGCTACAGGTGTGGGACAAAAAATTTTTTGCATAATTTTGGCAAAAATAGCGACAAAATAATTTATTTTGCAAAAATAAAATTTTGATCGTTAATCCACGTACTAAGGGCTTTCATTTAATACCCTACTCAGAATTAAAAAAAAATATTTTTGTTTATCGATGAGCTCATATTTGTATATATTTTTAGGGGGATATGTTTTTGAAATGTTTTAGTATTTTTCCTATGTGCGGGTCAAAGAGTTGTAAAAGCATGCCAAATTTCAACTCTCTAGGTTTAGCCGTTTGGCCACAATTTTTACCGGACAGACCTTATGGCCTATACACACCAGCGCTATTACACGCGCGGCAATTTAGTCATCAGTGCAGAGAGCCAATGTCCCTTTGGAAATCTGCTGGAAATAGGGCCAAAACATTTGTTTGCCATAAAAGATAATGCCTGAAAAGGTTAATGTCGTACACTTTCAGAACGGGAAACTTCGACCGCTCTTACTTTTGTCGAGTAATGGAACAATGTATTAATGATTAAATTATATCATATAGTAAACAGCAGGTGTTCTCTTATCTCATATGACCTTGCTTAACCACAGGGGAATTTACAATTGTACATAGCCATAAAACTCAAACTGTTAGATTTTACACTCAATAATTTCAATCCCAAAAAAATCCCAATTTGTTTGAAAAAAAGCACACAATAATTTTTGTATATTTATCTGAAAATAACAGTTGCCATGCACAAATGAAAATCAAACGTTTAACAAAGTTTATTTTCAGGTTAAACATAAATTTACAAAATAAGATTATTTATATTAAATCTGAACTAAATTACCTCTCTAGGTTAAGCCGTTTGGCCACAATTTTTACCGAACAGACAGACAGAAAGACGACAAAATGACGGTATAAGGGTTTTTTGGTCATACCTACAAAACCCTAAAAAAGAGGAAACATATTCAGATGCAAAAAACTTTATATACCAAATAGGATTTTTACTTTCTTTGAAATACAATAGTTGAAATTAGAAATGAAGAGTTTGGAACTTTTTATGAAAAAGAACAGATCTGGCTAAACTTGTGGATATCAAACCTGTGTTTAAAGAAAAAAGGAAGCGTAAGATTCGTAAACAATTTGATTATGAAGCTTCAAATGCCTATTTAAATGAATCTGAATAATTTCGTTTAACATATGTCCAGACTAATGACATAGTTGTTGAGCAAATTTGTAGATTTGAAAAACTTCGACAGGTGTCACAAGATTTCGATTTCCTCGGCGGTTCAAACATTACTTCGCTCCATCAAGATACTTTCAACCAGAGCCGTAATTAGATTTTTTTGGGCCCTGGGCAAGGTTTTATAATTGGGCCCCCCTAAAGACTATAATACAAGTGATGCTCACTTCTAAAATATAAATGATGACCTGAAAAAAGTCCTCACTTTTATAGTACAACTACCTAATGAGCTAAAACAAGGCCCTTACTCAAATACAAGTGATGAATTAGTATTTTCCTTTGCAACCCCCCTCTATCTGGGCCCCGGGCTTGTACCCTTGTTGCTCCTGTTGCTCCGGCCTTGTTACGGCACAGCTCTCAACAAATACGTTATGGACCTTACAATTAAATATGAAGCTGATTTGAACGGTCGGGATTTTTGTGTGAGAAGTACAAAATTGTTCAAGTTTTGGATGAGAACTTTAAAAATATCGAACACTTAGAAATCCTCCAATTAATTCATCAAATATATGATTTTCAGTAATAATATGTGTTGGTACTGTTAAACAAACTCAGGGCCGGATTTAGGGTTAGGGGGGCCTGAAGCGCAAAAAAAGTAGGCCCCTAAAAAAAAAGTAATTTAATAGTAAAAATTTCAAAAATTGATGTGAACTAATTTTATGTCAAAATATTTTTTCGACATGCCTAATACCATTCTTTAAGTTTCTAAATATGTGCAGTATTTTTTTTTATATAGCAAGGTTAGGTTACGTTAGGTTAGGTTAGGTTATATTTTGAAAATTGCGCCATTACCGCTTCCATTGGTTGCATAAATCATAAGCCCCGTCCTCTGATTTCGTATACATTCAAACAGGATTAAATTATAATTTGAACACTTCCCACTGGTTATTAAATTTAGGCTTTTCAAAATTAAATGCAATATTTACCAAAATAGAACTAGAATTTTGACAAAATAATTTAAACAAAATAAAAATAAAAAAGAAAACAGAAAAATTAAAATTGACCGGATTCGTACTCTAGTTTGCAAATTACTAACCAACGACGAAATCGACTACGCTATCAGCCCTTACTTATCTACTGTGTTACATAGCGAATTAAATATTTAACGTATTTTAGTTAAAAACACAAAAAATGCGTTATTTTCCGAAAACATAATCTGATCAAAAACTCCTGTTGTACTATTCCGGTTCACAACAATGTACATTACTTAGAATTTTTTCAGATTTTTAATTTAAACCATCTGGGCTACAGGGTGTGGGACAAAAATTTTTTTGCACAATTTTGGCAAAAATAGTGTCAAAATAATTTATTTTGCAAAAATAAAATTTTGATCGTTAATCCACGTACTAAGGGCTTTCATCTAATACCCTACTCAGACTTTTAAAAAAATATTTTTTTTTTCGATGAGCACATATTTTTTTATATTTTTAGGGGGATATGTTTTTTAGATGTTTTAGTATTTTTCCTATGTGCGGGTCAAAGAGTTGTATAAGCGTGCCAAATTTCAACTCTCTAGGTTTAGCAGTTTGGCTACAATTTTTACCGAACAGACAGACAGACGACAAAATGACGATATAAGGGTTTTTTGGTCATACCTACAAAACCCTAAAAATGGACTGTAAACAATTCTATAATTACTTATTAAGTGAACCCAATTTGTTGGAACAAATTCATTCATCATCCAAATATTATAATATGTTATTTTACCAAAATATTTACCAAAGAATGTTTATTGTGAATATATTTAAATTCTTGCCAAAGAAAATTGTTATTAAGGCCCGTACTCATAGTCAATTCTCAGACTTATAGCGTTTTCGATATGTAAATAGAGATTTGATCTGAGATTTCTCTGCAATCACTCTGAAATCAATCTGTTACGTCACGCTCTGTAGTAGAGCAATCTGGTAGAAAGTATACCTAATTGTTTGTTTACTTTAAAATACCAAAGAAATTGGGATAGGCTAGAAAAACAATGACGTAATCAGTCACAAACATTTATTGCCTTCTAATGTATTAACGTATACATACTTATTACGATGAGGCAGTAAAGATTTTTTTTTACTCGTATCCATTTTATCTTTTTCTGTATACAGATAAACGCTAGCAAAAGTAAGCATTATTGGCACAAATAATGGCGGTAAAACTTATCGTGGTAAATCTAATGTCCAGACTGTTATAATTTAGTGACTGCAAGCGGAGTTGAATAGTGCTGCCGGCTCGGCAATTTTAGGAACGAATATTGGTTTATTTGTGGATAAAATACGTCGTATTAAGACACGAACCGACTTAGCATGTTTTCAAACCATCATCACAGGTTGTTGACAAAAGCGCCATCTGTTATGAATAAAATAAATTACGTCGGGCTGAAAAGTCCGTGTAGATGTAAAATCATTAATTACTGTACTGATTGTTTTATACGCAGGTTTTTCATAAATAAGCTATCAAACTACAGCTAATTAGACAGTTTTCTCAAACTGGTTGTGAAATGCCTGGTCTGGGAGTTTCGGGAGGGCAAGTTTATATATATATATATATATATATATATATATATACATATACACACACATACATATTTTCTATTATTTTTTTTTTCTATTACTTATTAAATCTTAATAGCACTAAGTGTTCAGCAGAGGCTTCTTCTCCGCACTCATATTTGCTATCGGTCACTACACGAATCCTTTTTAAATGGGTTGCACTTTTATTGTGTCCGGATTTTAGTCTTATTATGGTATTTATCAAGTCCCGGTTATTTAGATAACTAAACCCTGGTTTTTCTTTTACTTTGCTATTATATTTAAAATAAGTGATAGCAGTCTTTTGAATTATTATTATTTAAACACTTATTGGTAAAAAATTAAATTTAAGTTCTAATACTAATCTAAGAAATATTAATTAAAATACTAGCACCCAACACCAAAATTAAATTAATAATACTAATTAAAATACACACGTTTAAAGAATACCTGAACGTATATTAGCGGTCAACTGAGAACTGAGATAGTCAAAATAATGCAACTTGAAGTAACAATTTTTGTTCAAGCCAATACCTTTGGGCTGTTGGGGGTTGTGTTTAGCAAAAAATTATTAGAATAATTTTAACTAATGTTTTAGTTACTGATCGTTCCTTGAGGTGATACAAATTTTAATGTTTTTTTAATTTAATATTAATCATTAAATCACGTTTTAATGTTGGATATTATTTTTTTATTAGCTGGCGCTTCACTTATGTTGATTTTTAATAAATATTAGTAAATTTGTGTTTTTAATTTTGTTTTGTTTTTTAAAGCAATATTTTTGTTTGGATCTTTTCTCTTATAAGCCGTGCTTGGTATAGAATATAATAGGTATATGTCCGAGAGGTTGGGGGCCCCTTGCGAATCTGGGGCCCAGGGCTTAAGCCCTATTAGTCCGTATGTAGATCCGCCACTGAATCTGGTCTAAACAATGGAAATTTGGAGAAAAAAAATGTTCATAAATAATTGTTCAGAAAGTTATTTTCAGAAAATTACCAGGTCTACAAGTATGAAATGCGGATTTTTTTAAAAAATAAAACACATTAAACCCAAAAGAACAGTAAAAGTTTATTTATTCAAAGTATGCTCCATTAGAAGTTATATATTTTTTCCATCTTTCAGGCAATTTGTGAATACCTCGCCAGTAGAATTATTCCCCTTTCCCCGCAAACCATTCATCAAGCCATTTTTTCACATTTTCATATGAACAAAAGTGCTGCTCGGCAAGTGCGTGACCCATCGATGCGAACAAGTGGTAATCTGAAGGGGCCAAGTCTAGTAAGCGGCATGGGCATATCCCACTTGAGTGCCTCCAATGTGTTGCAAACTGCTTTTGCCTTATGTGATGGACCGTTATCGTGAAGAAAGATTACCTTGTGCTGTCTTCTTTCGTATTCTGGTCGTTTTATGAGCAGCGAATGGTTCAATTCGATCAGTTGTTGTTGGTAGCGTTGGGTATTAACTGTTTCACCAGATTTTAACAATTAATAATCGACCACACCCTTTTGGTCCCACCAAATACAGAGCATTGTCTTTTTGCCAAAGCGATTCGTTCTTGCAGTTGATGTGGATGGTGAGCCTAGGATCACCCATGATTTTTTGCGTTTGGGATTTTCAAAATAAATCCATTTTTCATCGCCAGTAATGATACGATGCAAAAAAGACTTTCTTTTGTATCGTGCAAGCAAAATTTCACAAGTATTTTTGCGTTTTTCCATCTGCCTCTCATTCAATGCATGTGGAACCCATCTGCCGACTTTCTGGATCTTACCCATCTCTCGTAGGCGATTTGAAACAATTTGTTGAC
The DNA here is from genome assembly GCA_963971575.1 of Liopterus haemorrhoidalis. Classification (NCBI taxonomy): domain Eukaryota; kingdom Metazoa; phylum Arthropoda; class Insecta; order Coleoptera; family Dytiscidae; genus Liopterus; species Liopterus haemorrhoidalis. The sequence continues at coordinate 16,823,748 of OZ020619.1, forward strand.
TAACGCCTAACTACTCTGCTAGTTGTTTTTGTGATTGACTATCGTCTTCCTGTAGCAATGTTTCCAATTTTGTATCTTCATATTTTTTTGGAGGTTTTCCTTGTGCTTTGTCTGTAAGATCAAAGTCACCACTTTTGAAACGCCGAAACCATCGTGCACACGTATCTTGCGATGGAGCATATTCACCATAAACTTCTCGAAGCAGTCGGTATGATTCAGCAGCAGTTTTTTTCAAATGAAAACAAAACAGTAGTACTATCGGCGAATGCTCTTTATTTGGCACAAAATTTGATATTTTTAACACAGTAAAACAAAACTATATGATCACTTTTCAAATTATAACCTATACGCATTTGACACTTAATGATAACTTAACAAAACGACATATGTGTTGAAACTTTGAACTATACACTCTGTTTGCGCGGCAAATTTGAAAAAAATCCGCATTTCATACTTGTAGATCTGGTAATTGTTGAAAAATAAATCCACTTCTAAATTTAAGGAATTAAAATGTACTATCATTCTATTTAGTGGAGATTTCAACATAACGTTGGTTCTATTAAATGGCTGATATAAAAGGTGACTAGATCTTAAAAATTTGGAAGGAATATTAAAATTTATTTTTTCTAATAATTGGGGAGAATTAATTTCGCTATTGAGAATTTTGGTTAGTACTAATAAGTCAGTATGTTTTCTTTTATTTTTAAGAGATAGAATCCTTAATTTATTACAAGTATAAAGATATGATTGCTCAGGAGTATAAAATCTGAAATTTATGAGAGTAACAAATCTCTTTTGAATCCGCTCAATTCTTTTTTCATGTATTATATATTGTGGATTGCATATACTGCTGCAATAATTTACTGAGAACTAAAGAGTTGTATAAAGTAATCAGAGATTTAGGATTGTGAAAATATCTACAGGTTCTTATTACAAATCCGAGCATTTTGTAAGAATCTTTGCACATCCGATCAATTGATCCTATTTTGTAAGAATATTTAATAGCATGTATTTTTTTTTTTTTGTAAATGCAATTTGTAAGCATTTATTGAAATTTAAATTTAATTTATTTAAATTGCAGTAGTCATAAAATCGATTTAAATCTGTTTGCAGCAGTAAACAATCTTGAAAAGAATTTATTGTTTTAAAGACTTTTAGGTCATTAGCATATAACAATATCTGGCTATATTTGAAACATTTTTTTATATCATTAATGTACAAAATAAATATTAAAGGACCTAAGTGCGAGCCCTGGGCCACACCTGGAGGAGCTGTATAGAAATTAGATAAAAATCCGTTTAGACAAACTGTTTGCATACGATTTTTTATGTAGGAACTAATCCAGCGAGCCAGACTACCATGTATTCCCGCCTTATTTAATTTTTCAATTTTCAATGTTGTGACTGATTTTATCGAACGCCTTGCTATAATCTGTATCAGTGGCGCAGCCAAGGGGGGGCAGGCTAGGCTAGACTTCGGTATAACCTTCAGAATGTAATTTTAAAATGACATTATTAGAAATTATTAGTAGAAATATAATAAAGAGAGTAGTTTTCGAGACAATCGCACTCTTAAAATCGGTATTTGGTTTTATTTTGTAGATAAATGTGAATATCAATATCTTCTTAGGTATTTTTGAAATTATGATGTTTTACACACAAAAAGGACTGATACAAGTTGTACTGAACAACAGTGGCGTATTCAGAGGGGGGGGGAGCACAAGCCCCCTCTGAAGGTCCAATGAAATGAAATTTAACAAATTTATCATAATCGTACAGCAAAATAACTTATGTATTTAATAATAATACGCTATATTTTATTATGATTAGTGTTGAAATTAACAGAAAATGCATACTTACATGTTATTTTTAGGTTTCCGTAGGTATAATCAAGAAATCCTTATTCCGTCACATGAGTCTGTTCGTTCGGTACAAATTGTGGCTAAGCGGCTGATCTAAGATTTGTTCGTTTGTGTTGCACCAGACTTGTCCAGGACAAGAGCAGCAGACGTCACAGTATAAGATAGCATAGCTGTGGTATAGTTCAGTGTAGGTTGGGCAACACAAACGAACATACCTTTAGAGAACTGAACATAAGTAAGAAAAATATATCCCGCGAAAAATATAAATAAATATGTATTTATCGAAGAAAAAATCAAGTGAAAGTTTTTGATACATGGATTAACAATTATATTTTTCTTTATCAATAAATAATGGAATTATTATTTGATATAAACATCAATATCCAACAGCAGGGGTGTCGAACTGATTTGGGTTGCAGTCTATTTTACATACAAAATGATAAGCAGTGACGGAACTTTAAATATCCCCAAGGGTTTCTTGATATTTTTTTTTATAAACAGAAAAAGAGGAAGAGAATTAATTTTACATTTTTATATATATTTTTCCCCTAAATAAGCTCAAGTGATTTTGATTACCGCTTCAGGGGCCACAAAAAGTGAGGTTGCCCTCAACCTCATTTTGCCCGTATGCGGCCCGCGTGCCCTCGAAATTTGATTCGGTCCTCCCCAAGGCAAAATCCTGGCTGCGCCACTGATCTGTATAGATAGAGTCCGCCTGAGTATTTGTATCTAAAGATTGTATCTACAAATATAGGCTGTATATAGTACAACAAGTTAGACTCTACTGACCGATGGTGAATAAAACCAAGTTCTTCAGGTATAATATATTGTTTTAGAGCAGCAAATAGTTCGTCGTAGACAATAGTTTCGAGTAATTTTGGGATTATTGATATGTTTGGTATAGGCCTATAGTTAATTGCATTAGATTTATCGCAGGATTTATAAAGAGGTATAACCAAAGTTTTCAAAGTTTCCAGATTGTCGGAAAGATACCTTCAGCAAATGATTTTTTAAATAAAATTGATAGGGGATAGGTAAAACCTGACGAACATTCTTTTAACAAAATAGGTGGAATTTTATCAAAACGTACTCCTTTATTAGGATTTAGTTTTTTTTAATCTTAAATATAAATTACAATTGTTAATTACATTTTCAGCGAATTTTTCATCTTTTCAAAAATTACAACAATTATTATCATTATTATCAGCAACAGTAGAAATCGGCTTGTGAAAGACGGACTGAAAAAATTGTGAAAATAATTCAGATATTTTTTGTGGGTTTGAACTTTAACTAAATGTATTTCTTATATTATTTTATTATTTTGTTATCTTGTTTATTTTGTTATATTGTATTACTTGTGAATAATATTGTTATTTTTTATGTATGTATATTTAATATCTGTTTTTGTAGTTTTGGCATAGTCGCCGGAAAATAAATTAATAAGAATAATTTAAAAAAAATAAATAAATAAAATATTTTCGACTGAATAATTAAATAATAAATCTTAAATCTATGGTAATAAAACTGTAAGCTACATCTGTCCTTTTTTATTTTTTTGCCTCGTATTTGGTTTCTGCACGTTTCAGTTGATTATAAGACAGTCTCAAAAAAAATCTGTCTGTCTGTCTAGCTCTTTGTCTGTCTGTCCGAAATTCATACAAAATCGACTGGACATATTTTTACGTAATTTGGTACGATGACCCAGGATTCGAACGTAAGCTACATGGCACCTCAAAATTTTCATTATAGGGGGGTTTTCGAGAAGTGATTAAAAATGTCTACTAAAAAACTCTCTTTTATTATTGAATTAAAAAGAAATTTGTAAAACAAAAATTGTTAATAATAAGAAAACAAATCATTTTTGTTTAATACATATATTCACTTTGAGAGTTACTGAATGGGGATACTTATAACTAAGCTTTTGCAATATCTCCCTTATTATTGACTTAAAAGCAAAAACGTATATGATAAATTATTTATAATAAAAGAACAATTTTTTGTTTGTTTTATACACTTTTGTGTTTTGATAAATATTTTGGGAGTTACGGCGGGATACCCTAAAATAACATTTGAATATTGAAACATCTCACTAATTATTTACTTTACGTCAAAAATGCGTATGAACCGAATCGAAAACCGAAATTAAGAGGAATTTTTAACAGCATCGGAACCGTAACCGGAACGTAAAATTTGATCAATTTAAAAACCGAAACCGGAACGAAATGTTAATAATGGTTAATTTCGGTTCAATTATATATTTTTTTCATTAAATTAATTAATTTATAGCTTTCTTACTACTAAAACTTATATTGACTCATAAAAGAATTAATCTATCGACAGCAAATTTGTAAACATGTGTCGATTAAACATGGATTTTTAATTTATTTTCATTTCAAATTTCGAATATTATTTTTACAACTGAATGAACTGTGATTATTTTTTATTTATTTATTATTTATTTATTATTATTATTATTATTATTATTATTATTTTTTTTTTTTGTAATAAAAAGGTTTGTGTTATTTCCTTTTCTTCTTTATAATATTGCGATTCTTCAAACTGTTATTTATCATTTTTGTACGAGAAAAGTTCATATTATTTATTAACGTTTTTCTTCTCTATAATTGTGATTATATGAACTGTGTGTAATTAGGGTTGGACTAAAGTATTCTCACGCTCCGGGTAGATTCTTTATATGTAGGGTGACCAGATTTCAGTGAAGGAAAACCGGGACACAGGAAAAAAAAGAAGGTCTTTCTTTCCTCCCAGATCCAAGTGAAGAGCAAAAAAAAAATAAGGTCCTCACCTCCCAAATTCAAAGTGAAGAGCAAATAAAAAGGTCCTCACCTCCCAAATCCAAAGTGAAGAGCAAGAAAAAAAAAGTGAAAAGCAAAAAGATTCAAAAACCGGGACAATCCGGCGTCCCGAGAACAGTTTTCGGGACACCGGGACAATCCCGGAAAACGGGACGGATGGTCACCCTATTTATATGGCGCCTCCAGATTGCATAATTACGCAAAAATTTATTTGAAGCTATGTACTAGCCAGCTGAACAAAATTTTTAAGGGCGCTGAAAATTAAGTTGCTCATTGCTGCCAAAAATATTTGTTTAGCAAAAAAAATCTGCAATCAAAATATTCAGCTCTTCTTGCATATTGCGCCCCAGGCAACTGAGTGTCTTGACACCCCCTTAATCGGCCCTGTGTCTTATTAATTATTTTTGAAATTTCCTTCTAAATCGTTAGAATTTTATTTTATTTACGCGCAATATGTATGCCTGTTTTCATTTTTATGTTCCTAAATTGTTGTTTGTTTTCGTTTTTGACAATACATTTTTTAATTAAGTTTTATTTCTTTTGTATTTTCAATTTCAAAATTGAAAAATAAGAATAAGAAGGGAATTTAGTAAATAAAATTAAACCAAAATTTATACCGGTAGATATTAAACAGTACCTACAATAGCTACCTATGTAAACATTATATTGACTTAACCTCTGTATTTCTATGATCACTAACAGGCTCAATAAAATATTATTATTATTATATTATATTATTTGGTGTAAGAATCGATTTTAACTTGTTATGCGAACCGGAATCGAACCGGAACTGAATCGAAATTTTTAGACGAACCGAAACCGAAACTGGAACGAAAAACATTTATTTGGAATGTAACCGTGAAACGAAATAAATTTGGGTTCGACCCTCTGGTTTTTTTTTTTTTTTTCATTTCGGACCTTTGCATTTAGGGCAATTGGTCTGGAGCTATTTTGTTATTTTATTTTATGTACATGAGTCCTACTCATGTACATTAAATAGAGTGGGGACCCCTCTGGTTTAAAGTGATCCAATATTTCTCTTTTGCAATGCAAGTTTTTAATTTGCCTTATTAATTAGAGTGGAGGGCCCCAGAAACAGTTTGCGCCTCGGGCCTGGATGTAAGTAAATACGGCCCACAGTGTATAAAGTAGGACAGTCCTGACGCTAGTACTATTCGGAATTGAAATGGATGGCATTCTGAATGAAATTAAAGATACAGTGAGGAAACTAAATGGATACAGAAAACTACGAACAGTGGGCGAAAACAACAGTAGGTAATTACCGTACGTTTCATTACGTATTATTATCATTACGTTTCATTTGCTGATGACACAGATCACTATGCCATCGATTTTACTTTCTTTTTAGGGTTTTGTGGGTATGACCAAAAAACCCTTATACCGTCATTTTGTCGTCTGTCTGTCTGTCTGTCTGTCTGTCTGTCTGTCTGTCTGTCTGTCTGCCTGCCTGCCTGCCTGCCTGCCTGCCTGCCTGCCTGTCTGTCTGTCTGTCTGTCTGTCTGTTCGGTAAAAATTCTAGCCAAACGGCTAAACCTAGAGAGTTGAAATTTGGTATGCTTATACAACTCATTAACCCGCACATAGGAAAAATACTAAAACATCTAAAAAACATATCTCCCTAAACATATAAACAAATAAGTGCTCATCGAAAAAAAATAATAATAATAATTTATAATTCTGAGTAGGGTATCAAATGAAAGCCCTTGGTACGTGGACTAAAGATCAAATTTGTATTTTTGCAAAATAAATTATTTTAAAGCGATATTTAACAAAATTGTGCAAAAAATTTTTTGTCCCACAATCTGAAAAAATTCTAAGTAATGTACATTGGTGTGAACCGGAATAGTACAACAGGAATTTTTTATCAGATTATGTTTTTGGAAAAAAACGCATTTTTTGTGTTTTTTGGCTAATAATGTACACAAGTTATAGCTTTGTAACACGCTATACTTTGGCAAATGTTGCATTTAATTTTTAAAACCGTAAATTTAATAACCAGTGGAAATTGTTTAATTTAATTCTGTTTCAATGTACACGAAATCAGAGGGGCGGTGCTGATAACAACCAATGGAACCCTTGTATAGGCGCAATTTTTAAAATTCTTAATGAACCTAGCTATATAAAAAAAAAAAATACTGCACATATTTAGAAACCTAAATAATGGTATTAGGCGTTCGAATTAAAATTAACAAAAAAAAAATATTTTAATGTAAAATTTGTTTTGGCATCCCAAATAATCATCATTCACTTACTAAATACCTGCAAAACCCTGAAATGTGTTAAAATTCACACTTCACATAAATTTTTTATAAACACATTTTCTTTTTGAGTAATTTAAGTTAAAAACAGTATTTTATGTTAAAATATATTATTAACTTGAGTAAATTTTTTAAAATGTCCAAATCAATTAATCATTGTAGAACGCAAATCTACATCTAATATTGGTCTACACCAAAAACAGGATAAGGATCAGTTCGTAAGGATGAGACGAATCTTCGAGTCTCATCCTTCAAGAAGTTTGTCTAAACACCAGTGGCGTGCGGTCTGGGTATGCAGAGCATACACTGCATACACTCGATATTGCACATTTATTTTATTTTAATAAAATTTGAATATACTGTACAACAAATACAAATGCATTATTAATTGTATTTTTTAATCCGATTGAGTAATTTATACCATTTTATATTGTGTAAATAGATCCGTGTTGAAAATATGTACCTGTGTGCGATTACTCTTTAGCTTATTATACCAAGCCATGGCTAGCGGCAATTATGTCGCTTGTAAGGGAGGTAATTTTGGTATTATTTCATAATTAAAATTTCATAAATAAATTCATTATAATCATTCAATTAGAGTAAAATATTTAATCTGTTAAACGATACAAAAATAATCTATTTTTTTAGAAAGGGCATTTAAGATAACGGTTGATTTGTTTATTATTTTAACTTGACACTTTGTCAAGGGAACATGAAAAGTGAATCGTAAATTATTGTGTTAAATAAATATACGTCAACCATAAGCACATAAATAATAATTAAATTCTGTCTGAGATATAAATATGATTCGGCTATTTTCTAATGGGATATTTATCTGAGTTATCATCAATAAATTATGAATTTTAAGATAGTACAAGACCGACAATCAAGAGGTGTTAAATGACATTTAACAGTTGGGCGAAGTAAGCATTCTAGAGTAGTCATGTGTTAAGGGAGGAGAGTGTAAACCTTCATAATGTTAAGTCATGTTTAAAACTTGATGTTAAACCGTCATAACGTTAAGATGTTAAAAAAGAGTTCATTTTAAACCGTCGTGAAGTTAAGTCGTGTTTTTAATTAGAGTGAGATTTTGTTAACCATGGGTTAGAGTCATTTAGGGTGTTCGGTTGGACTAGTAAAATGTAACAAGTAATTCCGTATGAACGTTAGTGTAGTGCCCAGCTAAAGACATGTGAGAGATAAATGGTTTTAGAGGATGTCAGTCAGGACTGTGGTGTCCAGTGGTTAAATTAGTGTTTGGTGTGAAGTGTGTCTAGTGTGTGCGAATGTGTGTCTATTTTGGATTTAGCTGTATCGACGTAATTGTAAGTCTATTGTAATTAGTGTAAATATTTAAACCGTATCATAATTAAAGTAGATTAGCTAAAATGTTGAGTTTAATTGAACAACCCTTAATCCTTCCAAGAATCATAGCAACCAGCTAGCGGACTAATAGGGGGGGTCCAGACTTGATCCGCTCGCAAGTCTTGGAACCCATAATGTGAGGGATGTACAGAGTAAGTACAAATGAAATAAATCAGCCAACCGTGACATTTCATATTTATATATCAGAGTCCCCCACACGCTTATTTCAGCTTGTGATCAGTCTGTGTTACATAGATGACATTCGAATGTATCAGCGTTCAGAGGCATACGGTCCAATCAGTATTGCCAACAATTTGTGAATAAAATTCCCACAGCAAGGTACAAAATTATCCACAAACGGACAAAAATTCCCACAATGTAAAATTATTAATTTTAAGTATAGTGTAACAAAGTGAATAGCAAAAAAAAGTAGTCACAACTATTTTGAAAGTGACGAGGCAAAAAAAAAAAAATTACGGTAACGAAAAAAATGAGTGCATGACATTCCTTACTGGTATAAAGTGTGTGTCTTGGTGTCGGAGTGTCACATGAAATTTTGTACAGTTAATATCTTCAGCCTGGAAACTCGACCTAAAAACTAAAACTGCATTGAGAACTTCGTCGCCCATCCTGCTTTTTTTTTTTTTTTTTCTTTGTTTTGACGTCATTTATCAATGAAAATATTACAACTAAATGTAAAGCAATAGGGGAAGTCCCAAAATATTGCATAAACAGTGTTGCCATAAGAAAACACCTATACAGGGCTCTATTACAAGTTCAAAAGTTATATGACGAACAAATTTCATGTATTTTTTCCCCTGTATTTTCTAATATCATTATTTTTATTAATATCAGAGAAATTTCTGAAATTTCCCACGATTTTTAGATTTTTTACTTTTCTTCCGTTTTTTCCACAACACAAGAAATAATGCCTATTTTTGCCGCGTTATAGGAAACTTCCCACGAGTTGACAACACTGGGTCCAATATGCTTGCAAGGTATGCGCTCACTAGGCTGCTAACCGACAGCTGAACAACAGTTCTATGTATGTGCAATACAAAAGGAAGATAATTTTTATTTTAAGGTAATATACGAATTTAGTAAAAAGAATAGAAGACCAGATTTTTGTTTTCTAAAAAAAAAAAAAAAAACATTGAATTCAGGCTCTTCTACCAAATACTTAACTTCTAGAATAAACTTTTCTTCATTAAGTAGACAATTATGAATTATTGAATGAAAGACCGCAATTTTGTTTTGAAAACAATGATCCCGAGTCAAAGGTAATAATCTTTTTAGTTCTAGTTTATTTAAGATTAACATCAATTACTATTTTGTTACTATTTTTTATTATTATAGTGTCAAGAAAAGGGGCTTACCATCTTTTTCAATTTAATGATGTAAAATATGGAATTAATTTCATTCAAAAAGTCATTGATATTTTATTACTAAAAGTATCCAAAATGAGAAAAATAATTTACAAAAATGTTTAAAGTTATTGCATAAAAGATAAAAAGAATAATTTTAAAAAATAATTAAATAAACAATTTTTTATAAAAATATTCAATTTAACAAAATGTAGATACCGTGCGATCATTATTTCCTATCAGTTACATAACAGTAAACAATTGGGTTCAAAATATAAAAACTGTGTTCTAATTCACAGCTGAAAATACCAATTTAACAAAGAACCAATCAGATAACTTCGTTTGCCCGAACTCAGCCAAGGAACAACGAAAATATGTGTTGCTAATATCTGTCATCAAATCATTGGCGTGTAGAGAAAAATAGTGTTCATTTAATAATCAATTCGTATAAGGTAATAAAAATAGAATGTACGCCTATGTGTACATGTCCTTGGAAATGAATTCGACAGTTAAATGTTTTGTCAAGTATTGCATAGCGGTCAAGATTTGTTGATCGCTCTGTATGATATATAAAAAGATAGCTCATATCTGCACTGTTAAACACCTCCTCAAAAAAGCACTCAAAAGGGTTGCAGGATTAATATACACAGATGGTGAATTCAACTTGCTCAACTTAAAAATTGATTCTGAAAGAACGGAAAATATTTGTATAACATATGTAGTCTGCATGCTTGGCTCATTTTATTCTTAGTTTCCAAGAACAACAAGCACTGTGCACGTGGTGTCTTTAGAGTTTTCCATCACAAGACTACCGAGAATAGAAAAAAGTTGTCACAAAGATCCTTTAATACGTTTTACTTTCCTACCAGAAATCGAATGGGATCGAATTTTTACATATTTACACGGTTTCTATATCTCGTGGAGTAAAGTATATAAATATATGCCCATATATTTCGGGTTTGCGCGTATGCACGTTGTTGGGATAAAAGATGAGAATTAAAAGATGGTCACAACCTTTTAAGGCGTTAAATCACATTCTGGAAAAAACGGCATTTTTATGCGTTGATCTTTAAATAAAATTGATTGACCTTAAGACTTTTAGTCAATAATTTTGGTCATACATATCTTATATGAGAAAGTCACGAGCAAAAAAAATCCAAAATTGGACAAATTATTCAAATTTTATCATGCCAATGTCATTGCATTAAAAGTTTTAATAGTTTAAAAATTACCACCACACTTTATTTTGAATATCTCGCATATTTACAAAAAATAATTTTTTTCATACATCCTTTCCCCACATGATTACATTACCAAGTTCTGTTAGTTCATCCACTTGCAAATTTTAATCAAAATCATTAGAACTGTTTTAGAGATTATTTGATTCTTACTTTATAGTAAAAAGTATATTTTGATCTAATCTGTTTTTTACAAGACTCTGAAAATATTTAGTATTATATTAAAAATGGTAATTAAATATGATTATTTTATTTTGTTTTATTTTATAAGGTTTTCAAAAAAAATATTTTAAAAAATGTACGCGGGCGAAATAGACCGGGAGCTCATGACAGTTTTTGGTCTCCGATTTCATACAGCATGCCTTTTGGAGGAGAGAATATTTACCCTGTGACAACAAAAAAGGGATGGTAGTAAACCCCTGCACGCTTTCCGGTCATAGGGAAAATTGCATTTCCACTTAAACACAACATTTTTGTGCTTTTCTCTAATTTAATATTGCTTGCCCTTTCGTCAAAAAAAAGTTATAACAAATTTAAAGTCTTTTAAATATATGCATGCGATTCGGAGGGTCCCAAAGGGCTCAAACGGTCATGTGATTTTGTAATAAAAAAATATGATTTTCCGCGTTTTCATACAGCATGCCTATAATTAAAAGACTTTAATGTAACAAAGTAAAAAAACGCTGTTAATTTTATATTTTGTAAAATCTATTTTGTTAAGTTTAGAAGATTGTTATCATAACGTGATACACAGTATCCAGCATAGTTACGGACAAAAGTACAACCTTGAGTTATTCAATACCTTAACTACCCTTAGACCTTTAGAACTATTCAGTAAATTGTACAAAAGGGCATACAAAAAAATAGGTGAAAAGAATTATTTTAATGTGAAATAATTCTTTTCCAACAACTGTTTCTAAAGCTAAACTATTAGAAGCAGATGTATAGATATTCTATTGTCTGAGGGCTGCTTATATAAGCCTACAAAATTAGCACGAGAGGCATTCTGTTATTTACCGTCAGTTAGTTATATAGAGTCATTCGATAATAATCAAGATGAAGAGAAATATAGAACTTAAATTAGATAAAAACGTCAAGTGAAGATTTTAAGAATTGTACATGTAAGTAGACTAAGTTTAGGTAAGATTATTTTATGTAATAATATGTAGTTTTCTTTTGTTAGTTTTAAGTTGTTTTTATTAAAAAATATATTAAAGCCATAAGATTGTTTAATATTGAATTGCCAATAATACCACTAGAGATTTTGATTAGAAGTTTTTCCTAATTTTTGCTACTAATAAATTAGGTGGTGGCAGCTGAACAGTTAAGTAAAGATCTTGCATAGTTTATTTATTAACTTATTATTTTTCCCCCGTAATTACCACTTTTACAACTGGTAGAGCGGTAGGGATTGTTGTTCTTAATTATTTATATAAATTATCTTTAACTCGTAGTTTTGCACCTTTTACCATTGGGGGCAATCGGTGGGATTGTTCTTTATAGATCTAAATTATTATTTCTTTAATCCCGTAAGATTGCACTTTTACATCTGGTGTCACCGATGGGATTGTTTTTAATCAGTTATTTAAATTATCTTGAAAGCGTAATTTTACCATTGTTACAATTTGGTGGCACCGGGTGGGATAGTTGTTTTTACTCTATCTATCCCCCCGTAATGAATTAGTTCTGTTACATTAAATTTGTTATAACTTTCTTTTGACAAAAGGGCAAGCAATATTAAGTCAGAGAAAAAAACAAAAATTTTGTGCAATTGGAAATGCAAATTTCACTATTACCGGAAAGCGCGCAGGGGTTTAGTACCATCCCTTTTTTGTTGTCACAGGGTAAATATTCTCTCCTCCAAAAGGCATGCTGTATGAAATCGGAGACCAAAAATGTCATGAGCTCCCGGTCTAAAAGAGGGGTGCCTAACTTAATTTTGCATCAGGGCCCCAGGTACCCTTGAGCCGGCCCTGTGTCTGCTTGTCTAACTCTAAAATTTCAGTTTACTTGGATATCAGACCTATTTTGTCTCTCAGACTAATTAATAAAATCTGCACCTCCAGTATAGAAAGAGATCTTCGTTTCTATGACATTAAAGCTAAAAACTTCGCCCTTAAAGTTATGAGAAGCAGTAGGCGCGGTCTGCGCTATGCATTACAGATTCTACCAAGACTCTAAAAGACTAAAAAAAAATATGTGAAGTGTGAATTTTCATACATTCCAGGGCTTCGCAGGTATATAATAGGCATATAATAAGTGAAGGCGGCATGCTGAATGTGCAGGACAAACTTTGCTTTGTAGTAATCACGGCAAAATGAACGATATTTTTAAAATAATTTATCGTCTGTTAATCTAAGAGCTTTAAAAACAAATTTTATATTAAAATATGTTTTTGTTAATTTTAATTCGAATACCTAAGTCCATTATTTAAGTTTCTAAATATGTGCAGTATTTTTTTAAAATTTTATATAGTAAGGTTCATTAAGATTTTGAAAATTACGCCTATGGCTTCCATTGGTTATTATAAGTCATATGCTCCGCTCCTCTGGTTTCGTAACTATAACTTTTGTACATCGTCAACAAAAAAACACAAAAAATGCGTTATTTTCCGAAAACATTATCTAAACAAAAATTCCTGTTGTACTATTCGGGTTCACACCAATGTACATTACTTAAATTTTTTTTAGATTTTTAGTTTAAACCATCTGGGATACTGGCTGTAGGAACAAATTTTTTTGCACAATTTTGGCAAAAATCTCTTGTAAATAATTTATTTTGCAAAAATAAAATTTTGCCCTACTCAGAATTTTAAAAAAATATTTTTTTTTTCGATGAGCACATATTTGTTTATATTTTTAGGGGGATATGATTTTTAGATGCTTTAGTATTTTTCCTATGTGTGGTCAAAGAGTTGTATAAGTATGCCAAATTTCAACTTTCTAGGTTTAGCCGTTTGGCTACAATTTTTACCGAACAGACAGACAGACAGGCAGACAGACAGATAGACAGATAGACAGACAGACAGACAGACAGACAGACAGACAGACAGACAGACGCCAAAATGACGGTATAAAGGTTTTTTGGTCATACCTTTAAAACCCTAAAAAGAAAAAATTAATAATTGGAGACATGAATGCTGAGAACGGCGCAATGGACTGTTGTCGTCACCGATCTCTCCGCCGGTGACGATACCGATTTCTTCGCCGGAAACCTTGGCTTCCGTCGACTCCTATCCGTCCTGACCGTCTCTGGACTTGCAACCACCGCTTGGTCCTCCTCAGCCCCCCTGCGGAGAGAACCACTGTCGGTAATAAAACCGCGTGATGCAGAGACTCTTTTCATAGAGTAATTTTGAACGGTTTATTATCATCCGACGTAAGCGCAGATTTTATAGTAATGCGTTAAAATTGCTTTGTGGTTGCGTCTGATGCTAATAAACTAGTGACGGATAATAGGACCGGTCAAAACGTCACACTAACCAAGTGGCTTTCAAATCTATGGCTGATGGTTTAGAAACGGATAACTTATCTTCTCTGCAACTTACACTCCTACCTAGGCTTTGGGATCCTATTATTTTAATTTTATTTTTATAATGTAAATAACAAGGGGGAATTTAAACATATAGGAGGCATTACTTTAAAATATGGCAACAAATCATAGTAAAATCAAAGTAATGGTCGTTGGTAAAGAAGAAGGTAAGATAAAACCTGAATTACGTGAAAATTGAACAGGTTAATAATTTGATAATAAAAAATGTGATTTTATTTTCAGTTGTTAATATTTTGTGAAATAAATATCTGATTTTTTCTTTTTTGGGGGGTGGTCTGGACACAAGGACACCTCTTGTGGCATATATATACTAAGAACTATACAGGAAAGCAAAGATGACAACTGAGTAGAATTAAAACCACAGCAAATGTATATCATGCCCTGAATTAGCAATAAAGAAATAACTCCACATTCACAATTCTTAGTATATAGAACTATCTGCCTGCCAACATTAACTTATCGATGCGAGTCGTTTTACCTTGTGTTTTGTTTATAATACTATAAATAAATGTTTATATAATCTATAATATAATATCCCAACCTGTGTCCCTGGCTGTCTGGGTGCGTGGAAATCTAAAACAATTGAAGCGAGGTTCTTATTATATAGTAGTATTAATTTATGTATTGGACAGTAGTGTGCTGTGAGTTTTAGTTTTTAGTGTTGACAATAAATTAGTAAAAATGACAGTTGTGTTTTTCATTAAAAAATCACTTCACAATTATTAATTTAGTTGTGAAATACAATGATCGGTTTATTACGAAACAAAACACAGAAAAAAGGTATCCTTTCGTGATATTCGACATTTTTGATTAAAATTATTATTAGCAGAAAAATAATTATTTTAAAAAATATTTGGTTTTGATGAAAGTAAGTAAGAAAAATGTGACTTTTTTTTCTTTATTATTATTTTTTCAATGCTTTATTATTTTGTTATTTCTACTTTCTACGATTTCTAGGACAAGATTTACAATATCCCACTGCAAACTCTATACAGATGGCAGCACATAACGACTACACTAAAGAGGTATCAGTGGCTCTAAAACAATGGTTTCTGTTTATTTATCACATTAAAATATCATTTACCTTTTAATTTACGTTAGATTCACCTTAAAAGCACTATCTTAGGTTATGGTTGATAACTGTTTATTTTTATTTTTTTATAAACCACCTAAAAATAAATTGTGTTTTAAATGTTCTACACAGTCCCACCTGTTTAGAATCTCTGTATATTGAAC
Organism: Liopterus haemorrhoidalis; assembly: GCA_963971575.1. Classification (NCBI taxonomy): domain Eukaryota; kingdom Metazoa; phylum Arthropoda; class Insecta; order Coleoptera; family Dytiscidae; genus Liopterus; species Liopterus haemorrhoidalis. Next base: position 16,839,459 of record OZ020619.1, read on the forward strand.
AAATGACGTGTGTGTGACGCATGCGCAGTGTTCAGTGGTATATTGTAAATCTACCCCGAAATGTGAACGCAATATATTAAAGCGGGCAAACAGTTAAATTTTACTGTGCAATAGTTTATCACGATTTATTTCAAACTGATTTGAGATATAGTGTAAGTACGCTTTATTCCGTGTGTGTATTTTTTCATGTGTGCTTTTTTCCGTGTGCGTATTAATCCGTGTGTTTTTTCCTTGAGCGTATTTTTATATTATATAAGAAAATGGAAAATTAATTTTAATAAATATATTTTAAATTTAACGTCTCAAATCATTTTTAGTTTTAACATTATAAATATAATGCACTGAGTGAAAATGAATCGTTTTCCCATCTTAAAAAGTTAATGAATAAATAATTCGGAATAATACTCATTATTTGTCCAGTTTTTAATAATACGCGAAGAGTTGATTCAATATGAATTGGATGAAGTTAGGCGTATGGATAGAGAAAGAAGTCTGAGGTGTCGAGCAAGTCCCACATTAAGGTAATGATTTGTTTGCCAACACAGTTGGCAATGGGTCCACTAGTTATACATAAAAGTTTTGGACTATGCCACAAATTCCATAAATGAACAGATCTATTTAAACTTTCATTTGCAAATGTGGATTCTAGTATAGATGTCAATATTCAATCTTTGGATTAATCTAAGATTCAGGAAACAAATATGAATATAATGAAACTATTACAGAAATATTATAAAATTTAATAAAAATTTTAAAATGTGTTATATGAAATTGTGATTCTATTTCTTATAAATTAGAAGAAAAAAAATCATCAATTCTGGTTATACATAGTCATATAGATTTACTAGCTGAGTACCCGTGCTTCGCTACGGTATATTGACGGTTTGCCATCATCGTGTAATTATTATAAGTCAAGGTTCTTTATAGATCACATTGCTGACTCTCTCCTCAGGTGTAGATTCACTCCGTTAGAGGCTCATAATATACCAAAAAATAATGTTATAACTCAACAAACAAATAAGTTACGAAACATTATATAAGTCGCCCTGATTTAATGTAGATTCGCCCCGTTAAGTGTTGATTGAAGCAAAATCCTAAATTACATTTTTATACATGCGTACGGGTGACCATAGTAAGTAAAAAGCAAGTCGTTATTTCATCAAGAGTTATTAAGAAATCCGTTTTCACCCCGTAGGGGTCGAATTTCGAGAAATCTCTTCTTAGTGGTTGCTTACGTCATGGAAGAAATATAGTCCTCGAATTTCAATTGTCTACTAAAAAATGCCAATGTACCAATAAAATTTTGGGAAATATAAAAATGCAATTTGAGGGAGAAATATGAAAAAAACGGTCAAAATGAAATGATTTTGAAACTAATGATGCCTAAAATGACACCTAAATGCGAAAAAGTACAACATAGTTATAATACAACAAAGACAGAAGCTACAAAGGGTTCTATAATTCATCCCGAATCTAGAATCGCCCCTTTAGGGATTGATGATTAGAGCAAAATCCTGAATTTAATTTTTGAACACATATACGGATAAAATTGTAAGCAAAATCCAAATCAATATACCATTGGACCTAAAAGATAATGAAGAATCCGAGGAAAAACATTTTATCTCTTTTCATCCCCTAGGGGTCGAATTTCGAAAATTTCCATATAAGCGGGTGCTTGCGACGTGGAGGGAATATGTTTCCTGAATTTCATATATCTATGTCAAGGGACGTTCTTTCGAATAAAATATTTTATACCAATTACCCCTTTAGGGATGAAATTTAAAAAATTGAGGTATTGAGGAATCCTTGAAATCACATTTCACTCCTTTTCACTTCTTAGGGGTGGAATTTCGAAAAATCCCGTCTTATTGGGTGCTTACGTCATGGGGGGAATATACTTCACGAATTTTATTTATCTATGTCCAAGGGATGTTCAATCAAATACAAAATACCCATTCACCCCTTAAGGGTGAAATTTTAAAAACTGTCAATACCATTTCAGATATTTTGAAGATACCTATATACCAAAAGGAATTTTATAACTCAACAAACACAGGGAATATGAAGGGTTGTATAATTAACCCTGTTCGGAAATTCACCACTTTAGGGGTTGATTAGAACAAATACTGAAATAAGTTTTTCAACATAGGGTAATCTTTGTAAGTAAAAACCAAGACGATATCTTATTGGTCCGTAGAGATATTTAGGAATCCTTGAAATTCCATTTCACCCCTTAGGAGTTGAATTTCGAAAAATCCCGTCTTAGTGTATGCTTACCTCATGGAGGGAATATACTTTGCTAATATCATATATCTATATCCAAGGGATGTTCTTTCAAATAAAACATATCCTTTTACCCCTTTAGGGGTGAAATTTTGAAAAACTGTCAAAACCATTTCGAGATATTTTAAAAAGACATCTATATGCAAAATAGGAATTTAATAACTCAAGAAACACAGGAAATACGCCGGGTTCTATAATTCTCCCTGATTGTAGATTCACCCTTTTAGGGGATAAATAGGACAAAATCGTGAAATCAGTTTTTCAACATTTATATGGATAATATTTATAAACAAAAATGAAGGCGATATATTATTGGACCTGTGAGATATTGAGGAATCCGTGAAAACACATTTTACCCCATTCCACCCCTTAGGGGTTGAATTTCCAAAAATCATTTCTTAGGGGGTCCTTAAGTCATAAAAGGGATATACTCCCTGAATTTTATGTTTCTTTGTCTAGACGACATCCTATCGAATAAAAAATGCCAATTTACCCCTTTAGGGGTGAAATTTAAAAAAAACGGTCAAAACGTTTTCTAGATATTTTAAAAAGACACCTATATGTCAAACAGGAGTGTTATAACACAATAAACACAGAAGATGCGAAGGGTTCTATAATTCACCCTGATTGTAGATTCACCCCTTTAGGGGTTGCTTAGGACAAAATCCTGAAATAAGTTTTTTTATATTTACATGCGTAGTCTTTGTGAGCAAAAACCAAGTCGATATTTTATTGGACCTAAGAGATATTAAGGAAACCGTGAAGCCACATTTTACCCCTTTTAACCCCCTTAGAGGATGAGTTTCGAAAAATCCGTTCTTAGTGGGTGCTTACGTCATGGAGGGAATATACTCGCCGAATTTCATGATTGTAGGTCCAGTGGTTTGGGCTGGGCGTTGATTATGAGTAGGTAGCTTAGTTACGATTTTATATATATAGATTTAAGTGTAGGGACCGGAGCGAACAACTTTCCGGAACAATAAATATTGCCAGTCCGCACTAGAGATGGTAATAAAAATTAATTAACCGATTAATTGATCATTTGATTAATCGAAATATAATAATTGATTTTCGATTAAAATGGAAGAAAATAATTGATTAAACGATTCTGAAAAAAAAGAAAAACATATACATCGCCGACAAAAGTTTTAATATCGTATTTTAAAGGCTGATAAAAAATTATTTAACCGTTTTAATAAAAAACTACAAGTATTGAGAAATAATAATGTTTATGTAACAAGTTTGAATAAACAAACATTTTTTATTGCTAACTAAACAGTCTGTAACAATAAACATTGTTGCCATCTCTAGTCTACGCTGGAAGTAAAGTAAGCTGCAGAAATGTAATTTCTAAGAAGAGCCAGTAAAGAAAAAATAGAAAGAAAAATGAAGATGGTATGGACACATCACAAGAACAAATGAAGAGAGGCCGACAAAAATCAGCTAGCCCGGACTTCAAGAAGTAGACCAAGAGGACGACCACATAATGGAACGAAACAGTATCACAGATCCTAGGCTAAAATCTTACAATGATCGTACATTTTTAGATCATGTACAACCGGACAGACCTCTCGTGGTCGAGCGGGGCTTATGGTGCGCATAGAGAGGGCACTATGAAAGACAGTGTCAGATACAGAGAACAGCCAAAGAAACAAGTTCACGTTCTTACACTCGTACATTATATTTATCAGTTAGGTACGTCTACAAACACAAGTTCCTCCCATTACAGTCGAACAACAAAACTCTAGAAACGTAGTTGCTTGATTTAGGTGATTACTGCATTTGACGTTCACTTTGTCGACTTGTTTATTGGCCAGAGTTTATATCCCCGTCCCGCGTCTTTTTCCAAACTCCAGCAGATTGGAAAAAGAGATTGTAAATAATAAAGACTTACAAAAATCAAGAACATTGTTAATTATTTCTCGACTTTGCCTTTTTGTCTCCATGATTTTAATATTTAATATATTTTGAATGTTGCGCTTATGCACTTGAATGTAATAGCGTGTGTAGGAAATAATGCAATTCGCCAAAGTTATAATCCCCACTACAAATTTAACGCGCATGTTTCACGCCCGGTCACGAGAGTTCTGTCCAGCTGTATGTATTTTAACAATGTAATACTACGAGGGTTGCCTCTTATATTTCGGGATTGCGCTAAACTAGTGCTGCTATCTCGCAACTGATGCTTCTACCGTAAAGTTTGACATTTTTGACGGTATACGTACTCAGAACGTTTTGACGTGCGAACACTATTTGTGTTTACAGTAACTTGAAAAAATTCGAGCGATTTTTTTTTACAACTTTCAACGTAGATTAACCCAACAACAGTGCCGATGAACTTAATTCGACTTTTGGCTATGAAGCACCATCAAGGACTACTGTTTATCGATGGTTTGCCGACTTCAAGTTCGCTTAAGGACGAATTTCGTGAAGGTCGTCCAAAATCAGTTGTTGTTCCGGAAAACATTAATGCTGTGCGTAAAATGATACTGCAAGATCGTCATGTGACTTATCATGAGATTTAGGTATCCTTGGGCATTAGTGGGACCAGCATACATTCACTATTGCATGAACATTTAGCCGTCAAAAAGATTTGTTCGTGTTGGATACCACACAATTTAAACAATGCGACAATGCGAACTCTCACAAATCGGCTCAAACAAGTGAATTTTTGATCACTCAAAACATCAATTTGATGGGTCATCCGCCGCATAGATTTAGCACCCAATGACTTCTTTTTATTCCCGCATATCAAGAATAAATTGCGAGGGGATGGAGGAGATGCGTTCAACATCATGTTTTGGAGGTGCCACATTCGGAATGGAAAAAGTGCTTCGTAAATTAGTTCAAACACATGTAAAAGTATATTGATCTTCATGGAGAATATTTTGAAAAACAATAAAGCCACTTTTGTTGATAAATAATTATTTTTGATCTCAAATCCCGAAATATAAAAGGCAACCCTCGTACCTCTAGTACTTCGTATTTTATATTTTGTGTAGCTCTGATGAAGAAATCTAGTTGCATTATTTATGTCCGTAATCCGTACAACTTTTTCCAGATATTCTCATTTACCGACACGATGAACTCCACATAAGTTGTTCCTAATATCCTAAATGCAACAGGTGGTCCTGGGTAACCCGCGAAGGAAGAAATTGACTTGAACTAAAAGTAGTCCCAGTAGTCAACCTTTCTATCCCTATAATACAAAAAGCTTAATCCTGTCTATTCGTAACGGCCAGAATAATTCGTGATGATTCGTCTGATTTCGGAGGCATAAACAAGAAATTCTAGACACCCCTACATACTTTTACTGACATGAATAATATTTTGCAAATTTCTTATCTAAGAAAGTGAGAATAAAATAACATATAGAAATGTCTAGGGTTTCGTAGGCATAAACGAGAAATTCTAAACTCTATATCCTTTGACCGATATGAACAATGTTTTCCAGATTTATTCTCTAAAAATCTACGAATACAATTACGTACAGAAATGTCTAGGGTTTCGTAGGTATGAACGAAAAACTCTGGACACTTCTATATGCTTTAACCGATATGGACAATAATTTGCAGATTTATTCTGTAAGAATCTACGAATATAATTACATATAGAAATGAATAAGCTTTCGTAGGCATAAACACGTAACTCTGGACACTCCTTTATCCTTTAACTGATATGAACAATATTTTCCAGACTTATTCTCTAAGAATCTACAAAAATAATTACATACAGAAATGTCTAGGATTTCGTAGACATAAACAAAAAATTATTGACACTCCTATATGCTTTGACCGATATAAACAATATTTTGCAGATTTATTCTGTAAATATCTATTAATATAATTACATATAGAAATGTTTACGGATTCGTAGATATATATAAATAACTCTAGATACTCCTATATACTTTGACCGATATGAACAATATTTGGCAGGTTTATTTTGTAGGAATCTATGAATATAATTACATATAGAAATTTATAGGGTTTCGTAGGCATAAACAAAAAATTCTTAGCAATCCTATATGCTTTGACCGATATTAACAATATTTTGCAGATTTATTCCGTAAAAGTCGACGAATATAATTACATATAGAAATATCTAGAGTTTTGTAGATATAAACAAGTAACTCTAGACACTCCTATATCCTTTGATCGATATGAACAATATTTTGCAGGTTCATTCTGTAGGAATCTATAAATATAACTACATTGAGAAATGACTAGGGTTTCGTAGGCATAAACAAGAAACTCTAGATACTCCTATATGCTTTGACCGATATAAACAATATTTTGCATATTTATTCTCTAAGGATCTACAGATAAAATAACTTATACAAATGTATAGGGCTTCATAGGCATAAACAAGAAACTCTACATACTCCTATATGCTTTGACCGATATGAACAATATTTTGCAGATTTATTCTCTAAAAAACTGCGAATAAAATAACATATAGAAATGTCTAGGGTTTCGTAGGCATAAACAAGAAACTGTAGACACTCCTATATCCTATGATCGATATGGAAAATATTTTACAAATTTATTGTCTAAGAAACTGCGGATAAAATAACATATAAAAATGTCTAAGGTTTCGTAGGCATAAACAAGAAACTCTAGACACTCCTATATGCTTTGACCGCTATGAACAATATTTTGCAACTTTATTCTCTAAGAATCCGCAGATAAAATAACATATAGAAATGTGTAGGGTTTCGTAAGCATGAACAAGAAATTCTAGATACTCCTATATACTTTGACCGATATAAACAATATTTTGCATAATTATTCTCTAAGAATCTAATAATATAACTGCGTATAGAAATGTCTAGGGTTTCGTAGGCATAAACAAGAAACTCTAGATACTTCTATATTTTTTGACCGATATGAACAATATTTTGCAAATTTATTATCTAAGAATCTGCGGATAAAATAACATTTCTAAAGTTTTTAACATTTCAGAAATTTCTAAAGTTTCGTAGGCATAAACAAGAAAATCTAGACACTCCTATGTGCTTTGACCGATATGAACAATATTTTGCAGATTTATTCTCTAAGAATATATTTACATATAGATAATTCTAGGGTTTTGTAGGCATAATAAAAAAGAAACTCTAGACACTCCTATATCCTTTGACTGGGGTTCCACGAAATAATTTTGGGGTTCCACGAGACAAGTTGTGATATAATATTAAAATAAGATTAGCTGCAGTATTTTGATAGAAACGCATTAAACTATTAATGTACGCGTACATTTCTAATAAATCTGTCAAATTCAGTCAAATTTTCCAAGACAGAATAACTATTGTTAAAACACTGAAGTTCATGTTAACATCGGTGTTATCGTTCAAGGTCGCGGAATTTGTACTGGCAACGCTATGTACGTGAAAATCACTCAGATATCAACACCGATGTCAACACTAATATCTCTGTCTAGAATACTACCACTAATATAATTTAAAACAGCTTTAGGTATGGCAAGGGTTCCATGATCCGTAAGAAATTGCCTAAGGGTTCCACAAGAAAAAAAGTTTGGGAAAACCTGCTCTAAAGGTATGGTTGCGACATGTCCAGTACAACCGAAGTACATTGGAAGTACTTCGGGAACGAACAACTTTTGTGGATTTCGGTTCATCTTGGAAGACCCAAACATTGGATTGCTACTTAGTTTGCGATTCATATGAATAAATCCTAGTTTCGTCACCTATAACGGTGTTGTATACGGATTTTGCAGTGCCTAGGTTGAATTTTTTTAGCATTCCCTTCCACCAATCAACACGAGTCTTTTTTTGAGCTTTGGTCAAATTATGCGGAATCCATCGGAAACAGATCTTTTTCATAGCTAAATGTTCATCCAAAATCGAATGTATTGCAGTCTGCGATATGCCAAAGGATGTCTCTATCTCATGGTAAGTCATATGCCAATCTTTATCAATCATTTTGTGCACAGCATCGATGTTTTTTTGAATCACAACCGATTTTGGTCGACCTTCACGAGATTCATCACTGACGGACGCACGACCACGACGAAATTATGTAAACCAATTGTAAACAGTCTTTTCTGATGCTGCTTCATTAACAAAAATTGAACGAAGCGAATCGATGCATTTTTGTTGGGTTAGACCTTTACTAAAATCGTACGAAATCATCCAACGAGAACCTTTACGTGTAATATCCATTTTTTCACAAACTTGTTTTTTTAAACGCTCACTGTCAACAAACTAGTCTGTCAATTTATAAGCTGCCGCTGATTTCACAATAAAAAATGTCAAATTTTAATAGTAATGACACATTTCAATGTTGCCATCTAGTGGTCGTGTGTAAAAACATAAAAGGTAACTTTCGTATACTGTTTCATAGCCACTTATTTTACTAACACGATTTTTTTTTTTTTTATTTTGATGGCCTTTCAACTTCGCAGTTAGCCAGGATTATTCTAATTTTTGAAAATTTCATGCCTGAACGGAATTTGACATCTAGACCTTAAAAACGCAGGGCACCTGTGTTATCATTACGCTACGCCAGTTGGCGAATTAAATATTAAAAGTCATAATATCATAAAATCGAAATATTAAAGCCATAATAACTTTTTTATTATTTAAAATAAGTTATTATAATTCATTACTTAGATTCGTGCGGAACTAGATTTGAAATCTAGTGAGTTTAAATGATTGAATGGGACTTTGAGACAGATTGTTTTTAATATGGTAAATCAGCCCGATTTACTTATGATAAAATTTTATTGATTTTATTGATGATAAAATTGCCTTATAGAGCCCGTAAAATCAGTTACAGTGTCAGTTTTATTAGAACTTGATTTTTAAATAAAAAGTAAAATATTACCTTGTTAACTGTATAACATGAGAATTGAAACTTCAGAGAATATAAAACAGCTAGGTCTCACTATGTACTCTCAAATAAATTGGACACCTCATATCAACTATCTTGATCAAAGATTAAGGTCGTGTCTCTATGCCTTAAGATCATTAAGAAATCATTGTAATGGGAACACGATGAGACCATTATATTTTTCTTGTTTCCATTCACTTTTAAAATTTAATATAATACACTGGGGTCAATCAACTGAATGGGAACGCATTTTTCGACTACAACAATCAGCAATACTAATATTAGCCTCTATCAAATATAAATATTCTTGTAGAGAGTCTTTTAAAAAATTAGAGATATTGACGCTCCCGTCCGAATACATTTTATCCCTGTGTATGTTTTGTTACAAAAATAAGAATCTTTTCTCCACAAATAATCATGTATACTCAACAAGAAAAAAAAATCTACTTGTTCCTAAGTCTCACAATTCGTATCGTTACCAAAAAGGAGCATATTTAAAATGATGCAATTACTTTAATTTATTGCCTGAAAAATTCAAAAACATTAAATCTATCAGCAAATTCAAATACAGTGTTAAACGTCTCCTAATTGATAAATGTGTGTATGATTTAGATGAATACTGTATAAATTAAACTAAATAGTTATGTACAAACATTTTTATTACATTTTTGTCATATTTGCATCAAATTCTTACTTTTGACTTGCTCTACATGTATAACATTGTATTTTTATTCACTTGTATTATATATAATGTACGTAAATATTAGCAAAATAAATTATTATTATTATATGACATAAAATTTAAATTCAAATTTGACATAACATATAGTGTCATATTTTGGGCATATTAGGCAACATAAAAAAAAATAAAATTTCAGATTCAGGCAGAACGTTCTTAAACATAGAAATTATTAGGTATTGACCTATAAATGGGAAGTTTTGAAACGTGGAGATTATATTTGTTTTACTTGCGGTACAGTTGTTTAATCAAGTCTTAACTTAACCCTTTACTGCATGCATTTTTATTTTTGGCTGAAATAATTCATGAGCATTAGGAATTGGTTCTTATAGATAGAAAAATTAATTAAAAAAATATATTTAAACTATTAATTACTATTTTTATGAAAATATAATAATTAAAATAATAATTTAGGATTTGTGCCATACATGGAACATTATGATTCTGCATTATGTTACACAAGAAAAAGATTCCGTATTATTTGCAGTATTAAAAGCAGTCGCGCTGGAATTTTTGAAAGAAAAGGTCGTATCTTCTCGTTTTCCTTTCTCAATAAATTCAGAGTTATCGTTGAAGTGCAAATTCCGTTTGATATCCTCAAATCTGTAGCAGCCCATTACTTGAGATACTGCAGGATCCATTGCTGTGTATGAGGCATATATGAACATTTATGAAGTAACGTTCTGATTCAGTTTTAAAACTAAAATAAAAAATAAAAATCGGAATTGGCCAAATATGGCACGCTATGCGGTAAAGGGTTAATAACTGGTTTAATACTGGCTTTCACCCATAATGCACTGAAGATTTATGAAAGAAAAATAAATTTTATCTACGACCATCAAATAATAAAAGTGTCGAACTGTAAATACATAAAGCTGCTCATATTGCACGCCGTGTATAATGTGCGCACATGCGAGCTTATCCGTGAATAATGAAGATTTTATACCCGCCAAGCTTTTATTAGTAAGTTAGTTACTAAATTAATATGATTGGCGTTTAACAACGACCATTTGCGCCTCACAGCTCATATTTATAACTAGAATATTATTTATATTTTATATATATTTTTTAATTATTGTGTGGTATCGAAAGAAAGCTCTTAGGATGTAGATTAAGGAACGAAAAGTAGTTTTTTAATATCCGTTTTTAACACGATTTTAGCTAAAATGTGCTTTTTTTTCATTTCCTGATTTAAAAACGCGCGTTAGATTCGCTCAAGATTTATTGACAGTTTGCAGTTTGATTGTATGTTGACAGGATATAGGTTTATAAATACATGTATAGGCTATTCCAAACGTTTAGGCGGAACTAGATTTTGCAATCTAGTTCCTTTATCGTTTGAATCGTTCTTTTTGGCCGTTTTGTAAATCATACTTACAATAAATATTTTTTGGTTAAGGTAAATATCATTTTAAAATGTCATTTTCTTTATATTTTGATCTTTTGTGTCATTCTTAATACAAATTTCCCATATTTTTTTGTCATTAAAATAGGTAAAAAAGTATTTTATTTTTGACATAAGTCATTCGTTTCCATGGTTTCATCGTTGAAATTTTAAATTTTCACATACCAAACGTCAACCATGAAATAACCCAAGCAAGGTCCCTTCTGCCGACAACCTAAGAGAACGAAATTCCCATTTAGTTCCGCCTAAACGTTTGGAATAGCCTGTTGGTGCTATTGAAAATGACCAATAGATTGAGGAGCCATACTCTTTGGTGAAATTAGACCAAATTATCACGATAACTAGTGCAAGTGAATGACAATTTATTGCTTTTGAAAAAATGCATAGCACACTAGAAATACGCATAAAAAATATAATAGGCCAAATTTAATTTGTTTTTTTCTTATTATTGAAAATCGTAAAAGAAAACTTCAAATTTCTTTAGGCAACTTTATGATTATTTTCTATTGTCCTAGTACAAAAAAATAAATAAATAAATATTTTCACTGACCAGATTTCATTTATTAGATTAGTATTAACTTAAATTTTTCTTGCGGACTTGTAGCTTTTTATTATTCAAATGAACAGAATATATTTTCTGATTTCAATGTTGTGTATAACGTTTTTTTTTTGAACTGATTTTTTTTTGTAATTTTTTTTTTGTTGTAAATTTAACAAAGCACAAATAAAAGAAAATTCATTGTAAATAGGTTTTACATATGATTTTTCTATAATATATATTCAATTCAATTCAATTCAATTTATTTTAATTAATAGTATTACATTTAATTTACCTATTATAAGCAATTCACTTTTGTAAGAACACACTAGATCTGGTTATTTTGGTTACTTTTATAGTGTGTTACTGACTTTAAATGTCAATTAAAAATATTCCTTACGCTGTAAAACCGACTTTAGGTTGATAAGGTTATGATCATTATAATTAAGATATAATTTTTCATTATGACATATGTCAAATGGATCGACATTTTAAAAAAGTTACATTTTTTAATACCAACATGACATACAGCTTCAAAGGTGCAAACTATTGAAAACAAAATTCCCTCTTAGTTTGTTCTTATAAAAGTGAACAGCTTATACAATTTATTCTATATATATTTAAAAATTAGTTAAAATAGGCAAAAAGCAAAAATTAATTTGCATGTAATGATAAGAAATTGTGTGAAATGCACTTATTTTTAATTTTAGTGCACTCCTATAAAAATTGGAGATAGGCAAATGCCTAAAAATCCGGTCTCTATATATAACATTCTTCGTATATCTTATCTCAAGTTAGCAATGCTTAAACAATTCCCGAAACTCCCTGTATATCTCTTAAAAACATATTGTTAAAAATATCCGTATATATTACTTATTTATGGAACAAGTGCATAAAGTAGTGCTTTTTTCACGAATGGGAAGTTTGACCGCACGAGTCGTAGGCTTTCACTCTAATCCCATTCTGACGTAAACACTAATTTCATTCAATTTAACATTCTTACCTTTTTTGACTTAGAACACAATTTGTATGTATTTGTGTAGAAAACTCCGAAATGAAAATCATGAAGCATGGTGTGCCACAGGGCTCCATGCTAGGACCTATTTTGTTTTTAATTTATAATAATGACTTACCTTCGTCGATGACTATAGCAACGCCCATTTTGTTTGCTGACAACACTATCATTTTAACATCATCATCATGTTTAGAAGACCTTTCTATTGACAACACAAATTCAATCGAACTATGTCAAACCTGGTTTCGAGCAAATCGCCTTAGTTTTAATGAATCAAAAACTCAGCATATGCTCCTAGAATTAAGAAAACAGGAATATGACAACACATTATATGTAAAATTTCTAGGAGTAATCATCGATAAAAGATTTACTTGGGAAAGTCATGTAGATATGCTAGCAGCCAAATTATGTAGATCTGTTTACTGCATTCGCCAATTGAAAAACCGTGTATCTCAACCTATTTTGAAAATAGCATATTTCGCGTTTTTTCAATCACAAATTTCCTATGCATTATTAATTTGGGGCAGTTCTTCATATGCATCAATAATTTTCGGTTTACAGCGCCGAGTTGTACGGAGGCATTGGTTTCCGTGAAAATTGCAGAAAAGCGTTTGCAGAACAAAATTCTCACATTCCCTTGTCTGTATATTCTATAGTGTCCACTTCACATACACAGCAATAGGGAAAATCATTCTCTTCAGAAGCAAATTCATTCCCATAACACCCGAAATAAAGAGGCTATTTGTCCAAATCAAGAAATAGCATAAACCACTACTCAGTAAAATTTACAATGTTTTACCAAGAGAGATTCATGAACTTCCGCTGAAAACATTTAAAAATATAGTTAAACACTTTCTCCTTGGTAGGGCATTCTACAACTTTAGTGAGTATCTGGAATGTAATTTAAGTGACCTGATGTTACTGTAATGCTATTTACTCGTATATGCTTTTGTATTCATCTTTTTATTATTTTATTAATATATTTGTAGTACTATATGTAAATTTATTATGCTACATATTTTGACATGTGTACATATGTAAAATTTAATTAACATGAATAATTATTATTATTATCATGTGCCTATATGTTTAAATCTTAATTTCAAAAACATCGCAGGTGGATGTGACAGTAAAAAAGCTTAACATGCACAACATATCTAAAATTATTGGAATTCTTTGCATGTCGGTTTAATTGGATTTTATTGACAATTACGAATAATGCCCACATATTTGACATTCCAAACAAACCAACTAATATCTGGCCGGACAGTAGTTTGTGTGTTACTCCTAGTCGAGATAACAAGACCCTTGCAATAACCAAACAATAATATTACTAAATTTAATCCATAATTTAATTTCCTAAAGTCACTAAACAACTAACTATATTACTTAAATAATACTCCTACTACATACATATGTTCCTTTATTAATTTACTTTTATGTAGATAGTAATCGCGATATGACACGTATTTAACTAAATTATGTTACAGACGCTTATTAATTTCACCTGCTTTGCTGTGATGAAATAAATATACACGGTGTAGATATTAAATAATACAAGGTGTCTCAAAAGAAATTTTATATTTATTTAGCTTACTGCGTGAACGCAACGTATCCGAGGGGCGCGGGGGTTATGTCAATCGGTAGCCTGGCTCTTGGGAATTCAGTCGCTATGGAGCGTTTCTCGGGAGCAGACCGCGCGTTATGCGTGCGAGAGTTTTACAAAAACGGTGATTCGGCGACTGTAGCGCGTAGAAAATTCTGCAGTATTCGAGGTTTTCGTCACTTAAATGATGCGCCAAGCATTCCTCTCATTCGACATTGGGTTAAAAAGTTTGAAGAGACTGGTACAACGCTGGATAAATCAAAATCCGGGCGACCTAGGTCATCAAGAACGGTAGAAAATGTGGAAAATGTTAATCAGTCTGTTCGTGACGACCCGAACCTTTCAATTCGGAAGCGCGCAAGTGCTTTAAATGTGCATAGATCATCATTACATCGCATTATGCACAAAGACCTAAAGCTGCACCCCTACAAAATTCAATTGGTGCAAGAATTAAAGCCCCAGTCAGAGGCTTAATTTCGTAAATCAGGTGATTGAGCGATTTTCAACGTTTACCAACATTTTGTTTTCGGATGAAACTCATTTTCATCTTAATGGCCACGTAAATAAGCAGAACTGCCGCTACTGGAGTGCAACGAATCCGATACGCAAACATCAGAAACCCCTACATTCGCCTAAAGTGACCGTATGGGCTGCGATGTCGGCGCGAGGAATTATCAGCCCTTACTTTTTTGAAGACGAAAGGGGGCGTGCAGTTACAGTGAATTCAGAGCGTTATGTGGAGATGTTAGACAACTTCTTGGTACCTGAACTGCAAAACTTTCCTGGCTATAACCAAAGAACATGGTTCCAACAGGACGGAGCAACTTCACACACGTCCAATATGTCTCTACCACGTGTTCGTGAAATTTTCTCAGGCAAATTGATCTCCCGGAGAGGTGACATAAATTGGCCTCCACGCAGTCCAGATTTAACCCCTATGGACTTTTTCCTATGGGGTTATCTTAAATCTAAAGTTTACGCCAATAAACCGACTTCACTGGCGCATTTGAAAGAAAATATCCGTCACGAAATGGCAGCCATCCCTGGTCCACCTGCCGAGACGTCATAAGTAATTTTACTGTTCGATTAAGTGAGTGCCGAGAACGCGAGGGTCTACATTGAGACGATATTATTTTTAAGAAATAAATCCCCAAAAGTGTATTTTAATAATTAATAAACATTTTTTCTATATACGGCTTACTTTTTTTTTAATAGATCCACTAAATGTAAAATTTCTTTTGAGACACCTTGTATTTGACGGCTTGTACCTATCTTTCAGAAGTTTGCAAACTACGTGATTCTTAACAACTTAGCGCATGTTTTTTACAACAAAATGCCAACAAATATATTTGTTATCCATTGTAGTTAATACTAGGAGGTTGCATTGAAAGCCGCTGTTCACGTGTAGATGGCTCTAGGTGCGTATGCTGTGTGCAGTGACCAGTAGCGTAGTTAGAAATTCCTCTTGGGGGGGTTGATGTGTTTTCTTCATTTTATTTATTACTTCATCTTCTTCTACATGTATTTCCCAATCAGGGTTGCCAGATTTTAAATTAGGTCTGGCGGGACAAAAATGAAAAAAATTACGGCGATTTTTCTTAAGATTTTTTTTTTTCACAATTAACGATTTTGACATCATTTTTAATTTTTTAACTTCATTTTAGCCGTTTAAAAATGTATCTGATAAAGAAAACAACAAAAATAATTGAGTTAAATTTTTAGTTATACTATTTATCCTAAAAATTATTCAGCTTAATTTCAATTCTTAAAGAATGACTTAAACTTGATTAAAAAAAATAAAAAAATACAGAAGTCTGAATTACAGCCCAAGGAAATTTTTTAAATGACATTTAAAGTCAGTAATTCACTATAAAAGTAACCAAAATAACTAGATCTGGTTTGTTCTTACAAAAGTGAACAGCATGTATGTTTAATTTCTTGTAGATTTACTAGATCTTGAAATCTAGTGACTTTTAATGATGGAATGGGACTTTTGACCAGTTCTTTTTTACATTTTAAATCAGGATTTTATAAAATATGTAAGTTAACTTATTAGTTTAAAATGTCAGTTTTATTAGAGCCTGACAATGAATTTGTCAATTCATAATCAAATTTGACATTTGCTATTGTACTTTGTGTTGATTAGCCAACAACAAGCCGCGCCAAGGTACCATGGCACCGAGGTGCCAGACAAAAATTTCCGCCACTAAAAGCCAAATTTAGCAAAAAATAAAATAATTTAATTTAATTTGCAGGTCCCCAGGGCCTGTCGCTGGGGTGGTTGGCACCCCTAAGACCCCCGCTTGGCGTGGCCCTGGCCAACATTAAAAAATCACTTCATATTTAAAATGCAGTCAGGTAATATTAAAAAGAGAAATTACTATCTACTTCCATACTGCGTTATGATTAGAGTATCGGGAACACCGCATTTTTTGAAAACCGCGGTTTTCCGTTTTAAAAAATCAAAAACCGCGGTTTCGGTTTCTGTTTTTCAAGTTCTAATTTTTTTCTACTAAAATAAATCAATAAATTTTTATTATGTGTTGAAATACACTATTCGCGACTAGGGATGGGAACGATATATCGACATTTCGAAAATATCGATACTTTAGAAAAATATATCGATATTTTTATATCGATATTTGAAATGCGATATATCGCGCAAAATATCGATATTCGCACAAAATATCGGTATTCTTGTATCTTTTTACATTTAAATATATGCTGTTCACTTTTGTAAAAACAAACTATAGACTATTCCAAACGTTTAGGCGGAACTAGATTTTAAAATCTATTAATTCGGACTTTTGGTCATTTTGTTTAAGCTTTGTAAATCATTCTCACATTGCAAATTCTAGATTAAATTGATTGTCTTTTTTGTCATTCTTAATAAAAATTTCCCACTTATTTATTTTTTTTGTCTTCAAAATATGAAAGATGTATTAAAATATTTGACATATGTCATTCGTTTCCATGGTTTCACTGTTGGAATTTTAAATTTTCACATGCCAAACCTGAAACATTAAATAACCCAAGCAAGGTCTCTCTTTTCGTGACAAACTAAAATAACGAAATTTCCATTTTGTTCCGCCTAATCGTTTGGAATGGCCTGTAAGACGAAATTTTGATTTCGATAATTTGAACCTTTGAATTTGTATGTCATGTTGGTATTAATAAATTATAAAAAATGTCACTTTCTTAATAATGATCATAACCAATAAATCTAAAGTCGGTTTTACAGCTTTAAAATATTTTTAATTAAGTCCGTAATACACTATAAAAGTAACCAAAAAGATATGGTTTGTCCTTACAAAAGTGAACATCATATATATATGTAAACAAATAAGGGATTTATTGTTTAAATAAAACTCAAGTTGTTCACAGACTATTTTATTCTAAGTATTCACTCTTACAACGTAAGAAAACATCTGATCTCTGTATCAAATTCTACGTGTGTTTTATAAAAACCAATTAGTGTAATGAGCCGTCATCATTATCGTTAATGAGTCGGCATCATTAGGATTGCATCTAGATAACATTTTATGGTGACGTAACAGGGTTTCGTGGAAGGCTAGATGCTAACATATATATATATATATATATATATTTAATTATGAGAGCAATTAACTAGGAAAATATTAGAAAGTTGGTTGGTAGCTGGATGAGTACCAACTGTAAAGTGATTGTCTGTCAAGTGCCGACTTCATTTCCCGCCAAGCCAACCAAAAAAACCTGTAATTTATATATCTTACATGTAACGTGTTAGTTATTTCGATATATCGAAAATATCGACATTTTTACTTCGAGATATATCGAATCGCGTATATATCGATATTCAAAAATAAATTGCCATCCCTATTCGCGACTCCAAATAACAGTGATACATCTGGTGGCGGCTTGGTAAATTAAACAGAAGCGTAAATTTGTATAATATTTGTAGTGTGTTGTGCTGCAGTTTATGTGAATTAAGACGTTTTTTTAAATATAGTGACTTAAATACAGTGTTTTTTTGCCGAAATATTGTTTGAACTGATAAATATTAAGAAAAAACTTCTGGCATATACGCTTCTCGTCGGGCATCAACTGTCGTACGCAGCGCCGCCAACGTTAGTTTGAGTCACGAATTATATTATGTGTCTCATTTTGTAATACGTAACTAACAGGTAAAGTTCATTTTTTATGTTGTATATTGAAAATACATTTATAATATTATCTTAGTATTGGTTCACACGGATACGCCAAGTAACCAGATCTAGTTTCGTATTACAAATTGAGACGGATTATACTTTACAATAAAAAAACTAATACTAATAAAAAACCATACAATAATTATACACTACAAGCTACGTAGCATGCTAACTTAAGGTTGATTTAAATTTCAATAAAAGGCTTTTAAAAACACTAAACTATTTAAATGTTTATCGTTTAAACGTGAACGCAATTTGGTGCAGAAGTTGGCGCTTAATGAAAATGTTCTTTCGGCGTAGGTGGATGTTGCTTTAATAGTGAATAGTGCACTCTGGCGCACTGACTTTCCCATGCGCATTGCGTCTGGCGCCAATACATTTCTTTATGTTTGATATCTAATAAAAAAGAAAAGTCTAGTTGATAGCATACATTATGCACCTATCTACTGATATTTTTTTTAAATCTAATAAAGCCTTTATTCAAGAATAATACATTTGTTGCCACATTTGAGAAATTTTCTTCTTACCTTTGTATCTTTTTTCTTAAGGATTAATTTCTTAAGGATAAACCGAAAACCGCGTTTTTTTGCGGTTTTGCGGTTCGGTTATAACCGTTTCATAAACACTAGTTAGGATATGGACTTTGTTCCTTTCTCGTAACACAAGTTCAATTAGTTGAAATACTAATGGTAAACGTAAATAGAATTATTTTAATTTATGAATGAATTTTCGTGTACTTAATATATCACATTGAACGTCAACTTCTTTTATTTTACACCATACAAAATACAAATCTACAATACAAACATCAAACATGCGAGAATTGAGGTTTCCTGGGTTTCTCGTGAAATACACTACGCTTTTGACTCTTGAATTTTCGTTGTCGAACTAAAATTTTCGGGCAATATTTAAATTTTAAATTGATATACTATTGTATAATAATTGGGTCTGTTGCTATTTTTCTTGGTTTGTAGTTTACTGTTATAATGATATAGAAAATTATGTCCTCATTGTTATACGTGCGAGTGTGTATTTACTATCCAGGGGGGGCTACAGCCCCTTGGCTACGCCACTGGCAGTGACAGATGTCTCTTATATCGTTTTGAAGTGTAAACATTTGTTACTAAAATTCAGTAATTGGACGCATCCTTTGTTTACACAAGTGCTCTTCTATAACGGAATTAGAATGGAAGGCGATAAGTTATTTTTCCACTGTGTACTTCTACACTACTTTGAATTGAAAGAAAAGTGGAGCTGAAGCTCATCGATTGCTTGTGAAAAGTTATGGTGAATGTGCTCCATTGGAAACAGTATGTATAGATTGGGTTCAAGGATTAAAAAGTGGTGATTGTGACGTTCACACAATGGCGGTCAACTGAAAAAGTTCGAAACAGAAAACTGCAAGTTCTGTTGGAAGAAAACCTTGCTCAAACACACAAAGCATTGGCTCAACAGCTCGAAGTCTATAAATTTGCGACTGTACAAGCCATACACACAAAGAAATTTTACTCTAAAAACGAAAGATTTTGCATTCAAAAAGGCACCGACATAAAATATTTTCAAACTGAAAACACCCATGATTTCAATTTGAAAATTAGCTTATGTTCCAAAAGTAATATGTTTTTGTTTATAACACATCATTTTGAAAGTACTGTACATTCATTTAAAAAAAAAATTACTGTCAGATTGAAAGCAATACACATTTGTATTGTAAGTACTGTACTTTAAAACTAAAAGCATTTGTTACTCGTTTTAAGTAATTTGTACATTTAAATTCAAATTACAGTGTTCTTATTTCAAAATACTTACTTTTGATTTGATCATTGTACTTTTACATGAAAGGTATTAGTGGAAAGGTAAATTCTTCACAAAACTACTGAATTTTAATTAATTATATTTATTATATCTTAGTAGGGTAACCTGGTTAACAGTGAACCACCTTTTTTTTAAGGCATATGGAGTCACAACGAATAAACATATAAATATCAAAATGCATAGTGTGGTTGTGCAATTAATAATCTTAATATTTATATGAATGAAACTTCAATATGTCATAAGAATTAGTAGATTTTAGATTTTTTTTTTTTAAAAATGGCACTTTGGTTCACTTCGTTCTGACACGGTACACAGTGAATCAAGGGTATGGTGAACATTGAACCAGTGTGGTACACTGTGAACCATATATGAATTTGGCTTAAAAACATATAATAATTTCATGAAATAAACCAAAAACTTATATTTAGAATATTTTTACTATAATTAGATATAAATTAATACATATAATCAACAGGAAAATAAAATTATAAACAATAAATCAAACAATTCTTATAATTATAATTGCACAGTCAGGATCTCATATTTCTGAAAAACTAAATTAAATTAATGAATGTTAATAGCAAAATTGACTGGAAATTTGTAATAAGATTGTTGTCTTGTTGTACTACCACACATAATAGGCTTAGGGAGTATATATTTAACGTCCTCTTCTTTTACGAAAGACATATCCGGGACATCAGGCAGAGAAAACTGTTCTTGAAATTCCGATTTTAGTCTAAAGAAACTGATAAAGTATTCCATTGACTCATTTCTAGTTTCAAGCACTTTACCGACATAATAAATTTTCTGTTTTTTTGTAGCAAATAACACTAACACGTATTCTCCCTCACTAGGAACTTTAGGCAATGGTTTATTAATAAAATCTTGAGTCAACTCTGGACATTCGTTCTCATTTTCTTCCATCCAATCAATGTCATCATCTGTGTCTTGAAACTCTATTTCAGCCTCGTCTTCTGAGCTGGACGCTAGAATCGTCCGAACTACCTTCTTATTTTTGGCTTCTTTCCTTCTTTTTGCAGCTTATCTTACATGTTCAATTTCTTTTTTTTTTCGGTGTGTCAGTAGCAATTAGACTACGGCCAAGCGATCTCGACTTTCTTTTATTTTTTCTCGGGCCTGCTCTTATTGGATCCCGGAACTCCTTAGGAGACAAAAATGAAGGTCCTGCTACTGAAAGTGGTGTAGGTGAAGGGGCAGTAGAAGTTTCTGTTATTCTAGAATCTGTAGAGCAAAGAAATGTGCTTGAAGGCTCCACACAAATTTCCAGTTCATCTTGAATCCCTGTGGATGGTATTGATACATCGGCTGTATCAAGATCTACATTTGGAGCGAGAACAGAGCATGGACGATCTGTGACACTGCTTGGAAGAAAGTCTTCCTCAGTAAATATGTTTTTATCGAAGGGATATATGCCGGTTTTTTTTAAGGCATTCATGATATTTATTTGTGTCATGGCTAGGGGAAAAGCATATTCCACCATTTCTGCAATTTCATAGATGGTCAGAGGAATGCCAGGGTTTCTGAATAACCAAGAATCTATAGCACTATTATAGTAGGCCTTAAAGGGAACGAACACACTAACATCCAGAGGCTGAAGCTTAGCCGATGTATGTGGGTGTAAGGTGATAGTTATTACTCCAGATCATTTAGCTAAGTCTAAAGCCTCTATTAACAAGTGACTCTCATGATTTTCAAATATTAAAATGCTCGGGTTTTCTGCCGAGCTACAAGAATGTCGAATAAAATGATTAATAACCTCCACAAAAAGCTCACTGTTCATCCATCCCGAAGGATTAGCCAGACCTAATGTCCCCGGTGGCGCTCCTTTAAGCATCCGTGGAACAAATTTTTTCCGAGGAAATACCATAACAGGTGGCAAGGCTTGACCGCTTGCACTAATTATGCAACAACTAGTGACGAGTGTGCCCTTCTGTCCACTCGTTACTTTACCAAGGTTTCTTTTACCTTTTGGGGCCAATACTTTAAGGAGACTTTGAACATTTGTTGTACCAGTTTCATCTAAATTGTATATCCTCGTTCCATCGGAGAAAGCATTAATGTTCCTCTTCACGACATTTTCTAAATTTTCGTAAAATTTGTTGATATTAGACCTATTGAATGCGGTAGCCCTGGCTAGGCTACAGACCTCTAGCTTTCGAAGTGATATATCAGGGTTTCACTGACGGAAACCTCTTAGCCAGTCTTCACCGGCTAATTTGTTAAGCTTCCAGGAGGCCGGCATTTTTAATTTATTTATCTCGGCTATTTGATAAGCCACTCTTCGGGTTTCCACAGCTGATAATCCGTAAAACAATGACGCACATTCTTCAATATATTCCTTTAAAGCTTTCTCCTGATCTTTGCTAAAAACTCTATTAATATCGTATCGCGGGATTAACGAGATTGGCTCAGGTGAAGTTTTTAACTTTACCCAATATCTTCGGAGAGTTGGGTATGCGACCCCAGCGGTTTCTGCAGCTTTATGGAGGCTGGTTCCCTCTTTAACTAAAACTAAAGCCTTTTTCATTTGTTGCTACGTTGTTTTTCCAATTTTTCTTTCTTCCTTTCTTTTACGACCAATTTTGTTGATCTGTTTAATAAAGATTAAATAAATAAAAGATTGCAGCTCAAAATCATTATGTGATCCACTTGTATAACACTATAAAAAGTAAGCATGTTGCACAGTGAACCAGTTCACTGTGTACCACTTTGTTTTGGTTCACTGTGTACCAGGACGCTATTTTATTTTCAAATGACCGCACAACTAAACCCATGCGATTGAAGTCCATATTTTAAACGTTAAAATATTCATAAATAAGTATTAAATATAGTGGTAACAAGACCTTACTGTTTAATGTTAAAGTACCCTAGTAATAAACAAGAATGTACCTACCTAAAAAATAAAATCCACGATACTAATTCACAAAAATCTTCCACACACATCTACACGAGGGTGCATACTACAGCGAACTGATTTGTTACTAATGTTTTGAGAACCCAAATATGTACTGATAAGAACGACCTTCTAGCATACACAGATCTTTGTATATGTATGGTGGTTTACTGTGTACCACTGGTTCACTGTTAACCAGGTTAAATTACAAAAAATATAAAAATAAAAAATGAATTTACTTATATTAAAAATTATATCACATATTTTGTTCACAGCACAGCACCCTCTGTATAACATTTAGGCCCAGTCTTTTCACCTTCGGGTAAACCTCTAGGTAACTATCTGACAGATAAGGTTATGTGATATTTTCTGTGCTGAATAAATGTCATTCCGTCTTTCAATACAAATTTATCTATCGGATAGTTATCTAACGGATAATGAGACGTATTGAATTCACTGATTGGTATTGATACATTTATTCAGCAGATGAAGTTCCAGACAACCTTATCTGTAAGATGGTTATCAATAGGTTTACCTGAAGGTGGAACGACCGGGCCTTAATTATGTTTATTCTAGGTGTTCTACTGTTGTAGAGTGTGGCGTAATTTAAGTATCACCAAAAATTGGAAGAAGGAATTAATTCATTCAAATCAGTGTCTTTTAAATATTTTAGTGTTTCTACAGTGATTTGTTTTCCTGAAAAAAACAAAAAAAAATACTAATTACTCTAAAAACTAGATAAAAATTGATTTAGATTTATATAAAAAATGTGCTTATCTTCCAAATAATAATAGGCCTCTTCCAAACCGTGTTCCTGTAGAAATGAAAGCAATTCATTTTCTACTAGTCCTTGCACTAAATCCTTTCGAATATTTAGTTATTCTGAATCTGAGTCCATTTGTATTAAAGTTATTATGCTTCTTATAAATTAAATATTTTACGCCTAGGCAGAAGTGCACACACGAAATGAACGATAGCCGATAACCGAATACAAAAAGCAATAAAAAGTTTGAACAAATTTACCAGTAAACATTTTACAAGGTCCTACGTGTAGCTCACGTGCAAAACCTTACAAAACAAAATAATAGTAAATGCTTTTAATTCATAATTTCTTTCAAATAAAACATTCTTGAATTGAAATTAAATTGTATTTAAACAAATAATAAATTAAATAAAAGCAATATAATCTTATTTTAAAAGTCATTTTATTTGTTTTCATTTTCATTTTGATTAATTTGAAAACATTTCATTTTTTATTTGAAAACATTAGATTGAAAGTAGGCTTTAAAAGAAATAATTACTGAACAATTTCGATGTGATTGCCTGTTTCTTGAAATTAAAGTAAATCTCAGTTGAATACAAAGATTTTTCTGTTTGTAGGAAAGATCCAGGAAGAAAGGAGTTTGTTGAAACATGAATTGACCGAAAATGCGAATCATTTAAACATATCCATTTCTTTGCTTGCAAGGTATTAACAGAAGAGTTTCTTGTGGCATATCGTGATCGGGGATTAAAAATAGATCTAATTAATTCACCTGAAACGCAATAAATCCGGGAGTTGATCCTGGTCAACCAACAAAGTCGACACCAAAGCGAAACATCGACGGTCACAAAGCAATGGTCTCTATTTGGTGGAATGTGGAGAGTGTTATGTATAATGAGCTAAAACCAATGGAAACAATCACAGCCGATTGTTACCGACAGCAATTGGAGGGTTTGAATGTTAATTTGATGCGACAACGAATATCAATTGCATCAAATCACCGAAAAGTGATTCTTCTCCATGACAATGCTCGACCCAATGCAGCAATAGCCATGGAACAAACACTTCTGCATCTCGAATGAAAGGTTCTCCCGCACCCAGCGTATTCTCCGGCCCTAGCTCTAAGCGATTCCATGTTCCTATCGATGCTACACTCTTCGCAAGATACACATTTCCCTAATTAACCTCGAAAATTGGGTTGCTGAATGGTTGGCTCAAAAGACAAACCATTTATTAGACGCGGAATTCAACTTGTGCCAGAAAAAGTGGAAAAAATCATATCTCCCGAGGGCAAATACCTTGAATAATACATTTACGCAGAGCCGCAGTAAGGGGGGGGGGGGGAGCGGAGGGGGCGACGGCCCCTAGCGCAGTAAGGAAAAGGGCGCTGATGAGCTTGACTAAAAGGCGCCATATTTCGAAGGTGAGGACCTTTTTTTTTTGCTCATCACTTATTTATTTGCCAAGGGCGCCAAAACACGGTTTTGCCCCTAGCGCAAGTTTTCCTTACTGCGGCTCTGCATTTACGTTTTTTGTTATTGAAATAAATACTCAAAAAATTGATGTGAAGTGTGAATATTCACACATTTCAGGGTTTCGCAGGTATATAATAAGTGAAGGCGGTATGCTGAGTGTGTAGGACAAATTTTACTTTGTAGTAATCACGGCAAAATGAACGATATTTTTAAAATAATTTATCGTCTGTTAATCATATAATAAGATAATTATTAAATTTACGCTCTTAAAAATTAAATACAACATTTGTCAAAATATAACTAGAATTTTGACAAAATAATTTCAACATAATAAAAATGCAAAAAAAAAACAGAAAAAATAAAATTCACTCAGTACTCGAACTCGAAACCCTTCGTTTACCAGCGAGTTTTAGCTTAGGACACCAGTGCACTAACCAATAACGCCATCGTACGCCTTGCATGTGAGTGTCTTACATTGGTATAACTTTTGTACTTTGTGAACCAAAAACCACAAAAAATGCGTTATTTTCCGAAAACATAATCTGATCAAAAATTCCTGTTGTACTATTTCGGTTCACACCAATATACATTACTTTTTTAGATTTTTAGTTTAAACCATCTGGGCTACAGGCTGTGGGACAACATTTTTTTTGCACAATTTTGGCACAAATCGCACCAAAATAATTTATTTTTCAAAAATAAAAATTTGATCGTTAATCCACGTACTAAGGGCTTTCATTTGATACCCTACTCATAATTTAAAAAAAATATTTTTGTTTTCGATGAGCACATATTTGTTTATATTTTTAGGGGGGTATGTTTTTTAGATGTTTTAGTATTTTTCCTATGTGCGGGTCAAAGAGTTGTATAAGCATGCCAAATTTTAACTCTCTAGGTTTAGCCGTTTGGCTACAATTTTTACCGAACAGACAGACAGACAGACAGACAGACAGACAGACAGACAGGCGACAAAATGACGGTATAAGGGTTTTTTGGTCATACCTACAAAACCCTAAAAACACAAGAAAACAGCGACTTTCAATGCAACCTCCTATTATTTTAATTAAACTACTGTAATATAATCTTGTCATAAATTCTGTTACAGTTTTTAGTGAAATTCCACAAGATGCTTGAAGATATTTTAATTTTCTCTTAGTACATAATAAAACGATGCATCATAACAGGCTTGCACCCGGGGGGGGGGGGGGGGGGGGGCTCAGGCTCTTAACCCCCCAAGAGACCCAAAAACACGTGGTGATTACGCGCTTTTGTCAAAATATAAATGCTGACCCCCCCCCCCCCCAAGAGCACAAAGTCCAAACACATGTGGTTTTTACGCGTTTTTGTTAAAATAGAGGTGAGAAACTTTTTAAGGTCATCACTTGTATATCAGAAGCGAGGACCTTTTTTATTCATAATTTAAATAATTTTGTCTCCTGAGCCCCTCCCCCAAATTCCTGGGTGCGCGACTGTCATAAACGAGAAAAACGAATCAGTTTTCAAAATGATCACTTTTGACCATTCCAAAGCGCTTATATCTCTGCGGTCACACGGAAATAGAATAACGGTTTCTTAAAAAATTGAAGTGAAGTGTGAATTTTCATAAATTTCAGGGTTTTGCAGGTATTTAATAGGTGTAAGAAGCCAACATAATACTGGATTTCTAGGTATATTTCTCACATCAAAATCAACTTTTATTCACTTTTATTCGTTACTAACTGACTCGACAGACGTTGTCCTGTCCAAATTTCAATAAATTTGTTTGTGGTCGTTTTGTGAATTTGTGAAAAGCTATTGGAAATATGTAAACAAAGTAAAACTGAGAAAAAAACCTTTTGTCTAACCTAACCGTTTGTCACAAAACTCACCATATTTCGTAGGTAAATCTGGAAATTTGTTTCATATAAAACGACTGAACTTAATTCATTTCATGAAACGATAGCGATGAACTTACAACAGAATCACAATTCAACTGAAATTAAACAATTTTTCGTCACTATTAGCTTGTTTCACAATTTGAAAATCAGCTGTAGTAGCGTAGTAATCAGCGTGCGCAATCGACATTTGCGCACGTAGTAGCAAAAATCCCATTGAAAAAATTGATGTGAAGTGTGAATTTTCTCACATTTCAGGGTTTCGCAGGTATTTATTAACTGTGTTATGATTATTTGGGATGTCAAAACAAATTTTATGTCAAAATATTTTTTTATGAATTTTAATTCGAATGCCTAATACCATTATTTAAGTTTCTAAATATGTGCAGTATTTTTTTTATATAGCAAGGTTCATTAAGATTTTGAAAATTGCGCCTATGGCTTCCATTGGTTGCTTAAATCATAAGCCTCGCCCTCTGATACCTTCAAATATAGAATTAAATTATAATTTCAACACTTCCCACTGGTTATTAAATTTACGTTTTTAAAAATTAAATGCAACATTTACCAAAATATAACTAGAATTTTGACAAAATAATTTAAACAAAATAAAAATGCAAAAAAAAAAAACTGAAAAAATTAAAATTGATCGGATTCGAACACAGTTTCCTACAGTAGTTTCAACTCACTAAGCGAGAACGCTACTAGAGATGGGTCGTTCATGAACGAACCGGCTCACTGAGACGGCTCAGTACATTGACCGAAGTGACACGGTTCACCAAATTGAAATGAGCCGGCTCACGGCTCACTGTATAGTTTCAAGTTTCAAGAATACGATTGGTCGGGCGATTGTGAGCAGTGACCGGAGTGATCCGGATCTGGATCGATGTCATGTTGAACTTCGCGAGAACTCGGCTTTTAATGTATTATCATAAAGTGTATTTTGTCATCAATTTGTAGGGCAGTTTATTTGAAACTAATAGGCTTAGTCTGTATTTTCTTACAACCATACTATATAAAAATTTTAAAAATATTGCCCAAATCCCAGATGTCCGATTTATAAGGGCAATAAACATCGCCATAAACTTAACACATCTGGTTTAAAATACAGTAGCTATATAAAGTGAATTGTTTGTTTCAAAAATGTTAGATAAGAGTCGGGGCTAAGCGACGTGCTGCCTACGATCGAACGACTGGCAACTGACCGGGTCTAAGCAAGAGCCGGCTCTTAGCGACGTTCTACCTACGACCGAACGACCGACCGACCTGTGTCTCGAGATCATGTTTACAGTTCATATATTGCAAGAACCGGCTCTAAGCAAGAGCCGGCTCTAACCGACGTTCTACCTATGACCGAACGACCGACCGACCTGTGTCTCGGGATCATGTTTACAGTTCATATATTGCAAGAACCGGCTCTAAGCGACGTTCTACCTACGAACTAACGACCGTCCTGTGTTTCGGAAACATGTTTACTTAACCGGATCACTGAGCCGGATCAATGAACCGGCTCAACAAACTGAACGACCTCCACTGATCCGGTTCCGCAAACTGAGCCGAAATTCCCATCTTTAAACGCTACCACTGTGCTATACAGGATCACTCGTTTACTATGTTAAATAGCGGATTAAATATATTACATATTTTACTTAAAAACACAAAAAATGCGTTATTTTCCGTTATAAACATAATCTGATCAAAAATTCCTGTTGTACTATTCCGGTTCACACCAATATACGTTACTGAGAATTTTTTCAGATTTTTAGTTTAAACCATCTGGGCTACAGGTGTGGGACAAAATTTTTGGGCATATATTTGTTTATATTTTTAGGGGGATATGTTTTTTAGATGTTTTAGTATTTTTCCTATGTGCGGGTCAAAGAGTTGTATAAGCATGCCAAATTTCAACTCTCTAGGTTTGGCTACAATTTTTACCGAACAGACAGACAGACAGACAGACAGACAGACAGACAGACAGACAGACAGACAGACAGACAGACAGACAGACAGACAGACAGACAGACAGACAGACAGACAGACAGACAGACAGACAGACAGACAGACAGACAGACAGACAGACAGACAGACAGACAGACAGACAGACAGACAGACAGACAGACGACAAAATGACGGTATAAGGGTTTTTTGGTCATACCTACAAAACCCTAAAAAGCACTTTCAGTTTTTACAGAATTTTTCAATTTTCCGGCAACTTTTCCAATTTTTCTTTCCCTAAAAACTTTATTCGGACTATTACGAACATTTAAAAAATAGCCAAATCAGTCCTGCTGTTCTCAAGTGATGCGATTACCAACGAATAGCATTTAATTTTTATTTATATAGATTTGAGAACTAAGAGGTGCCATTTATTTTTTTTAAACAAAATTTAAATAATTTGCCGAAAATATCTCAGCGTTTATTTCTGCATTTGCTTCGTATTCAAGTCTTCATTAGATTAATAAGAAATATTTTACAGTGTAGAGTGTAGTGTGGTGTGGTGTGAGTAATTCAGTTTGCATATTTTTGGCTAAATTCGTGTTAACTCTTACGGAGCGGTGCTACTTAAAATGTACCCCACAAAATTTGAATAAAATAATCGTTCTTGAGTTTTATAAATACCATAAATACTTTATTTACCTACTTATGAAACAATGTAGGTAAATATTTTTTTCATTTTTTATTTTAAACACCTAATTAATTAATTTATTTTTCATGAATTTTATTGGTTATTTTTAAGTAAAGGGCGGAGTCAACTCGGGTGAATTCCCTGATTATTGCAAAGCAGCTACCGCCTAAACAACCGCTTCAGTCTGAATCTGGACGTCGGACAGGACGGACGTATCAGGTTGAGCGTATACAATGCTTGCTAGAAATTTAGTTGGTTAGTATGAAACAGAATTTTATGAATGTTGGACATATGAAAAAATTGCAATTGAAAATATTGTAATTTCAGCTAAAAAACATTTTTAATATATTCCATAGTAAACCTGAATACAAATTATTAATAAATTATTTATTTACGAAAAAATAAAAATGGGGTACATTTGTTCCCCACACCGCAACCAAAGGACACTGTAACGTAAGGGTTGAAAGAAACGAATTTCAAAAAACTATCTATCGTTCCGTAATGTATGTCTTAAGAATTATAAAGGATACATTCGGCTTTCCACCTGGATAACAATTCTCCACTTTCTCCACTGCTATTCGCTTCTTCCTATCGCCTCCTATTTTTCTTTCACTTAACTACTCTTCCAAAATTAACTTTTTCTTCACACCTGATTTGTCACACAACTTTCACGTCTACAATCTCAAATTCCTCGGGTAGTAGGGAAGATGAAATTGTGGACATTGGGGTACGCGGACGATATTGTATTGATGGCAGAGGAGGAACAGGAGCTTAAGAGAATGATTGAAAGGGCGGATAAATATTTCAAAAGGAAAAAATTAGAAGTAAACAGGGATAAGACGAAGGTAATGGTATTCGGTAAAGGTGGAGGAAGAAGAAAGAAGATAAAATGGGAATGGGGTGGCAGAGAAATAGAAGAGGTGAAGAGTATAAAATACCTAGGTTATATACTAACGAGGAACAATGGGGCTGAACTACACATAAGGGAAAGAGTAAAGAAGGCAAGGATAGTCATGGGGAAGCTGTGGAGTATAGGAGAGAGAAAGTTTAGCGACGATATTAGATGGAGATTGATGTTGTTTGACGCCGTGGTGAAAAACATCCTGCTATATGCGGTGGAAATTTGGGGATGGAAGGAATGGGAGAAGGTAGAACGAGTACAGGAGAGGTATTTAATATGGATCTTAGGGGTAGATAGAACGACACCAGGGTACATTGTACGAGAGGAACTGAAAAGGGATAAGATGAAAGTGGGTACAGGAAGGAGGGCGGTTAAGTACGAAGAGAAAGTTAGAATAGAAATAGACAAAAAAATAATGAGAGAATGCTGGGAAGAAAGAGCCAGAGAGGAACAGAAAGGAAGATAGTACGCATGGGGGGAGATGAGAAGAGAGTATTACTGGAGATGCGGAGTGGATGCGACAGAGGTGGAAAGGAGAAGAAAAGATGGGATAAGCGTGATTGAGGAGTTGTGGAGGAGGGATAAGGAAGTGGGGGAGCAAGAAAGGACAGTCAGAATAGACAATTCAAGGAGCGCAGGGAGATATAAGGAGGTCAGAGCTATAGGGGTACCAAGCTACTTGAGGGGAGAAAGAGGAAGGTCAGGAGGGAGAGTTAGGAGGATTGCGAGACTAAGGTGCGGGAATGAAGAGAGAGGAAATAGATATTGGAGGAGACAGGAGGATAAGATGTGCAGGATGTGCGGGGAGGAGGAGGAAGATATAGAGCACCTCGCGAAGAGGTGTAGAGAGATGACAGTATGGTCGGGGAGCACAATAGACCTGTTGCACGAAGATGGAAGGGGGGAGAGGTGGGCGAGAGAATTAGAGGCAAGAAGGATGGAGATTGGCGAAGGATAACAGGAAGGGGAAACGGAAAGAAGAAAGAAAAGAGAAAAAAAAAGAAGATTGTAAAATGTAAATTGTATTGGATGTTATTGTTATGTATTTTTGGATTGATTGTTTTATATTTTATTTTATTTTTGTTTTTTTTTGTAAATGTTAGCACTCTGAACGCCGCAAGGCTTAGGAGAATAAAGAATATATATATATGTATGTCTTAAGAACTTTCTTTTGATACTACACAATAAATTTTTAAAAAAATATTGCTTTTTTATAACACAAAACGACACAAAAAAATCGACATTAATCGAAAAATGTATCTGATCAAAAATTCCTGTTGAACTATTTCGGGTTCCATCAATCTTCATTACGGATTTATTTTAGATTTTTAGATCAATACCTTTGGGAGATCGGGTGGGAGACAAAAGTATTTTCACAATTCTTGGAAATATCCAATAAAAAAATTTTTTTTTCAAAAATAAAAATTTGTTTGTTGATTCACGTATTAAGAGGTTTCATTTGATATGCCACTAAAAATTTTAAAAAAATATTAATTTTTTATTAAATGCATATTTGATTATATTTATCCCGCGCTGTACTTTTTTAACTCTCTATAGTTTTCCTATATGTGGGTCAAAAAGTTGTACAAGTATGCCAAATTTCAACTTCCTATATTCAGCCGTTTGGCTACAATTTCTACCGTGCAGACAGACAGAAACAAGAGTGACGTTATAAGGATTTTTGGTAGTCATACCTAAAAAACCCTAAAAAAACCTTTCGCTGGTTTCAACAATTAGCAATTGGGATTACAAATTAGGGTATTACTTCTTGCAAGCCATGTTCTAAAGCACGGACCAAAGTTTTTAAGTCTAGAAAGTTGAGGTCAGAGCTGCTGGGAGGCCAATCAGCAGAAGATATTAAGTCCTGTACATTTCTTCAAGCCACTGTTGCGCAGCCTTCGCATTATGGGCTGGCGCTGAATCTTGCTGGAAGCTCCAGTGATGACTACCAAAGAGGGAGTTGTTCAGTTCTTTAACTATAGACTTCAACATGGTTTTCTACTTCTTCACTTTGACCCACGTTTCTATAGCTTTTTGGTAAAAATGAAGCCTACTGGTAGTGTCATAGCTCTCGCCCCGTCAAACCATATCAGAAGCAGAGTAATGGTCTCTCTGTTGCATCGGCGCTTTGTCACAAGCTTCTCCTGAACTTGTAGCATACACTATATCGTTCTGGCGGTTGAAAGCCTCCTCAATATTTAAATTCTTTTCATGAAATATTTAAAGACTAGATGTAGTTAAAGAAAATTAAAATATCTTAAAGCATCTGACGGAATTTCAGTGAAAATTTTGTAACAGTGTTTTCTGCAAGATTAAGTTCTTCACTTTTAGGGACAAATAGGCAGAAATATTATATTGGAAACAACATTTTAATTACGAAATACAATATTCAGGTGTTATGGAACCGAATTTTGAGCTCTAGGCATTAAATATAAAAAATTGGTTTTCCTTCGGCAAAAGTGCCCATTGTATTTGGAATTATAAACTTTTCTTTGTGTGTTTAGGGAGTAGTCATCATCATCATCATCATCATCGTCATTGGCAGTACAGCCCGGGGTGGGCCTTCTGGGTGGGAAAATTCACCATTCTGTCTTTGATTAAGCAACCGTTCACTAGTTCCTCATGCCTGACTTCCTTATAACTTGTATAACACCATCGTCCCACCTGAATTTTTACTTGCCTACTTTTCTTTGCCAATAGGTTTCGCTAAATATATTTTCGCTAAGATGACTTGTAATTCTTTTAATGTGACCAATTATCATCGTAGTCTACTGATTTTAATGCGTTTTTAATTTTATAAAGTTCGAAATTATAAGGTTTTATAGTAAATTTTTGGCACACAGCAACGATGATTATTTGTCTAACACAGCCTATCTAAATGACTAGAATATACAGGCTGTTAGGTAAATGTCCAGCATAATTTTAAAGGCAACTACACAAAAAATCAACTACACAACTTCTGGATTAATATGAAAAATAAAAAAAGACAGTGGTTTTCAAAGTTTGGTGCATCTTTTTGTTTGTTTATTTTTGGACGAAATTCACATTTTAGAGAAAATTGGCAAAATAAAAATCGATTGCATTCTACGTCACCGCATGGTGTCTGTCTTTTAAATTGTGCCGGACATTGGGACCTGTTTATTAACAAACTAAATAAAACAATAAATAGATAAAATCTTATGAACATACTTAGTAAAATAATAAAAATAATAATATCCGGGTACGGCCGTATTTTGACTGAAAAGGCGTAGCGCCCTTTCCCTGCGGATCGCGCCTACAAAGTTACCACGGCAGGAACCAATCGGAGGTAACGTCGACCCTACTATCTGGTCGATGAATCCTGCCACCGTTTCATGGGGCCAACCATCTCATATATAGTACAAGAAACCATAAAGATTCTCACAACAGGTCATTCTCAGATGGGAACCCACAAACAGTTGAGCGAAGGTACAATCCCGCTAGCCGGGCCCGCCACAGGTGGACACCTGAGGAGCAGGATGATCTGCTTCAAGTTTATGAGGCAGCGTCATCCAATCGCAGAGGCTGCATGGTCAATGTCCACTCACAATGGTGTGAAACTCACTCTGAGCTGGATTTCATGACAGAATAAAATCTGCTCGACCAAGTAGCACACCTGCGACGCAGGATGAGGCGATCGAGACGAAGAGAATTTAGAAGGCACCTGTACAGTCATCGACACCTGCGGACACAAGCCCACCAACGGATGGTGAGAAGATAACCACTGGTTCTTCTCCAGTAAATGTAGGATAAACACCCTCCTCTCCAGAAAGAAATCTTCGAGAGAATTTTTTAGCCCTTCTCTCGCCTTATTTTAAACGCACCCGTTTTGGACACAATAAGTTCAGAGTTGGTGCTGATGACCTCACACGACTTAATGAACTTATCGATAAGCAATTTTCCCCTCAGAGTAGTCTCTAGGAAATCGTCTCTGCCGTATACGATGCAGCAGCTGTACTGACGCCAAAGCGGACTTTGGCCTCTAAAACCTTTAACGGCAAACTGCGTATACAGCAATTTGAGAGGAAAATTACGCTTCCACACCAGGTTGCTTCTCGTATTTAGCGTGCTGTTGATACTTTACGCAGTATTAAACCATTGGGTACGAATACTAAGCTTATGCTACAACAACTGCGTATTAAAATGAAATCTATCAACTAAATCAACTGAACTGATCAATCACACACTGAATTTGTCCATTCTGACTCTTCTAAAGCAGAAAGCGGTGGACATATTGAGAGCACTATCTCTGGCTAGAAAGAAACTGGTCAACCGGGTTAGGACCATGGATGAAAATACTAAGTTCCTCACTAGCCCGTCACGTTTTTTCATGGTCAAACCTGAGGTTTCTGAACCGTCATTATCAGTCGATAGGACAGAGAATTTCTGGAGGAAGATTTATGAACACGAGACGATCGTGCAAGACACTCCGGTTATGGAGAAATTTAAGGAATTCTGTTCACAACATCTTACAGATCCTCAGGCATGCCCCCCTGTTACAACGGAAGAAGTTACACGTGCTATTTCAAAAGCACGCATTTTCGCTGCACCACGAGTTCTATTATCCGTGGGAAAATACGAATACCAGCACGATTATCAGAGGGACTTACAGTATTAATCCCCAAAAAAGGTGATTTAACCAACTCGAAGAACTATAGGCCTATTACCTGTCACAATACGCTCTATAAGATCTTCACAAGCATATTAAACGAGCGGGTACTGAGCTCCATTGCCTCTGTTTGGTCAGACATCTACAAACAGAGGGAATCGAAAAGGGGGCCAGACAGGTTGTAAAGAAAACCTCATTATCGATCAGTCAGTCTGTCATGACGTGGATTATTTCAAACTCAACCTGTCGATGGCTTGGTTGGACTATGCAAAAGCATATGTCACTAAGTCACATCATACTCATACATCCACATCATACTGATTTGGCTCAAAAGGTTGCTGAAATTTGCGATTAGTGGACGCTTGTCAAGAGCTGACAAACCCCAAAGGTAATAATATTAGTATTTCAATTTCTATTGATATCATGTTTGCATGAAGTCCACGCATGATATCATATGTAATTTAATATATCGTCCCCAAATGATAGCGTTAATGAATGAGCGGGCTTAGCTTCTGATTTTGATGGTAACTAACAGTTATAATTTACGGTAAAATATTCTCTCAGTATTATTTATTTTACATTTTAAATAACAATATAAAAGATAAGTCAAATTATTTTTGTGTTGTATGTAGATTTAATTATTGAGGTAAGAATTGGTAAAACCAATAAATTTTTAATTTTGCTATCGTATAATATCCTAATACTAGTACACCCGTTGCAAACTGTGTTGGCAAACACATCATTACCTTAATGTGGAACTTGCTCGGCACCTCAGACTTCTTTCTCTAAGCCATACGCCTTACTCATAGTAAAATAATATATACCTCTATTCTGAAATATTATTCTATTTGAATAAGACATCCTGAAACTATGATATTAGGCATACCTATACAGAAAGTATCGCTGAATTCAATGGCGT
The DNA here is from genome assembly GCA_963971575.1 of Liopterus haemorrhoidalis. Lineage (NCBI taxonomy): Eukaryota > Metazoa > Arthropoda > Insecta > Coleoptera > Dytiscidae > Liopterus > Liopterus haemorrhoidalis. The sequence goes on from OZ020619.1 coordinate 16,875,997, forward strand.
GCTGAAATAAGTTCGCAAGTGATTCGTTTGGCCGAAAATGGTTGATAAATTTCGCGATATATAACCGGCCGTAGACGGTAGTAAAATAATATATACCTCTATTCTGAAAAATTATTCTATTTGATTAAGACATCCTTCAGGATTCATCATCAGGATGCACGCCATTGGATTCATCCAATGGCGTGCTTAAAAAAGTTCGGAAGTGATTCGTTTATCAGAAAATCGTTGATAAATCTCGCGATATGTAACCGGCAGTACACGGTAGTAAAATAATATATATCTCTATTCTGTAAAATTATTCTATTTGAATAAGACATCATGAAACTATGAAATTAGACATACCTATACAGAAAGTATCGCTGAATCCAATGGCGTGCTGAAAAAAGTTCGGAAGTGATTCGTTTGGCCGAAAATCATTGATAAATCTCGTGATATGTAACCGGCAGTACACGGTAGTAAAATAATATATACCTCTATTCTGAAAAATAACACGGTAGTAAAATAATATATACCTTTATTCTGAAAAATAACACGGTAGTAAAATAATTTATACCTCTATTCTGAAAAATTATTCTATTTGAAAAGACATCCTGAATCCAATGGCGTGCTGATAAAAGTTCGGAAGTGATTCGTTTGGCCGAAAATCGTAGATAAATTTCGCGATATATAGCAGTACACGGTAGTAAAATAATATATACCTCTATTCTGAAAAATTATTCTATTTGAATAAGACATCTTGAAACTATGAAATTAGGCATACCTATACAGAAAGTATCGCTGAATCCAATGGCGTGCTGAAAAAAGTTCGCAAGTGATTCTTTTGGCCGAAAATCGTTGATAAATTTCGCGATACATAACCGGCCGTAGACAGTAGTAAAATAATATATAACTCTATTCTGGAAAATTATTCTATTTGATTAAGACATCCTGAATCCATTGGCGTGCTGAAAAAAGTACGGAAGTGATTCGTTTAGCAGAAAATCGTTGATAAATTTCACGATATGTAACCGGCCGTACACGGTAGTAAAATAATATATACCTCTATTCTGAAAAATTATTCTATTTGATTAAGACATCCTGAAACTATGAAATTAGGCCTACCAATACAGAAAGTATCGCTGAATCCAATGGCTTGCTGAAAAAAGTTCGGAAGTGATTCGTTTGGCAGAAAATCGTTGATAAATTTCGCGATAAGTAACCGGCAGTACACGGTAGTAAAATAATATTTACTATTATATTGTACAACTTCTGGTGCATCTTCATTTGTCACGTAACGCGGAGAGAGGAAAATGAACCGCCGTCTTATCCGGGTGATATGTTTTTAGCTCTTAGGCTTAATTTTATTTCGACAGGGGGTACTGACTAATTTTTATTGATAAAAATCATGCATTTTTTCCTCGAATCCGTGTCGAATTAAAGTCACCATTGGTCAGCACGGACAGGTTTTATCAAACGACAAAAGATGTTTATTCATATTTCTATTTTTTAAGACGATTTTGATAAGACGATTTCAGACCAAAACTGGATTGAAAAACCTACAGTTGAAGGTATTTTATTAATAAAATTGATGAAATGTGTAAAAAATACATAAGAGTTGATGAAGATAATGCAGTTTTTTAAGGTTTTAACTCATTTTCATAAATTTTGAAAAATTTTGCTGACCATAAAATTGCCTTCAGTTAAAAATGCTATTAAACGGAAAAGAAAGTAAGAATTAAGAAAGTAATAATCAGTTTTGAGTTATCAAAATATATTTTAAGGGTCGTTCGAACGTTTTAAATGTTTAACATATCTGTAGATACGTTCAAATTAGTTTTCAGGGTGAGGATAGATCTGTTAAGCAGTTTTGTTATTTTAATTCTGGAAACTGTATGTTATTAACTATTTTACTAACTATATTATCGAAAGTATAAAGTACAATGTATTAGAAGGATAGATAAAACTGAATAATATTCGATATTTAGTAATTGCGTGATTTTAGTTGTGTTAAATCTCGTTAAATTCTAATATATTATTTCTTTATATAAATGATTATTATAGGATGAAAGTGTTTTTTATCATCATGACTGTCTTCCACGGTTTTTTTTTGCAGTAAAAATGCTAATTTTAAGATGTATTTCAAAAAAACTTAAAAATTATGATAAAAGTATTCATCAGCGCCTCTCTGGAACAACGAAACAACTACCGACATTCAAATTTAGGAGGCGATTCCTTCGCATTACTGAATTATAACAAGTATAGTTGAAATTTTAGTGATTAAATAAATTAAAAAACGACTATAATATATTTACATGTAAACCAAATTATTTACAAAAACACTGAAAATTATAAATACCTTTTTAAATAGTTAAACAAAATACTAAATTTAATAAAATAAAATATTACTACAACGAATATATTATTACAACGAAAATCGGCAAATTTCACATCTATCAGTGTTACTCAAAAGTTTTTCTAAATTTCCTAGTGACATAATTAATAGTGAATCCTATGCAATAATATTTAACTATTTTATTAATTTTTCTCTATTTTATTCAGAATCCATGTATTCTTTACAGTGAAATAAAATATTATTGTTACGTTTAAATGGTACAAACGTAAATTAATTAACCAATTTGGATAATCCTTTGAACATTGTACGTATAGATTAGAACTTCCCGCGTGTTATTGGCTATATCAGTGTTTCTCAACCGGGGTGCCACGACACTCTCACCGGGGTGCGTCCAATTTGAAAAATTATTTCAACGTTAAATTGCTCAAAACTTCCCGTTTGTTGTAGGCTAATGATAATAATAATAATAATATTTGCTGACGTTTTGTGGATGAAACGCGCGCGCGCCCGAGTTGCGGCACTTTGATAGCCATGTGACAGGCAATAAAACGAGTCGCGAAGCGACGAGTTTTATAATCGACAAGTGCGGTAAAATGCCTTATTATATTAAAACGAGTCGCGAGCGACGGGTTTTGTCAACGTAGGGGGAGAAGCCCGGCATAGCCGGGCTGAGGCCCCTAGTCTGGACAAATAATGAGTATTATTCCGAATTATTTATTCATAAACTTTTTAAGATGGGAAAACAATTCATTTTTACTCAGTGCATTACATTTATAATGTTAAAACTAAAAATGATTTGAGACGTTAAATTTAAAATATATTTATTAAATAATTTTTCCATTTTCTTATATAATATAAAAATACGCACACGGATTAATATGCACACGAAAAAAAGCGCACATGAAAAAATACGCACACGGAAAAAAGCGTACTTACACTATATCTCAAATCAGTTTGAAATAAATCGTGAGAAACTATTACACAGTAAAATTTAATTGTTTGCCCACTTTAATACCAGATCTGGTTATTTTGGTTACTTTTACCATGTTTTAATGCCAACATGACATACAATTTCAAAGGTGCTACCTACAGAATGTATCAATTTGTAATTTTTACCAAAATATTTTAAATATTTCGAACTGTAACGGAACGCCGCTGTGCCCCGTTTTGTTAGTGCGAAGTGATAAGGGTTGCTATGTTTACGGTTGTTGATTGTTCGTTGAGTTTTAAAACGTCAAAAAATACAAAACTATTTTATATTTATATTCTATTTTAATTGATTTAAATTAACAAAGTTTTTTACTATATGTCGTGGATAGTGTGGTGTAATTAATTATGTAGTTTGTTTTACCCAAAAGAAATTTTAATAAATATTTTTGCAATAAAATGCTGTAGAACCAAATTTAAATTTACACACATAAGTTGTCACCTAGTGGCGCTGATATGAATGACCAAACTCGGCCGGTAATTTTTGGTAAAAATTATACATTTTTACCAAAGTGTGTTTTACTCACTGCATTATATTTTCATTTTTGAAAATTTAAAACGTTAATCGTAGAAATAAAAAAATAATAAAGCATTGAAAAAATAATAATAAAGAAAATAAAGTAAACATATCAATTAACAATTATTATTATCACGCGTTATATGTCAATATACACTTCGGTAAGCTTCGGAATCTTTCGTTACATTTCGGAATCTCGTTTCAAATTTGTTTTTGGCATCATGCACGAACCCACGTAGGGACACACGTTGGCGTATTATATTATAGATAAGGAATTATTTTTTCTATGTGCCAATAAAAATGATGAAAAAATAAATTAGCATTTCACACTACGATACTGTGGTAGCAGATGGTTTATGACCCATCTAATGGAGATTCCCAGATTATATTTTATTATCAATTTTTTTCAGGTTTTACATATTTGAAAGTATTTTTACAATTCCATTTATTTTACAACCTTAGTTACTGATACTAAAAGTTGCTCTGGCCCCCAGTATGCCCCCCTAGAATTGCTTGGAAAAAAATATATATTAGAAGTGAGGACCATTTTTTTTAGGTCATTACTTGTATTTTCATATATAAACGATAAAAAAATATTTCATGCCCCCCCAAATTTTATGAATTTTTTTTGCCCCCCCCCCAGATCTTAAGAGCTAGTGCCGCCACTGGTATCTACAATGTAAAATTTAGTACAATGTACAGGATCGGTTCGCTAATGTAGGTTTAGCGAACCGATCCTGTAATAGAGTTTCCCAAACTGTGCTCCGTGGAGTGTCTACTAGTGCTCCGCAAGAAGATTAGGCAGAAAAGTAAATAAAATAAATGTGATCAGATGTGAAAATAGTATGTTTTTTTTTTTTTCAAAACAACATTTCACTCAGAAATGAGACGATACTGAAGATAACAAAAACTAGTACAATAATATTTTATTGCCTCCCAATCTACGAAAATAAAGGCGCTCAAATCTCAAATCTCAAAAAGGCGCTCAAATGGTTCAACTGGTCATTGAAAAAGTTTTTACTTACATAAAATACAAATATACAGCTGAATAACTGTTCTGTTACAGAGCTGATATATTGTAGGAGCGGCATGTATAAATGCAGTAGAAATTCCTTAAAATTTGCCAAATAATAGATAATGGATGTTGTGACGTTTCATGCAATAGGAATATGAATTATATTCTTTAGATCCCTTATATTTCAGACAGTAAGTCATAGTATTGCAGTGTTATTTATTTGTTTTAGCTGGGATTATTTTTCGTTAGATCGCTGGCTAAAGTACAGATCGTAGAGAAAAAGCTGAACTTCCAGTAGACGACAAGTATGTTCAAATATTATAAAGATAGTATTTCAACAGTTTTTTTTTTATCCGTATTTTCTATTTTGTATTTTGAAAACTTTTTTTTTGCCCCAGTTCTAGTTATGTTTTTACCTACCGCTAACATACATATAGATGTAAGGATCAGATCTAGTTCTTGGACGTCCTTTGTAATATGTTACGTTAGTAACCGTAATATAAGGACATATGTGTGACAGATTGTAAATAAACGTAGTAATAAATGCTTATATGTGCTTGAATTTGAGTGTTTTAATTGATATTATCATAAACGCTATAAAGCGTTCTATCATCAGAAGTGGGATCCCTACACCTACAACTAATTTTGGTCAGTTTTTGTTGTTCCATACATAAAATATTTTGAAAATGATTGAAAAAACGTGAAAATGGCAGAAGATTGACAGTGCTATATTATAATTACACTGTAAAAAATAAATTAACCCCAAAACGTTGCGTACCCATATTAGTAGGGTGAGCCACAGTGATGCGTAGACGTTGAAATGTTCTAGAATAAATTTGGATAAAGAACGTTAAAACTAATAGCAAAGACTGGAAAACACTACAAGATGCAAATAAATTTTCCGATAACATTGTAAAGGTTAAATAAAGAATAAGCTAAAGAGGTATGCAAATTTGACACTAAATAATAAGAGAATAATGAGGTATGGTATTTCTAATTTGTTCTTGGTAATTTAGAAATTTTGGATAAAGACTTAACAAGGTAATTCAAAGAGTTTTATTATTATCGTGAATATGCTAAAAGAAAAGATTTTGAAATTTCAGAGACTTGGCTTTTACAGAATTGCAAATTTAAAAAAAAATGTTTTAAATAAAAATGGACGTAAAATTTTAGTTCTCCCAAGTTCAATAATACAAAAGTACTAAATTAAGTTTTTAACTGATGTGGTAATTGTGGAAACACAGACAAAAATTGACAGCCGAAAGGTGTCAAAGTTGTCTTGTAAGGTGTCAATGATGTCTTGCTCTTAAGTCTGTACTAATGGTACATATTGGTCGGAAGTGCTAATATAAAAGACAGATTTTACAATTGATGCATATGCTAGCTAATACTAAATGTGAACGATATAATACTGTGCACATTGCTTGCGCAGATCTTTTGTTACAGCAATTGCAGAACTCCAACAAGGACTAAAATAGTGAGAACCATAGGGTTCTGCTTAATTTGACTTGTTTTGTTAATGCGATTTATAACAGACCAAGGTGCAGTGTACCGGAAATGACAAATGTAATGATCTAAAGAAATAAAAAAAAAAAAAAAAATCAGAATGGACGAGCGTTTGTCTTTAGTATAATATTTGTGTTCTAAGAATTGAGCCCTAAAATATAAAATTCTAGTTTTGATATTTGAGATTTGATAACTAAGATCTCAGTTCAGAGATTTAAGTTTTGAATTTGAGCGTTTATTGGAAATAGTAAATGATAGATCACTGAAGTCGGAACGGCAAAATAAATTGATAGATAGTTGAGTTGAGAATTGATAGCTTGTTGAGTACCACGAGACAAACTATGCAATACTGATGATGAGTCTCACAGTGTCACAGTGCAAGACGATAAGGCAGTGGTGTAGAGCAACGACAGTCACTGAGGTTGTTGGGTACTGTAGACAACTTATCATGAAAGAAACTAATAAATTGTAACTGAGTATCTGAACTTGTTGATCTAGTCAGTGAGTTTGAGGTTGATAAAAGAAAAAAAAAAACTTAGTCTCGAAGCTTTCCGACCACGATTTTTACTTTTCTTCTGGAAGGTTCAGTTTTAAGCAAATATATATTTTTACTAACTGATACTCATTCATAGTTGATTTTGTGGAAGATCAACTTTGCGCCCAAATTGCTCTATTTACAGATTATGACTTAGGTGAAGACATCCAGGAGTTCGGTGGAACGAGCTTGGTAGAACTATGTAGAGTCAGAGAGTTTGATGGAACTCTAGATATTATTAAAATATAAGAGAGCCGCGAGGACGTGGCAGGAGCAGGACGGCCGTGTTAGAATAGCAAGTTGTTTTATTTTCCAGTTAAATTTGTAGATGCCGCGAGGACGCGGCAAGATCAGGACGGCCGTGTAAGGATCAGATCTAGTTCTTGGACGTCCTTTGTAATATGTTACAACCATAATATAATATAATGATATATGTGTGACAGATTGTAAATAGACGTAGTAATAAATGCTTATATGTGCTTGGATTTGTGTGTTTTAATTGATATTATCATAAACGCTATAAAGCGTTCTGTCATACATATAAGGGAGGTTATGTGATTATACCGATTTTGACATTTTAAAATTTCGATGGATGTCTACGAATTGATGTTCCTACATAATGTTTTTACTATTTTTAGTATGAAGGCTTTCGGTCTGTCTGTATGCCTGTCTGTCGGTCCTTAGACACGTGTAAAGCGAATTTAGCTAATCTGATTTTTTGAAACTTCATTTTTAAGCTTTTCTTATCAATGGCATCAGTTAATCAACTTTCGGTAAAAATCGGTTGTCTAGAAATGGAAGATTTGTCGTATCGGTTTTAAACTTTTAGCGGATATTTCGCAACAGAGAAATATTTCGAAAAAAATTAGTTAACTAAAGATGCTATACAAGCAATAAGTAACCACTTTTCTTTGAGACATTTTTTGATACAACTGAATATGTTTTTTCTTTTTTTATATTTTTGCGATACTTTTTCTTAGCATCTATTTAATCATACGTATACAGCATGATCCAAGAAATTGGATACAAATGGAAAACTTTTTTTCATCATTTCTACGGAAAAAAAGTAATTCTTCAAAGAAATTCCCAAAAACGTTATCAATTTTATTTTTTATTTTTGGTATTGCAGTTGGATGGGGTCCGTCACATTTTTAACTTTCTGTAAGACTAAATGTTAATTTTCCACAAAAATGGATTGGACGGTCTTCTAATACTGACTTGGCAATAAAACACCACCCCGTACACCCGCTTTGACTCAGTTAGGTTTCTTCTTATGGGGTTATTTAAAAATTAAGGTGTATGTTAATCGACCATAAAATCAACAAGAATTGATTCAAAGAATAAGAAAAGAGTGTGATCAAATACTACCAGAAATGATTAAAAATTTAATAATGTAATTTATAATTCAACATCTAACCTCATATTAACTGCATAACTATCAAAGTAAAAGAAAAATATATTAAATATAATTGATAACGTTTTCGGGGGTTTGAGACAAAGCAGGATTTTTTCGAAGAGTGACTCTGTATGTAATGTTTCCATGATTACTGTAAATAATTTCTTTGTTAGAAATAGTTTTACGATAGTGCTCCGCGACGAATTATTCTCGGTAAAAGTGTTCCGCGGCTCAAAAAGTTTGGGAAACTTTGCTGTAATATATCGCGTAAGATAACATGCCGTGTAATATTTTTATTTAGTTTTGAGGATGAGATCTGTCGCACCTGTGGTTCGCAAAGTGCATGACCTGATCTGCTCTAAACATAAAAGAATCCGCCGAATATGTTTGGACGCGTTCGAAGCAGTTTTAACTCTCGCAAGCATGGACATTTGACACAAAGCTTACATAACCTAGAATAAATAGTTAATGTTAGCTTTTAAATCGCTCTTATTATTTTTCGAGATATTTCGCCTGTAGTTTAGCTCCTCAAGTTTTTCGTGTGTCTCATAAGGTCGATCACGATCTACTGATCGATCGCATAATTATTTAAAGTCGGTCGCCAGTGAAAAAGTATTTAAATAAATTATTATTATTATTATTAAATATATATATATAAAGGTATGTTGGAGTTTCTCGACGAATTTAAATATTATAAATAAAACACTATCTTGTATATTCGTCAAGTTATTAAAACAGTAATTAAAACATTAAAGAAACGTTTCGTGCATAAAGTTGCACATCTTCAGTCTACAAAGAGAAAGAAAACAGTAAATAAGAACTTCGTGTAACATTATGTGTCAAACACACGTGAATACAGAATCACAAAAAGTTTTGTACAAATAAACATATATAAAAGATAAAAACTATAAACAAAATTATTAAGAATAAAAACATGAAAAATTAACAACTAAAGATATTAACATTAAAAACATGTAGTAATGCACTGAACAAGTCATTAGGAATAAAAACTGTAACACCGTATCAGTAATTAAAATAGAGAATGGTACCAGGAAAAAGAGAACTAAACAAATAATTTAATAAGAAATGAATACAACTTGTAAAATGCTAAAAACGTATCCACAAAACTTATAGAAAATATAAAAAGATAACAATCTAAGAAATATAAAAAATATAAATATGAATATAAACATGTATTTAAAATACACAACATTAACAAATTAAAAAAAAATTAAATGAAAAATTACACAAGATAAAAAATATTAATAAAAACTAAAATGTCGAACTATACAAAAATTATTGAAAATTTAGAAATACTTGTCAAAAATTAATAAAAACATAATTTTACAAATATAACATAAATGAAGAACAGGTGATGAAACAAGGCAGTGTACTTAATAAGAGAACAAACGCTTATCATGTAAAAAACACAGAAAATTAATTATTGCACACATGAACGTTCTTATTTACTGTTTTCATTCTCTTTGCAGACTGAAGATGTGCAACTTTATGCACGAAACGTTTCTGTAATGTTTTAATTACTGTTTTAATAAATTGACGAATATACAAGATAGTGTTTTATTTATATATATATATATATATATCACTGTATTTAGGTAGCAGCTTTTCTTTTATACAACATTTGTTAAACACTATAGCATATTCTGCGTCTATTAACTTTTTTGACACTTTTTCTAACTTACGAATTGTCTGTTTTTGTGAGGTATCACTGAGGTTATAAATAAAAAATCCTATGTTACTCATTATAACTATACTTTATTGCGACGTTTCGATTGTTCATTCAATCATTTTCAAGCTAAACTAACACTGAAATGTACATAATACTATTTATATAAGTGTAAAATTAGGTATTTCCAAAAGAGGGGGTGTTACTGGTTTCCGTGTAGGTATAGGGTCCGGGCTAATCCTGTAGATTGGAGGTTGATCTCTGGCTAGTTTTTCTTAATGAGTAGCGCCTCTTGTATTTGCAGCCGGTGGTAATCGAGTTTTTTTTTGAGGATTATTGTATTTTGAACTAAATCTTGCCGCGTAAGATATGTGCCATGTTTTTCTGTAAAATGTTTTTTGATAGCGCCGGATTATAAATGCATGGTCAGTCGCCTTGATAACGATGTGGTTGTCAATCCAACGTAGGCTGTGTTACGCGGTTCGCAGTCCGCGTGATTGCATTTAAATTCGTAGACTACGTTGGTTTGTTTCAAATCACTATTGTTTTGGCTTGGGTTGTTTTTTATAAGCAGGTGCGCAGTTTTCAGGCTCTTGTAATAGATGCGTAGTTGGAGGTTTTCATTCTTGTTTTTACATTTCACGTTACTCCTTACTATGTCTTGAATTATCCTCTCGTCGGTTTTGTATGTGTTTGAAAATTGATTTTTGTAATAAATTACGTGTGTGACTGGCTTAGTGCTATCACCCTTTGTCCGTTGTTTGTTTAAATACCGGTGTAGAAGGCCATCGAAGGTTGTGTTGCTGTAACCGTTGTTTATTAAAGTTTGTTTTAACTGTTCAATGGCTGACTGGAAATTTACCCAATTTGATGAAATTTTGTGTGTACGGTGAATGAGGGCTGTGATGGTGCCGGTTTTATACCATTCTGGGCATTCACTGATTGCGTTAATATAATGTCCGCTATTGGGTTTACTATAAACCGCTGTATCATAACTGCCGGAGGTATAGTCTACGCGTACGTCCAGGAAGTTGATAATTTTATTCTTATTTTCTTCTACGGTGAATTTTAGGACGGAACAATTTTCAAAGAGTCGGCGTAGGGTTTCAAGTTCATCGCGATTTTTTATGACGACGAAGCAATCATCGACGTATCGGCAATATAAACTAGGTTTATTGTTTTTGTTGCATTCGTCCAACACTTTCTTCTCGACATGGTTCATATAGAAGTTGGCGAAAGTGACTCCAAGCGGCGAGCCCATTGCTACCCCGTCGATTTGGTGATATAGGGTTCCATCTATGTGTCTAAATGGGGCCTCAGTCGTGCAGGCGCGTAGTAGTTTTTCCAAAGTATGTTGTGCAAAGGCCGGAGGGGGAATAGTAGGGTGCGAGTACACTGTTTTACATATTATTTGTATCGTTTCTTCAACGGGTACATTTGTAAATAATGATTCGACATCTAGGGATGCGACAAATCCTTCAGCTTCCGTGCATTTTAATATGTCTAGAAACTGGTCTGTAGATGACAGTGAATACCGGGTATGTAGGTATGGCGTGATGATTTTGTTTAACTCCTTAGCGGTCTTATATGTTGGTGTTGGTAGTTGTGATATTATCAGTCGCAAAGGATTATTTTGTTTATGTGTTTTAACACTTCCGTAGATGTATCCTGGGCGAAATTCTCCTGTGATAGAAGTAAAAACTTGTGATTGCGCTTGTGTATTGGCTGTGGCGATGAGTCGGTTAACGGATGTTTTAAGTTTGGCTGTTGTGTCTTTAGTCGTTTTTTTGAATTTATTCACGTCACTAAGAATTAAGTCTAATTTTTGTTTATAGTCACACTTGTCTATTATCACGAACACATTTGCTTTATCGGCTTTCCTGATCACGATGTTTTCGTTCAATCTTAACTTCTTAGCAGCGCCCTGCAGGTTTTTAGATAGGATGTTGCTCCGTGTGTAGTCTCTGCGTTTTGTTGACTCGGCGGGCAGGAGGTCGCGAAAATTGTCGTTGATGGTGACGATTCCGTCTGTCTCCAATTTTTGTATTGAACAAAAAAGGAGTTCAAGTTCGGTGGCCTTTTCTAGTGGGTCGAAATTGCTTTTAATGTGACAATTGATACCTAAGCTCAGCAATTTCTTTTCATCTTCTGTTAGTTCGTATGATGATAAATTAATGTAGTTTTGATTTTCATCAGGTAGCGCGATCTGGCCTTGGTATAGTTTATTTAGTTTTTTGAGGATCCTGTTTTTTGTGATGAATCGGTGTTGGGTCAGGATTTCATTGAGTTTTGTATTTATGTTGTGGCGTAAGTCTCGGTTTATGTTCATCGAGGAAACTTCTATTTGTATGTTACTTACTTCTGTTCGTAGATTGTCCCTGTGTTGGATTGACTTCTCTAACTGGAACTGTATTAGTTTAGTCCGGAACTCCCGGGTGAAGTCTTCATGTTTCACTGCTGGGTCATGCGTTTTTTACGTTTAACTACGCATCTATTACAAGAGCCTGAAAACTGCGCACCTGCTTATAAAATACAACCCAAGCCAAAACAATAGTGATTTGAAACAAACCAACGTAGTCTACGAATTTAAATGCAATCACGCGGACTGCGAACCGCGTAACACAGCCTACGTTGGATTGACAACCACATCGTTATCAAGGCGACTGACCATGCATTTACAATCCGGCGCTATCAAAAAACATTTTACAGAAAAACATGGCACATATCTTACGCGGCAAGATTTAGTTCAAAATACAATAATCCTCAAAAAAAAAAAACCCCGATTACCACCGGCTGCAAATACAAGAGGCGCTACTCATTAAGAAAAACCAGCCAGAGATCAACCTCCAATCTACAGGATTAGCCCGGACCCTATACCCACACGGAAACCAGTAACACCCCCTCTTTTGGAAATACCTAATTTTACACTTATATAAATAGTATTATGTACATTTCATTGTTAGTTTAGCTTGAAAATGATTGAATGAACAATCGAAACGTCGCAATAAAGTATAGTTATAATGAGTAACATAGGATTATTTATTTATAACCTCAGTGATACCTCACAAAAACAGACAATTCGTAAGTTAGAAAAAGTGTCAAAAAAGTTAATAGACGCAGAATATGCTATAGTGTTTAACAAATGTTGTATAGAAGAAAAGCTGCTACCTAAATACAGTGATATAAAAACGCATGACCCAGCAGTGAAACATGAAGACTTCACCCGGGAGTTCCGGACTAAACTAATACAGTTCCAGTTAGAGAAGTCAATCCAACACAGGGACAATCTACGAACAGAAGTAAGTAACATACAAATAGAAGTTTCCTCGATGAACATAAACCGAGACTTACGCCACAACATAAATACAAAACTCAATGAAATCCTGACCCAACACCGATTCATCACAAAAAACAGGATCCTCAAAAAACTAAATAAACTATACCAAGGCCAGATCGCGCTACCTGATGAAAATCAAAACTACATTAATTTATCATCATACGAACTAACAGAAGATGAAAAGAAAGTGCTGAGCTTAGGTATCAATTGTCACATTAAAAGCAATTTCGACCCACTAAAAAAGGCCACCGAACTTGTACTCCTTTTTTGTTCAATACAAAAATTGGAGACAGACGGAATCGTCACCATCAACGACAATTTTCGCGACCTCCTGCGCGCCGAGTCAACAAAACGCAGATACTACACACGGAGCAACATCCTACCTAAAAACCTGCAGGGCGCTGCTAAGAAGTTAAGATTGAACGAAAACATCGTGATCAGGAAAGCCGATAAAGCAAATGTGTTCGTGATAATAGACAAGTGTGACTATAAACAAAAATTAGACTTAATTCTTAGTGATGTGAATAAATTCAAAAAAACGACTAAAGACACAACAGCCAAACTTAAAACATCCGTTAACCGACTCATCGCCACAGCCAATACACAAGCGCAATCACAAGTTTTTACTTCTATCACAGGAGAATTTCGCCCAGGATACATCTACGGAAGTGTTAAAACACATAAACAAAATAATCCTTTGCGACTGATAATATCACAACTACCAACACCAACATATAAGACCGCTAAGGAGTTAAACAAAATCATCACGCCATACCTACATACCCGGTATTCACTGTCATCTACAGACCAGTTTCTAGACATATTAAAATGCACGGAAGCTGAAGGATTTGTCGCATCCCTAGATGTCGAATCATTATTTACAAATGTACCCGTTGAAGAAACGATACAAATAATATGTAAAACAGTGTACTCGCACCCTACTATTCCCCCTCCGGCCTTTGCACAACATACTTTGGAAAAACTACTACGCGCCTGCACGACTGAGGCCCCATTTAGACACATAGATGGAACCCTATATCACCAAATCGACGGGGTAGCAATGGGCTCGCCGCTTGGAGTCACTTTCGCCAACTTCTATATGAACCATGTCGAGAAGAAAGTGTTGGACGAATGCAACAAAAACAATAAACCTAGTTTATATTGCCGATACGTCGATGATTGCTTCGTCGTCATAAAAAATCGCGATGAACTTGAAACCCTACGCCGACTCTTTGAAAATTGTTCCGTCCTAAAATTCACCGTAGAAGAAAATAAGAATAAAATTATCAACTTCCTGGACGTACGCGTAGACTATACCTCCGGCAGTTATGATACAGCGGTTTATAGTAAACCCAATAGCGGACATTATATTAACGCAATCAGTGAATGCCCAGAACGGTATAAAACCGGCACCATCACAGCCCTCATTCACCGTACACACAAAATTTCATCAAATTGGGTAAATTTCCAGTCAGCCATTGAACAGTTAAAACAAACTTTAATAAACAACGGTTACAGCAACACAACCTTCGATGGCCTTCTACACCGGTATTTAAACAAACAACGGACAAAGGGTGATAGCACTAAGCCAGTCACACACGTAATTTATTACAAAAATCAATTTTCAAACACATACAAAACCGACGAGAGGATAATTCAAGACATAGTAAGGAGTAACGTGAAATGTAAAAACAAGAATGAAAACCTCCAACTACGCATCTATTACAAGAGCCTGAAAACTGCGCACCTGCTTATAAAAAACAACCCAAGCCAAAACAATAGTGATTTGAAACAAACCAACGTAGTCTACGAATTTAAATGCAATCACGCGGACTGCGAACCGCGTAACACAGCCTACGTTAAATTGACAACCACATCGTTATCAAGGCGACTGACCATGCATTTACAATCCGGCGCTATCAAAAAACATTTTACAGAAAAACATGGCACATATCTTACGCGGCAAGATTTAGTTCAAAATACAATAATCCTCAAAAAAAAAAAACGATTACCACCGGCTGCAAATACAAGAGGCGCTACTCATTAAGAAAAACCAGCCAGAGATCAACCTCCAATCTACAGGATTAGCCCGGACCCTATACCTACACGGAAACCAGTAACACCCCCTCTTTTGGAAATACCTAATTTTACACTTATATAAATAGTATTATGTACATTTCATTGTTAGTTTAGCTTGAAAATGATTGAATGAACAATCGAAACGTCGCAATAAAGTATAGTTATAATGAGTAACATAGGATTTTTTATTTATAACCTCAGTGATACCTCACAAAAACAGACAATTCGTAAGTTAGAAAAAGTGTCAAAAAAGTTAATAGACGCAGAATATGCTATAGTGTTTAACAAATGTTGTATATATGTTAGCATATAGCCTTCCACGAAGCCCTGTTACGTTACCATAAAATGTTATCAAGATGCAATCCGTAATCTGGACCCACTAATGATAACGACTCATTAACGATAATGATGACGGCTCATTACACTAATTGGTTTTTATAAAACACACGTAGAATTTGATAGAGAGATCATATGTTTTCTTACGTTGTAAGAGTGAATACCTAGAATAAAATAGTCTGTGAACAACTTGAGTTTTATTTAAACAATAAATCCCTTATTTGTTTACATCAGAAGTGGGATCGAGTCAACGTTTCTGCTTGTGAATGGGATTCATGCACGTCTTAATATTATTTTGTTTTTGTTATTTTATTGGGATTTTGAGTTTTGTTAAATTATTAACTTGATGATTAAGTGACAAATAGTGATGTGATAAATTATTACCTGTCGGCGTTGTTTCGGATATTATTGAATTTAAGTTTGTGTGCTTGAACAGTTACTCAAGTTAATTATGCAATTTTGTTCATGAAAAACTAATCAATTTGCGAAGGCGAACGTTCGAAAACGTTTCTGGTTGTGAATGGGAAAAATAGAACAAATGGGTATGAAAATATTGTTTGTCTAAGATAGTAGTTTGAAAGTGAAAAACGCAAGTGATACGTTTCAATTATTGCAAATAATAAGTGATTATGGTGGAACACATTGGTGGAACTTCCACCGTGGAAGGAAAACGAAACGTTTGAAAACGATTTCCGACGTTTTTAGATGAAACACTTTTCAGGTTATAATTTTTCAGGTATTATTCGTGCTATCAAACTAGTTACGTCTGGTAAAGCTATTTCCTAATAGAATTTATACTTAGTGATTGACAACAGATTGAGGTGCAGTTAAGACGAAATAGCAAATGTATTGATGAAAATTATCAAAATTGACAAGCGTTGTTTTATTTAGGGACAAACAACTTACATGCAGGAAAATCTTTAGATAATGAATAAAATGGTTCCTGTAATGAAGAAGAAATACAAAAAAATTGTCAGAAGGGACGAGTGGTATTCTATTTATGGACAAATTGTATGAAGGTAATGGTTAGAACATGAGTGAAATGGTAAGAGAAGTTTTATTAGTTTGATTATGTGGCACGTATTAGTCGATGCTTACTGAAAAGGTTAAACAACAAACGAGACGAACGATAAAAATTAGTCATGAGGATTGAAATTTGAAAGTTGAAATTGATAATTGAAATTAGAGATCAATTAAAATTATTTAAAATTAAGAGTAATACGATTTGAGTTAAGAGATCAATTATTTGAAATTTGTATTAGAGTTTTAAAACTTAAGATATCCTATTTTGATATGTGAGTTTTGAGTTTAGAGATCTAAGTTCTGATGATTGAGTTTAAACTTTGATAAGAATTAGAAATTTGTATTCAGAATGACAAACCGCAGATCACTGATATTAGAAATGCGAAATACGAGAGTTACCTTTTATGTTTTTACATACGACCACTAGATGGCAAGATTGAAATGTGTCATTGCTATATTCGTAAAATTTGACATTTGTTATTGTGAATGGCAGCTTATAAATTGACCAAGTAGTTTGTTGACAGTGGTGCGTAGAAGTTGAAATGTTCTAGCATGAATTTGGATAAAGTACGTTCAAACTAATAGTAAGGGCTGAACTACACTACAAGATGCAAATAAATTTTCCGATAGCATTGCAAGGCTAAAATAAAGGATAAACGAAAGACGGTATGGAAATTTAGCACCAAATAATAAGAGAATAATGAGGTTCAATAATACGGGAGTACCAAGTTGAGTCTGTAACTGATGTGGTGGTTGTGGATACACAGACAAATATAGGCAGGCGAAAGGTGTCGAAGGCGTCTCATAAGGCGTCAAATATGCCTTGGCCTTAAGTTTGTACTAATGATACACATTTGATGAAAATGCCAATATAAAGAGAGAGAGAGAGAGAGAGAATTTAAAATTAATGCACATTGCTTGTGCAGATCTTTTGATACAGTTATTGCAGGTTTTAGTGCCAGGAGATAAATTAATTAAATTTGTTCTTCATTCCTTGGAGAACTCCAACAAGGACTAAAATAGTGAGAACCGTAGCATTCTACTTAATTTTACTTGTTTTGACAATGCGCTTGATAACAGATAAAGTCGCAGTTTACCAGAACTAGAAAATGAAATGATCTGAAGAGAAATAAAAAAAAAAATGTCAGTATGGTCGAGCGGTATATAGAAAATTCAGTTGGTCTTGAAATCACAATACAAAAAAAAACACTGGTACGACACCTTTACAACTGCTCCTGGGAGTAGATAATTCCAGCCCAGATAATAAAGGCTTGAATGAAATCAAGCCCTTTTGCGCGATTTAACACCATTACGGAATCGACAACTTGATCGCGAAAGAGTTGAGAGATAATCGTGGCTTTGAAAACGCTAACCGAAAAAGGCGAGATACTTTACAGTTTTCGTTGGGAGATTTTGTGCTGATACATAGGGATTCCAAATTGCACATCAGTAAAAACAGATTACGAGTTTTTGGGTCCCTATGAAGTACTTAAATGCTTAGATAAAGGTCGATACGAGTTGATGAAAGTTGTTACGAATTTCATCACTAAGGCAGCAAAGGGACTAGTAAGTCGGTGGCCTGAAAGTTGGGTGGTGAGCTGATATGAAATACCTCATCGAGATGTTCGAATCTGATGAGTCAGGTAACTTTCAATGCTAAGTATTAGTTGATCAGTTGTATTTTGTCTTTTTAGGGTGGTTGGATTACCACTGGTAGATTAGTCAGTTTCTGGGATAATAAAGTAGAAACTGGTCTAATAGTTGATCTCTTACGGCCAGAGTTGTGCCGTTGGAGGAGATTTCTCAACATTAATCGTTTTATTTTTTAGAACAACAGCCCTCAGACTTTTTACAGCATTCGAGTTCTGCAGACCATGTTCCTGGAAGAGACTAGGAGATGACAGGCGGCGCTTCGAGAGCGGAAGCTATCCGTTATGAAATTGGAGAAAAAGTAGTAGTAGAAGACATACAATTGACCGGTAGCGGCAAGTTGGAGGCCAAGTTTCTAGGGCCTTATGAAGTTTTGAGTGTAAGGGCGAACGATCGCTATTTATGTAGCGCTTAAACCGCACGAAGGTAACTGATTATGTTGAGAATAACTAGAATGGTAAGAGCTATTTTATTGCTTTCATAAAATGATAAGGCACTGAGTATGAAGCAGCGACAGTCACTGAGCTTGTTGAGTACCGCAAGACACACTGGTCGTTTTTGCTTTGTGAAGGCACCGAGTATAAAGAAGCGACAGTCACTGAGCTTGTTGGGTACTGCAGACAATCTGTAATGAAATAAATGGATAGTTGAGTTGAGAATTGATAGCTTGTCGAGTACCGCAAGACACACTGGTCGTGTTGAGGACAGTTGAACGATCAGGGACCGTCTCTGCTAGTTGAGAGCAGTTGAACGGTCAGGGATCGTCTCTGCCAGTTGAACGATAAGGGACCGTCTCTGCCAGTTGAGAGCAGTTGAACGGTCAGGTATCGTCTATGTAGGTTAAGACCATGGTCTATATGTAGATTGAATGAGGGCCCTCGAATGTGGTGTGGATCTTAAATGGTCAATGGTGTGGATCTTAAATGGTCAATGGTGTGGATCTTAAATGATCAGGGATCTGAAATGGTCAGGGACCTTAAAAGGTCAATGATATTGGACCTTAGATCTTTTCTTTTTCCTTAAATCTTTTTGAAGACTGTTTCAGACTATTCTAAGGCCTACATGATCATCCCCTGATGACATCTACCACATCATCATTTACCAGATATTCGTCTACAGAAAGGACGTGAGGACACGCCAGTAGCAGGACGGCCGTGTTAGCATATAGCCTTCCACGAAGCCCTGTTACGTCACCATAAAATGTTATCAAGATGCAATCCGTAATCTGGACCCACTAATGATAACGACTCATTAACGATAATGATGACGGCTCATTACACTAATTGGTTTTTATAAAACACACGTAGAATTTGATAGAGAGATCATATGTTTTCTTACGTTGTAAGAGTGAATACCTAGAATAAAATAGTCTGTGAACAACTTGAGTTTTATTTAAACAATAAATCCCTTATTTGTTTACATATATATATATATATATATATATAAACAATGTGTTCAAAAATATTACACATATGTTTTGGATCAACTTATTTATGCCAATCAGCATTTTCGCAATTGAAAATAGTCAAATCAAAATATCACAACACTTTAACCGAGAAAATTTGAAATCTTGTTTAAGAAACTGCCTAAGAAGTAAGAAAATGCAAAAGTACGTATATCCCAAGCTATAAAAATATTGTAGATGGAATGCAATGCAAATTGTAGAAAATCAAATGCCGCATAACATTCAAAATAAGTTTTTGTACGTTTTAAATTAAATTACAAATAATTATTCGTTATGTGCCATGTTTTTTTGTCCAAATTCTTCTTCCTTTAAAAATAAGGTTAGATTACTATTCAAACCTAAAAATTAGGGTTAGTGTTAGGGTATATCGCGGTTGAGTTTGTAATTTAAAAGTAGAACGCATGGAAAAATTAGTGAGCACCACTGGTATATATTATACATATGAAATTTTAACAAGAATTTATTAAAACAAAATATATACAGATTATCCTAACATATTTTTCAGGACTTTCATCTTTCTTAATTATTTACAATCTATTATGTATTTGATATCTGACCGAAGTCAAATTCTTATTTCTGGCTGAGTTAAGGTGATCCAAAGCTTCTCGGACGAAGCTATGGATCACCCTGACTGAGAATTTAAAGTTTTTGTGCTGAACTGTTATATGAGAGCAGCAGAGTAAAGTTAGAAGAATTTGGATATTTCCGATAGATGAAACAAGGACGTGTAGTGAAGTGAATCTTGCACAGAAGTGGCAAGCTGGGAAGTGTTATTTTGGAGTGTGCCAAGTGTATCCTTTAAAATAGTAAAGTTTGGGTAGAAAATATTTGTAGGTTAATTATTATCAATCCATTTGTTACCGATAATTAACACCCAAATCATTAACCACTAGCGACATCTAGTGGTTAATAGAAATAAACAGACAGGTCTAAACCCTGGACAACAACCACCAAGAGAAAAGCAGCAGTTTGGTGCAGGCAACCCACAAAACACCGAAGTAAAGAAAGTTATCGACAGGTCTAAACCCTGGACAACAACCACCAAGAGAAAAGCAGCAGTTTGGTGCAGGCAACCCACAAAAACACCGAAGTAAAGAAAGTTTATCGGACAGAAGAGATGGATCGACGAGACAGAGCAAACAGCGTTGGATGTTTGGCAAACTGGGCGAAGAAGGGGAGTTGAAGCAAAGAAGTGGAATGAGAACGGGCAAAGAAACAGGATATAAATGAAAAAGAAGAAGTATTCGGGAAGTCAAAAAAGGTAAATAGATCGCCAGCGCGAAGAAATAGGAAAGTAGAAAACAGGAAGTAGAGAAGGAAGAAAGAGTTGGAAAATTAAGAAAAAGAGGCTGAAGGAAAGAAGGATTACATTGAAGAAATGCTTGGAAATATTTTGAATAGAACGAGAGGGATAGAGATACAAAACAAACAAAAAGAAAAATATAATGAAGAAATAATTGCGATGGGGAATAATTCAATCAGAGACAGATATTCTACGAGGAGGGAGCTCTGCAAAGCGAGTTGAGAGAAACAAAGAGACAACTAGAGGACATGGAAAAGAAAACGAAACTGAGCAGCGGGGAGGATTGGGCGAGCGAAGACACAAAACAAAAGGAAAGAAGACCGTCAAATCTTGAAATAACACAAAAAAGGAAAAGAGAGAGAGGAGAGGAAAAACAACTAAGTGATCAGAGAGGCAGAGATTAACAGAAAGGAGAAAAAGAATGCTGAAGGAGCTGACAGGGAAAGAAGTAGAATTAGTGAGAATACAGGGAAGTAGGAAGGGGAGGAAGGGAATATTTTTGATAGTCCAAATGAAAAGATGGGAGGAAAAGAGAGAAGTAATGGAAAAAAGATTAGGCTTAAAAGAAAAAAAAAAACATATATAGACGACGACTTGGTAAAAAAAGTAACAGTAATCCAGAAGATGATAAGGGGACTATTGAGAAAAGAAAGAAAAGAAAGAACACCAAGCTAAAATGGGATACAAGAAGATGCAGGATATAGATGGGAATTGGAGGAAATGAGGAATGAACCAAAGAAGAATGCAAGAGAGCAAGAAGGGGAAAGGTGAAAAAGGGAAAGAGGTGAGGGCAATTTTCTGGAACGTGGCAGGAATTAAAGGTAAAGACGAGGAGTTTTGGGAGTTCTACGAGAATTTGAGATTAAATGTGATAACAGAGACATGGATGGAGGAAACAGAATGGGAAAGCTGGGAAGGAAATGTGCAAAAAAGAATGGGACATGAATGTGTAGCAGAGAAAGAAAGAAGGAGGTAGGGAGTGAAAGGTGGGATTTAATCGGTGTAAGATGTGAGATGAGACAACAGGGTGAGTTGACGGTCTGAGTACAACAGAGGGGGGATGTAAGGCAAAACTGAAGGAATTGGAAAGGAAATTAATGGAAGAGAGAGAGGAGGATCTGATCATAATGAAAAAAGATATTAAAGCAAGATTAAAGAAATGGGAGCATTGAGGGGATGGAAATAAAGGAGGAAACAAGGGTGAAGAAACAAGAAGAAGAGAAAAAATGGAGTGTTTTAAATGGAAACAAAAAAGGAGACGGACAGGGGAGATGTTCGTATTATAAGGGAGAGAAGAGATCGTGGAAAAAAGTAAGCAAGTTTGAAGTAAGGGAGAGAATCGAATCAGATCATCAACCGATAGAGATTAGGAGAAGGAGAAAGAGAGAGGAAAAAGAGAAGGCAAAGGAAACACAGCATTATACAGAGAATGGAATCGGAAAATACATGGAAGCAATTGACAAGTTGTAATGGAAAGAGATATGGGTGGAGAGAACTGAGAGAAGGAGTAGAGGAAATAGAGCGGTTTCTTTCCCCCAAACGGGAAAGAAACCATGTTAAGCAAAATAAAATATATAAATGAAAAAAGCAGAAAAAAACAAAAAGAAGCACAAGGCTTGGAAGAAAAATATAAAAAGAGGGGGGACCGAAGAGTCGTACAAAGAAAACCTGACAAACCTGACAATATAAAAGAACACGCGAGGAGGGAAAGAAAAAGCACATAAAGAAGGAACAGGAAGAGGTGGAAAATATAAACAATGAAAAACAAGCGTGGGAATATATAAATAAGGTTAGAAAGAAACAAATTGAAATAAGCCGAAAGATTGCGATGGAGAATTGGAGGAAACTCTTTATGGAAATATTGGAGAGAAATGAAGAAAGAAGGGAAGAATTTGAAGAAAAAGGCGAGCAGTGTAAGCTAATAAGAAAGAACAATTAAGGGAGGAAGTGAGGAAAATCAAGAAACTGAAGAAAGGGAAAAGTTGGAGGAAAAGCTGGAAGAAATAATTCTAGGCATGTGGGAAAGAAAAGTATGCCCGAAGGATTGGAGAGAAGTAATAGTACGGATTTATAAAAAAGGAAACAAGGATTTGCGAGCAACTATCGAGGAGTGACTTTGATGAATACGGCGTACAAGGTCTATGCAATAGTGCTCAATGAAAGATTAGTGGAGGAAATAGAAACTTATAAAAAATATAGAGGAGATACAGTCAGGATTTAGGAAAGGAAGAGGTGCGATCGATAACATATACACAATAAACCACATATTCGCTGAGAGAATTAGGAAAAAAGGGGAAAGGTTGGCATTTATTGACCTGAAGGCTGTTTTTGATAAGCAGGACGAGAAAAAAATGTGGGAAGCAATGGAAAGAAGGGTCGTAAGTGAAAAAATTATAAAAAGGATAAAAGAAATATACCGAGAGACGAGGTATACAGTGTGAGCGGGAGAAGAAGAGCCATAAATATTCTGGGTGAATAAGGGTGTGAGGCAGGGATGCCCGTTGAGCTCAACACTATTCTACCTAGACGTGGATGATTTGGAAGAAACAATGAGTACGCTAATGATATGACATTAAGGTGGAGAAGAAACAAGAACTGAAGATCATGATGGACCGAATGGACAAGTACTTTAAAAGAAAGAAATAAGAGGTAAACAGAGCCAAAAAGGAGGTGATGGTGTTAAGAGAAGGGGGGCGAAGGAGAAAGAAAGTAAGATGGGAATGGTCAAGAAGAGAAATCAAAGAAGGGAAAAATAAGTACCTGGGATACGTGCTAACGAGGAATAACAGGGCAAAGCAACAAGTTAGGGAAAGAGTGAAGAAAGCAAGGCTGGTTACGGGAAAGCTATGGAGCATAGGGAATAGGAGGCTTAATGACGATATCAAGTGGAGGATCAAGATGTTCGATGCAATAGTGAGAAGTATTTTTATGTATGGTGTGAACATTTGGGGATGGAAGGAATGGGAGATGCTGGAAAGAGTACAAGAGGGCTATATGAGATGGACATTGGGGGTAGACAGAACGACACCAGGATATATTGTGAGAGAAGGAATGAAGAGGGAAAAGCTGAGAGTCGGTACCGGAGCGAAGGCAGTGAAATATGAGAAGTGAAGAAAGTCAGAAGGGAAGAGAATAGAAAAATACCAAGGGAATGCTGGGAAGAAAGAATGAAGGAAGAAAAAAAGGCAAATTATCGGCATAGGGAGAGACAAGAAAAGAGAACTTTTGGAGGTGTGGAATGGACAAGAGAAGCAGAGAGAAAGAGACACTCGGGAACAAATATAGTAGAAGAATTGAGAAGCAGGTATAAGGAGGCACAGGATCAGGAAAGAACAGACACAATAAACAAATCACGGAGTCTTAAAAGTTATAAAGAGATACGAGTGATCAGAATACCAAGCTACTTGAAGGAGAAAAGATAAAGATTAGGGGGTAGAATCAGGAGGATAACGACTGGAGGGGTTCCTAGTGAGGATGCGGCAAAGAAAAGAGGAGCAATAGGTACTGGGCAAAGCCAGAAGACAAGCTCTGTAGAATGTTTGAAGAAGAAGAGGAAGCCTTGGAGCATTTAACGAAGAGATGCAGATGGCAGTCTTGGAGGAAGAGATAAAGGAACTGATGAGTGAGGAAGGCAAGGGAGAAAGATGGGCGAGAGAAACTAGATTGTTGTGTTGTTGGTCTGGCAGCTGATCGTAGGAAATGCCTGATGGAATCTGTAGAGAGTTGATTCGGAGCAGGCATCAGGTACAATGTTTTCTTTTCCAGCTATGTATTTTATTTAGGTGGTGAATTTCACCATGAAGTCTAGGTGTCGAAATTGTCTTGGTGGAGCTTTCTCTGGTCGCTGCTGGAAGGCATAAGTGAGTGGTTTATGGTCAGTATAGATGGTAAAATCTCTTCCTTCTAGCATATGACAGAAATGTCTTACAGCAGAGTAGGCCGCAAGTAGTTCTCGATCATATTGTCACATAGGTAATCCTAGGTCAAGATTACGACATCTAGACATTGTGACGCTTAGCTGTCTGATTAAAAACTATTCGTCAGCGTCTGACGTATGTGGCCTGATTACGAAAATGCAGACATCGCATTTTTGTAATGAGGAAATATTTGTCATGACGAATGAATATTGGAACTGGGTTAATTTTCGTTACAAAAAGACCGGCAGTCCCTAAATATGGAGTTAGTGGAACATAGCCAACTCCGCTGCACGTATTAGTCCAGAAGGTGACGACCACGACACTGACGCCATATTCTTGTATCGAGAGAGAAGCCAAGCAAGTAGTGACCATGTGAGTGGGAGAAGACTTCTCCAGGCTCCTCGACTCCCGGATGGGTAGCCCCCGCCTCGGAGATAGGTCCAAGTCGATCCTGGCCAACACGGGGTGGACCGAAAACTTCCCCAACTCCATGGACCAATTCAAACATTATTTTGTAAATGTGATATATATATTTAATAAATTTGTTATATTTAAACCAGGAGTTATGTCTCAATCAAACCACCCACGTGACAATTTGTACTCTAGGCTAATTGAACAGAATTTAATTTTTTAGAGAAGAAGGCTCCATTTCATTGTTTCTCCCTTGCGAGAGTGAGGCTCCTATGGTGAAATCCGAAGCATCGACTATGAGCACAAGAAAACCATTATTCGCCGGATGGATGAATAGGGTTTCAGACAAAAGTTCCTTTTTTAATTGATCGAATGCTTCACGAGTTTCTGAGGTTCATTTGATTTTTCTTTTATCATTTTTCTTGCTATTCCGCGTCAGATCGAATAGTTTTGCCTGTTTATCAGCAGAAGTTGACAATGAACGTCTGTAGAAGATGATAAGGCCTAGGAAGCGTCGAAGTTCCATCACTGTTACCGGTAAGGGGAAGTCCTGGATGGTTTTAATACGATCTTCCAATGGAGTTATTCCCTTGCCAGAAACCATATATCCCAGAAATGGAATCTCAGATGCTCCCCAGATGCATTTGGATAAGTTAATATTAATATGATTTATTCTTTGGTGTGTTCTTTCTCATCCGTTGATGTTATTAATATATCGTCTAAATAGCTAAAGGCGAATAGAAGATCACTAAGTATTGAATTAATAAAACGTTGGAAATACTGTGCTGTATTTCTTAATCTAAATGGTAACCTCAAAAAATCAAATTAGCCGAATGGCCGTAGTTTTCGGAACATTCTCTTCCGCTACTGGAATGTGGTTGTATGCTCGAACTATATCTACTTTTTAAAATATTTTACCATCAAGTTCACCATTCAAATCTTGTAGATGCGCAATCGGACACCGGTCTGGCCATGTAACTGCGTATAATGCTCGGTAGTCTCCACCAGGATCCATCTTTTTTAGTTACTGGATGAAGAGGGCTGAACTAGAAACTATTAGAAGGTCTGCAAATATCCATGTTGATCATCTGTTGGAACTCCAACTTGGAAGTTTGTCAAGTGGGAGGCGCATTGCTTTGGCACATACAGGAGGTCTTCAAGTCTATGATATGATTAGTATCATTGTGTACCTAATGGAAGTGTGGTTTCTTTAGCAGTAAATTAGGATATTTAGAAATTATGCTAGAAAATTTTTGTTGTGGCGAAATGACTAAGATATCTGGTTCATTGGAAGTAGCTACAGCACCTGTGGTTAATATCAATGTTTTCCTGTCGAGTAGGCGTCCAACTATAAGATCTACAAGTAGACTAAACTGGCTAAGCAAGTCTGCTCCAATAATAGGATTATTCACATCTGCTAATACGAATGACCAGCAAAATTTCCTTCTCAGGCCTAAATCAATATTAATCAGACGTTCGCTGTAGGTTTTTATTATTGAACCATTAGCAGCGTACAGTTCTCGTTTGGAGGTAGTTTGTTTATCCCGCAAAGACGGGGGAATACCGGATACGTCGGCTCCGCTGTCAACCAGGAATCTTAAACCAGTATTTTTGTCTGTTACAAAAAGGAGACTTGATTTATGGGCCGCAGCCCATGTCGCCGAAAGGTACGAGCCTAAAAGTTTTCCTTTTTGTTGTTGAACATACATGGTTTATAGTATTTCTTAGCGGCGTTACCAAATTTAAAATGGTACCAACAGAAATAATACTTGGTGAGGTGACTTGGATCGTGACCTACCACGAAAAGATCTGGATCTTATACCACTGATGGACTGGGTTAGTACGGATAACTGTTTTTCAAGATTTGCTAATCTGTCATCGAGAGAAGTAGATGGTGTAGCTGCAGGTGGTGAAATAACTGAGCTCACAAATGATTGCCCTGTTGTTATTTCTAAAATTTTATCTGCCATAATGGCCAGATTATCCAACGTATCTTAACTTGTGGCCAGGATTGAACTAGCGTTCGTTGAAAGACATTTTAAAAACAGAGTTCTTAAAAAATCATCTGTTACTGCATCACTTGCGAGTGCTCTCAACTCTCTGAGCAAAACTCACGGTCGTTTGTCACGAAGGCCAATCTCGGTTAATAATTTTTTGGCCTTGACTGTTTCCAATTCTGCAAATCTTTCTATCAACCGATGTTTTTAATTTGTGTAAGCAGTATTGCTGGGTGTTTTAGATATAAGATCACAAACTAGTTCAGCCACTTCGCTGTCAAGTGAACCAAGCACGTAATTGTACTTAGTGATTTCAGCTACACCACCACTTGTATTAAATTGCGCTTTTACTTGTAAAAGCCATACCTTTACGTTTTTTCGCCAAAATGGGGGCATTTGGACTGCATCTCTACCGACATATTGACCATTAGTGCTAAATGGTGTTTATTCTTCAGCTTCTCCTTCTAACATCTTGTAATTGAAGATTATTTAGGTGAAAGTGTGGTGAAATATATTCCGTAGCAGAGAGTATTTAATTCTCTGACCCGTTGTGCAGTTGTGCCCCGCGTACCTGCTTTTTTGACGCATAATATTTGCGATAATACTACACAAAATCCAACTTGTGAGTTTTAAAAAATTAATAGTACTCGTACGAATCACAACACTTACATTGAATTACATCACGGGTCACCAAATGTGGGTATTTGGTGCAAATAAGTTACACAATTTTGTGTATAAAATGTTTATTGATTTATTAAAAACAATTGAATTATTATGTTATTTTATTTGACAGTTGTGATGATTCCAATTAATTTTTCAGATCACAGTAGTCTGTGATGCTTATATGGGGAATCGCTACGGTTGTCACATTGCTCATTATTGTACATTACACAACAAAAATCCCAATCAAACAAACAAACCGCAATCATTTGGGGTTTGTCAGATCTTGACAAGCGTCCACTAGTCGCAAACTTCAGCAACCTTTTAAGCCACGTCATACTAGAGACTAGTGGACGTAAATATACCCGGCTGCATCCAAAACCCTGGTGATAAGCAGACGCGGATATTACGCCAGATCCAGTGCCCGTACAATACGGCGTGACCCAAGATCTAAGAGGTGGCAAAAGATCTTAAGGCGGGAATGAACTCGATTTCCCTTCGGTAGAAGGCATTCATACCGCCCAAAACACCAACTATCAGGACTACAAGCTTAACTTTATACCCTGGATACAGCTTAGTTCGGACAAGAGATACAAATACTTAAAAAAATCATTTTTCATTAATTAAAAGTTTCGTTTCATTATTAAATCCCCAAATTGAAGTACGATTTGCTGCCTCATCTGACGTATTCACTCAATTTATCTCCGTGAGCAGTGTTGAGCATAGATAACTGTAGGATAACGAGCATAGTAACAATACCGTTGTTACTATGTAACATGTTACTATATAATATATAAAAAGCTGTATATGTCAATACATCATAAAATATACCTGTTCTTCATCTGTATGTTCTTATCTGTGTACAATTAAGTTAGCATTCATTTGCTACATTTTGGCGACGAGGATGTTACCCATTAATAATGCAGACATTGGTAGAGAAATTAATAGGATAATGTCAAAATTTCAATTTAAAGAATTTGACTAAAATAAATTTTCTTAGGAAGATAATATTTTCCATTTTGAGGTACATGTGAAGCTAAAGGACTCGGTGATACATCTCAAAATGTGGCTAATGCTAAAAGAACACTTTTATTAGCTTCTTTTGGAACAGACGCATTAAAAGCTGTTAGAAACTATTTCTCACCAATTACTCCTCAAGTGAAGACACATGCGGAAGTAAAAGAAGCTTTGCAGCAGATCTATCAAGCAACCGTTACAGTTTTCACGGCTAGAATCAATTTTGAAAAAGCATACAGGCAAAATGGAGAAACATTTACGGAATTTGCAAATAGGATCCGTGAATGTAGTCAAAGATGCGATTATGGATCCGCATTAGATGGTAGATTGCGTGATAAATTTGTAGGCGGAATCAACCACACTGGCGTTGAATTAGAGTGTTGCGGGATTGACTCTGCCAAGGGGGTTGAGCCCTAGAGGAGTGACCACTACTACCGGCCACGGCTATCGTTGCGGCGAGGTAGAACTATGCACGTCGTCTCTAGACACCCTGAAAGATAAAACTTGATTCCCCAGGGTTTGAAAAATAATATGCGGACAGTTTGGATGTAACAGTTTTATTGAAGAAATATGTGAAGTAACAATGATAGATGAATAACGATAATGAAATAATAAACAACAATAACAATAATGAGGAAAGGAAGAGAGAAGGAAAAAGACGGGTCTATGCATTGGTCGGCATTCGTCGCGTGACATTGTCGCTCGACACTGTGTCTAAGGCGGTGAAGCGGAGCCGAACAACTTGAAGAGCCGACGCCGTAATCTTCTGTTCTTCTTCGAGGTTCCAGGAGTGATTGGAGCGACTGAAGAGCGGCCTGACTTTGGAGTGGTGACCGACAAGACCGACAAAACGCTGAACTTGGATAAGTGACCGTCAAGGGAGCACAGCGGCACGAGCGTGCGAGCTGTTGCCTTGAGCGGTGACGGTGTAGGCGTGGACGGCTGAACTGCCGTGTATGTGCTGGGCCTCTGCGGTGATGATGTCCGGGTCGTAGCGGTCTGTCGCAGCGCTACAGAACGGGCGACGACGAGAATCGGCGTTGACGTTAGCTTCAGCGTGCGACGGCGGCCGTGCGAAGGTAGCCGGGGTACGAACGTGACGGCGACAGACAAGACGGCTACGGACGTAGACGTGGCTTGACGGTGACGGGCGTGAACGTGAAGCGACGTGACGATAACGGACGTGGACTTGATGGGACGGACGTGGACGTGATGCGACGGACGTGGACGTGATGCGACGGACGTGGACGTGATGCGACGGACGTGGACGTGATGCGACGGACGTGGACGTGATGCGACGGACGTGGACGTGATGCGACGGACGTGGACGTGAGAGGTATCCACGATACGTATTCGACGAGGTCCGCTAAACCGTCAGCGAACGGGACACAGACACGCCGAAGGCGGTCAGCGCGCTGTGTATACGTATATACGAAGACAAGAACAGTTACAAGGCCCGCTAAAGGTGTTAGCGTTACTTGTAAAAGTTAATGTGAACACAGAAATTAGACAATGATAATAGTACACAGCGTGTATAAATTCTTTTTAGTATCTTCACAATATTCTTCTTACTCACTCGGCTGCTGGTATAATGCTGAAGTTCTCTTGACGATAATAGATGTTCTCTCGTTGAGGTTTAGTTGAAGACTGATTTTTGCTGTTAGACGGTTCGTTGAAGACTGATCTCGTTTCTAGTCTTACCTCTGGATGTGTACCGGGCTAAAGCCCTCAACACGTGTCTTGCGGTGTTTGATGAAAAATGGGTTGGCCTGATCCTCAGCCTGTGGTGCTAAGTCGTGCTTAGTTGTCCTTAAGGAAGCATCGAGGCCTACGATGCTTCCATACTAGGGCTGGATCGTAGTCGACCGTAGATGCTATAGTAGCATTTGCGTGATCTTGTGCTTTCTGAAAGAATTTCTCAGCGCAAGCGCTGATGAATTCATTTCAGCTCGGTACACCCAGTTCTCGTCTTATGTCTTCATTCCGTATGAACCAAGGAGCGGCAGAGATTTGCGACAAACACTTGTTCTGGAATGTCTGCAACCGCTTTAACTGTGCGGTTCTGGCATAAGCCCAGACACTAGACGCGTAGGTCAAGACAGGTCGAATCACAGATTTATAAATCCGTGTCTTGTTAGTGATGTTGAGGGAGCTCTTCTTGCATAATAGCGGAGAGACCATTCCTTTGGTTCGAGTGGCTTTGGCTATGAAGTACGTAAAGTTCTTCTTCCAAATCAATCTAGGGTCAAATATTAGCCCTAAATATTTGACACTATCACACCAAGGAATGACTTCTCCAAAGAGTTTAACCGTACCTGACGGAATTCTCTTTTTTATGGAGAAGAACATTGCTTTAGATTTCGCAACGTTCACGGTGACGCGCCAACGCGTACACCAGTTCTCAAGACTCTCGCAGGCCTGCTGGAGTCTTCGAGTGATAAGTGCTGGACCTAAAGATCTAGCCAGATATGCTGTATCATCAGCATATTGACATTTAACTGTTCCTACGGCCGTTGGCATGTCATTCGTATAAAGAGCGAATAACAAAGGCGACAGCAACGAGCCCTGAGGGACGCCAGCCTCGACTGGCCTCCACGATGACTACACATCTTCCACCTTAGCTCTTAGTTCTCTGGAAGTGTAATAAGAGGCGATCATCCTGATGAGAGATGGAGAGAAATCAGCGCAGTGCAGCTTGTAGACAAGGCCCGCGTGCCAAACGCGGTCGAAAGCCTTGGAGACGTCCACAAAGACTGCACCGGCAGACTGATTTCTGTTAAACCCGTCTGTTATCAACTCAGTGACACGCACGAGTTGACGGACAGTAGAGTGTCCGTTACGGAATCCATACTGTTCATCAGGAAGAAGATTGTTGGCATCGGTGTGCTCCTGAAGTCTGATCAAAATCAGCCGAGGCAAGATAGGAGACTTATCGGCCGATAACTATTAGCCAGCGATCGGTCATGTTCCGGTTTCGGGATAAGGACGACGTCTACCTTTTTCCACACCCGCGGAAAATGGCACAGTCTCAGAGCCGCATTGAAGATGTTCGTCAGCGCGACGAGAGCTTTCCTGTCTAGATGTTTTATCATCTGGTTGGTAATGCCATCAGGTCCAGGTGCCTTACGCACTTTGAGACTCTTGATGATCTCTGTGATCTGTCCTGGACTGACGAAATCGTGTTCGTCTGGGATGAAAACTTCCTCTGAAAGAAATTGAAGTTTTTCACCCACCTCCAGGACAAAATCTCGATCTAAAAAGTCCTCGTTTGGACTGCATTGGGTCTGCAAACTGTCGGCGAATGCCTCCGATTTGCCTTTCCGGTGGTAGACCTTCCCATTGGAAGTAACTATAGGAGGAATACGAGCTCGTTTCCTCCCTAGTGCCTTGGCCATCCTCCATAGTGAACAGTCGTCAGGAGACAGTTGGTCTAGGATACTAGACCACCGCTTATTCCGGTAATCCGCCAGGGCTTGGCGAACTTCCCGATCGAGTCTGTTCATTTCAGTCTTATCGGCTGGATCTGTGAATCGCTGCCACCAGCGGCGAGACCGATTCTGATCCTGAATGAGAGACCGAATATGCATAGGCAGTGGCTTAGCCGGAGGTTTGATAGTTGTCCGGATGGTAGCTTCCTTCGCAGCATTCTTTAGCGTGTTGACAAAACTATGAACTGCCGAGTCAAGCTGTTCAGTGGATGCGATTGACATGTAACAGTCAATTCGCTCCTCTACCATTCTTGTGAAAGATGGCCAGTGCGTTTTGGAGAAAGTTACTTCTCCAGTATGGTCCGAGGAACCGTTTAGATGCATAATCACAGGATTGTGATTAGAGCTCATCTCAGAGAGTGTGAACACGTCAGTCTGGTGACGGACGTCTTTAGTGATAAAGACGTCTATCACATCAGGAACGTGTCCGGCTACGCGCGGGTAGTAAGTTGAATAAGTAAGAATTCGTCCATTTTTGTTTTTTCTCCGACTGTTCCAAGACTTATGTTTGAAGTTCAGATCACTCCCAATAATAACTGGGCCGCGACGGTCTAAAAGTTTGACGTAGTCGGTGGGGTCCAGTTGGTTCTTGGGCTGTTTATACACTGCTGTCAGCCATACCGGTCCCAAGTTAGTGGTAACTTGGATGGTGGTAGCTTCAAGCTTGTGTAGCGGAGGGTCTGGAGCTTGACAGTGTTCAATGCTGCACCGGACGAATATGGTAGTACTGCCCAAAGGGCCAGTAAGCCTATCATTTCTGTAGCAGCAATAGTTTTGTAATTTAAAACTATCGGCTGGCTTTAAAAATGTCTCATTGACTAAAATAACGTCAATGTTATGATCGCTGGCGAACACTTCCAACTGAGGCCATCTGCGTTCCAGGCGCAGATGGCGAGAGAAGAAGGGCACGTCTTACTTCTGGTGTCGGCCATTGTTGGTGTTAACAGTGGGAGCCCAGAAGGCAGGCTGACTCGACAGCTGGCTGATGATCAGAGCGGCATTGCTCAGCAATGAGGCCGCTTGATTAAGCAACTGCTGAAGATTCTGGAAGGAGTCTTCGAAGTTCAGGAGAGGAGTCTGTGGGAAGGACTGCGGTGGGGATACTACTACCGCCTGACGCGGTAGCACACCCCTCTCAGAGCGTACCGCTGGTCTCACCGGGAGTGGTGAGGTCTTGGCAGGTTGCCTCGGTGCCGGTGTCACCTGTTGACGAACGGTTGCCGCTTTGGGCCTGTTCGGAGGAGCGGCAGACGGAGGGGGAACAGGTGCGGACTGAGCCGCACGGTTCCTCCTCCCCCGCTTCCTCTGCTTCTTAAAACCGTCTGCGTCTGTTCCTGAGTCAGGAGTAACAGCCGCAGTGGTGCAAGCAGGCAATGGTGGTGCAAGTTGAGATACCACCGCTGGGGAAGGTGTCGTTTGCCCATTGCCACGTATAGCAACGCCTTTTTCCAAGCCGATACGGCTGGAGCATGAGCGGGTACGTAGCTCGGACGTGGAGCTGTTCTCCTCTGTCGGTTGTCATTGGGCCGTCTGGTAGAAACACGTGACCGACACGTGCGAGAATCGGCGGGATGATCGGCAGGGGCGTTGCACTCCTTGCAGTTCACACAGCAAGGCTTGTTAGCCTTGTTGGGACACTGCTGGGACGCGTGTTCACCGCTGCACCACGAGTAGCGCGGTTTGGAATGACAACCGCTAGCGGTATGGTACAACCCCTGGCAGTTGAAACACTGCTTGATGCCGTCGATCCTCCTCTTCTTCTCGACGGACACTTTAAAATATAGCAGCGAAGCTATATTATAAATCCCAGTGTCTCCACGAGCTACCTCAACAAGAATGAGAAGCATCTCGGGGCGAGCATCAATAGGCCCTTTGTAGAGCCTAGAGATCTTCGAGGGTCTGTGTCCAAGAGCGATCAGCTCTTGCTTCACGTCGTCTAGAGGGATCTATACTGGAAGCCCTCTGATAACCACCCTAAGAGGTTGGTCCGACTTGAGCGGGAGAACATTATATTCAACCTCTTTCAGGCCCTTGTCTGCACGTAGGTCCGCAAGAATGCGAGTCATTTTGCGATAGTTCGCAATCGTGTTGGTTTGCAACACGATACCTGACACGCGATTCTTAGCGCTTAGAATGGTGACCCCTGATTGGTCACACCGACTTCTAAGCAGCATATAGTGCTGCCGGCTAGTGAGAGTAACTGTGGGAGGTTTGCTCTCATTAGCGGGGCCTGACTTGGCCGGAGCAGGAGTGTCTATGTTCATGGCCGAAGCCTGAACATTCTCAACACATTCCACAGTCTCCTGAACCCGCTTTGGTCGTTTTACCGACGCAATCGAGTTCCTTGAGATGGTGGAAGAATCCGATCTCAAACGTTTCACCGAGTTGTCCTGGTGGACGTTCATGTCGCTCTCCTCTGAAGAAGAGAAAGCGGCATCTACATGCTCGTTAAAGAGCGTGTCGGAGTCCACCGAAGAACGACCCGTAAACGGAATGTTGAACCGATCAGTGGAAGTTCGGCTTTCAGAGTCCCTATCTGTGTGATAGGACGATGCTATACTCGACGTCGATCCCGAAGCACGACCAGAATTCGCGTACGTATCGGTGTCATCGATGAGACTCCCGAAGGCGCGGTTCTCCAGTCGTGACTTCGAAGCGCAGCCACTTTTCGACTTAGGATTGTCTCCAGCTGCGGGAACGCCAGCTGGGGACACTACGGAGCCGCTAGAGCTGCTTGAAGATGCTGCATCAGGCTGGCTGGAAAGAGCACAGCCCGACGGAGACGAAACAGACGACGTAGAGATGGCGGTGGGACCGCCAACTTGCAAAGATTTTAATTGCTTAGTTTTCCTTCCAGCTTTACTGCTTACGGAAGCAGCTGGAGAAGATGTCTTGCGGAATTGGTCCCGCAGGTTTCTAGCGGCGGGGATGCCAGCTAGTGTCTCAACGGAGTCGATTTTGCGACGTCCGTGAGTCGTTTCACCACTTGAACACACAGAAGTGGCTACTTTAGGAGAACTGCTGCCCTTAGTTTTGCAGTTACCATTTGAAGTAACTGACCTGGTGCACGAAGCACTCGGTCGAGTGTCCGAGGCTGCAGGTTCAGCACTCCGGTGTACCTCATCGGTGACAGTAGTCACTGCACCGTGAGGCTTTGCAGGGTCCTTATTATGGACCCCCGCGGAATTAACAGGAGATCTGATGGCATGCAAAATGCATGTACCATCAGATTTGACAGTACCTGGGGCACCGCTCGACACCCGTCGAGAGTGTGTACCGGGAGTCATCCCGATAGCTCTAGAGAGCTATACTGGTTTATTTATGAGATCTGATGACCTAATTAAACAACTGTTGCGGCTATACCTGCCAAAACAGTCTGTAGCTGATCGTTGCGGTTATTATATAACCGTAGATCGCGATATCCAGACAATACGCACTTTAATACTCACCGCCAACGTTGAGAAGCACGCTAAGTCAGTGAAAATACCCAAATACTCACCGGCAGACAACACATACGTGTGCACAGCTCGGAGTCACTCGGCCAACTTGAGATCTCGTTTCAGTGAAACAGCCGGTTTTTATTCGATGTTCGGTGTTGGTCGCTCGACCGATGCGGCTCCCTCATTGGTCCAGTTCGGTGACGGCTTATCTCGGATCCTGCGCTCCGATTGGTTCAAATTCCGAAGCGAAGAAAAACCAGTTGTAAAAACCCTAAGCTGCACGTACGAGATCTATGACGTCACATGAAGAACCATTGTCTCAGTCACGTACACAGACTGACTGGCGACAAGAGGTCCGTCGTATCTGGCCTACCGGTCGACAAGATAATGTCCCCGTAACGTTTCAAAAAGTGTTTGATCTAGCAAGAGGAATGGAACGATCAGAAACGGCAGTAAATTGTAATAAAGAAAAAAATTCAGAAACAGTCAATAAAGTTCTTAAAAGGCGAAATTATCAACAAGATGGAAAAATAAGGCCCAAAGAAAATAAATGTGGTAGATGTGGAAGGCAGCATGCATATAATAAATGTCCAGCTAAAGGACAAAAGTGTTGCAACTGTGGAAAATTGAACCATTATGGTTATATGTGTAAGAATGAAAGCAAAGATAAGTATAGCAGCAATAAACAGAAGAATGAAGTAAAGCGTGTACACGGAACACAGAATGAAGAAAATAACATTGAAGATACAAGAAAATGGATTGGAAGTATTTGTCATATATCAGAGCTTGGATAGACCTAAAAATTAATGATGATCCGGTTCGCATGGAATTTGATCCTGGCTCGATAGATTCAACAATAAACTATAAATTGTGGCTTGAATTGGGTAGTCCTAACTGAAAAAGACTCAAAAATTGCAATGCTACAACAAAAGTCAATTGACAACATTGGGACAATGCATGGTCAAAGTAACCGTGAATAATAAAACAAAAATTTTGAATTTGACAGTTGTACGTCAAGATTTAGTACCATTACTTGGTTTGCCCTGGGTTCAAGAATTTGAAATGAAATTACCAGATGGAGTTTACGTAAATAAGGTATCTAAAAATTGTGTTATAAATGACATATCCGTCAAACAATTATTAACTAAGTTTTCAGATGTTTTTAGGAATATTTTAGGTACTGTAAAAGGTTTTAAAGCGAAATTGCATTTAACTAGTAATGCTACGCCTATTTCTTTTAGTCCTCGAAGACTTCCTTTCACAAATATGAAACTAGTTGAAAAAGAAATTCATAGATTAATGAAAGCGGTAATATTAGAGGAGGTAGACCCTGTGGTCACTCCAATAGAATGGGCGACACCTATAGTGGCAATTAATAAGAATGCTGAAGAAGTTAGAATATGTGGACATTTCCGCGTTACCATTAATCCTTATTTACTTTTAGACTAGTATCCGTTACCTACATTTGAAGAACTTACTATGAAATTAAAAGATGGTGAAGAATTTACAGTTTTAGATTTAAAAGATGCATACTTACAATTAGAAGTTGCAGAAGAATCACAAAAATATTTAATAATATCAACACATCTAGGTTATTTAAAATATAAACGAATGCCATTTGGTATTTCTGTGGCACCAGCAATTTTCCAAGCATTTATGGAAAGATTATTGCGTGGTATCGAAGGAGTAGCTGTATTATTGGATGATATAGCAATAACAGGTAAAAATAAAGAGGTACATATAGAAAGAGTTCAGGAGGTATTACAACGGTTGAAAAATCTTGGTTTACAAATCAAAAATGAAAAATGCCGTTGGTTTAGTAAGGAAGTGATATATTTGGGTCACCAAATAAATGGTGATGGAATTCATCGACTTCCATATAAAATTGATGTTATTAAAAAAGCCGAATACCCAATAAATCAAACAGAACTACGTAGGTGGTTAGGCATGGTGAATTACCATGAGAGATTAATTCCTCAGTTGCATGCTATTGCAGCACCTCTACATAAATTGACGGGTTCTAAGATTTCGTGGAATTGGGGTAAGTTAGAAAATTCCATAATGAATAAAATTTAAAATTTAATTACAGATGAAGCTACCGTAACCATATACGACGAAAATAAACCATTAATATTATATGTGATGCTTCAGAATTAGGATTAGGAGCAATATTAGCATATATAATGGAAGATGGAACAGAAAAACCCATCGCTAATGCGTCCAGAACGTTGAGTAAGTGCGAAAAAAATTACTCTGTTTTAGACAAGGAAGCTTTAGGATTGGTTTTTGGTTGTTTAAAATTTCACAGATATATTTTAGGTCGTCATTTTACCTTAGTATCTGATCATCGCCCTTTAATGCATATTTTTGGTCCAAAAAGATTTCCATATTGAGATTGGTAAAAGGTCATATTTTAAGAGGTTGGCCAAACGATAAACAAGGAATAAGAAATGAATTATTATCATATTGGAAAATAAAAGAAGAATTGTATATGGATAACAAGGTAATTATGTGGAATGACAGAATAGTAATTTCTTAGGCATTACAGAGAGACATTTTGCCAGTTTTACACGAAGGACATCCTGGTTTGGTAGCCATGAAAGCTTTGGCAAGATTTTATGTATGGTGGCCAAAAATTAATGAACAAATTGAAGAATTTGTAAAAAGCTGTAAAACTTGTCAGGAAAATAGAAACAATGTATCTGAAGTGCCACTATACAGTTGGAATGTACCTGATAAACCATGGGACAGAATACACTTAGACTTTGCAGGTCCATTTCTAGGAAAAATGTAGCTCATTGGTGTTGATGCACATTCGAAATGGCCCGAATTATCGTCTATGGTTCAAACAACTTCATTTAATTTAATAAATAAATTAAGAGAATGGTTTGGCAGATATGAAATTCCACGGCAAATTGTGTCTGATATGGTCCACAATTTGTATCCAAAGAATTTGCAGATTTCTCTAAGACAAATGGAATACAACACATAAAATCGACACCGTATCATCCTAAAACGAACGGATTGGCGGAACGATTCGTGAGAACTTTTAAAGAAAGATGCTCCAACAACCATGGTAAGAATTTACATCTTAATGTAATACAATTTTTAATGGCTTACAGAAACACACCGCAACAGACTACTGGAGTAGCACCATCAGAATTGTTTTAGGGCAGAAGAATTCCAAATAAATTGGAAAGATTCAAGCCAAACATAAAAGATAAAATATCGTGGAGTCTTCTAAAACAACAAATTTGTCATGATAGAAGATCTGAAATAAGAAATTTTACAATCAACCAAAAGGTGTGGGTTAAAAATGAATTAGAAAAAGGATGGAAACAAGGATTAATTAAAAAGAAAACTGGTCCAGTATCTTATGAAGTAGAAGTAGTAGGAAAAATAAAAAGAAAACATTCAGATCAACTGAGGGAGGGAAAGGAAAATGAAGAAAAAGAAGAAACAGAGAAGAAGGAGGAGAAAGACAACGATTATAATTATATTTCTCATGCATTTCCTTTGCAGCACAATCAAATTTAGAAACAACACCTGCTATCCTTCTTGTTCCAAGTATCCTTCCTGACGGTTCCCAGCAATCATCAAATCTCCAGCTCCGGCGATCCAGAAGACCAAACTTTGGTAAACATCCCAGTCTTCCATATGATGAGTTTTTACGACCAACTCAACCGAATAGGGGAGAAATGTAACATGTTACATAGTAACATAATATATAAAAAACTGTATATGTCAATATATCATAAAATATACATGTTCTTCATCTGTTATTTAGCATTCATTTGCTACAATAACTTAAAATGTTATCTAGTCAAAGATAAGATAATACCACTTTTTTGTGATCTAAATAGAGATAAAGATAATTAAAAAAATAATTATCTAGAAAAGATAAGATAATAGATTAGATAAACCCCCTCCACATTTTTAAGGCTCGAAACTCAAATTATCCATGATTAAATCATTAAATCATATCGCTTTCATCCAACAGGGAATCAGTTAAAAGTATCTCGTTTAATAAATATTGTTGATTCATATTTTTATATATGTATAGGTCAGTCGTTTAATCAACGCATTTTGCGTCATAACTTCTGATGGGTCCGCTAGGTGCCCAAATTTTTCAATCTTTCAATTTTATTTAATTTAAATGAAAAAACACAGTTTCTGTGTAATTATCTATGTTTTAGGCCAGCTAGGGCCATCTAGAAAATATTTATTACACTTTTATGCAAAACTAATGCAATAGTTGACCGCATTCGACATGTCGCTTATTGTATTTATTAATTAACCTGTCGTAGAGACAAGGTTTTTGAGCGCGAGAAAAAAGCACATGTTAGTTTCACCTATAAACACGGTGCTTTTTCTTCTCGGCTATTTATTCCAAGTTCTTTCGGATTTACGACCCGAAATTACAGTGTTATTTAAACCGCGTTCGTCAGCCTTACAACCTGACGAATAAATTCAGTGCAACTTTTAATTTAAGTGAAAACCATTGCAACCAACCAGACCAGCTGATATCATCTCCAGAAAGGATATCCGTCTCCCAGGAAGAACCAGAATCCAGCTAAGTGTCTAACACTGTAGTTTTATTCTGTTTATTTTTTATGAAAATATTTTATTTTTGTTTTTATGTGAATATTATTTATTCCAAAGTAAGTTCCTTCCGAACTTACTTCAATTCCAGTTTTTCAGTTTATATTGTTGTTTATTCTTTAGTCTAGCCTTCTGCTAACATAATTTAGTAACAATAATTTTGTAGATTATTGTTAATTTGCAAATATTATTGTTCTAACATTTATTAATTGTAGTTACTATTACATGTGCCTTCAGCTGATATTTCTTTAATTGTTAGTGCAATAAAACCATTTAATTGTTCAACATTATCTAGTAGTTCTTTAATATTGCACTAAAGGTTGGTTTTCACTACAACACTTTGTATATTAATATTTCTAGTGTTAATTATAAGATTTGTGCAGTTGATATTATTGTATTGTGTCCGACAAAGTATACTGGCCATTTACATTGCACCGTATCTTGCCAGGTGTACTTTACTCCAGTGAGTTGAGCCCTTGTTGAGCATTTTGTGTTAGGTATATCGTCGGTAGAGGTCACAGAGGGAAACACCGAGCTTCGACTGCCCCTTTCACCTTATTTGTGGGCCTGGATTTTACCCTTCTTTCCCCAGCTAGGGCTAACTACTCCTTTTGTGTTAGTCTCCTAGAACAGCCCCTAGGAGCAGAAGAGTTATAATCCCCCTCTTTCCTTAAGGTCGAAACCGGCGTCTACTCAACTCGCTGCGCGTACGTCCACGATACGATTTACCACTACATTCATCGCGCGCTGCGCTATCAACTATTTATCGGTCCTTTAAGTTAAAATCGTCAACCACTGTGTAGCTCTGTCGTGACCTACGATTACGACCAATCGTAGGCGGGCGCTACAACTTCAATGACAAACTTAGTGGTGAAAAAATAATTAAATCGATTTCTTTTACATGTGAATTACAGACTAATATTGCTCTTCCCTCTTTTATTTTACTAAAACATACCTTTTGAAGTCATATTTAGTTTGTGTTCGATAGTCATTTTGAAGAGTTACAAATTTAATATAGGGTATCGCTAAATAAGACGATGTTTACATTTGACATTTTATAATACGCTCTGATGTGTTTTGATACTTGTGTTTACATATCTAATTTATAGTAATTTCTAAAAACCTTTTTTATTTAGTTTGTTGTTTATTTAGCAGTTTTGTGTTTAGTTGTATATTTTCTTATAGATATCTTATAGATTTCCATTCGATATTGTTTGTAGTACATATATTTTTAGGTTAAATTCAACGTATTTTAATTTTCTTTTCTTTGATCATATTTTTGGATCACATCAGCCCTTTTTAGGACTACTTAGCATATTAGAATAGTTTATTTGTTTCTATTCTGTTCTTATTCTTATATTTTCATTTCATTACGATACAAGTGACAGTGTACGACTATTAC
Organism: Liopterus haemorrhoidalis; assembly: GCA_963971575.1. NCBI lineage: Eukaryota > Metazoa > Arthropoda > Insecta > Coleoptera > Dytiscidae > Liopterus > Liopterus haemorrhoidalis. The sequence continues at coordinate 16,918,099 of OZ020619.1, forward strand.
ATTCGTTAAATGGATGCCTATGTAGACGTATTAAGAATGACGTCACAAAAACATATGACGTTTCCAGTAACGCAACTGCACTGATTCGCTGACTGCCCTATACCTAGTTTTGTCATTTGAAGAACATAAGAGAATATTGAGGTTAAGTTTTAAATAACTCATATTAGTAACTACACAATGGGATTCAGTGCCGCTCTACGGTTAGTTTCCTTTTATTTGAATTTAGCATTTTTTTTACTTATATTTTGGAAGCATAAATTAAATTTTTAAAGTAAGAAAATGCTTCTCATCAAAGCTACCAGTCAATATTTATTAATTAAAACTATTATTTTATATATTAAAATAATACACCATAATGCATTCTGAAACAAAATATTAATGTTTACTTAATTTTAATTAAATAAATACTAAAGATTTTTCTATTTTCATATTATTTAAAAACGTAACCTATAAATATATCTTCGAATCCTTATTTATGTATTCATAAAAACATTATTCTATAATATAAGGTATCTGAACTGTATATATTAGTATATGCTTATCAAAGATATACATTTTTTGCTCCAAAATTGAAAATATTCATAAAATTAAGGTAACAAAAGTAATGACACATGTATTTTAAATCTCCCAAAAAACCCAAAGGAAACCATTACCATATGGCAGCACATGTATGTGACGTCACACTAATATGGTCTATTATCTATAAAAATTATCTGAAATTACAGATAAAGATAATGAAAATACCTATCTAAATAAAATAATAGATCAAAATGTAAAACAGTATCTAAAAATGATGATAGATAATAATATGTCATCTAAATGCATTATCTAGAAAAAAATATCTAGATAATGCTCAACACTGTCCGTGAATTTTTTATTTAAAAAAACATAAATTTTTCATTGGATATTATGGGATATAAAAATGTATTTTCTCCCCCACTCTATTTCCCAGAGGGGTTATAAATTCTGAATCTAAACTCTAAATTCTAACTCTAAAAATGTTAAAAAAATCACATAATGTATATTTATGGGAACCAGGCATTTCAAAAGAATTAGACCGTCAGTTTATCCAAGATTAAATTAAAGGTTCTACTTCAATTTCTAATGATGTTAATCAATTATGGTTATATATTAAAAATATTATCACAAGGCAACGTGATGGTGTGAGGTAAAGAAGAAAAAAGAATGGATGACCGACGAAATTTTAAACTGAATGAGTTTTAAAAGATTAGTAAAAATATTAATCCATTTTGATAAAAACAGATTAATAATATAATCAGGAAACAAATCAAAATTTGAAAACAAAAGTGGCTTTCTTAAAAGTGCAATGACATTGAAGAACTTGAGGCAAAATATTTCACTAGAAATATGCATAAAAATATTAAAGAGGCTATTGGAGATTATACAAAACACAACTAGGGATTACTTTTTGATAATAATGGGAATATTATTACATCTACCAAAGAGAAACTGAATGCATGGCAATTTATGTACATTTGCCATACATCCAGAGCTTTTTGATGATAATAGATCTAATAATCTAGTACAAAAAGAGTAAATAGATATTGAACAAATTGGACCATACATAATGAAAGAAGTACTAGAAAATGCAATTAGTTTAATAAAAAACAATGAAGCTACTGAACCTGATGAAATTCCATCGGAACTGATTAAAATATCCCCCATTGCCAAACTTGATGCTGTAGTGCATTTATTCAATCTTGTATATAAATTCGAAAAATCCCGAATGACTGATTGAAATCAACATTTGTAACAGTTCCAAAAATAGCATATCCACGTTTTGCGAGGATTACCGACTCATAAGCCTTATGAGTCATACTATTGTTAATTCATGAAAGAATTTATAATAAGTGCGAAGAAATGATGGAAGAAACACAGTTCGGATTTGGGAAGGGATTTGCAACAAGAGAGGATCTTTTTTCTATCAATATGTTAATTCAGCGCTACAGAGATATTAATCAAGATCTATGATAAATTGATTATCAAAAGGCGTTTGACCACGTAAGACATGATAAACTACTTAAAATACTTAAACATTTTGGACTGGACCATTGTTATATAAGTATGATATACGCTTTCTAGCTATGTAATAATATTAATTAAAACACAAAGATCCAAGCACAAACCAGCATTTATTACAACGTCTATTTACAATCTGTCACATATATGTCATCATGTTATTGTTACTATCGTAACATATTACAAAGGAGGTCCAAGAACTAGTTTTGATCTTAACACGGAGGTCAGGACGGCCGTCCTCGCGGCATCATTTAAATTTAACTGAAAAATAAAACAACTTGTTATTCTAACACGGTCGTCCTGCTCCTGCCACGTCCTCGCGGCATCTTCAAAATTTAATAACTGAAAAATAAAACAGAGGAAAAGAAAACATAATGTTAGTTTTGCTCGTCTCCTTGTGGTTCCTGACCATCTAGAGTTCCTCTGAACTTCTTGAGGTCCCTGACCATCCAGAGTCAACAAGACAAACACGACCAGGGGCGGCCGGTGAAGCTTGTTTGAGGATGCAATTGGTATGATCGGACAAGTTCGTACTATATCGCTCAACAGTAATATAGCAACGACAAAGCACGAGCGTGTCCGATCATGCTGATTGCATCCACAAACATGCTTCACCGGTCGCCCCTGAACACGACCATTTTAGGTCCAACAACTCCTTGAGGTCCCTTACCATCCAGAGTTCCTCTGAACTCCTTCAGGTCCCTGACCATCTAGAGTCAAACAAAACGAACATAACTCCTTGAGGTCCCTGACCATCCAGATTTTCTCTGAACTCCTTGAGGTCCCTGACCATCCAGAATCAACAAAACAAAAATGACCAGTGTGTCTTGCGGTACTCAACAAGCTATCAATTCTCAATTCAACTATCAATCAGTTTATTTCATTACAGGTTGTCCACAGTACCCAACAAACTCAGTGCCTTATAATACCACACACAACGTGCCTTCTCATTTAATCAAAGCAATTATATGTCTCTTACTATTTTAATCATCGTCACTTTTAATCGCCATCATGTAACTAGTTACCTTCATACTATTTGTCTGTCTATAGACAAACGCTCGTCCATTCTGACATTTTTTTATTATGATTTCTCTTTAGATTATTACATTTGCCATTTCAAGCAAACTACACCTTAATCTGTTATCAATAGCATTGGTAAAACGAGTAAAATTAAGCAGAACCCTACGATTCCCACTGTTTTAGTCCTTGTTTGAATCTCCGAAGAACAAAGAACACATTTAATGAATTTATCTCCCGCACTAAAACATATTCTAAACCTGCAATAGCTGTAACAAAAGATCTGCGCAAGCAATGTGCACAGTATTATATCGTTCACATTTAGTATTACCTAGCATGTGCATCAATTGAAGACCTCCACATCCTCCTACAATCCGTATATGATGCAATTCAAGAGTATGGCTTTGATATTATATTAACATGAAAAAACCAAATACGTGCTCGTCAGTAAATCTAACTTTAATCCATTAAGCCATATGAAAATTAATAATATCTTTATAGAGCAAGTTATTTTATACAAATATCTCGGTATAATAATAATAATAATAATAATAATTTATTTTGCTCAGTTGATCATTACAATATATGAGAAATCAATAACTTATCAATATTGTACAAGTCAACAAATACAGGTCTAAAATACTTATAAAAAAATTATTATTACAGTCATAAAGTCATTTAAAGAAGACATTAATTAATAAACTGTCATTAGAAAAACAAAATTAAATTAAATTAAAATAAAATTAAAAATAATTAAAATAGTAAAATAGTCAATACATTAAAATAAATTAAATAAATTAACGGTAAAATTAATAAAAATTAACTGACAAAAGTGTGTAATTTAAGAATAAATAAATAAATTAATCAATGTTATCTTCTTACAAACATCTTAATTTTAGGATAACACATTAAAATAAATTATAAAATACCCTAACAACGAAATATTGAAATACAACATATACATAAAATAATAAATTCATTGATCAAGATCTGGCTACCATTGAAAAAATTCACAAATTTTTAATTATATTCAAAAATTCTTCAACCGAATAAACAGACCCACCCAGTAAGATATTTTTAATTTTACTTTTGAAATTTAAAATTGTTCGTATATTCTTTATATCGGAAGGTAAAAGGTTAAATAATTTTAAACCCACAGTTTCATAGGAGTTTTGAGTCAAAACATATCTATTCGGTGGCAGTCTGTAATCTTGCCTTCTTCTAGTATCATGATTATGATAATGAGCATTTTTAACAAATTTAGATCGATTTATAAATATATGCATTAATATTTCAAGAATATAAATACCTGGCACTGTTAATAATGAACGATGAATACGTCTTTCAGTTTGCTAGAAGATCCCCAATAGCATATTCCGTATTTCAGTCTGCTAAATACTTGGCCATAGTCAAAAAATTAATTATTATGTTATGGTCTACTAGATATTTTAAATTACGAATTTGAAAATAGGTGGTGTTTAATTTTGCGATTAACTGTGCACAGTGTTGCTTCCAGGTTAAATGTTGGTCGATGTGTAAACCTAGAAATTTCACGCAGGATTCACACTTTACTTGATTGTTATTTATATTAATTTCTAAATCAGGGGTAGCACCATTATTTAAATTACAAAACATCATAAAGTTAGTTTTATTTAAGTTCAGAAATAGTCTGTTACAGCAAAACCAGTCATTAATTTCCGGAATTAAGACCGTCATCTGCGCTTGCAATTCTAATTTTGTTTTTGCTGAGATAACCACTGATGTATCATCTGCAAACATCGTTATAAGATAATTCAACAGAATGGTTATATCATTAATAAATAATAGAAATAATATAGGTCCCAGGATTGAACCCTGTGGTACGCCAATGCAGACAGGTAGCAATTTTGATTTTATTTCTAAAATATTACCACATTAGTCTTTCAAATGCATTTGCACAAATTGATGTCTATTAGTAAGAAAGGAAGTAAACCACATGGCTACTACGCCTCGAATACCGTAACGGTCAAGTTTATCTAAAAGAATTGAATGCACCACACAATCAAATGCCCTACTAACTCACAAAATACACCAATTGGTATTTCAACTTTGTCTAATGATTTTATTACTGCCGTCAAGCAGGAGTCAATTGCAGTCATTGTAGATCGACGAGATCTAAAACCATGTTGACAATTACTAAGTATATTATGCTTTTCTAAGTGACCGAGGAGACGATTTAACATGCAATTTTCAAATTTTTTTGAAATCTCAATGTTAATGATATCGGCCTGTAATTGAATACATCACTTGTTAAATACTTTTTGTGCACTGGGATCACTTTGGCCGATTTTAAGGTTTCCAGAAACATACCTTCACTAAATGACCGATTGATTAGATAAGTTAACGGAGCCGCTATTACATGTGGTATTTTACGCAATAAGCTACATGGTACTTGATCCGGGCCAGACGAATTTTTATTTTTTAAATTCCTAATGATGCTATTTCATCTTCTGAAAAAGGAAATGCAAACAGAGTACTTTGAACACTAATATGTGCTGAAGTATTAAAAGATGAGGTGTTATTTGTAATTTTTGCTGCTGCTTCATATGGTGCGTCTATAAAATACTGATTGAAGATATTGACTACATCTTCCGGTTTGGAAACTGTTTCGCTGTTATATTGTAACTGAAGTTTATAACTTTTATCAACATCACTGCTTTGATTGTTATATTTGGATATTAATTTCCAGACGCACTGTCTGGAAATTAATGTGCGACTCTGATTGGTGGAATTCATTACTTCATTATTATTAGATTCTATTTTAGTTTTTTTAATCAAACACTTATGCTTATTCCTTATTGCAAGATATTTGTTACGGAGTAATGGATAATGTTTTTGAAGAATATACCAACTTCTAACGTCGCTACTTGATTTTATTATTTCGGAATTTACCCATGGTTTACAATTTTGTCTTACCTTAATTTTCTTTAATGGGAACTGTGAATGAAAATGTAACATGAATGTACTATAAAAGTGATTAAATGCATTGTTATAATTTTTAAATGAATGTAATATATCCCAATCTTCAGTACTTAGAGATTGTTCGAATTTAGCGATAGAATTTTCGTTAAATTTCCTTATTATTTTTGTGGGATTAGAATCAATTTGTGATTGTATATTTAATTTGGCAACTACATAATCATGATCTGAAACTATACACAGCAGTACCTCACACTGTGTCTGATTGAAATTACTATATAAGTTATCGAGTATTGCATTTTTCACAGTCCGATTTGTACTTCCATAGAGACAACATCGTGACAGCTTGACAGACTTGTCAAAAAACAGTTGAATTTTTTAAATATACATTAATTCTTAATTAATTTATAAGAGAGACGAGTGAATTTAATTAGTGATTAAAAAATAAATTAATCACTGTGGAACAGTTAACAAAATCATAGACGGGGAACCCGATCCTCCTGATACTGGGCATATAACAGAAACAGCTGCTCTCATCCGTGGAGCTCTTAATATCGTCAATGGAGCCTCACCGGACCAAATGGACATGGATACTTTGTCTTGAACTTTACATACATGCAATGGAAGTGCAGGTAGCAGTAACAAAAGACCTATGAATGACAATTCAGATGACACAAAAAATCATAAAAGTAAACAGCCACATATGTAAGTAAGGGAAGATATATCCGAAATTTCTCGAGATGTTGCTAATCCTATGAGAAATATAAATAGATATAAAATAACTGATTCAGGCCCGTACTACATTTTTGTTGAAGATAAATTAAATAAAAAACTACACCCCATGTTTATTGGTAAAATTTTATACAAAAGTGACTTTCAACATAAAAATAGTATTATAAACATCTCCTCGATCGGAAATTCTAAAATAAAAATTGAATTAGAAAATGCCTTGGTAGCTAATAAATTACTAACATATAATTTACTAAATAATAATGATTTACACACTTATATCGCTGATTTTAATTTATACAAATACGGTGTTGTTAAATATATCGACTTTTCAATTTCTAATGAAGAAATTGTCGCTGAGGTTGATTCAGAAATTAAAGTTATAGACGCTCGACGCTTAACAAAAAGAATGAACATTAATGGAAACGCTCAAATTTATAATCTTGAAACATGTGTTTTAAAATTCGAGAGACAAACCTTACCTAACTATGTTTACTTATTTGGTAATAGGTGTGAAGTTAATATATATATTCCCCCTGTAGTACAATGTTTTAACTGTTTGCTCTTTGGTCACATGAGTAGACAGTGTAAAAGCAAATTACGTTGTAGCAGATGTCAAGCAGCACACTTAACTAAAGATTGCGACGTCAGTACACCGAAATGTTTTTACTGTAAAGGGGAACATTCATCTACTTATCGCAAATGCCCAGAATATTCCAAACAAAGAAACATTAAAAAAATTATGACCTTTCATATAAAGACGCCAGTAAAATTCATAATAACTCATACGCTGTTATAACAAATCAAATTCGTCCAAACATAGACTCTAATAAGGAATTTCCTCTCCTAGAACTTAGACCACAGCATAATACAAGTACTAACGCTCAATTAAAAAAACATATAAATTTTACAAAAATCATTCCATACAAAAATAATAATAGAATTGGACCTCAGAACTTAAATGAAAAGCCACCATATACTCCTAGTACTTCTCTATCTGTCAAGCCAATAGGCCCAAATCCCTATGCCCCTCAATATCACCGGAAACAACTAAATACACCTATAATATCAGAATCTCTTAAAGATGAATTAATACTTTTCATAGATACCGTAATTCAAGAATCTCGAAAAAATAATTTCATTTCAAAACAAGATATAAACTCTTTTCTAGACAACCTAAATAATTCTGTTTCATCAAGCCAGGCAACTCAAAATGGGAACTAAAATCATTCAGTGGAATGGACAATCTGTTAAATCTAACAAACCAATTTTGGAGATATTTCTAAACATCAACAAACCTAAAATTGCTATACTATCTGAAACATGGTTCAAACCAGGTTTCAGATATAATTTTCAAAATTACAATTCTGTAAGATGTGATAGACAAGATGGATAAGGCGGTAGTGCCGTACTCATATCCAAAGATATACAATTTCAATTATTAGACCTTTCATTTATTTCTAACAATAAATTTCAAATTTGTGGTGCCAAAATATTTCTAGATAAATTAACAGTGGATATAGTATCATTGTATTGTTCTCCTCTATATAGAATTAGAAATAGTACTTGGTCAAATTTAATAAATATTTTATCTGATAAATTTATAATAGCAGGGGATTTCAACGCTCATAGTACAGTTTGGGGATGCGAATTGACTGACGCGTCCGGCAGGGATGTTTTCGAATTTCTAGATTCTTTCAATTTATCTATTCTAAATGATGGACTTCCCACCCTTGAAACGAGACCAGGACAAAGAAAATCTGCCATAGACCTAACCATTAGTAGTTCTAACATACCGGCCAGCATCACTTGTCATACATCTACAGACACATTGGGTTCAAATCATTTTTTAATAGATATTAGTCTACAAAATAAAATTCCTACTCCTATAAAAATTGTCCCAAGAGCCAGGTGGAATACAAAATATGCTGACTGGGGTCTATATGCCTCTCTAATAGAGCAAAATATAGATAATTTGATTTGCAACTCCTCGAACACCTTGTTTGTATATCATAAGTTAATTGAGTCAATAACAAATGCGGCAAATAAAAGCATACCACTAAAAAGACCGTACATTGCTAAACACTTTCCTAAGGTATGGTGGACACAAGAATGCCCGCAGAAACTTGCCCTAACTAAAAGATTTCGAAGCAATTATAGGAAAACCCCTACTTTAATAAATTATGGCGTCTGCAAAAAAGCTAATAAATAACCAAAAACGCTCTAGTTGGCAAACTTATTGTGCATCTCTAAACATCAATTTCCCATTGACTGAAGTTTGGAAAAAAGTAAAATGTTTTCAGAACTTTAATAATAACACTTCTGTTAAAAGTAATAGAGATATCATTTCAAAAGAGTGGTTAGAGACAGGGCCGGATTATCCCCTTAGACAAAAAAGACATTTGTTTTGGGCCCGTAATTTTCAAGGGCCCGGATTTGGGAGGTGAAGTCCTTTTTTTGCTCTTCTTTTGGTTTTGGAAGGTTGGAAGGACCTTTTTTAAAAAAACATAGGTTGAGGGCCCGTAAATCAAAAATGTCTTGGGCCCGGCGAAGGCTTAGTCCGCCACTGGTTAGAGAGATATGCGGACTCTTTGGCTTCTCCAGGAGCAACGCACTGTCCATATAAGCAGTACTATAGGCACACTCCACAAACTCATTTCTTGTTAGAACCGTTTACTATAGACGAATTAGTAGCAGTGTTAGAGAAAAACTCGACAGATACAGCTCTTGGATAATATCACTTATTCAATGATAAAGCATCTAGCTAAAAAAGCATTAGAAATATTACTCTTTACATTCAATATCATTTGGGCCTCCGCTGAGTGGATAACAGAATGGCAAACACAAACTGTCATTCCTATACTTAAACCAGGACAAGACCTATTGCTTATAAATTCATATAGACCTATAACATTAGCTTCCTGCGTTGGTAAAACCCTAGAAAAACTTATAAAAATTCGATTAGAATGGTACTTAGAGCACAATAATTTAATACCATCCCATCTTTATGCCTTTAGGAGATGCAGAGGTACTATGGACGCACTATTTGACCTTATCACTAATATTTATGAAACGTATTCTGAAAATAATATTTTAATAACGGCTTTTTTAGATATATCAGGTGCTTTCAACAATGTTGTAATTCCAAATCTCTTAGCAAAAATGGAAGTTTTAGGCCTCCCTCCAGAATTTATAAGAAGAATAGATGTTATGATAAGCAATAGGATCATAAAAGTTCAACATAAAAATATAACAAGTTCCCTCAGATATGTGTACTATGGTATTGCCCAAGGTTTAATACTAAGCCCTTTATTTTTCAACATTTTCACATCAGACCTATACCACTTTCTTCCATCTCTCACTAACATTGGTCAATATGCAGACTTCCCTATTTCGACTAAAAAATCTAATATATCCTCATGTATAAGAGAAATGTCGTACATTTTCTATGCACTAGATATGTGGCTATCTGATAAAGGTTTTGAACTTTCGACGTCTAAATCACGCATTTTTTTTTTTAAGGAAAAGACTGAACACATTCCCAAACAACATAAAATTAGGTAAAAATTTAGTTCCAGTAGTTTCCAATACAAAATTCTTAGGACTTTACTTAGATCAAAAACTTTCATGGGTCTCCCATATTAACCATCTTCTTACAAGCACAGAAAAGAAATTAAATTTACTGCGTATTATCGCTCATTGTTAATGGGGTGCCAACCCCAATGTAGTACTTCTCTTCTATAAAGCTTATATTAGGTCAAAACTGGATTATGGAAGTATCTTCTATGCTTTAGCATCTAGCACGGTCTTAAGTAAAATAGACAAGATTCAATTTAAAGCCTTGAGGATCAGTACAGGACTAATGAAATCTACTCCTACTAATATACTTCTAGCTGAAACTTGTGAGATTCCACTACATCTGCGCAGGATTAAATTAACTTATAAATTTGTCTTAAATAAACTCCACAGTGATCAATATAGCTTAAAATCACTTAATAGACAATTTATAAAGGACCTATCGCTTCTCAGAGGGGCAAAACATGCACCAAAAATACTTTTCCACGTCTACGGCAAACTTATGGAAACGACAAACAACTGCCAGCTAGGAAATAATTGTCCTATATTTTCATTACCATATAATTATAAACTTAAATAACAAAAAATCATATTTCCTAACTACGTAGACAATCCTGCTTTAAATAAAATTATATTTAGTGAAATTTTAGAACACAGTTCTCCAATTATATCACTATGTAAACCGACGGATCTAAAGACAGAAACGTAAACGTTTCTGGAGCCGCCTTCTATTGTCCAGTTACGAAAACAAACAAAATATTCCCACTACCATCTCAATTTTCAAGGTATTCGGCCGAATTATACGCTATTAAAGAAGCTTTAAAATACTGTATAAGCAGTAAAATTTCGAAAAATTGGGTCATTATAAGCGACTGCCAAAGCACTCTTCAAACTATAGCAAATAACCACCTTCATTCAAGAGACTTTGATACACAACATATTGCACAAATTATATATGTAGCTCAGACTAATGGTTTGTCTTTTATATTTCTGTGGATCAAATCTCATCAAGGAATATATTTAGGGAACGATAAGGCTGATTATTTAGCAAAAAAAAGCGGCAATTTCACCAATTGATCAAGTGACATTTAATGTAAAAATTTCCCGTCTGGATGTTTATAATACTATAAACAGTAATATAAATTCAGAGTGGGTAAAAGAATGGACCGCTTCATGTGTTTATAAAGGAAGACAATACGCAGCCATTGAAAAGACACCATTAAAAAAACCTCGGTTCTACAAAATTGCAGCAGAACGCAATCTCATTACAACCATATGCAGATTGAGATCTGGACATGCTGGTCATCCAGCTCATCTCCATAGAATTGGTGTACTTTCATCCCCTTTTTGCAGCTGTGATAATACATCGACTGGTAGTTTGGACACCATATTTTTTCAATGCCCGGCATACGCACGTCACAGATTAACATTTTTACAAAATTTATTACCAATTTAAAAAAAAACCCCAACCAAATTATTCGACATATTAAACGATAAAAGAACTTACAAACATATTTCAAAATTCATGAAAATTTCAAATATAATCTTATAATTTATAATTTATTTGTTATGTATTATATATATCCTTGTTATAAAATTTATAATTATTATTTATGTTCTGTAAATGTATATTGAAGCTGGCTAATATGGCGTCTTATGGCGATGGCCAATAATAATAGATTAAAAAAAAAAAAAAAGTATTGCATTTTTCCTAGTAGGCTTATCAACATAACAATGTGAATTGAATGATAGCATCAAGTTATTTATTTCGTTAACATTTTCATTTTCATATTCATAGTGAACATTAAAATCACCAACCAGAACTAGCGAGAGTTTTTTACTAAAACATGAATCTAAAGCTTTTTGTAGTTTATTAATAAAATGTAGGTAATCTCCGTCTGGAGATCTATAGCAGACAATAAGTAAAATGTTATAACGTGAGTTCGACCATTTGAGACCGCATAATTCGATGTTAAACTCCGTGCAATATTCCGTGAGGTCTAGAGGCTGTACATGAAGGGTTGATCGAGCCCATATAGCAACACCACCTCTGTTACGCATACTTCTGCAGTAGTAGAAAATAGAATTGCTGTAACGATTCTTCAGTAGTAGACCGGGAGCTCATGACAGTTTTTGGTCTCCGATTTCATACAGCATGCCTTTTGGAGGAGAGAATATTTACCCTGTGACAACAAAAAAGGGATGGTACTAAACCCCTGCACGCTTTCCGGTCATAGGGAAAATTGCATTTCAACTTAAACACAAAATTTTTGTGCTTTTCTCTGATTTAATATTGCTTGCCCTTTTGTCAAAAGAAAGTTATAACAAATTTAAAGTCTTTTAAATATATGCATGCGATTCGGAGGGTCCCAAAGGGCACAAACGGTCATGTGATCTTGTAATAAAAAAATATGATTTTCCGCGTTTTCATACAGCATGCTTATAATTAAAAGACTTTAAATTTGTTATAACTTTCTTTTGACAAAAAAAAACAAAAAAAACAGTAAAAAGTAACAAAAACCTAGCTTAGATTTACGTAAACGTCAATGTTAGATAGTCAATGAAGAATGGATATTGACTGAAACACAGTTGAAATGTGGATTTACCGAAGAATTTCCAGGATAGATAATATAGTATTGAGCAGAATGAATACATCTCTAGATATTATGTATTCAACTAAAAAACGTTAATTAGAATATCTAGGACACGTATTGCGAAATAAAAAATGCGAATTATTTCAACTGATAATCCAGGGGAAGATTGTCAGAAAAAGAAGACCAGGTCGCAGACGAATTTCCTGGTTGAAAAATCTGTGGCAACGGTATGGCAAATATACCACATTTCCCAACCTCCGTTGAGAGCTCTCACTAGAACAAGAAGAAGAATATGGGAACAGGAATAGTTCAATAGAAATTTTTGATCAGATTAGTTTTTCGAAAAATATCGAATTTTTTGTTTCATTGAATAGAAACATAAATTCAATATTTTTTTAAAATTCGATAGTTTCCTTAAAAATAAACTGATCATAAATTCCTGTTGAACTATTCCATATAAGTATAGGTTTCTTGACGATTGGGCATATAAATAAAACAAAATATTCTCTTGGTATTCGTCAGTTATATTGCGAGTAAAATAAAATGAAACGTTTCGTGTACATAAGTTTACACATCATCAGTCTAAAAAATAAATAAAAGTTGTTACAATATATTGAAACAATTCGTAATTATTGGAACAGAAAATATAAAAACAAGGTAGCAAAATTCAAAATCAGAAAATAGAGACAAACTTACCATAATTTCTTAAAATATATTAGCTAATTGCATATGTCATAGTACATAGTATTATATTAAAATAAAGTACATCATTTTAAAGGTTTGTACAGGTATGAAATAGGGGAGCCTTCCAGACCCCCAATGCTTCCCCCCTCCCCTCCCCTTCAAAACTGGTCGGAGAAAAATGTGTTCTTATACTATTATTATATTGTAGAAGTGAGTCTTATTTTTGTCATCACTTTTATTTTCACCTGTCTATTAGTCCATTTATAACGATAAAAAAGATGATGATGATGCCCTTCTCAAATATTCATGCCCTCCCCCCAGATTTTTCTCAAATATTTCCTGGCCCGACCAGATGTTAACAGCTAGCGCCGCCACTGATTGTAATCCTGAATTTTCCAAAAAAACTTCAGTAACATGAGCTTGTTTGAGATCAGCTACATTTTGCAGAATTACCACTTCCCCAGGTTGCCCAGAACGTGGATCATCTTCTAATTCAAAATCGCCTTAAGGGTGGACAATCATAATGAAATATACTAAACATTTCTTCATAGTCATGCGTGCGGAATGACAAAATATTTAACAGTTTTTGTAGCTCTGCGTTGCGCGTTCCCACTCCAGGTACTAGGTAATGGAGGGGATAGACCTGTATTGTATGTCTATTGTATTTTATTCCATTGCTCTCACTGATTTACACATGTGTTCTGCTTCAAACTTTTGTTCATTTCAGGTGTGTGTGTGGATCGGTGGACAATATTTACCTCTTGTATTTATTTATTTATTTTATTTTGCTTTTGTTTTTTTTTTTTCTCTTTTTTGTATTTTGTTCTATTTTTATTTTCTGTTCTTATATTTATTCTGTATTATGAGTACATACATTTATTTGTAAAGAATTTTGGCAATTTGCTGTAAAATAAATATATAATAATAATAATAGCACTCCATAATTGCTCAACTACGTTTAAAATTATAGAAAATTATTGTCTGATAATCTCGTCTCGACATTAACAGTATTTGTTCTGCTTTATTTAACATCTCATAGACTGAAGATAAAAAAATAAAATTAAATTGTGGCTGTGTTTATATGAAAGACTTATGTTTAAATTTATTTGAACTCGATATCGCTCTTTATTTATATTAGCGCACGGCAAAACAATTTCAGCGTATTGCGTATAATGTTTATATTTATGTAAAATTTTGCTATAAAGATTTCGTAAAATGAAGGATTTTTTGCTTTAACACAGAGCCCCCATAATGGTTATTAGCTTCAGGCCCCCGAAAGTCTATATCCGCCACTGTATTTGCCCCATAAATTTGAATGTCTTGTTCTACACGGAATTATTGTTCAAGAAGGTTATATATTGTTACATAATAAAACATTATCTGGAGAAGGCCCATTTAAAAGAACGGTGGCAATATTTGAACTAAGGAAATTCTTAACTGTTCTTACGCAAAACCTTAATAGTAACTGCGTTTCCTTAATTATAAGGTATGGCACTTGACGTAATTTATCACAGAAAATGAACAAGTTCATCTAGTTTATGTAGTTCATAATTCAGGTAACATCTCTGTTTACATAACTGTTACTGCTATGAAGTAGACAGCCTCAACTCGGTATGTAAATATGCACTCATATATGTAAATACGAATTCCATATTCCACAGAACTTCGCTTACAGAGAAGATAATTTTGTTTCATATATTTTTTCTTTATCAAGATTTTCGTACACATGAAAATTAGAGAAATAAGTTTAGGTGTCTTAAGAGAAGATTTAAGTGTGAATTTAAAATATATAAATACTGGGGAGACTGTTGTAATTTGGAACGATTTTTACATTTTCTAAATTATTATATTGTAGATATTTGTTTTTAAAATTTAATACTATTGTAATGATATGATAATGGTTAATTCCCTAAACGCCGCAAGGCATTGGGAAAATAAAGAATATTGTTACTAATGTAATGAACTCTGATTTTCCTCTATTAACTGGTGCACTTTTTAATTTATTATTTCTTCTTTTTATTTTTGCAAAGTGTTCCACAGTACGAATGGTCGTGTACTTTGGAAGAAATCTTCACGACTTGAAACATTGAAATATTCATTAATTTTAATTACTATTAATAATAAATAATTAGTATGCAGTATTTATAACAGTGTAGAAGGCTGAAATAACTTATACTAAAGTATTTATAATTATATTACAATAAAGTAGTATTTTCATGAAAAAATTAACGTAACTCATTTTTTCATTAAATAATTTATAAAAAATCAAGTTTGAAAATAAAAGTTTTACAGTAGTTTACAAAAGTCTGACCAATATAAATATTTTAGATTGTAGGAGCTGAAATCCAAGTGTAAGACTTGTTGTTGTTTCAAGGTACAAGAGGGTAGAAGAAGGCAGAAGATCTACCGGGCAAACTCAGAGGCTTATGCCTATCATCAGGGGTGCAGGTTACATCAAAAGAAAATTGCAACTGGGGACCATCCACTCCACCATCTTGTATGGTGCGCCCATTTGAGGCGACTTCCTGATATAAGTATGAAAACCTGCTTGAAATTTCACAAAGGAAGGCGTTACTTTGAGTGGCCTCGGTATACCGCACAGTATCGACGGTGGCACTCCAAGCAATCACTGGCACTCTCCCTCTGAAAATTCATGCTGACGAGAGACGGGACATTTACGAAGTTGGGGGGACGAGGAGGAGAGGGACAGTCTGGGCCAGAGCTCGCTTTCTTGCCAGATGGCAGCCTGAATGGGATGCGAACAAGGAGAAAAGACATGGACCAAACGCCTGATTCCCAACATCGAAGAATGGACAGCATGGAAGCATAAGATTCTCGATTTCCATTTAACGCAAGCTCTGACGGCACACGGATCCTTCAGAGCTTTTACTAAAACAATAGGGAAGAAACCAGACGACTTCTGTCTCTATTGCGGCGCAGTCGACAGGGCTGAACACACGTTGTTCGACTGCACAAGATGGTCCGAATACCGGAGACAGACGGAGAACATATTACAAGCCAAACTGTCGCCAAAGAACATAACAGCTTAGCTCCAGGAGCAACTGGGAAGAGGTGCGACGGATGATACGATCCATCATGGCGAAGAAAGAGTACGATAAAAGGATTCATCAAGAAGTAAGGGACGAAAGGAGCAACTAATATAGCCCACCGTCGAGAGATCATGTTTGACGATAGTACCTCCCCGTAGAAAAGAAGGGGTTTTAGTCGGTAGGCCTATTGGAGAGTTCGACCTACAAAGGAGATACTCTCGGTGTCTCTAAAAGATTTCCCATGAAAAAAAAAAAAAATACAAGAGGGTACGTAAAATCATGAGAATGGCGAAAAACTGAACAGGTTAGGTTTGAAGTAGAAAATAATGTTAATATTAACTAAAGTCTTTTGCATAAGATGGTTATCACAGAAAGAGTATAAAAATGTTAAAATACTTCTAATACTTAAAAACCTTTTTCTTTAATAACTTAATCGCAAGAGAACTAATAACAAATTATGATGAGTTAAAAATCAACAAAAAGGAAACTTCAAAGGGCACAAACCAATCACAGAAAGCTTTGCTTATTGTGGCGCTCGCGCCGTGCCTTATAGGTAGATAGAGGTGTCATGACGCCAACAAAGGTCAACAATAAACCCGAAGAACCACCCTGCATGTAACGGGGAAAAAATAATATAAAGGGATATTTTAGTGGACGTTGACGTAACAAACAACAAAATATACTGACAAATCTGTGTGATACAGGACATGTTACCCCAGAGCAGAATGCGTACATAAATATAGGATAAAGAAGGGTTAGACGTATTTCACTTCGGGAGGTTGTTCCTGAAATGGTAGACAAGTGATTGGTTGACCCTAGAAGCACAGATTATTTGATGAAGACCACACTGTGGTTTTTAAAGATTTGTAACAAAAACTTTCCTTTTAAATCCCTAGCCTGACTCAAATTACAAAATTACCAATGGTCAGCTGCCATTTTACTTGTATAAATTAAACTATGTATATATATATATAACCAGACGGAGAATTTTTGATCTTCTGTTGAGACATATAAGGATAAGAATTATTTGGGATAAAGAAGAAGGCGATGGAGTTATGCAATTATTTCATAATCGATCCAATATTTCGTTTATTCTTCATAAACTTTGTTCAAGGATGTCTAAAACCAAGATGACTTTGTAAGCCCATTATTGCAATTTCAAACATAATAGCTTACCAAAATATTTAAGCATATCGCAAAGATGAAAAAACAGTTTGAGTTGCAACTTCATGGTACTTTCACAATTGTATTTTATACAATTATATCGGGTGCTCAAATTGCTAGCTTAAATTTTCGAAAATGTTTATCTTACCCACATATCTGGGGTTTCCCAAAAGATTCTGTGAGCAACTGTCAGTGTTATCGAACAAGAGGTGTTACCTGTCGTTTGACATTCTCCCCTTTAATGTATTCATCAAGATTCGGGTACGATTGCAGATCTTTTTCAGCCGGCCGTGTTTGCCATAGCAATATTTTCTTCTGAAATGCCTCCATAAGTTGCCCCCTCAGGATCTTCAGATCATTTAACAGAAAGAAAATATCTGCCAGGATTTCAAGCTTTGCTAACCAATCATCATCGAGCAAGAGATCTTGTTAGTAATTACCTTGTTGCCAGAAGAACAACTTCCTGGCGCAATTTTAGTAATCGGGTCAATATTTTGCCCCTCGACAGCCATCTTACCTTAGCTTGAAGAAGATAAATTTTTAAGAGCCCATTTCTTTAAAAATTCACTTTGTGCCAAGTTTCATCTACAATTTGCGCAAAACGTGACTCAAATAATATCAAAATTTCTCCACGGACCAATAAAAATTTCTCGCGACCGCTGACCTATAATATAGTTTTTTACTAGAAAACAAATGGTGAATAAACTGGGTGTGGGGAAACTAATAGATAGACAAAAATATTAGAAACAAACAAAACTCTAAACTTCGAATAATGACAAAATGAATGCTCAAATTTAAATGAAAGTTAAAATGTAAGGTTAGGCCAATCTTAAAATTCTGTACAATTGGCTTGTGTCAAATGATCTAATTATTAATGAAAGTAAATGTAATGCTTGAAGTCCAGTCTACCAAAATACTTGGAATTTATATAGACGAATGCTTAAAATGGGACGTGCATATAAATAGACTTTGCAAGAGAATATCCCAGGAATGCTGAAAAGTAAAAAACCTTGCAAAATGTTGTAGTAAAAATGTAGTCAGAGCGTAATACTTTGGTCACTTTTATTACATTTTGTCATATGTTTTATTATGCTGGAGTACAAGTTCAGAGTTCAACAGATTATTTAAAATGCAGAAAAGAATCATGAGAAATATGGTTGGGTGCTGCCCTAGAACCACTTGTGTTCCTTTTTTTAAAAAGCTGAATATCTTACCTTTACTCTGTATTTATATCTACCAGGCCAGCCTTCATGTACAACAAAACTTGCCAGTTTCGGAAAAGCGGTCAGATATACATACATATAATACTAGATACAACG
Source organism: Liopterus haemorrhoidalis (assembly GCA_963971575.1). Lineage (NCBI taxonomy): Eukaryota > Metazoa > Arthropoda > Insecta > Coleoptera > Dytiscidae > Liopterus > Liopterus haemorrhoidalis. Next base: position 16,937,230 of record OZ020619.1, read on the forward strand.
GCAACTTAGAAATCTGCTACATGCGCACATAAAAGATAGTACGAGCATGCTGATCTTTAAGAAAAGGATAGTTAAATTTTTAATTAGTGAGTGTTTTTATAACCTAAATGAGTAGGTATCTTATGCAGCAACAATAAATAAACAGATTTAATATTTATACTGACTTATTTAATTAATTAATTATTTATTTACTTAATTTGTATATTGACGACCATAAATATTATAATTTGTTACCTGTATATTTATAATTTTATATTTATTATTTATTTATTTTTTTAAATTTTGACTGCAAAAATGCTATGAATCATTGACAATTTATAAAATGACTTATCCAATATTACCTGTAGGTAATCTACTGGATCAATAAATTATTATTATTATTATTATTAAGCCCGACCGTTGTGGATAAAAAAATGGGAAATATTTAATTGATCGGTAAAAAAAAAAAAATCAGCAATAAAAATATTTTGCAAATTATTATTTGTTCAGAATAAAATAATGAAGGGATCAATAAAAATAATGACTTGATCAGAAAAAATAATGACTTCATTAGAAAAAATAACGATTTGATCGGAAAAAATATTGACTGTCTTAATGGTAACATTACAACCAAAACCGAGTAACTCGAATTAAGTTTAAAAATCCTTATGAACTAAGCTTTGTCTTAATCTTGACGTTACAGCGCCTAAAACTATTGTGAACTTAAAACTTAGTCAAGTTAGATTATGATAGCAAAGAAGTCAATACAGAACCCGAGTGGCTTGAATTTAGGTTAAAAAGTTTTATGAACTAAACTCTGTTCTGATCTTGACGTTATAGACCCTAAAACTACTGTGAACTTAAAAGTTAGTTCAGGCAAGATAATGATAGTACAGAAATTAGTACAGAAGAACCCGACTGGCTAAAAAGTCGAAATTCTATCTTAATCTTGACGTTATAGCCCGTAAAACTTCGGTCGACTACGGCTCCTGGGCCGTATGCTGATCACAATTGAAATATGGTAAGTAAGATATCCTTACGACCTATATCCTTACTATGGCCCCCGCATCCCTGGGCGGGCCCCCAGTCCATAAATTTTGGTAGGCCCTTATACACTCCTTTTACTGTTAAAATAGAAATTGTATAGGTCATACTTAATTTTGACTAAATGCAAATAAATTTTAAAAAAGGTTTGAAAGAAAGTCTCGTCTACTTTAAAAAAACTTTTTATCATGCAAAATTAAATATGGCATGTAGATGTAAAAAATAAAAAAACACAATATTAGAAAAAATTACAAGTTTATTCCGGGCCCCCAGGCCTGCCAGCCTCCCCCCCCCCCCCTGCGGGGACATGATCCTTACCTATATCCTTACGATCCTACTATACCTATGAAACCCTTGCAAGAAAGAAATATTTATAATGAAAGATATCTTCACTTTTATTTTCTAAAATATTTTTAAAAACAATATTTTTTCAAGTCAACATTTTTCTGATCAAGTCAATATTTTCTTTTAGTCAAAAAATAACTTAAAACTGATTACATACTTCTGATCAATATCACAAAATTTTCTGATCAAAAACTAAATTTAATTCTTATCAATTAAATACCAGCCATAAAAAAATATCTTTGCCAAAAGAAAGTTAACCCAAACGGTACACTCGAATAATTTGAGTGTGTTAAATAATAATAAAATGCTTAACAGCGGACGAGATTCTTGTACTAGAATTTTCACAAATGAAAATTTCCAGTCCCTTGATGGGCATAGCAATAATGGTTTTAAACTGCACATAAAGGATATTAAACGTTGAGTACAAAATACAAGAATTTAAATCATTTTAATTTAATCTAAACAATCAAAATAAACAATGGGGGCGCGTAGCTTTCGAACTGACCTAAGTATGTGGTGTTTATAAATTAATTATGTAATAAATTAATATACAACTGAATAAAATAAAGTTTCTAGTCACGCCGCTAGTAATTTAAAGTGTACAAAGTGAATTATATGTTACGTAGGAAATAGAAAGGGTGATTGCTTCAGGATTCCCTAGGACCTGGTGTTGTCTAAAGAAGCGTACTCCTGGTGTTGATCTGTAGTGCCGCAAGGAGAGCAGGCGGTGATGTAGTTGAACACATACAGTTTATTGACACACTAGACCGCGTAGATTTGGATAACTTCCTTCATCATAGAAACTCGCTGGAGTTTTTGCAGGTTAAAGTGTAAAAAATTGTTTGAATGCAGTTGTAAAAGTGTCTCCAAGGACACCACGGAGGTAAAATTCATGATGAGAAACGTAAAATTGCCGAATATTTACCAGACAATAACTGAATCAAAATAATTTAAAACACGCGAAATGTACAAAGATTTCACATTGTTTTAGGTAGTAAATTTGGTAACATGAGACCACAGAAGCGCGACTACATGTCAATTAATATTTTGTAGAAAATATATAAAAATTATTTCCAGAATTATTTCAAACGCAGAATGTTTATGTGTGATACTCTGGTTAAGAGCGTGATGTTATATGGAGTGGAAATATTGGGTGGAAAGAACAATAAGAAATAGAAATTAATACACGGAAAATTCCTAAAATGGACCCTGGGATTCAACCGACAAACACCAACTTATGCCATTCTAGAAGAAACCAAGAGGGAGGAAACTAACAGGGAGAAGAGCCATGAAATATGAAGAGCGAGTTATATAGACAGAATACACAATATTAGAAGATTGCTGGAAAGAGAGAAAGAGAGAGAGAGAGAGAGAGAGAGAGAGAGAGAGAGAGAAGATGAAAACTGATAACAAATGGGGAATGCAACGTGAAAAATATTACGAACGGTACGGTTTCTCCATATAAGAGGTCGCAAAAAGGAGAAGAGAAGGTCAACCGACAATAAGCATAATAGTAGAAAGAGACAAAGAAGTGCAGTTACAAGAAGAGTATAACAGAATACAAGAATCTATATATAACAAAGTTTAAAAAAATACAACCACTATTGGATTACCCAGATACCTGGCAGAAAGAACGAGAAACTAGAAGGTAATCGTAAAATTCAGTTGTGGCAACGAGGAGAGGGCAAACAATTATTGGATGGAAGAAACGGAAAAATATGTAGAATTTGAAAAGGAGAACTAGAAACAATATATCGCCTGAGAAACTGTGAAGAAATGCAGCCAGATACACGAAAAACGGAAGACCTACTAGACGACTCGGGGAGAGGCCTAGCCTAGATGAAAGCAGTCTCGGAAAGAATAATATATAATTATTTTAGAATGTAAATCAACTCTTTCAAAGTCGAAAGGCACGAAATAAATTTATTATTATTATAAAAATTATTGTTCACAAACGTTGATTTGCTGACTGTTTCTCGACAAATTCTTAAGTCTCTTTACAAGCAGTCGACTTGTCGCTTTGCGGACAGTTCTCGAACAAAATAATTCTTGCCTGAGTTCGTATGTTAACTTTCAAGAACCATGAAATGACCAGTAGCGTAGCAAATGAGAAATTATCTAAAGGGACAATTTAAATAATCGTTTGTGACCATCAAACGTAACCCTTACGAAATATTAAACATATTTTAAAACAATAACTTGTTTTTCATTTGAAAAGTAAAGAATAAGAGTTGTACATTCTTCGTGATATGACGGTGCCTACGGACCATAGGAAAATGAGTTTTAATCCCTGATGACGTCGGAATTGTGGCCTTCTGTTACTATGAATTTTTTATTATTTAAATAATGAAATGTTGTCTCAAAAGAAACTAAGCGCAGAATTTAAACTCGAACAATTATTTCCTAAAAAAAAAAAAAAAAACCTATTCGTTTTAATGCCATTCACCAACAAAAACTTTATTTAAATTACATGACCAATTGCAGCTGACACTACACAAAATACATTCACACACAGAAACACAACACTTCAATTGTAATACAAGATACACTAACAGATAAACACTCTTAAACAATATAAAATATGAAATGTTGTTCAACTCGGGTAGTCAGTAGTTAGTAGTCATACTTGAAATTATCAGTTACTTATTGTATTGTTCTCTAAAATAAATTGTTTTTAAAAACTGATTCATCGATTGAATTTATATTTATTTTACAAAAATAGTACTAAAAAGCTGTGCTAGCGCCGTTTCAAACATAGCATTACGTCGTTCTTGCGTAAAACTGTACTTAACGCAAGTTGCACTAAATCAAAGAAAATGGTGTATATACATTGTTGTGCATTTATACACTTATACACGTTCTTATGAACAATATTCAAGTTAAACTGATTCACCCTTAGCATTTGTGTTCCAAAAATTTTAATTAACTAACTTTGATAAGCTGATAAGCTGTGTGCAAATGACTTAACTGTTTTAACAATTTCTGTTTAATAAATTTTTTATATATATATAATTCTTTATTTCCCCTAGGCCTTGCGGCGTTTAGGGTTTTAGCTGCTACATGAAAATAGAAATAATGATAATACTACATTACAATACATTACAAATTTGAGTATATTCAATCAATTTTATATGAATTTCTTTATTCTTCATTCTTCCTCCGCTGTCCCTCTCTTTCTTCCTATTCTCTTTTCGGCTTATGTCTCCGGTCTCCTTCCTTCTTCACTCCAGTTCTTCCGCCCTCTTTCATCTTTTTCGCTTCTCTTCCCTCTCTTTTTCCTCATCCTTTGCCTCTCTCTTGCTTCCTGTTCTCATTTCTGCCTTACCTTTTCGCATTTCTTCCTTCTTTCCTCGAGTACTCTCGCCCATCTTTCTCCCTTTCCTTCTTCACTCAACAACTGCTTTATCTCTTCTTCCCATTTTAACATCTTTCCACATCTTTTTGTTACATTTTCCAAGGATTCTTCCTCCTCCCTACACATTCTGCATAGCCTATCCTCTGGTTTTGCCCAATACCTGTTGCTCCATTCTTCATTTCCACATCTTAATCTGGCAATCCTCCAAACTCTGCCCCCTGTCTTTCCTCTCCTCCCTTGCAAATATTTAGATATTCCTACCGTCCTTATCTCTCTGTACCTTTTCACATTCCTTGAATTGTCTATTCTTACTGTTCTTTCCTGCTCCTGTACCTCCTTGTCTCTCCTCCTCAATTTTTCTACTATGTTCCTTCCTCCGTTTCTCTTTCGCTCAGCTTCCCATATGTCCATCCCACATCTCTAATAGTACTCTTTCCTTGTTTATCCCTATTCCGACAGTTTACCCTTTTGTTCTTCATTCATTTTTTCTTCTCAGCATTCTCTTAATATCTTCCTTCTTTCGTCCCTTCTGATTTTCTCCTCATACTTCACCGCCCTCGCCCCGGCTCCCACTCTCAGCTTTTCCCTCTTCATGTCCTCCCTCATTATATATCCTGGTGTCGTTCTGTCTAATCTCATAATCCATCTCATGTATCCCTCTTGTACCCTTTCTACTATCTCCCATTCTTTCCATCTCCAGATCTCTACTCCGTACATGAGGATACTCTTCACTATCACGTCAAATAATTTCATCCTCCACCTAATATCGTCGTTTAACCTCCTCTCTCTTATGCTCCATAGCTTCACCATAATCATTCTTGCTTTCTTCACTCTTTCCCAGTTGTTCCTCCTTAGAACGTATCCGAGGTACTTCATAGATTTCACTTCTTCAATTTCTGTCCCTGACCATTCCCATCTTATTTTCTTTCTCTTTCCTCCCTCCTTTGCAAGCACCATCACCTTCGTCTTATCTATTTTTACCTCCAGTTTTTTCCTCTTAAAGTACTTGTTTGCTCTGATCATCACCCACTTTAATCCTAGCTCATCCTCTGCCATCAGAGTCAGATCATCAGCGTAGCCCATTGTCCAATACTTCTTCCTTCCCACCACCACTCCTCCGTCTTGCCCCTTCCTCATTGTTTCCTCCAGATCAGCTACGTATATGTTGAATAGTGTTGGGCTCAGCGGGCAGCCCTGCCTCACCCCCTTATTTATCCAAAAGCTTTCTCACTCTTCTTCTCCCAGCCTCACCTTGCACCTCGTCTCTTCGTATATTTTCTTTAACCTTTTTATAATTTCTTCCCGTACACCCCTTCTTTCCAATACTTCCCACAATTCCTGTCTGTCCAGTCAAAGGTAGCCTTAAGGTCAATAAATACCATATACACCTACCTCTTTTTCTCTTGATTCTCTCAGCAATAATGTGATTTATCGTGTATATGTTATCTATCACCCCCTTCCCTTCCTGAAACCTGACTGCGTCTCTTCTAATATTTCTTTATCCTCTATTTCCTCCACTAACTTCTGATTGAGTACTGTCACATATATTTTGTATAGTGTGCTCATCAGGGTTACTCCTCTGTAATTACCTACGCTATTGGTGCTTCCTTTTTTGTGGATCGGAATTATTTTTCCTTCCCTCCAGTCTTCTGGGTATTCTTCTCTCTTCCATACTCCTCGGATTATTTCTGCTATCTTTTCCGCCTCTTTCTCCCGTCCATATATCTGTAGCAGTTATCAAGTAGCTTCAATGAAGTTTGAAGTTACTTGGTTACCAAAAAAATATATGAATTATGATTTTGATGTTTTTGTAAAAAACTTTAAACTTGAAATAAAATATATTACATTTCCCAATCTATATATAGTAAGACTTGCTATTTTCAAAACTTACAATTGGTGACCCTGATGTGATCATGCAACAAGATAATGTAGAGGAACATTTTGTGCAAGAAACAAACTCAGCTAAGTTGAGATTACCTCCGTTCTGGGCAGATGTTGAGCTTTGGTTTGCACAAGTTGAAGCAATTTTTTCTAATGCGAGAGTTTTTTCCCAAAAATCTAAATTTAATTATGTAATATCAGGCTTGAGTGCAGATAAAGCTAATGAAGTAAGGGACTTAATTGTGACACCACCACAACAATTTCAATATGATGTTTTAAAGTCAGAATTAATTCAGCGGTTATCAATTTCTGGAAGGAAAAAAATTAATCACCTATTAAGTAAGGAAAATTTTGACGACGGTAAACCATCAAAATTATTGAGGAATATGAAGCAATTATTGCGATATTTTAATTTAGTTGTACACATCAAAAGTAAGCAAATAGTTCCTTTATCTGAAATTGACACATAAAGTTCTAGCATGTTACCGTATGTAAACACTTTAAATACAATAGATTATAAAGCAATTGTTATAAAGTATCCTAAACTTTTACAACCAATGTTCGCGAATCACGTGATTAATAGTAATATTAAACACTATATCCTTACAACCGGTCCCCCAGTATATGCACGACCCCGCAGGTTGGCTCCTGATCGGTTAGAAGTAGCTAAAAAGGAATTTGATAAGCTTTTGATGATGGGTGTTGTTAGACCTTCGTCTAGTCCTTGGGCATCACAGTTACACATGGTACCTAAAAAACAGGGAGAATGGCGAGTTTGTGGTGATTATAGATTGCTTAATAATGTTACAATACCAGACAGGTACCCAATTCCACATATTCAGGATTTTACGGGTAACCTTGAAAATAAAACTATATTTTCTAAAATTGATTTAGTTAAGGCCTATCATCAAATTCCTTTAGATGAAGATTCTATTCCTTAAAAAGCTCTTACTACACCTTTTGGTCTTTTTGAATATGTCAAAATGCCATTTGGTTTGCGAAATGCCGCGCAAACATTTCAACGTCTTATGAATGATATTATTAGAGGTTTACCATTTAGTTTTGCTTACATATTGGTTGCAAGTAGTAATGAGCAAGAGCATATCAGATATCTTGATATTTTGTTTGAACGTTTGCAAAATTACAATATTTTAATTTATCTTGATAAATGTATTTTCGGAGTTCAAAATTTAACTTTCCTAGGACTTGACGTCTCCAAAGACGGAATATCTCCGACAGCGGAGAGAGTTAGTGTTATTAAAAATTTTCCATTACCCACAACTACAAAGAATCTCCAAAAATTTTTAGGATTGATCAATTTTTATCATAGGTTTATTCCTAATTGTAGTTCTTTGCTGAAGCCTTTATATTCTTTATTAACAACGAGTCAATCAGATGTAGTTCAATGGCAGAAGCAAGAATTAAAAGTTTTTCAGGTTGTTAAAGATTTATTAGCTAAGAAAATATTGCTTATTCATCCACGTACTAACGCAGAAACAAGAATTACTGTAGATGCTTCGAATATTGGCATAGGAAGTTGTTTGCAACAATTTATTAATGGCTCCTGGTGCCCGCTAGCATTTTTCTCTAAAAAACTATCACAAACCGAATGTCTGAACTTTTAGCTATATATGAGTCTATTAAACATTTTCGTTATATCTTGGAAGGGCGACAATTTTTTGTTCTGACGGATCACAAACCATTAATTTTTGCTATAAATAGTAGATCTGAAAAATATTCACCCCGTAAGATGCGTCATTTAGATTTTATTGTGCAGTTTACTTCGGATGTTCGTCATAATGAAGGAAAGAATAATTTTACAGCAGATATGCTTTCTCGAATTCAAATAAATTCAACTCATTTAAAAGAAGATAAATATGTATGTTTTAAGAAAATGGCTGCTGAACAGTTAAAGGATTCGGAACTTAAACAATTGCTTTCTAATAATAATGATACGGCATTAGTTTTAGAATCAATTAAAATTAATAAAGATATCTACTTGATTTGTGACATTTCCACTTGTATACCACGACCATATGTTCCGAATAATTTTCGAAGACAAGTTTTTGATTCCATTCATTCGCTATCTCATCCAGGTGTTAGAGGTACTTAAGATTTAATAAGAAAACGTATGGTTTGGTGTAACATGAATACAGATATTGGAAACTGGTGTAAAAATTGTCTAAATTGTCAAAAATCTAAGATAACTTGACATACTTTGTCACAGATCGAAGGTATACCATTACCTGATAAGAGATTTGACTGCTTTCATATAGATATAATTAAAGTTAACACTTGTGGACCATTTTCCAATATTTTAACCTGCTTAGATCGTTTTACAAGATGGCCGGAAGCATTTCCTCTATCTAATACTAGTTCTGAATGTGTAGTTCAAACTCTTGTTGAAGGTTGGATATCTCGTTTCGGCGTTCCATCAACGATATCTACGGATAGAGGAAAACAATTTGACTCTCGTCTCTTTCAACTTTTAATGCAAATGATAGGGAGTACCTCCATTCGAACCACAGCTTATCACCCTTCGTCTAATGGGATTGTAGAAAGATTCCACCGACAGCTCAAAGCTTCGCTAAATGCTCAAAATAGTCCCAATATGTGGCTAACGAATCTACCATTGGTGCTTTTAAGTATTAGAACTACCTTAAAAAGTGATGTAGAATGTAGTCCTGCAGAATTAGTTTATGGTACAACATTAAAATTACCTGGTCAATTCTTTACCACGCAAAATTTTTCTGAAATATTTGATTTAAATTTACCAGAATATTTACGTAAGTTAAAAACTTGCATGAATGTTATTCATGCAAGTGTAGTTACCGCATATGTAGATTTTCCAGTAGAAAAGCTTTCGTTCCGCGTGATATTTACACTTGTAAGTATGTTTTTGTTAGAAATGATAAAATTAAAAAACCATTAGAGAGACTAAGGTCTCTAAGACTAACGCCATAAAAAATATTTTAAGGTGCAATTATCTGATACAATCGACACTGTTTCGATTGATCGTTTAAAACCGGCGTATGTAGACGAAAATTACATGATAACCTCAGCGTTTGTCTCAACACGAGCAAAATTTAAGCGTGTTACATTTTCTTCTCATATTGAGTTCATAGAATAATTTAGGACGGGGAATACCTGTAGTAGCTTCAATGAAGTTTGAAGTTACTTGGTTACCAAAAAAATATATGAATTATGATTTTGATGGTTTTGTAAAAAACTTTAAACTTAAATATAATATATAACTTAGAAATAAAATATATTACATTTCCCAATCTATATATAGTAAGACTTGCTATTTTAAAGACTTACATATCTATGCTTGGTTCTTTATTTAACTGGTCCTGCCGCATTTCCCTTCTTCAGGCTCTAAATTACGCTCCGCACTTCCTCCTCTGCTGGTTCTTCTTCCTTCTCCTCCCTTTCTTTGTCGCTTTATACCTCACTCCCACCCTTTCGGCATATTTTCTTCCCAGCTGTCTCATTCCGATTCCACCGTCCACGTTAAACATTCGTTAAACCTATGATCTCGAACTCCTTCAGAAACTCCCAAAATTCTCATCCATCCCTTTAATCCCTGCCAAATTCCAGAATATTACCCTCACCCCCTCCCCTCCTCCTATTTACCCATTCTCCTTCAACTCATCCCGCTTCTCTTCTACTTTCTCCCCCATACCGAAAATCCCTCATCGCTTCGAATTATCCTTTAAGTTCATTCCATTTCAACCAGTTCCCCTCTTTCTGGATCTTCATGTACCCAATTTTCACATGATGTCCTTTTTCTCTTTCCTCCCTCACTAATCGTTCCATCTTCTTCTGAATTTCTCTTTCTTTCTTTGTCAAGTCGTCGTCTATGTAGATTTATTTTCCTTTAAGTCTACTCTTTATTTCCCTCACTTCTCTTTTCTCCTCCCATCTTTTCATCTGGACTATCCATATTCTTCCCTCCCACCTTCTTATTTCCTGTATTCTTCCTAGTTCTACTTCCGTCCCTGTCAACTCCCATACTATTCTTTTTATTTCCCCCTCCTTGGGATTATTTCTGTTTATCTCTGCTCCTCTAACCACTATATTGTTTTTCCTCTCCTCCCTCTCTTTCCTCTCCTGTGCCATTTCCATTCTTCTTTCCATTTGTTTTGTCTCCTCGCTCACCCATTCCTCCTCCCTGTCCTCTTTATTCCTCTGTTTCTCGTAGCTCCATCTTCACTCCTCCTCGAAGATTTCCTGTTTCCTGCCGAAACCTTCCCCCATCGCTCTTATTTCTTCCTTGTCCTTTTCTCTTTACCTCTTTTGCTTTTCTATTGTTCGCATCCTCCTGAGAGTCTCCTCCAGCATTCCTTCGATGTGATCTTTCCTTCCCTCTGCCTTTTCTTCATCTACCTCCGTACTTTCTCCCTCCTCTATGTCTCCTTTATCTCCTGCTTTTCCCTTTCTTAATAGAGGCGGTCTGACTATCCTTTTTGGCCTCTGTGTCTCTTCTCCTTTTTCCTTATCATCCTGCGTCTTCTCTTCCTTCTTCTTCCAATCCAACAAACACCCCACGCTGCTCGCTCTCTTTCTTGCTTCCATCCTCCCTATCTACCAGATCTCTTTCTCAGCAGAGAAAATGTATTTCCCGTCCGTCGTCTCAGTATTTATTCCGCTGTCTTCTCTTCCTTAATGTCCTCTACCTTCTTTGGCTTTGTGTACTGCTTGTTGCGGTAGCCACAAGCAAGTCGGGCGTCACATTTTCAGTATTGCTCCGCCTCTACAGCCGGACAGACCTCTCGTGGCCGGGCGGGGCTTATGGTGTGCATAGAGAGACCACTATGAAAGACAGTGTCAGATACAGAGAACAGTCAAAGAAACAAGTTCACATTCTTACACGTGTACATTATATTTATCAGTTAGGGACGTCTACAAACACAAGTTCCTCTCATTACACAAAACTTCGAACCACAAAACTATAGAAACGTAGCTGTTTGATTTAAGTGATTACTGCATTTGACTTGCACTTTTTCGACTTGTTTATTGGCCAGAGCACCCCAGTCCCGCGTATTTTTCCAAACTCAGCAATTTCAAGTAGATTGTAAGTTATAAAGGCTTACAAAATTCAAGATCATTGCTAATTATTTCTCGACTTTGACTATTAATAGCACGTCCACCTAGTTTGCTTATTGTCTCCATGATTATAATATTTAATATATTTTGAATGTTGCGCTTATGCACTTGACTGTAATAGCGTGTGTAGGAAATAATGCAATTCGTCAAATTATAATCCCCACTACAAATTTCACGCGCATGTTTCACGCCCGGCAACGAAAGATCTGTCCGCCTGTACTTAATTCGAGTTGAAATCTAAATCTGTGCTACCCAGACCTACTTGCTGCTATTCGGCGATAGATGTCTTTCTTTTGCGAACTTGCACAGCCACATCTTCTTTACCGGCCTTAACTTATTCCTATTATAACCTATATATATATAAATAATTTATTTGACCAATACCCACGAAAAAACCACAGCCTAAAACCTCACTGGAACCTAAAACGCATACACTAATATACACTACACCTTTTTCCCTGAACGATCACTAATTTGCCACAAAAAACTCAATACAATCGCTGTCCTGCAACGCACGTCCTACCTCTATTTATCTATCTAAATATTTTTTATATTTACCTGTCTGTATTTATATTTAAATAATCATATCTATATTTTTTAGTAGAATATCTTTGTTAAATACATAAAAATATTCCTACCTTACTTATATAACATAACATTATAATAACTTGTTAATTATTATATAACTGAATATTTAATAAAATACATTAAAAAAGATTTTTTGTAAATTTGTTTAATTTTAATTGATTTTTTTTTTCAATTATTTTTATGTAAATATATAAAATGTTTATACAATTTTATTTAAAAATAAAAACACTATCCAATAGATTTAAAAAATATGTATATTCTAATTTTAAATATATAATTTTGGGCGCTATCTTGAGGACCACTGGTTTTTTTAAAAATATTTTCTTGTATAAACAGATGTCTGCTTTGGTCTATTACAACATTGTTATGTAGTATTTTCAATCTCTAATATTCAAGTAAATAATAGTTTGTTTCGCTGTTACAGCCTGTATACATAAAAGTATTGAAATACTTTTTCTCGTTTCTCTGAAAACCATGTTTTTAATTAATCAAATTATCAGTTTTACTTTTAGAATTAATAAACTATTATAATCTATCCGAAAAAGGCAGAGAGTAGTTTTGAAACGCGTGAGTAAAAGTCAGTCACATGATTGGATGTTTACAGGTCAGTTTTACAATGTCAAAGTGATAGTGCCCTGCGTTGCTAAGGTCTCGGATTCGAATCCTGTTCAAGTATGGAATTTTCATAATGAAAAATGAGTATAGTCTTGGCTAATTGCCTTAGTAGCAAAGGCCATAAACGTGAATTAAAAAAAAGTTAAAGGTTTATACCTTACTTCTCGTGTCCCTTTCCCAGTCGTAGTGCTTTTGTAACGCAATATAAATCAGGATTTTTTTTTAATGCCGGCTCCACACTTTGGCCAAGTCGACGCGAAACAGCACGAATCCGAACGTGTAGAGGCTTCGTTCGCCTTGCTTCGTCCTGTTTCGCTATGTTGCGCCTTCGCTCCGTATAATGTCGGTTTTTATCAAAGGATACGAATGCAGAACGCGAGTGGCCGTGTCGAGCGACGAAAATGCTCCGTTTACACGCTCGTCGTAGTTAATACAGCATACATAGAACTCTTGGCAGAAACACATTTCGCGCTGTAATTGCGAAACACAGCTCATTTTTTATTAATGTTATGAATTTGAATAAGTACTATGAGTTAGTGGGCAAACGATACGGTCTTGAAATTTTTGGACTGTTACCAAGCTGAGCCTGTTATATGGGATCCAAAAAACAGAGACCGGAAAGATAGGAAGATAGTGAATGATGGATCCGCATCAGTTAACTTTTAATTTTAAAAGCTGTTGCAGCTGCAAGGTCTACGTCTCCCATCGTGTTATAAGTATGAACAATGACTGAGCGTATCGCGAGTCTTGGAAGCATGTATACGCTGCACTCGTATCGCCATCGTCCACCGAGCGCTTCGTCCGAGCCGCTCGGACGAGCGTGTGGAGCTAGCATAATACGCAGTCTTTTTAGGACAGACTATAATTGATTTGGTTATTTCGAAAAGCACATCTCCTTGTTTTTGCATAAATGAGTTGTCAACATTTGACTCAAAATATACTTTAAGCTTTGTTACATGTGCAAATGCCTCATCTCCACTGTTTGTTATATAATCCAGGCAGGTGTTGTTCTTTGTTTATTTTGAAAAGGCCGCTTCTCCGGAGACGTTTTTTTTGTTCTTCTGTAAAATTTACTTTTCTGGAGTTGTGGCTTTTTCGAAATAACCGATTCAATTATAATTTCTACTCTGGTCTAAGTAAAACATTCAAATAAAAAAATAGTATTATTTAGATTTAGATATTAATTCATGACGATTTATGAACTACTGATTGTTACTAAAATAATATTAGTTATCGATATGCATAAAATACCAACTGTACCCACTAGACTAGATGAAAATCGAATATATTGCGGAATGCTGAAAATGGTCGGGGATAATCTCTAAAAACCGTCAATATACTTTTTAATAAGTGTCTTTTTGAACAACTTGTATTGGAAAACTGGGAAGGTGGTTATCATAGGAGGCCATGAATCTCAAACCTAAAATGTGCTGATAACACCATACTAGTTGCGATAAGTTGCACAGAAATACAAAATCTCTTACATATGTTCGAAATGTTATGAAATCAGCTGTATTTATGACTTGAATATTAGTGCAAATTGGTTTCCAAAATATCTTACCTTGGTTCGATTATCAACAAAACGGGAAATTGTGAGCAACAGATAAGATCAAGGATACAATTAGGTAGAGCAGCTATGGCTTATGTATGTAGATATTCTAATAAATATAGTTTAGATAAGTAACGGAGTTGGTAGATCCTTAGACCACGGATGGATAACGTAAAGTAACGATACCCGATAACGTTATAATAACGATTCAACTACAATTTTTAATAAAATGACTTAACGATATTTTTATAATATTATATAACGTTACAATAACCTATAACGAAAATACTAAGCAGTTAGCTCCGCGATTAGTTAAGCCTCTAGTATTTAATACTTAAAATAACCTGTTATACGTTATAAGAAGAGGACTGGTTTAAACCAAAATTAGAAAACAATAAATATGCCAAAAGCGTAACTTTCAAACTAATTAACATGTAGGAAGATAAATGCATTTAAAAACCAGTGGCGAAGAGAAACCTCCGCTAGACTTGCCCTCCCATAAAAAAAATATTTAAAAAAAAGGTAAATTAAAAAAATATATATATATTTAGATAAATCTTCAAAAATACATCAAATTATGTTCTATACAAATTTTGCAAGGCTTGCTTTACTAGTTACGAATTAATTATTATGACCATGGAAACGTTACATATAAGTATGAAAAAATTGAGACTTGAAAAATTTTAAATAATTTGACAAAAAAAAATCGAAATTTTTCGTTTTATCAAAAAACGTCTCAAATAAAAGTTATTAGTTATTGCATTTATAGTAACTTTTGTTCAATAAATTTTTTCGAAATATTTTTCTGTTGCTAAATATTCGTAAAAATCTTAAAATCGACACGAGTAAACTCCCATTTCTAGTCAACCGATTTTCATAAAAAACAATAGGGTTCTTCCCATTTAATAGGAGAATTTTTAAGTACCAGAACGAACTCTTTAAGTTAAACCGTTTTTGAGTTATCGTGTGTAGACACACACACACACACACACACACACACACACACACACACACACACACACACACACACACACACACACACACACACACACACACACACACACACACACACACACACACACACACACACACACACACACACACACACACACACACACACACACACACACACACACACACACACACACACACACACACACACACACACACACACACACACACACACACACACACACACACACACACACACACACACACACACACACACACACACACACACACACACACACACACACACACACACACACACACACACACACACACACACACACACACACACACACACACACACACACACACACACACACACACACACACACACACACACACACACACACACACACACACACACACACACACACACACACACACACACACACACACACACACACACACACACACACACACACACACACACACACACACACACACACACACACACACACACACACACACACACACACACACACACACACACACACACACACACACACACACACACACACACACACACACACACACACACACACACACACACACACACACACACACACACACACACACACACAAATACGGACGGCACTTCGAAAATAGGTTTTTTGGATTCCCTGGACCATGAAACGTGGTCATCCGTCAAAATCTCGACATCGAAAATTTTCGCGATTACAATACTTGCCCCTTATATATTAAGGTCGGGCAAGTAAAAAAAATTTTTACACATTTTTGGTGAAAATTTCATAAAAATATTTAATTTTTCTATGCATTAAGAGTTTTAATTTGATACCCCACTCAGAACTGAAAAATATTTATTTCTTCGTTAAATACATATTTTTTTATGTGTGTTTTGTGTTTTTAACTCTAGTTTTCCTATAATTGGTTCAAAGAGTTGTATAAGCATGACAAATTTCAGCATTTTAAGTTCAGCCCTTTCGATGACAGACAGACAGACAACACATGAGTTCCGTCATAAGGGTGCCTTAAGCCTACTGCAAGCCCTATGGCAGGCCCTGCTAAAATTACAACAATTTGTAAATGTTCCATCTATCCAAAAAGCTGTAACGGAAGAGTTCAAAACCAGCAAATAAAATTATTTTTTACGGCTCTCTACAAACTGTTTGTCCGCATCGAAGACTGTATACATGCAAAGTTCATATTTTTAATAAAATATATGTTTTGGATTTTTATCTTGTGTATTCAAAGTTTTATATTTTTCTCCTAAAATTTATGGACCGCACTGATATATGATGTAGTATATTAAGCAACAAACTTGCATTCAAAAGAGTACCAGAACAAACACATCGTTTGTTTAATTTCAGCCTTGTGGAATTGCGGTTTCGAATCAACAGTATTTCGGTCAGTACTGTTCTTTGAACTTGTATTTGCTAACTTATTGAGGTTAAATCCACTTTTTTTTTCTCGAAGAGCAACACACAAAAGACGTGTAGAACTATATATTTTTATTACAGAGAAATAAGGAAGTATTAAATCCGCTGTGTTGTTCACTGACATAAATAATAAGGAGTTAAAAGAAATTTAGAAGTTTTTTTAAAATAAGAAAATATGGATACAGACATATATAAAACGAAAAGTGAATATATTTTGTATTCTATGGGTAACTTCTAAAAATACTTTGCTTCGGCAGCTATGTACATTATAATATTCAGGAAATCCGTAATTAGAATTATTTATACCGTTACATGGTACAATTAAATAACGTAAAATGGTAAAAAGATGAGTTGTAATTTTATGTATTTATTAAAAGATTTAAAGGTTACATTATAACAGTGAAGGACCTAGATTTTTAGTGGTATGAAGCTAATTTTTAGGGTTCCAAAAAAATTAAATTAAAAATATTTATTGTAAACTCAAATATATTTATTTTAAATAAGAAAATAACACTTTTAGAGTATTGTAAATGAGTAGTAAGAATATTAAAGTATACCTTATTCAAAAAAGTTTATTTGACAGTAAAATGTTGACAAGTTATATATTTTGTTATAATGTTATTAGGTTGTTATGCTTTTTTAATTTTCTTCAAATCCATGACAACATGATCTATGATGTCTTGGCAACGTGATTTGGTGATGCATCTAGATTCATGCTGCCACAGAACCCTCCTGCCAGTGTTTTGTGTAATATAAACAAAAAATTTAGTAAACATAATAAATACATAATAAATATAAAAAATATCAAATACGAAAAATTTAGGTAAAACCAGCCTGGAATGGTTTATTAAAGTGAACTCTTTTTCCAGATCTGGTTGTGGGTGGAGAAGGATTTGAAGAATCTTGAACAACTGTGTTGGAAAAGTTCTCATGTAGTCGTTCGACATCTTCCATAATATACGCTGGTTTTTTTCTGTCAATAGTCACTCTGACGTTTTATCCACGTATATTAACAACGAATAGCTTTTCATCACGTTTAATGACCTTATAAGGCCCGTCATAAGAACTTCCAAGTGGTCCTGATATAGCATTATGTCGAACGAAAACATGGTTTGCCGTTTGTAGGTCTTTAAAAATTTAGATTCTCTTATCGCAGTATCGACTTCCTTGTCTAGGTTGAAGCTGTTCGAAATGTCGTCCTAAATCATTCACTTCAACTTCAGAGGCAGTTCTGGTGCTAGTTGTGTCACATGGGGTCAAAAACTCGCTAGGAAGGCGGAGTGGTTCTCCTTAAACAAGTTCCGCTGCCGTGGAGTCCAAATCTTCACGCCATGCAGCACAAATATCTAAGAGGACCGTCGGTAAAACATCAGTCCACCGTTCTGACCCGTAACACTTGATGGCGGACTTCAACTGCCGATGCAATCTTTCTACCATGCCGTTGGCTTGTGGGTGGTATGCAGTTGTTCTGTAGTGAGTTGTTCCTATCATTCCACATAGAGCGTTGAAAAGTTGCGATTCGAATTGCTGCCCTTGGTCCGTTGTGATTCTGCATGGAGCTCCGAAACGACATATCCAACCTGCGTACAAAATGCGGGCTACCGTTGCAGCTTCCTGGTCTTCCAAGGGAAAAGCTTCCAGTAAAATGTTGACAAGTTATATATTTTGTTATAATGTTATTAGGTTGTTATGCTTTTTACCGACCGCCAACATATATAAGGGAGGTATTGTGATCATACCAATTTTGACGTTTCGAGATTTCGATGGATCTCCACGAATTAAGGTCCCTACATAACGTTTTGACTATTTTTAGCATGATGTCTGTCGGTCTGTCTGTCCGTCTGTGTACACGTGCAGAGCAAATTCGGCTGAAAGGATTTTTTATGAAACTTCATATATAAGCTTCTGCCATCAATGGCACGAGTTGATCAACTTTTGTTAAAAATCGGTTGACTAAAAATGGGAGTTTACTCGTGTCGATTTTAAGATTTTTGCGAATATTTCACAACAGAAAAATATCTCGAAAAAATTTATCAAACAAAAGTTGCTATAAAAGTAATAACTAATAACTTTTGTTTGAGACGTTTTTTGATAAAACGAAAAATTTCGAATAATTTATGTAAAATTTTCTCAATTTTTTCATATTTATATGTAACGGTTCCATGGTCATGATAAATAATATCTCTGTTAGAAAATATTAGGTCAAGTTATTTCTACTCTGCTGCTAGAATGTATTTTATACAAGTACTTTTGATGGCGGTCGGTCCAGTGGTGGCCACTGATTTTTTCATTTTCTTCAAATCCATGACAACATGATCTACGATGTCTTGGCAACATGATTTGGTGATGCATCTGGATTCATGCTGCCACACACTTAAAAAAACTTATCACACTTCTGATCCACTACTTCCGTATTGGTGGCAAGTGGCGGAACTATTGGTTTGAGCGTTGTCGCGCAAATGGCGGGACATTTGAATGTGTCGGTTACAGTATTAAATACTTGAGGCTGAATCGACCCCAGAGCTGTCTGCACAATATCGGAAGATAGAAATCCGAAGCAGGTGGGAGATATCGAACCAGCGTTCCTGTGCTCCGTAGGCAACCGTCTTACCACAGAGCCATGGCAACTCAAATATCAATCGTGTGTGTGTGTGTGTGTGTGTGTGTGTGTGTGTGTGTGTGTGTGTGTGCGTGTGCGTGTGCGTGTGCGTTGCGTGTGCGTGTCCGTGCGCGTGTGCGTGTGCGTGTGCGTGTGCGTGTGCGTGTGCGTGTGTGTGTCTGTGTGTTTGTATACACAACTAGCTGAGTACCCGTGCTTCGCTACGGTTTATTAACGGTTTGCCATCATCGTGCAATTATTATAAGTCATGGTTCTTTATAGGTCACATTGCTGATTCTCTCCTCAGGTGTAGATTCACCCCGTTAGAGGTTCATTAGTGTAAAATTCGTAGTGTGTTTCTAAACATATGCACGGGTAACTTTTATAAGCAAAAACCTAGTCGATATCTCATCTGTCCTAAGAGATACTGAGGAACCGTGAAAAAAAAATACTCCTTTTCACCTCATAGGGGTCCAAAAATCCTTTCTTAGTGGGTTCTTACGTCATATCGAGAAATGTACTCTTGGAATTTCTTATTTCTAATAAAAAAATCTTTAGGAATGAAATTTAAAAAACTGTTAGAACACTATCGAAAGATTTTAAAAAGTCACCTATATGCCAGAAAGGAATGTTATAACTCAAGAAGCACAGGAGATATAAAGGGTTCGATGCTTACGTTATGGAAGGAATATGTTCCCGGAATTCCATGTATCTAATCAAAAATATACCTATTTACCCCTTTATAGATACAAAAAAAAAACGCTTAAAATACTTTCTAAAGATTAGAAAAAAATATACATTCTATACCAAAAAGGAATGTTATAACTCAACAAACAAATAAGTTACGAAACATTATATAAGTCGCCCTGATTTAATGTAGATTCGCACCGTTAAGTGTTGATTGAAGCAAAATTCTAAATTACATTTTTATATATGCGTACGGGTAACTATAGTAAGTAAAAAGCAAGTCGTTATTTCATCAAGAGATATTAAGTAATCCGTTTTCACCCTCTAGGGCTCGAATTTCGAGAAATCTCTTCTTAGTGGTTGCTTACGTCATGGAAGAAATATAGTCCCCGAATTTCAATTGCCCACTAAAAAATGCCAATGTACCACTGAAATTTAGGGAAATATAAAAAAACAGTCAAAATGAAATGATCTTGAAACTAATGATATTAAAATGACACCTAAATGCGAAAAAGTACAACATAGTTATAGTACAACAAAGACAGAAGCTACAAAGGGTTCTATAATTCACCCCGAATCTAGAATCGCCCCTTTAGGGATTGATGATTAGAGCAAAATCTTGAATTTAATTTTTAAACACATATACGGATAACATTGTAAGCAAAATACCAATATACCATTGGACCTAAGAGATAATAAAGATTCTGAGGAAAAACATCTTTTCATCCCCTAGGGGTCGAATTTCGAAAAATTCCATATAAGAGGGTGATTGCGACATGGAGGGAATATATTTCTTGAATTTCATAACTCTATGTCAAGGGACGTTCTTTCAAATAAAAAATACCAATTTACCCCTTAAGGGATGAAATTTAAAAAACATTCAAAACGCTTTCTAAATATTTTAAATAGAAAATTATGTACCAAAATGGAATGTTATAACTCAGGAAATACAAAGATTTCTATAATTCACCCCAAATGTAGATTTACCACTTTAGAAGTTGATTAGGGCAAAATACTGAATTACTGTTTCAAAAATTTGTATGGGTAACCTTTGTAATCAAAAACCAAGTCAATATCACTTTGGTCCTAAGGTATATTGAGGAATCCTTCAAATCACATTTCACCCCTTAGGGCTCGAATTTCGAAAAATCTCTTCTTAGTGGGTGTTTACATCACGGAAGGAATATACTTCCCGAATTTCATGTCTCTATAGCCAAGGGAAGTTCTATCGAATATAAATACCCATTTATACCCCCCCCCCCTTCCCCATTTACATTTAGAGGTGAAATTTTAAAAGACTGTCAAAACTCTCTCGAGATATTTAAAAAAGACACCGGTGTGCCAAAATGAATGTTATAACTTAATTAACACAGGAATACGACGGGTTGTATAATTCACCCCGATTATAGATTTACCCCTTTAGTGGTTGATTAGGAAAGAATCCAGAAATAAAATTTTCGGCATTTGTATGTTTAATCTTTATAAGCAAAAGCCAAGTCGATATCTTATTGGTAATAAGAGATATTAAGGAATCCTTGATATCACATTTCAGTCCTTAGGGGTAGAATTTCGAAAAATACCGTCTCAATGCGAACTTACGTCATACAGGGAATATACTTTACGAATTTCATGTATCTTGTCCAGAGGACGTTCTATCGAGTAAAAAATACCCATTTATCAGTTTAGGGGTGAAATTTTTAAAAACTGTCAAAACCATATCGAGATATTTTAAAAAGACATCGATATGCCAAAAAAGGATTGTTATAACTCAATAAACACAGGAAATACGAAGGGTTGTATAATTCACCCCGATTGTAGACGCCTATAGGGGTTCATTCGGACAACATCCTGAAATAAGTTTTTCGGCATTTATATGGGTAATATTTGTAAGCAAAATCCAAGACGATATCTTATTGGTCCTAAGAGGCATTGAGGAATCTCTGAAATCACATTTCACCCCTTTTCACTTCTTAGGGGTGGAATTTAAAAAAATCCCGTCTTAGTGGCTGCTTACGTCATGGAATACTTCACGAATTTTATTTATCTATGTCCAAGGGATGTTCAATCGAATACAAAATTCCCATTTACCCCTTAAGGGTGAAATTTTAAAAACTATCAATACCATTTCGAGATATTTTGAAGACACCTATATGCCAAAAGGAATTTTATAACTCAACAAACACAGGGAATATGATGGGTTGTATAATTAACCCTGTTCGGAAATTCACCACTTTAAGGGTAGATTAGAACAAAATCCTGAAATTAGTTTTTCAACATTTATATGGGTAATCTTTGTAAGAAAAACCAAGACGATATCTTATTGGTCCGTAGAGATATTTAAGAATCCTTGAAATTACATTTCACCCCTAAGTGGTTGAATTTCCAAAAATCATTTCTTAGGGGGTTGTTAAGTCATAAAAGGGATATACTCCCCGAATTTTATGTTTCTCTGTCTAGACGACATTCTATCGAATATAAAATACCAAGTTACCCCTTTAGGGGTGAAATTTAAAAAAAAGGTTAATACACTATTTAATTATTTTAAAAAGACACCTATATGCCTAAAAGAAATGTTATAACACAACAAATACAGAAGATGCGAAAAGTTCCATAATTCACCCTGATTGTAGATTCACCCCTTTAGGGGTTGATTAGTACAAAATCCTGAAAAATAAGTTTTTCAACATTTATGTGGGTAGTATTTGTAAGCAAAAGCAAGGCGATATATTCTTGACCTAAAAGATACTGAGGAATCCGTGAAAACACATTTCACCCCTGGGAGGTCGAATTTCAAAACATCATTTCTTAGGGGGTTCTTAAGTCATAAAAGGGATATACTCCCCGAATTTTATGTTTCTCTGTCTAGACGACATTCTATCGAATATAAAATACCAAGTTACCCCTTTAGGGGTGAAATTTAAAAAAAAGGTTAATACACTATTTAATTATTTTAAAAAGACACCTACATGCCTAAAAGAAATGTTATAACACAACAAACACAGAAGATGCGAAGGGTTCCATAATTCACCCTGATTGTAGATTCACCCCTTTAGGGGTTGATTAGTACAAAATCCTGAAAAATAAGTTTTTCAACATTTATGTGGGTAGTATTTGTAAGCAAAAGCAAGGCGATATATTCTTGACCTAAAAGATACTGAGGAATCCGTGAAAACACATTTCACCCCTGGGAGGTCGAATTTCAAAACATCATTTCTTAGGGGGTTCTTAAGTCATAAAAGGGATATACTCCCCGAATTTTATGTTTCTCTGTCTAGACGACATTCTATCGAATATAAAATACCATGTTACCCCTTTAGGGGTGAAATTAAAAAAAAAGGTTAATACACTATTTAATTATTTTTAAAATACACCTATATGCCTAAAAGAAATGTTATAACACAACAAACACAGAAGATGCGAAGGGTTCCATAATTCACCCTTATTGTAGATTCACCCCTTTAGGGGTTGATTAGTACAAAATCCTGAAAAATAAGTTTTTCAACATTTATGTGGGTAGTATTTGTAAGCAAAAGCAAGGCGATATATTCTTGACCTAAAAGATACTGAGGAATCCGTGAAAACACATTTCACCCCTTTTCACCCCTGGGAGGTCGAATTTCAAAAAATCATTTCTTAGGGGGTTCTTAAGTCATAAAAGGGATATACTCCCCGAATTTTATGTTTCTTTGTCTATACAAAATTCTATCGAATAAAAAATACCAATTTACCCCTTTAGGGGTGAAATTTAAAAAAACGGTCAAAACACTTTCTAAATATTTTAAAAAGACACCTATATGCCAAAAAGAAATGTTATAACACAATAAACATAGAAGATGCGAAGGGTTCTATAATTCACCCTGATTGTAGATTCACCCCTTTAGGGGTCGATTAGAACAAAATCCTGAAATAAGTTTTTTAATATTTACATGAGTAATCTTTGTAAGCCAAAACCAAGTCGATATCTTATTGGACCTAAGAGATATTAAGGAAACCGTGAAGCCACATTTTACCCCTTTTAACCCCCTTTTCACCCACTTAGAGGATGAGTTTCGAAAAATCCGTTCTTAGTGGGTGCTTACGTCATGGAGGGAATATACTCGCCGAATTTCATGATTGTAGGTTCAGTGGTTTGGGCTGGGCGTTGATTATGAGTAGATAGCTTAGTTAGGATTTTATATATATAGATAACTCAAGAACGGTTCAACTTACAGAATTCGTTCTGGTATTAAAAAATTCTGCTTTTAATTGGAAAGAACCCTATTTGTTTTTTCTGGAACCTTTTTGGGAAGGTCCGAAACCGGAAAAGGAAGTTATTATAATTAAAATTTAAAAAAAGAATCGAACTACTGAAACAAGCCTCAAGGGTGCGCACAACCATTTAGTTTCTTATACAAGACTAACAATCTGAAATAAAGTTAGTAACGATCTATACATGAAATTTTTCACCGAATTTTTATCTATCTAATAGGATATTTTTAATTGTAAACAGAACTGTCATGTAATCGTAAATAAACAAATTGCGTTATAGACGCCATCTTATAAACTATTCGACGGATATTTGTGTAACATGCGGCATATTGTTTAAATCTTCATCAGAGCTTGATTTAAATTAAAATCGAAACGTTAGCGAAGTTAATAAATTTGTTTTTATTTTCTGACTGGTCCGAATCCCATTACCTTCAACTATAATTACTAACTTACGGACGTAAAAATATAATATTATTAACATAATAAATCTTATATAAATAAATTAATTAAACAATGAAATTAAAACAAATACAATTAATTAAAAAATAAATAAATAAAATAAAATCAAAAAATCAAAATCCACATAGAATTGATAAAATGTATTTTCTCAGGTAAAACATGATAAAAAAGTATTAATTTAAAAGTTTATGTTTCATATATTTTTTAAACTGTGTAATATTCAGAGATCTTATATCATTGGGAATTGAGTTGAATAATAAAGGAACCATATAGGAGAAACTTCTCTCATAAATTTTGCTGTTATGCTTAGAACATTTAAGATGTGTTTATTCCGGAAGTTGAAATTAAGTAGCTCATGTCTAAGTTTGATTTTGTGAGCTAGATATGAAGGAGTTCCTGAATTTAAAATTTTGTGGATAAAGCAGTTGTAAAGCAGTTCTCTTCTTTTTGCCATATCAAGCCACCCTAGTGTGTCACGATAAAAACTTACATGGTCACGTTTACGTAAATTCAAAATAAAACGAAGACTGGTGTTCTGCACTTTCTGAATCCTGCTAAAATCTGCTGTTGTTAAGTAAGGGCCATATACGATATCGCCATAGTTAAAAAAGGACAAAACAAGACTATCCGTCAATACCTGCTTAATTTTAGTGGACAATGAGAATCTATTCATAAATAAATTACGTAAAACTAAAAATGTTTTACGTATTAAAACATTTATGTGCTGCCTGAACCGCATTTCTGGATCAAAAATAATGCCCAAGTTTCGACAGTTAGACTGACAAACTGATATTGTATAACTTTGTTATTAATTACAATATCGCCCAATGCTTGTAAAGCAACGGAAATAATTATGTTGCCAAAAATAAGTGCAGATATTTAGCTTCATTGATCAATAGACAATGCTGTTTGGCATACGTTGATATATATTGTAGATCATCATTTAATTCATCGAGCGCTATATTAAACTGGCTAGGTAGAAAAGATTTCAGAACCTGGGTATCATCAGCAAATATCGACATTATGCTATTACGAGAAACAGTAAAAAGGTCAAAAATATAAATAATAAAGAGCAGTGGGCCTAAAATGAGCCTTGAGCTACACCTCTGATCAGTTTCAAGGGATCAGAAATAGTATCATTCAAGACGACCCTTTGAATACGGTCGGCAAGGTAACTCGAGATAACTGCGAAATTATTCCACATCCACCGTATTCACCCGATCTCACGTCTTCAAGTTTCACTTATTTAGGTCTATAAATCATACACTTAGAGATAAGAAATTTCGGAAGAGCACCAATGTAGAAAACCGCCTGATCAGTTATTTTATGTCAAAACTAGAAAACTTCTATAAAGAGGGTCTCGAAAAATTAGTACAGCATTGGGAAACAATGTATAATATAATACGCCAACTTGTGTCCTTGCGTGTGCATGTCTGTCGTCTTAAATCTAAAACAATTGAAGCGAGATTCCGAAATATAACGAAATATTCCGAAGCTTACGGAAGTACATATTGACATATAACGCGTAATAATAATAGTTAATTGATATGTTTACACAAAAATAATATAAATTAAAATTATTAGTAGCAGAAAAATAATTATTTTAAAAAATATTTGGTTTTGATGAAAATAAGTAAGAAAAATGTGACTTTCTTTTCTTTATTATTATATTTTCAATGCTTTATTACTTTTTTATTTCTACGATTAACGTTTTAAATTATCTACCGTCTTAAATTTAAAAAAATGTAAATGTGCATTGAGTAAAACTCGCCTTGGTAAAAATTATAATTTTTACCAAGAATTACCGGCCGAGTTTGGCCATGCATATCAGCACCACTAGGTGACAAATTATTTGTGTGAATTTAAAATTGGTTGGAAATATTTAAAATATTTTGGTAAAATATACAAATTGATACATTCAATAGTTTGCACCTTTGAAATTGTATGTCATGTTGGTATTAAAACATAGTAAAAAATTTCACTTAAAATGTCATTCCATTTGAAATATGTCATAAAGATAAAAGATATCTTAGTTATAATAACCATAACCAACAAATCTGAAGTAGGTTTTACAGTGTAAGGAATATTTTGAAATGACATTTAAAAGTCAGTACTACACTATAAAACTAACCAAAATAACCAGATCTGGTTTGACTTTACAAAAGTGAACGCAATATATTGAAGCGGGCGAACAATTAAATTTTACTGTGTAATAGTTTCTCACAATTTATTTCAAACTTATTTGAGATATAGTGTAAGTACGCTTTTTTTCCGTGTGCGCTTTTTTCCGTGTGTGTATTTTTCATGTGCGATTTTTTACGTGTGCGTTTTTTTCGTGCGCTTATTATTATATTATATATGTAATTCTTTGTGGTTGTAAAAATAATCAGCACTCCAATTAACAACAAAAACCTTTTAACTTATCTTGAAGAATCATATTTCAACCCAATAATTCATAACCCTAAATAATTAATTTTGACTCTAATTACCTACGAAGTCCATATCACTGAAAATATGGTCGCCTATCAGCGTCTGTGTAAACATTTGCCCATGTTATTGAGATAAACAATAACAATCTTTTAAACAAATCATATAATAAACGACCG
Source organism: Liopterus haemorrhoidalis (assembly GCA_963971575.1). Taxonomy (NCBI): domain Eukaryota; kingdom Metazoa; phylum Arthropoda; class Insecta; order Coleoptera; family Dytiscidae; genus Liopterus; species Liopterus haemorrhoidalis. The sequence continues at coordinate 16,964,699 of OZ020619.1, forward strand.
TAATTCTCTACCCTTGTTTTTCAACACTTAACTAGAAAAATATAAACTAATCTTTGAGAATGTTTATCTTTAAATAGATTAGTTTTTATATTTGAATAATTTGAATATTTCTAACTAATTGAATAATTTTATTTTAAATAACATGGAAATTTTATTTCTGAAATTACCGCTCCCACATCTTACCGGGACTCGAACCCGGAACCTTTGACTCGTGAAGCAGGATCACTACTTCTACGCTACTAAGGTTGTATTTTTATAATAAAGTATCCAGGGTAGGATTGGTAACTCAAAAGGGCCCATATATTTAGGTGTATAAAATTATTGGTAAATTGTAGAAAATCATTTTTATTGTGTATAATATTATGTTTATTAACAATTACATAGAAATTGTTCACATTAAATCTTGGATTGCAATAGTTGGATAGCAATTTTGCCTGATAAAGTACATTTTGATGCTACATTGTCCGTAACTTCATCACTGTCTATTTGATATAAAATGTCTTTTTCAATAGACATTAAAATAAATGATTCTAAACGTTCATCGCTCAATGTACTTCTTAATTTATTTTTAATATATTTAAGAGTAGAAAAGTTTCTCTCGCATGCTACTTGACTAATTGATAAAGTCAATAGTTCTCGCTGAATAAATTATAACGTTCTAAAGAAATATACACACACACTGCCATGCTGCACAATTTAGGCAACGTTTACAAATTGAATTAATAATATCATGAATGCTATCATAATTTTCATCAGGTTCACTACTTCTTGAGCTTGAAGTATATTTTTCAGGAAATGAAATGTTAAACCTATCCCAATTACTGGCCAAACTTATTAACTTATATTTCAATTTTTCCTTTATGTGTTCATTGAATTGCAAAAGCGCTTCTCTTATTCATTTATTTAATCATGTAATCATTTAATAATTTAAATAAAAATTTTTAGCCCAAAAAATTAAAAATTTAAATTACACCCTTATTAATGACTTAACAGCAAAAACTTATATAACAAATATTGTTAAAAATAAAAAGACACATTTTTTACCAAAATGATTTTTTTGATTGGATAAATATTTGAAGAGTAATGGCGGTAAAACCCCAAAAATTAAAAACTTAAAAAATTAATATCTCTTTTAGTATAAAACTTTTACAAAGGTGTTTTAATGTATATCCCCTTCTTTTGACCTGTAGTATCACCCATTAAAAATGAAATAAGAAGACCGCAAGTTATGTGTAACGAAACGCTGACCATGACGTCACGTGTGAACAACACCCGTCAGCATCTTTTATCCTTATATATGTTAATGAAAACTGAGACAAATGCTTTTTGTATAATTTTATGTCTTGTTGAAACATGTTAATTTAAATTAGAATCAGAAAAGACTTGTAACTGTTTTGAAGTGTGTTTAATAAAATAAAAATACATCTAAGCGATTCTGAGTCAGTTATTTGGCGCAGACGGTAGGATCAGTGAAATCAATCTATCGAAGAATTGATTTTCCGTATCAACGATTAATCACTGATTCACATTTTTGACTAGAACTTAGATCGTGAGTGCGCGAGTGAATAGAAAGCTCCGTGTGCGAGTACAAATCTACTTCCTTACCGAGTGAGGACCAGCATCGCCTCGACGCCTACTTCACCCCACGGACACATCTTCAGCAGAGCCTGGGAAACCAAAAATCGTGACTTATAGGCAGAAATGAAAATTACTCCATTGAAGACATGTCATAAAATCTGAGTCCATTGGGGTTCGATGTTACGAAAAACAATTTGGAAAATCATATAAAATTCTAGAAGTTTTTGAAAAGAAAATTCAAAATCAAATATATTAATTAATTCCAAATTTTAGTAAAAGATCAAAAAGAGGACTTATAAATGGTTTAGGATCGTTAAGAAAAACGATCACTGGAAATTTAGATCAAGCTGATGCCGAAAAATGTGATACTATCGTGACAGCGTTAACTAATAATCAAGAAAAAATTAAAAATGTACTAGTAAATCAAAGTTCTATGATACAGGAATCAATTTCAAAATTGAATGACAAACGTAAAAAACTTAGAGCACAATCAAATGGTTTTAGAAGACTAAATTAAATTTAGTAGGACAGTATCACTATCTCTTGTTGCACATGGTAATATCACAGATATCTAGTTCGGTATCAGGACACTAACCCCCGGCACACTAACCCCCGGGACATTAACCTCCCGTAAATAACCCCCGGGACATTTCCCCCCATGTCAATAACCCTCCGTGCCATTAACCCCCTTGACAATAACCCCCGTGCCATTTACCCCCGGACATTAACCCCCCGTCAACAACCCCCGCGCCATTAACCCCCCGCGCCATTAACCCCCCGTACCAATAACCCCCGGGTTTCTAATGATGCAATGATGTAAACTATTTAATAAAGAGTGTTATTATTGAGAGGAATTATTGAGAGTTTATGCAATAGTGTCAATAATAATGCAATGGTACAACATTCAGTAAGATAGTTAATTTAGAGAAATATCATATTAGTAATCACGAAAACTAATAATAGGTAAGAATTAGTGTAATTAAAAGTTAAGAATAACCAATGGTCAACAAAAGTTGACAGACTTCTTCGTATCGAATATATGAAGTAAATAGTTCCCTTAAAAATAAATTTGTTAGTATTTATTTTAATATTATTTTATTTAAATCTTAAATTAATTTGTTTTATACTTACGTAACTTGATAGTTGAGAAAAGAAAATTCGATTTTTATACATTAATCTGAAAAAATGTCTTCAACCTTCAAATTGAATCGAAATTGTAAACCAAAACATTATTAAAAATATTTAAATTCCATTTAAGGCTCAGAAAGAATACAATTTTCAATAAAAAATTCTCCATTGGACCCTATGAATTTTTGAAAATATTGATAAGGGCGTATTATTACATCCCTTAACTCACATTCACACAAAAAAAAATTAATCAAAATCGTTAGAGCCATTTTATAAATAAAAATTACATTTGTTCAATTTTGTTCTAATTTCAAATGTTCAAATTTTAAATATAATTAAACATTTAAAATATTAATCAATTTCCAGGGGGTTAATGGCCCGGGGGTTGTTAACGGGGGGGTTAATGTCCGGGGGTAAATGGCACGGGGGTTATTGTTCAGGGGGTTAATGGCACGGGTGGTTATTGACATGGGGGGTAATGTCCCGGGGGTTATTGACCCCCGGGGGGTTAATGTCCCGGGGGTTATTGACCCCCGGGGGGTTAATGTCCCGGGGGTTAGTGTTCTAGAACCATCTAGTTCTACCACTAGATTATATATGACCATCATATATGATGCACTAGAAAAAATTGTAGTAGCAATTACCTTTTCTAAATTGAACACTTTTCACAGTTTACTGATAGATACATGAAAGATAATTCAATAATTTTCATATTATAAATTCCTATTGTAGAGCCAGATAAGTATGATTACTATCGCCTGTTACTTTTACCCACTCCTTACGATGATTCATTTAAAGCCATAATACCTAGTACCAAAAACCTCCTAATAAATGAGTTGTACTACGGTTATACGAACGAAGAATGTATGTAAAACAGCAACGAAAATTATATATGTACACACCGACCCACCGAGAAATGTCCAACATCTCTGAATAGGGACAATTACATTTCAAATGTTTTAAGAAACTTCATAAAGAATAATTTTATAGCTTGTTTATATACATATTAGGCCAAGGTTGCTTTAGCAGAACATTATTTTTCACAAAGTGTTTCCTCAAATACTAAAAAATGTATAACCTGTAAAAATGTATTTCTTGGATGCTAAATAAAGAAAATTCACTAAATTTTTTTACACTCCTTTCAAGACCAGTGAATAACGCATTAAATCAGTGGTGTCCAATCTTTTCCCATATTGGAACTAGGAAATAAATTATTCAATTCAATTTTATTTTAAATACTAGTGCACCCGTTGCCAACTGTGTTGGTAAACATATTATTACCTTTAAAATAAATAAAATAAATAAATAAATCTCAGATCAGTTTAAATAATCGTGTAAATAAAAAATAATGTCAGTATTATATAGGGATAAACCTCTAAAATATTATTCACATCAGTTAAAGGATATAAGAGTGTCCAGAGTTGCTCGTTTATGCCTACGAAACTCTAGACATTTCTCTATAATATTTTATCCGCAGTTTCGTAGAGAATAAATCTGCAAAACATTGTCCATATCGGCCAAAGCATATAGGAGTATCTAGAGTTTCTTGTTTATGTCTACAAAATCCTAGACATTTCTATATGTTATTTTATCTGCAGTTTCTTAGAGAATAAATCTGCAAAATATTGTTCATATCGGTCAAAGCATATAGGAGTATTTAGAGTTTCTTGTTTATGCCTACGAAACCCTAGACTATTCTATATGTCAATATATTTGTAGATTCTTAGAGATTAAATCTGCAAAGTATTGTTCATATCGGTCAAAGCATATAGGAGTGTCTAGAGTTTCTTGTTTATGCCTACAAAACTCTAGACATTTCTATATGTTATTTTATCCGTAGTTTCTTAGAGCATAAATCTGCAAAATATTGTTCATATCGGTCAAAGCATATAGAAGTATCTAGAGTTTCTTGTTTATGCCTACGAAACCAAAGACATTTCTATACGTAATTATATTCGTATATTCTTAGCGAATAAATATGCAAAATATTGTTCATATCGGTCAAAGCATACAGGAGTACCTAGAGTTTCTTGTGTATGCCTGTGAAAGCCAAGAAATTTCTATATATTATTTTATCCGCAGTTTCTTAGATAATAAACCTGCAAAATATTGTTCATATCGGTCAAAGGATATAACAGTATCTAGAGTTACTTGTTGATGCCTACCAAACCCTAGGCATTTCTATATGTAATTGTATTCGTAGATTCATACAATCTAACCTGCAAAATATTGTTCATATCGGTCAAAGGATATAGGAGTGTCTAGAGTTACTTGTTTATGCCTGCGAAACCCTATACATTATTAACTCTTTTAAATTTTATTACTCTTACAATATAAATCTGCAAAATATTGTTAATATCGGTCAATGCATATACGAATGTCAAGAATTTTTCGTTTATGCCTATAAAACTCTAGACATTCGTGTATGTTATTATATTTGTAGGTTCTTAGACAATAAATCTGGAAAATATTGTTCATATCGGTAAAAAAATATAGGAATGTCTAGAGTTACTTGTTTGTGTCTACGAAACCTTAGACATTTCTATATGTAATTATATTCGTAGATTCTTACAGAATAAATCTGCAAAATATTGTTCATATCGGTCAAATCATATAGGAGTATCCAGAGTTTTTCGTTTATGCCTACGAAACCCTAGACATTTCTGTATGTACTTATATTTGTAGATTCTTAGAGAATAAATATGGAAAATATTGTTCATATCGGTCAAAGTATATAGGAGAGTTTAAAATTTCTCGTTTATGCCTACGAAACCCTAGACATTTCTATTTATTATTTAATTCGCACTTTTTTAGAGAAGAAATCTGCAAAATATTATTCATGTCAGTCTATAGGGGTATAGGGGTGTCTAGAATTTCTTATTTATGTCTCCGAAATCAGACGAATCTCCCAGAATTAATCCGACCGTTACTTACAGACAGGATTAAGCTTTTTATATTATAGTGATATTACATTTTAATTTATATTTCTATTCACAAAACTCTTAATCCTATAATTTAAAATAAAATATTTAATTTCTGCCTTTTGGCTTGAAATCTGTTCATCAGTTTCTGATTGTGATTCCGTAGATTAATTAAGTTATTTTTTTTCCTTCCCTTGTTTTCAATTTCTTTAATCTCCTTCCTTCTTGTTATTACTATCATTCATCAATGCATATCCTCCTCCACTTTCGCTCAAAACCTCCTCTCTTATTCCTTCTCTATTTCTTATTTCGCCGCATTCCTCCAGCATGTGCTCAATTGTCTCTTTTGCTTCTCTGCACATCCTGCACATTTTTTCTTCTTCCTTCATCCAAAATGCATTTTCTCTCTCTTCGTTACCACACATGAAGCATGAAATCGCCTTATTTTTCTCCGCATTTCCAATTTGTTTAATTTTGCTATTGTATTCCTGTATTTGAATATTAAGTTCTTGGTGTTGTATGTTTTTCATTCTTTCTGTCATATCTTGCATTCCTTGTCCATTTAATCTGTTCCTCGTTACTGCTTCAGTTGAGAAACCCACATATTCGTAATTTTTTTTTTTTTCTATTTGCTTCCCAAGTTGATATTATTTTTCCGTTCATCTCTTTTCTCTATTTTCTTCCAACATTCATTTAGTAACTGCTTCTCTGGTTGTCCGGTTTTATTTTCTTCATACCTTATTGTCCTTTCAACTGCTTCTATTTTTTTTTTTTTTCAACTTTTGTTTCCTCAATTACTATGTATGTTGGTGTATTCCGATCTAGTCCGAGCATCCATTTAATATATTTAGAAGAATCCTCCACCATTTCCAACCGTGCATATTCTTCCCATCCCCACACCTCTGCACTGTACATAATTATACTTTTAATGAGAGCTTCAAACATCAGCATTCTTATATTATATTCTTCTAAATTTTCTCTGTCTTATAATCGCGAGCAATGCCCTCTTGGCTAGTTGTTTTATATGTGCCTCTGGTCTTCCGTTACTTTTGAAGTAGTATCCTAAATATTTGTATTCTCTTACTTTTTCAATAATGTTTTTATCTCATTTCCATTTCTCTTCTTTTTCTCTACCTCCTCATTTCTTAACAACCATTATTTTAGACTTATCAGTGTTCAGCGTCCGTTTTTTTCTGTTTAGATATTATCGGAATGATTTCATCGCAATCTTCATTTCTTTTTCTTTTGTCGTTAGTAGAACTATATCGTCTGCATAGGCTAGCGATATGAATTTTGTATTTCCAATCACCAACCCCCCCAGTTCGTTCTCTTTATAGATATTCTTCCATGTCTGCTAAATATATAATAAATAATGTAGCATTCAGAGAGCATCCCTGTCTCATTCCTTGAACGGTCCAGAATTCATCTGACTATTTCTCGCCTACTTTGACCACGCTTCTTGTTTCCATGTATATCCTATATCCCAGCGATTCCCAAACTGTGCGCCGCGGATGGGTTACAAGGGCGCCGCGATAATATTACAATATTTCTTCAACTGCGTTAGTTAGACCAGTTTTTACTTGGGGCACCGCGGAAAAATTCTGATACATTAAGGGCGTCGGGCGTCCGAAAAAGTTTGTGCACCACTGGGTTATAGGCATCTAAAAATCTCCGTAGTTTATTTAGTATTTATAGAAATTTTCATCTTCACATGGACGTATCTGAAAAACGAAATGCGATAAAGACCTGCGGTTGATTTTTTTTTTTTATATTTTGAATTTTGTTTGTAAATTGATATACTTATATATTTTTAGCCTTAGATCGCAATTATATGGTCTCTTTTGAGTTAAGGTCTAAAATTTCGACATTTGCAGCAAAGAAAAATAATAATAATAAAAAAAAAAAAAAACAGTCCATCATAAGGCTCAGAGCCGATGAAATGTTAGCCTGCCTCCATTTTTTAACTATCTTTATAAACTAATACTTACTTCTTATCTATATCAGCAATTCCCAAACTGTGCGCCACGGAAATATTCCAATATTCCTCCAATTGCGTTAGTTAGACCAATGTGACTTGGGTAAAAAAATTCTGATACATTAAGGGCACCGGGAACTGAAAAGTTTGGAGACCACTGCTCTATCCTGTTCACTACTCTCTTATTTAACCCTTACTTCTGTCCACTGAGTCGAAAGCGTCTTTCAAATCAGCGAAGAAAGCATAAACTTTCCTTTTTACCGACCGCCAACTATATATAGGGAGGTATTGTGATCATACCGATTTTGACATTTCGAGATTTCGATGGATCTCCACAAATTAAGGTCCCTACATAACGTTTTGACTATTTTTAGCATGATGTCTGTCGGTCTGTCTGTCTGTCCGTCTGTCCGTCTGTCTGTCTGTCTGTCTGTCTGTCTGTCTGCCTGTGTCCGTCTGTCCGTCTGTGTACACGTGCAGAGCAAATTCGTCTGAAAGGATTTTTATTACTTAACTTCTTTTTTAACTTCATATTTAAGCCTCTGCCATCAATGGCACGAGTTGATCAACTTTTGGTAAAATTCGGTTGACTAAAAATGGGAGTTTACTCGTTTCGATTTTAAAATTTTTGTGAATATTTCACAACAGAAAAATATTTCGAAAATATTTATTGAACAAAAGTTCCTATAAAAGCAATTACTAATAACTTTTATTTGAGACGTTTTTTGATAAAACGAAAAATTTCTGTAAAATTCTCAATTTTTTCATACTTATATGTAACGTTTCCAAGGTCATGATAAATAATATCTCTGTTAGAAAATATTAGGCCAAGTTATTTCTACTCTGCTACTAGAATCTATTTTATATAAGTACTTTATGATGGCGGTCGGTCCTGTGGTGGCCACAGCTGATTTTTTCCTTTAATATTTCGTTTCCAATTATACACCCAGTAATAATTAGTTTATTTCCATAATTTTTGGTATACATAATTGTTAGGGCAAGCTAAGTAAACGATCAAAATTTGAAGAGAATCGGACAGTTAGAACCTGAGAAAAAATTAATAATAGGTTGAACCTCCATGATGCACTCTGCACTCATTTACTCTTCTGGGCATACTACTAATGAGATAAACGATTTCCTCCTAAGGCATCTCATCCACGTCTACCTGTACCTCATGATAAAATGACACTAGAGTCTGTGGGGGACGGGGTAAATTTAGCAATCTTCTACCCATAATGTCCCATACGTGTTCAATGGGTGAAAGATCGGGAGATCTTGGTGGCCAAGGCAACAATTTGATTTGATGAAGACTAAAGGTTACTTACTGCCATAAGCAATAGCCGTTCACACCATAACTCTAACGGTGCGGTGAACTCGCCTTTCCACATAAAATGGAGGATCACGTCTTTCAGCACGTCGCCTTCTAACCCTTGCCCGACCATCATGCATACCTAAACATAATCTGAATTGGTCACTAAAGATTACCGTATTCCATTACGGGTTCCATTGTAATCGTTCTCTGCACCCCACTACGTCGATGCTCAGGGGTGAGGAGTAACACAAGATGAGATTGATAACAAAACTTCTTATGCGGCGATAAACGATGGAACAGTGGAACGAATGCGGCCCACCAAACCTTTTTATGCGGCCCGCCAAAAAGAAAATATTATGCGTAGTTTTCTTATCCAGCGTAGCCAGCACATTACTGCCGTGCTGCTTTAGACTTTTTACACAGTAAGCGTATTTATGCCGACGTAATACGTGAAAATCGGTATAAACAAGAACTTAAGATAGTAAAAAATAAAAATTACAAAAGTAAGTACGGTCCGCTATAAGTAATTGTTTCTGAATGCGGCCCGGGACATAAACATTATAAAAACTGTTGCGGAAGAGGCCTGTGACGTAGAAAAGGTTGCGATCCACGAATTTATAGTATATTTATAGACAGAATATATTGCTACTTTAATTTTTTGATAACTGTTACAGAGTTTAGGCATCCTGTTTAACTATTTGATTAAAGTGTCTTTTGACATTTTTCACCACTCTTTGCAAAATCTTCCGCAAATGTTCTTTAGAAGTGGGGCGCAATTCATTCCAGAATAGTTCAATGAAGTTCAGATCAGGGGACCAAATATGCTGGGCAAACCATAATTTTGAATACTCCTTCAGCAGAAAATTTATCCTAGTAATCTCTGCATAGCTTGGAAGAGTGTTTAGGGTCATTATACTGTTGGGTCACAAATCCTTGTCCAAGAATATCCTGTCCAGATGACAACATTTGATTTTACAGGATACCCGGATATTGCTCTTCATTATTCCTTCAATTCTATGAATATTGCCAGCTGCATAGCCACCGAAACAGCTCCGCACCATCACAAAACCACCACCATGTTTCACAGAAAGTACATCAACTGATCTTTCCTCTGCTGATCTGCGGACGAAGACTCTGCGGTGGGAATTAAAATCAAATTTGGACTCGTCACTCCATAGAACTGTCTTCCAGTTTTCAAGTATCCAACTTTTATGTTCTTTGGCACATTGAAACCTTGACTACTTATCGGTGGTTCGTAACAAGAGTTTCCTTACAGCTACCTTGCTATGAAAGTCTCCTTGCAATCTTCGTTTCACCGTTGATTGACTAGTTTCTTTCACTCTCTCTACATTTAACTGCGCTGCTGGAGCAGTAAGGCTTCTATTAGGCTTGCTGGATATAACAATCTTCCTGCATTCTGGTCATTGATATGAAATTTCTTTACGTTGTAGTCGACTGTTCTTTTCGATTGTTAGTATAATAGAAATTTGGCTGTTACTTTTTCCACTTATATGGTAGGCAATTATTAATGAATGCATTTCAATTAAAAGTTCTCTCGTTTTCGGAATATTGATAACCACAAACACTGAAACACGTAAACAAAGGTACGTCACAGAATTTCAATAATGTTTTCTCTGCGAAAACTAAAAATTTGACTCATTTATATGTATAATGTTTCAATATAATGTAATGTCATTACTTTAAAACAATAGAAAAATGGCAAAATTAGGCACCTGTTTCGGAAAAAATCCACCCGAAAGTGGTAATCGAAGAACGGGTTTTACTCATTAGGTATATCGTTATTTCTGGGAAATTTCGTAAGTTTTGCTACCACCTCTACAATATGTATACATACGGACTTGGTATATAAAACGAATAGCATGAAAATAGATCTGTAGTATATCATCATCATCATCGTCATTGGCGCGACAGCTCGAAATGAACAAGGGCTCCTGTTTCCAGGTTTCGTGACCATGTTTTCAATCTATGTACACTGAAGAGTAATATGGTCAGTATTACATCCCTTTTTCAGAGTACACAGAAAGGCACCTACAGTTTTTAAAGCCGGTTACGAACGGCTAAGCAAAACCTGTAATTTCTATAAATACTTTTACACAAATTATTTGACATTAGCAGGAATTGAACTCACGTCCGTGCCCTTGCTCAGCGGTCAAGTAGCAGGTACAAACGATTTAACGTTTACAGGCTTGCTCTGTAGTATATAATAGTCTATAAATCTTGAGAATTAAAAAATGAGCTGGCAAATAGATATGAGCCATAGTCTAACCGTTAGGCTCTAACGGTAAATATTTTCACGGAACAAACTGAATTAGACCAAGGGACAGATGTTCAAAACATACTTGAGGAAGAGGGGGGTAGAAATTTTGAAAAACACTGGAGACAAAAAGGAAAAAGTTTTAAAAATCACTTGAGGACGAGAGAGCACAAATTTCGTGCCAGCCGAATAAATATATTAATATTAATATATTTATAAATTATAAGAAATTTTAATCTATTAACAAATTTTTACAAACGAATCTCTACCGTAAACGAAGTACTGATGTATTGATTCCTCAAAATTTCTGTCGATTTTAATGGACCACTCTTTTAATAAAATCAGTCGTAATAGTATCGACAGTAAAATATATTTTAAAATAATATTTATGTAAAAATATTTCGGTTTTATATGCCCGAAAATTCAGTTTGACAAAAATATAAAGAATTGAATTATATTTTTTTTTAGGTTATAATCTGAAATCCGACATGCTTTAAAGCGTCAATGAAACATCGTATTAAAAATTTATGGTATTGGCTGTCACATCAAACGCAATGATTTAAATCAAATTTCTCTTTTAAATTTGTATTTTCTTGTGGTAGCATTTCCTCTCAAATATATAACTGCAAGGATGTTGTGTTGGCAATTAATGTCATTGCGTAAATTATTAAGGAGCTTGAAAACCCTTTGGAAAAATCTTTAAAAGCGGTAAATTTATATATTTTTTAAGTGCATTTTTGTTTTGATTCAAATTAATATTAGTGTGTTCATTAATTAATTCAACTAAGCAAAAAAGTTATAGTTTTCTGCCATGACTGTGATATCAATACTAAGCTATCAGGATCGTGTTATATGCTAAAAAGGCTCAGGTACCTTATTTCACCTTCATTATTAAGATCAGTTTATTTTGCGAAATTTCATACAATTAGAAATTATGCTTTATTTTCTGGGGAGCATCAAAAGAAGCTACTACTTGTCAACGTACAACGTACAACGTACTATTTGTCAGAAATCATTATAGTAATTTTAATATAAATAGTGATTATCATAATCACAATACAAGGAGTAAATCTAGCTTGAATATTGAGAGGCACCATACTACTTTGTACGAACAAAGTCGTCGTTTTATAAATGCAAGATTGTATAAGGTTCATGATAGCATGAAAAGTATAACCAATGTGAAAATATTCAAAAATATGTTTAAGAAATATCTACTAGAACATATGTTCTATTCAATCTCTGTATATTTAAATACAAAGCTGACTAATGTTAAATTTTGCATTCTGTTAAATTGTAGAATATCTACCTATGTAAACATTATATTGACTTAACCTCTGTATTTCTAATGATCACTGACAGGCTTAATAAAATATTATTATTATTATTATTATTATCAGGTTTGCCTTTGCTATGAAACCAGCTGAAGCAGTAAAACTGAAGTTTTGACGGGTTGGACATACAATTGATTTTCCAATTATTATTATTATTTTTTTTTTATAAGCACCAGTACGGAAGTGTTGGATTCTCTCGCAGGCCTATCGACTAAAAACCATGTTAGCCTCTAACTCCGCAGAGAAACTATCCTAGGGGACATATTTTTCAGCGGATAGGCTAGTTCAGCCTAATTAAATTTTCCGGATATCCGCAGAGCTGATGCAGGTTCTTTTGAGCATATTTCTGTTCAGTCTATACCTCCCCGGCAAGAGGCGTTCACCGTAGAGGCAGGGAATTGAAAACCATAGTACAGGCGAGGCGAATGATATGTTCCGAGTGTGTGGAAGTATCCAGTCACGCTGCAGGGGCGCACGCATGAGTGATATTAACCAGCTTGAAAAGTAGTGCAGTGCCAACATGGCCGCCTCAATTGTCGAGAACTGATGTTCAAGGCATCGGGCATCTGGAAGTCCTTCACAGTTTCCAGTGGGTCACGGACTAGCCCTATGCGCTAGCCGCCGCTACGGCCACACTCTTAGTTGGATTCAGCTCCATCCTTTGGACTTGGATAACTGTGCCCTTATATCTAGAGCTGTAGCCAGCTCTAGCTCTTGGTCCTCTAGCAGCACTGTAGCGGACAATAGTCCGCTGAAGCGGTGCATGCGACGCGCTCTCATGGCACAGTCGTTGACGCACTATGACCTTGGGGAGTTGAGCTAAACGTAAGCTCGTTGACCGTAAGGTTGAACAATAGAGAGCTCAGCGGGTTTCCCTGCATCGCCCCCACAGAATTCTATTCGCCCTGGCCTACTTTAACCCACGCTCATGCAAGGGTGAGCATCCGGTGTGTTGTGAGTACACACTCTATGGAGTCAGTGTCAATCCTCATTATCCCCGATGCCCGCGTTACTGAACTGTGGGAGACTGTGTCGACAACCCTGCGGATGATTGAGGGAGTTACGCAATACAATCTAGTTTTGCCTAAATATTCCCTGTCTCTCTCTCTCTCTCTCTCTCTCTCTCTCTCTCTCTCTCTCTCTCGTCGGCTTCCTTCTTCTTTAGGATTTACATCAGCATCTGCCGTACAGCCTCCCAGTTCTCCCTGGAACGCACCATAACCTGGACTAGGTTATCTGGTGTCAGGATCTCCTTAACAACGGCCATCTCACGTGTTCTTGCTCCGTTCCATCTGCCGCATACGAACAGCGTATGTTCTGCTGTATCTGCGGCTCCACAGTATACGCAAGTGTCTTCCTGTTCCTTGCCGATTCGCTTCGTGAATACCTTAAAGAACATGTGAGCTGTCAGTGCTCGTGTGACGTAGTAGTCGATATACCTGTGGTTACAGGCCAGCCATTCCGGGTTTTAATCCACTATGCTTTGGCGGTCTTTCGCAGCCAAGCTTCTTGCCATTTCTGCAGCGAAAGTGCTTGGCCGCCATCTTGGAGTTTGTCCTTTCGCATGCCTCAAAGATCTCTGTTCTTTCCATTGCCAGCAGTCTTAGTGGGAACACTCCAGTAATTACCTGCAGAGCCACCGTTGAGACGGTCGCCAGCAGTACTCTTCTTTTGACCCAGCTAGGACCTCCGATGTTTAACATGACTCTGCGTAAGCTCCCCGTCCTCTTCTCAGCCTTAGCCACCGTGCTCTTCACATGCTCCGTGAAGGACCAGTTTGTACCAAATATCACCCCAGGTATTTGATTGACGGCTTGGCCTTTATTATTTGGTTGGCTAGCTTGAAAGTTATGCCTTCCCTTTTGCCAGTTGGAGCTTGTGGGCCTCCAGCCAGGCAATGATCCACCACATGTTCACATTCACAGCGTAAATCAAGTTTTCCTCTTCGTTTGTCATTGTTCTCAGTGCCAGATCGTTAGCAAAACCAATACACTTAGAGTCCCCTTTAAGTGCGAGATTCAGGACGTCATTGTATAGTAAGTTCCAAAGAGTAGGTCCTAAGACACAACTCTGTGGAACTCTCGCTGTGCTACAGTGGACTTTGTAGTCAATACAAACAGAGTAGTCAATACGAACTGGTTCGTGGAACGAATTTAGTCTGCCCTGCAAGGCCCCACAAATATAACAATATACTCTATTATATAAATGTCATTTTTTATATTCATATAAATCACTTTTACTATCTAGACAATATAACTATTATTTTATTTTCTATAAAATGTTCTGATTCAGCCGTCAAGAGCGTAGTACTACGACTTGCAGATAGGAAAACTGTAATGAGCTAGTCGAATCTGGAGCGCGCGGCGCTGTGCCACCGCATTTGGTTCAGTCTATCTTTGCAACCGTGAGCACTAAACTACTGTGCATGGTATCGTTTTGTACTCACGGTAGTCCAGATTATCCGCGATATTGTCAAAAGCATTCACCTGTTTATCAGAAAAATATTTTAAAAATATTGATTTCAAACCACTGCGAAATATTCTTGATATATTTGAATAAGTCCCATCGTGAGCTTTAAAACGATATCACGCTCAGTCGTTTTGCGCTCCGGGTTGCCAAGATAGACTGGGTCAAAGGCAGCGGCACACCTAGAAATATTGCATCATTTCCTTGGCGCGCGGGGAGCTAGAGGAGCATCGAAAGCACGATGTACTACGCATTACGTGAATTGGATTCTATGTTGTTTACGAATATGCTAACACGATTACTATGTGACACGTAGTTTTAACGATAATTATTTATTTTAACTGGAATCTATTTTTATCTCAGAAGGTTCGCCGTGAATCGTCCAACACTATCCACGGAATTAGACGTAATCCAGACAAATTGTACTCATAATTACCCGATCTATTATAAGTTGCTCTTACAATCTTGAGCATTTTGAAAACATCATTTTTAGGGTTTTTCAGGTCTAAAAAAAAACTTATAACGTCACTCATGTGCCTATTTGTTCAGTAGATATTGTGGCCAAGCGGCTGAACATAGAGAGTTGAAATTTGGCAAGCTTCTTGAACCTGCATATAAAAAAACTATAGATACTTTACAAAAATATAAATAAATAAAATTTCGAGTGTGACATGAAATGAAGCCTCTTAAAATATAAATAACCCAACAAAATTACATTTATGTTAGTTATGAAAAACAAGCTAAAATTTTAATGTAAAAAAGCAAACATAAATATTTTTATCTTACAACTAGCAGAATACCCGTTCTTCGCACGGAATGAGTTAAATTAAGTTTATTATAAAAGAAATGTAATTATTTAATTAAGTATATATTTTTTTCAAAATAAAGTTAATTGAACATATGTTTAAGAATAATCTTGAAACAAATCAGCGGTCAGTATCATTAAATAAATATCCAAGTATATGTAGCACGTCTTAACAGAACAATAGTCTGAACAAAAATGTTAAATGTGAGTGTTCCAATATCACCGTTCTTTCATAACCTAAGATTTTCTAAACTTTTCTAGACGGAATGGAAATTCAAATAAAATAAAGCCCAAATTATAATATTTTAACACTATCCATTTCGATTCAAGATCACTGATTTACATTGTTTTATTCAATAATATTCAAGGAAGACGTTTATGTTATTTGCATAGACAAATTACTGCGGAAAAGATTTCTAGTCATTTTCTAACATTGACAAATAATTTTAACTAAAAAAAAAACGAAAGTATTTATGATAGTTTTAGAGTTACCTATACCGAATTAAACTATTTTATTTACGTTCTTGCCCGCCAAAACCCCCACATTAAAATTCTGATACGAAATATACTCTATAATCTGTCCCGGATTCACTTTAAGGTGCGTTGAAAATCTCGTGAAAATCAGTCAAGTCATTTTGTTCTGATGCCCGTGCGGTCAGGCAGACAGACTTTCACATTTATATATGTATCCAGGGGACGTTCTATTGAATCAAAATAACCAATTTACCCCTTTAGGGTTAATATAAAAAGAAAAAACGGTTAAATATATTCCAAATATTTTAAAAACACACTTATATGTTAGAAAGGAATTCTGTACCCTCCACAAATAAAACAGATACGAAGGGTTCTATAATTCACCCCAAAATATACATTCGTCCCTTAGGAGTTGATGAGGGCAATATCCTGAATTATGTTTTCATATATGTGTATGGATAATCTTTGTAAGAAAAACCAATAGCGACCTGGTCTTCTCATCGAGTCTAAAAGATATTGAGAAATCCGTGAAAAAATATTTTACCCTTTTTCACATTCTTGGGGGTTGAATTTCCAAGAATCCTTTCTAATTGGGTGCATACGTCATGAAAGGAATAAGCTTTCTGAATTTTATGTTTCTAGGTTAAGGAGACATTCTATCAAATTAAAACTATCAACTTACCCCTGTAGGGGTGAAACTATAAAAAACGGTCAAAACACTTTCTAGAGATTACTATGATTATATTTCTAAATACAACTATGTGCCACAATATAATTTTATAACTCAACAAGCACAGGAAATACAACGGGTTCTTCATCCTAAATGTAAATTCACACATTTACGGCTCGATTAGGGCAAAAGCATAAAACATATTGTAAACATTTGTATGGGTAACATTTGTAAGTAAAACCAAATCGATATCTCATCGGGCCTGAAAAATATTGAAAATCATATTTTACCCCTTATCATCACCTTAGGGGACGTATTTCTAAAAATCCCTTCTTATTGGCTGCTCATGTCATGGAACGAATATGGTCTCTCAATATTATGTTTCTGTCTAGAAGATGTTCTTTCGTATAAAAAATACCAAATTTACCCCTTTAAGGGTGAATTTTAAGAAAAGTGTCAAAATACTTTCTAAAGATTTTAATAAAACACCTGTATGCCAAAAGAAATGTTGTAACTCAACAAACACAGAAGATATTACGGGTTCTATAGTTCACCTTAAATGTATATTCACTCCTTTAGGGGTTGATTAGAGCATAATCCTGAAATACATTTTTGAGCACTGGTATGAGACCTTTGTAAGCAAAAGTCAAGTCGGTATCTCTTGAGATCTAAAAGATATTGAGGAATCCGTGGAAACACATTTAACCCTTTACACCCGTTAGGGGTCGAATTTCGAAAAATCCCTTCTTAGGGGGTACTTAAGTCATGAAATGAATATTCTCTCTGAATTTTATGTTTCTATGTCCAGAGGACGTTCTATAGAATAAAAAATAATAATAATAATACAAATTTACCCTTTTAGGGGTAAAATTTAAAAAACGGTTAAATCTCTTTTTAATTACACTAGTATACAGTGTTTCTGCGCAAAAAGTTTTGAATATTGAATCTAATGTAATTTTCGATGCTGAACACGAATCTGACCTTGAAAATTTTCTATCACGTCAGGTTTTGGAGATATACGAAAAAAACGTTTTTTGATATATAATGTATATTTTATTGAATATAATGTACAAATTAGAAATATTGAGCATTAACTTTTTGTCTTTTATATGATTTTGGATCTGTTACACGTATTAGTGTCCAAAAATAGTCACCAAGCATATTTGCATCCTAGTATCCTTGATAACGCTTCTCAAGTATCATTAAATCCTGTTGAAAACGTTCGCCTTGTTCATAGCTTGTTGCACCAAAGTTCTCTGGGAAGAAATCATGATGGGAATGTAAAAAATGAATTTTAAGAGACATTCGTGCACCTAGTGCTTTACAGTTTTTCAATAACTCTGCAACAATCTCCCTGTAATTGTCACTTTTTTTGTTACCAAGAAAACTATCAACAATAGAATGAAATGATGACCAAGCGGCAGCTTCTTTCGTACCACATCTCGCAAACTCCTCATCATGTAACAGTTTTCTAATTTGAGGATCCAAAAATATTCCTTCTTTAATTTGCGCATAAGACAGTTGAGGAAATTTGGTCATCAAATATTTAAAAGCCGAACTGTTTACATCCAATGCTCTGACAAATTTTTTAATAAGACCAAGTTTAATATGAACGGATGGAAGGAAAACATTTTTGGGGTCGATTAGAGATTGATTTTTAACAATTTCTTTGTCAGGTGAGAAATTTAGCCTAGCAGGCCAATTTTGTCTTTTGTAGTGCCGTTCGGTCGCACGACTATCCCATAGGCACAAAAAACAACAAAATTTTGTGAAACCACTTTGCAAATCAGTTACTAAACCAATCACTTTAAGTCACGGATTGAGTCACTTAGCTCATCTTGTGTCACCAAATGTCTATTTAAAGTGTTTTTTTCCCACCAAGGGAATTTTTTTGGAGGCAGATTTGAATTCAGCGCACCGAAAAACGTTGGGAAATCTAAATTTCACTCTTTGCGCAAAAAAAAGTTAAATTTTATATACTAGTGTTATTTTAAAAGACACTTTCATGCCAAAAAAGATTGTTATAAATAACTCAACAAACACAGGAGATACAACGGGATCTATAATTCACCTTAAATGTACATTTACGTCTTTAAGGCAAAATACTGAAATACATCTTTAAACATTTGTATAAGTAAACTATGTCTCAAAAAAGTCGTTATCTCATCAGACCTAAAAAATATTGAGGAATCCGTGAAAACACATATTATCCATTTTCATCCCCTGAAAGATAGAATTTCGAAAAATCCCTTCATAGGAGGTGCTTATTTCATGAAAGGAATATACTCCCATAACTATGTGATTCTAGGTCTAGGAAACTATCTATCGAATAACAATACCAATTTATCATTTAAGGGATGAAATTTAAAAAAACGGTGAAAACAGTTTCTAAATATTTTAATGAGACACATACGAAAATCAAATTTATTCACAACTTTGCGTACATCGTTGGAAAGGTTGAACATTTAGCTATTTTTCTACAAAGTCACCTTGACGATCAATCACTTTTTGCATTCTGGTAACCAGCTTTTTTATGCCGGCGTCGTACCACTCTCCCGCCGCGTCGCGAAGACAACTGACGATTGCTTCTTGCACTTCCTCGTTTCCGGGGTGTAATGATGTGCCCAAGTTTCGTCTCCAGTCACAATCGAATCCAGAAATTCTTCGCCCTCTTCCTCATAGCGGCGGAGAAATTCTGTGGCACTTTCCACGCGCTTTCTCTTGTGTTCAACGTTCGGTGAGCTGCTTAGGGACCCACCTGGTGGACACCTTGTGGTAACCGAGAACCTCCGACACAATATTCTGCACGGAGAAGTAGCCACACTCTTCATTAAGACCTTCTCTTATCTCATGAAGGGTTATTCTCCGGTTATTGCGCACCATTTCGTCGATTCGAGCCGCCGTTGATTCCGGAAAACTCGGCCGCCCTGACCGCTGCTCATCGTGGACATTTTCCCGGCCCTCAGAAAACTCCCGGCACCACTTCCGCACGTTTTACACTTCCACTAACTGGCGATGAATGTCTATCGGAGAAACCTTTTTTGCATTCATAAATCGTTGGCTTTGCGACGCGGCGGGAGAGTGTTACGACGCCAGCATTAAAAAGCTGGTTACCAAGATGCAAAAAGTGATTGATCGTCAAGGCGACTTTGTAGAAAAATAGCTAAATGTTCAACCTTACCAACGATGTACGCAAAGTTGTGAATAAATTTGATTTGCTAATAAAATAGGAGACCTTACTTTTCAATACGACCTCGTATATTCCGACAAGAAATTATGTAACTCAATAAACACAGGAGAAACAACGGGTTCTATAGTTCACCATAAATGTACATTCACTCCTTTAGGGGTTGATTAGGGCAAAATCCTGAAATGTGTTTTTAAACATTTTTAAGCATAAACTTTGTAAACAAAAACCACGTCGATATTTCATCAAACGTAAAAGATATGGAGGAATCCGTGAAAACACATTTTACCCCATTTCATCCCCAGAAGAGTCAAATTTTGAAAAAAATCCCTTCTTATTGGGGCTTACGTCATGAAAAGAATATACTCGTAAAATTATATATTTTTAGATTTAGGAAACGTTCTATCGAATAATAATACCAATGTACCTTAGGGATTTATATCCCTTTAGGGATGAAATTAGAAAACACAGTCAAAACACTTTCAAAATAATTTAAAGAGATACATATATGCCAAAAAGAAATGTTATAACTCAACAAACACATGAGATACAACGGGTTCTATAATGCACCTTAAATTGTACATTCACTCTTTTAGGGGAGCAAAGTCCTGAAATAAGTTTTGAAACATTGGTATGGCTAAACTTTGCAAGCAAAAACCAAGTCTATGTCTCATCAGACCTAAAAAATATTGAGAAATGCATGAAAACGCATTTTACCCCTTTTCATCCCTTAGGGACGAATTTCTAAAAATCTTTTCTTAGGGGGTACTTACGTCATAAAAGGAATATACTCTTCGAATTATATGGTTCTAGGTCTAGGGGATATTCTGCCGAATAAAAAATATCAATTTACCCCCTTAGGGTTGAAATTAAAAAAACTGTTAAAATACTTTCTAAATATTTGGCATAAGTCACCTATATCATGTTCAGCATAGTTCTTGAACAGTGAACACGTGTCATACTAGCTCATACTTTAAATTGAGTTTTTTGTCTGTAGTAATTTTTTTTTTTTTGTATAATTAAATGCTAATTCATTGAAAAACTGCTCCGAAAACCTCAATTTATGGGCAGTGGTGTGAGTGAGTGCTCTATATTAACGATTATTATCGCTTTATGTTCTAAATTTTTATAAAAATAAACTGTAAAATACTCTAAATTGGAATTTTTAAGTTACAAACGTGTATAAATCTGCAATACATTAGCAGGACCTAATCTGCCAGTAACAAAGGTGTGAGTTTTGTTACCCGCAAAACTGCCGTGCAGTGCAAGCTGCCAAAATCACTGCCCTTAGGCGTTATTCTCCAAAATTGTTATTACATATCGCTTCGATGTCCAACGTATGCATGAAATGCACCAATAAGGTCACCAATAGGTCCCCTGGTGTCCTTTGTTCGGGTGCATGTGGGCAATACTTTCCTGCCAAATGCGTGGGAATAGCAGTTGAAGTGCTCAAATATCTAACTGGAGTAACGGGTGCTGCGTGGGTGTGTGCTTCCTGTCGTTCTACAAATTCAAACACAACCATCCTTGCTGTAAGCGATGAGGCAGTCGCATCCCCAAGCAACCTAAATATCATAGAAGCGGTGGAAAGCATTAGAGATGATCTAATGAACAAATATGAAGAGTTAAAATCATTGTTGATCGAAAAAAATGAAATAATATCAAATCTAACTTCCGAAACCGTTGCCCTCAAAAAGGACTTGGTTATCGCTAACTCCAGATTAGACGGTCTTGAGACCGATTCAATTACTCTTAAAGAAATAGAAGAACATACTGTTTACAGTTACCTCTTAAAACTTGATAAAAACAAGGGGGCGGGGCCCGACAATCTTCCAGCGGCGTTCATATATAATTTGGCTGATACCTTAACTATACCTTTAACTTTCATTTTTAATAAATCCCTACAGGACGGCAATTTTCCAGATATGTGGAAGGTAGCATATATAACACCCATTTTTAAATCTGGTAAAAAAAATGAGGTTTCGAACTACAGACCTATATCTAAATTATGTATACTTGGTAAAGTTTTTGAATCAATTATGAAAGATTTTCTTTTTGAAAAGTTCCGGTGTAAAATTTTGCCTCAGCAACATGGTTTTTTTAATAAAAGATCTGTATTGACAAACCTTAGTTTATATTCGGAATATTTACATACAACTCTTGATAAAAATGTTCCGGTTGATAGCATAAGTACTGACTTCCGGAAAGCGTTCGATAAAGTGAATCATAGAATATTGATATACAAATTGCATAAGCTAGGCATTCATGGTACATTACTTAGATGGATATGTTCTTACTTAAAAAATAGATCGCAGGCGATAGCTTTAAATGGGTATAAATCTAAATTTGTAAAAGTTACTTTGGTCCTTTACAGGGAAGGCACCTTGGTCCTTTGCTGTTTACCTTATTCATAAATGATATTAATCTGTGTTTTCACTTTTCCAACTTTCTTTTGTATGCCGACGACCTAAAAATTTTTACCAACATAAGTAATGTACACGATTGCCTAAATTTACAATGTGACTACTGTGAGCTGAACAAACTTATTCTACATCCGAATAAATGCATAAAAATAACATTCTTCAGAAAAATAAATGACATAGACTTTGTTTATAGTATTGCAAACACCCAGCTAGTGTCAGTTAATGAAATTAAAGACTTAAAAGTGACGTTTGATAAGAAACTGTCGTTTGAGAAACATATCGACATTATTGTCAAGAAAGCATATAAAAACTTGGGTTTTATCATCAGGTCTTGTAAATACTTTAGAAATATCTCTACTATTAAAATGTTATACTTTTCTCTGGTTAGAAGCAATTTAGAGTATGCTACTCCAGTTTGGAACCCCATTTATTTAAAATACATCGAAAGAATTGAGAATATTCAGAGAAAATTTTTTAAATATATAAATTACAAATTAAAGTTATCCTTGGGTCATTTTTCTTACAACTCGCTTTCTGTTTCACTAAAAATATCAAAATTGGTTCATCGTAGAACCTTTTTTGATATGTCTTTGTTGTTTAAAAATTTTCACTGTATGCTTGATTGTGATGAATTATTATTGAACTTTGCGCTTAACGCACCTACCTGCAATTTAAGGGTTATCAACATCCTGCATCAGAATCACATGAACACAAATTTGGGACTTAACTCGCCGTGTTATAGAATTTCCGGTTTATATAATACGCATTTCTCGGAAATTGATTTTTTTAACGAAACTTTTTCATCTTTTATAACTAAGATATTTAATTTTCTATAATATTGTATAATATTATACCGCTCACTTCTCTCTTTCTTTTTTTAAATATATTTTTGTACGGATACTACTCGCTTTTTGTGTTCTTACTCGCTTCTGGTGCTTACGGTACATACATTAAATTTTTGTTCAAACTTTTTTCACTGTTCTATTTTATATATATATGTATATATACATATAGGATTGTTAATGCATGCGCATATGTGTACGTATGTATGCATGTATGCATGTATCTCGTCCTGTTTTGTATTGTTAATTTGTATTATTTTTTGTCAATTGCATTGTTGTATTTACTATGCTGTGACTTCTGTCATTGGTCTGTGGCTTTCACAGACTGTTGAAGTCATTTTTTTTGTATTAAATAAATAAATAAATAAATATGCCAAAAAAAAAATTATAACACAACACACACAGGAAATACGATGGGTTCTATAATTCACCCCGATTGTAGATTCACCCTTTTAGGGGTTGATTAGTAAAAAGTCCTGAAAAATAAGTTTTTCAACATTTATATGGGTAGTATTTGTAAGCAAAAGCAAGGCGATATATTATTCACCTAAAAGATATTGAGGAATCCGTCAAAACACATTTCACCCCTTTTCGCCCTGAGAGGTCAAATTTCGAAAAATCATTTCTTAGGGGGTTCTTAAGTCATAAAAGGGATATACTCTCCGAATTCTATGTTTCTTTGTCTAGACCAGTGTTTCTCAAGCAAAAACGCACCGCGGACCAGTAGAATATATAATTTTCTAACGCGGACCACTAATAATAATTGTTGGTTCATTTTTTGCAAGAAAACTTAATGTGCTACTAATTACATTTATTTTATTTGTAGAAAATCACAGAAGGTTTACAGAAAATAAACAAAATATAAATTATTTATATAAAAAATAAAAGAAAAAAACTGCAAAAAACACAATAAACTTTCACGGACCACTAAAATTTTTCTGGGGACCACCTGTTGAGAAACACTGGTCTAGACGACATTCTATCGAATAAAAAATATCAATTTACCCCTTTAGGGGTGAAATTAAAAAAAAACGGTCAAAACACTTTCTAAATATTTTAAAAAGACACTTGAATGATATAACACAATAAACACAGAAGATGCGAAGGGTTCTATAATTCACCCTGATTGTAGATTCACCCCATTAGGGGTCGATTAGAACAAAATCCTGAAATAAGTTTTTTAATATTTACATGAGTAATCTTTGTAAGCAAAAACCAAGTCGATATCTTATTGGGCCTAAGAGATATTAAGGAAACCGAGAAGCCACATTTTACCCCTTTTAACCCCCTTTAGGACACCCACTTAGAGGGTGCTTACGTCATGGAGGGAATATGCTCGCCGAATTTTATGATTGTAGGTCCAGTGGTTTGGGCTGGGCGTTGATTATGAGTGGGGAGCTAAGTTACGATTATATATATATATATATATATATATAAGAATATGAAATTATTTTGAATTAACAGTATAAAGTTATTTAAGAATGAAAATTGATATCAAAAATACAACCTCCCCGGGAATCGAACCCGCATCCTAGAGATTACGCGTCTCAGTCTCCTGCCACAGAGCCATGGAGGCATGAGAGAATTGCATTTGATATCAGTGACAAGTCGTGACTTCAATTAACATATTACATGTCCGAAAGAGAAGCTGATTTTTCTAACGAAAAACACAATTTAACACTAATGTCTCAGTCAGTGCGTACACCACCCAAATATTTAAGAATATGAAATTATTTTGAATTAACAGTATAAAGTTATTTAAGAATGAAAATTGATATCAAAAATACAACCTCCCCGGGAATCGAACCCGCATCCTAGAGATTACGCGTCTCAGTCTCCTGCCACAGAGCCATGGAGGCATGAGAGAATTGCATTTGATATCAGTGGACAAGTCGTGACTTCAATTAACATATTACATGTCCGAAAGAGAAGCTGATTTTTCTAACGAAAAACCCAATTTAACACTAATGTCTCAGTCAGTGCGTACACCACCCAAATATTTAAGAATATGAAATTATTTTGAATTAACAGTAAAAAGTTATTTAAGAATGAAAATTGATATCAAAAATACAACCTCCCCGGGAATCGAACCCGCATCCTAGAGATTACGCGTCTCAGTCTCCTGCCACAGAGCCATGGAGGCATGAGAGAATTGCATTTGATATCAGTGGACAAGTCGTGACTTCAATTAACATATTACATGTCCGAAAGAGAAGCTGATTTTTCTAACGAAAAACACAATTTAACACTAATGTCTCAGTCAGTGCGTACACCACCCAAATATTTAAGAATATGAAATTATTTTGAATTAACAGTATAAAGTTATTTAAGAATGAAAATTGATATCAAAAATACAACCTCCCCGGGAATCGAACCCGCATCCTAGAGATTACGCGTCTCAGTCTCCTGCCACAGAGCCATGGAGGCATGAGAGAATTGCATTTGATATCAGTGGACAAGTCGTGACTTCAATTAACATATTACATGTCCGAAAGAGAAGCTGATTTTTCTAACGAAAAACACAATTTAACACTAATGTCTCAGTCAGTGCGTACACCACCCAAATATTTAAGAATATGAAATTATTTTGAATTAACAGTATAAAGTTATTTAAGAATGAAAATTGATATCAAAAATACAACCTCCCCGGGAATCGAACCCGCATCCTAGAGATTACGCGTCTCAGTCTCCTGCCACAGAGCCATGGAGGCATGAGAGAATTGCATTTGATATCAGTGGACAAGTCGTGACTTCAATTAACATATTACATGTCCGAAAGAGAAGCTGATTTTTCTAACGAAAAACACAATTTAACACTAATGTCTCAGTCAGTGCGTACACCACCCAAATATTTAAGAATATGAAATTATTTTGAATTAACAGTATAAAGTTATTTAAGAATGAAAATTGATATCAAAAATACAACCTCCCCGGGAATCGAACCCGCATCCTAGAGATTACGCGTCTCAGTCTCCTGCCACAGAGCCATGGAGGCATGAGAGAATTGCATTTGATATCAGTGGACAAGTCGTGACTTCAATTAACATATTACATGTCCGAAAGAGAAGCTGATTTTTCTAACGAAAAACACAATTTAACACTAATGTCTCAGTCAGTGCGTACACCACCCAAATATTTAAGAATATGAAATTATTTTGAATTAACAGTATAAAGTTATTTAAGAATGAAAATTGATATCAAAAATACAACCTCCCCGGGAATCGAACCCGCATCCTAGAGATTACGCGTCTCAGTCTCCTGCCACAGAGCCATGGAGGCATGAGAGAATTGCATTTGATATCAGTGGACAAGTCGTGACTTCAATTAACATATTACATGTCCGAAAGAGAAGCTGATTTTTCTAACGAAAAACACAATTTAACACTAATGTCTCAGTCAGTGCGTACACCACCCAAATATTTAAGAATATGAAATTATTTTGAATTAACAGTATAAAGTTATTTAAGAATGAAAATTGATATCAAAAATACAACCTCCCCGGGAATCGAACCCGCATCCTAGAGATTACGCGTCTCAGTCTCCTGCCACAGAGCCATGGAGGCATGAGAGAATTGCATTTGATATCAGTGGACAAGTCGTGACTTCAATTAACATATTACATGTCCGAAAGAGAAGCTGATTTTTCTAACGAAAAACACAATTTAACACTAATGTCTCAGTCAGTGCGTACACCACCCAAATATTTAAGAATATGAAATTATTTTGAATTAACAGTATAAAGTTATTTAAGAATGAAAATTGATATCAAAAATACAACCTCCCCGGGAATCGAACCCGCATCCTAGAGATTACGCGTCTCAGTCTCCTGCCACAGAGCCATGGAGGCATGAGAGAATTGCATTTGATATCAGTGGACAAGTCGTGACTTCAATTAACATATTACATGTCCGAAAGAGAAGCTGATTTTTCTAACGAAAAACACAATTTAACACTAATGTCTCAGTCAGTGCGTACACCACCCAAATATTTAAGAATATGAAATTATTTTGAATTAACAGTATAAAGTTATTTAAGAATGAAAATTGATATCAAAAATACAACCTCCCCGGGAATCGAACCCGCATCCTAGAGATTACGCGTCTCAGTCTCCTGCCACAGAGCCATGGAGGCATGAGAGAATTGCATTTGATATCAGTGGACAAGTCGTGACTTCAATTAACATATTACATGTCCGAAAGAGAAGCTGATTTTTCTAACGAAAAACACAATTTAACACTAATGTCTCAGTCAGTGCGTACACCACCCAAATATTTAAGAATATGAAATTATTTTGAATTAACAGTATAAAGTTATTTAAGAATGAAAATTGACGCGGGTTCGATTCCCGGGGAGGTTGTATTTTTGATATCAATTTTCATTCTTAAATAACTTTATACTGTTAATTCAAAATAATTTCATATTCTTAAATATTTGGGTGGTGTACGCACTGACTGAGACATTAGTGTTAAATTGTGTTTTTCGTTAGAAAAATCAGCTTCTCTTTCGGACATGTAATATGTTAATTGAAGTCACGACTTGTCCACTGATATCAAATGCAATTCTCTCATGCCTCCATGGCTCTGTGGCAGGAGACTGAGACGCGTAATCTCTAGGATGCGGGTTCGATTCCCGGGGAGGTTGTATTTTTGATATCAATTTTCATTCTTAAATAACTTTATACTGTTAATTCAAAATAATTTCATATTCTTAAATATTTGGGTGGTGTACGCACTGACTGAGACATTAGTGTTAAATTGTGTTTTTCGTTAGAAAAATCAGCTTCTCTTTCGGACATGTAATATGTTAATTGAAGTCACGACTTGTCCACTGATATCAAATGCAATTCTCTCATGCCTCCATGGCTCTGTGGCAGGAGACTGAGACGCGTAATCTCTAGGATGCGGGTTCGATTCCCGGGGAGGTTGTATTTTTGATATCAATTTTCATTCTTAAATAACTTTATACTGTTAATTCAAAATAATTTCATATTCTTAAATATTTGGGTGGTGTACGCACTGACTGAGACATTAGTGTTAAATTGTGTTTTTCGTTAGAAAAATCAGCTTCTCTTTCGGACATGTAATATGTTAATTGAAGTCACGACTTGTCCACTGATATCAAATGCAATTCTCTCATGCCTCCATGGCTCTGTGGCAGGAGACTGAGACGCGTAATCTCTAGGATGCGGGTTCGATTCCCGGGGAGGTTGTATTTTTGATATCAATTTTCATTCTTAAATAACTTTATACTGTTAATTCAAAATAATTTCATATTCTTAAATATTTGGGTGGTGTACGCACTGACTGAGACATTAGTGTTAAATTGTGTTTTTCGTTAGAAAAATCAGCTTCTCTTTCGGACATGTAATATGTTAATTGAAGTCACGACTTGTCCACTGATATCAAATGCAATTCTCTCATGCCTCCATGGCTCTGTGGCAGGAGACTGAGACGCGTAATCTCTAGGATGCGGGTTCGATTCCCGGGGAGGTTGTATTTTTGATATCAATTTTCATTCTTAAATAACTTTATACTGTTAATTCAAAATAATTTCATATTCTTAAATATTTGGGTGGTGTACGCACTGACTGAGACATTAGTGTTAAATTGTGTTTTTCGTTAGAAAAATCAGCTTCTCTTTCGGACATGTAATATGTTAATTGAAGTCACGACTTGTCCACTGATATCAAATGCAATTCTCTCATGCCTCCATGGCTCTGTGGCAGGAGACTGAGACGCGTAATCTCTAGGATGCGGGTTCGATTCCCGGGGAGGTTGTATTTTTGATATCAATTTTCATTCTTAAATAACTTTATACTGTTAATTCAAAATAATTTCATATTCTTAAATATTTGGGTGGTGTACGCACTGACTGAGACATTAGTGTTAAATTGTGTTTTTCGTTAGAAAAATCAGCTTCTCTTTCGGACATGTAATATGTTAATTGAAGTCACGACTTGTCCACTGATATCAAATGCAATTCTCTCATGCCTCCATGGCTCTGTGGCAGGAGACTGAGACGCGTAATCTCTAGGATGCGGGTTCGATTCCCGGGGAGGTTGTATTTTTGATATCAATTTTCATTCTTAAATAACTTTATACTGTTAATTCAAAATAATTTCATATTCTTAAATATTTGGGTGGTGTACGCACTGACTGAGACATTAGTGTTAAATTGTGTTTTTCGTTAGAAAAATCAGCTTCTCTTTCGGACATGTAATATGTTAATTGAAGTCACGACTTGTCCACTGATATCAAATGCAATTCTCTCATGCCTCCATGGCTCTGTGGCAGGAGACTGAGACGCGTAATCTCTAGGATGCGGGTTCGATTCCCGGGGAGGTTGTATTTTTGATATCAATTTTCATTCTTAAATAACTTTATACTGTTAATTCAAAATAATTTCATATTCTTAAATATTTGGGTGGTGTACGCACTGACTGAGACATTAGTGTTAAATTGTGTTTTTCGTTAGAAAAATCAGCTTCTCTTTCGGACATGTAATATGTTAATTGAAGTCACGACTTGTCCACTGATATCAAATGCAATTCTCTCATGCCTCCATGGCTCTGTGGCAGGAGACTGAGACGCGTAATCTCTAGGATGCGGGTTCGATTCCCGGGGAGGTTGTATTTTTGATATCAATTTTCATTCTTAAATAACTTTATACTGTTAATTCAAAATAATTTCATATTCTTAAATATTTGGGTGGTGTACGCACTGACTGAGACATTAGTGTTAAATTGTGTTTTTCGTTAGAAAAATCAGCTTCTCTTTCGGACATGTAATATGTTAATTGAAGTCACGACTTGTCCACTGATATCAAATGCAATTCTCTCATGCCTCCATGGCTCTGTGGCAGGAGACTGAGACGCGGTATCTCTAGGATGCGGGTTCGATTCCCGGGGAGGTTGTATTTTTGATATCAATTTTCATTCTTAAATAACTTTATACTGTTAATTCAAAATAATTTCATATTCTTAAATATTTGGGTGGTGTACGCACTGACTGAGACATTAGTGTTAAATTGTGTTTTTCGTTAGAAAAATCAGCTTCTCTTTCGGACATGTAATATGTTAATTGAAGTCACGACTTGTCCACTGATATCAAATGCAATTCTCTCATGCCTCCATGGCTCTGTGGCAGGAGACTGAGACGCGTAATCTCTAGGATGCGGGTTCGATTCCCGGGGAGGTTGTATTTTTGATATCAATTTTCATTCTTAAATAACTTTATACTGTTAATTCAAAATAATTTCATATTCTTAAATATTTGGGTGGTGTACGCACTGACTGAGACATTAGTGTTAAATTGTGTTTTTCGTTAGAAAAATCAGCTTCTCTTTCGGACATGTAATATGTTATTTGAAGTCACGACTTGTCCACTGATATCAAATGCAATTCTCTCATGCCTCCATGGCTCTGTGGCAGGAGACTGAGACGCGTAATCTCTAGGATGCGGGTTCGATTCCCGGGGAGGTTGTATTTTTGATATCAATTTTCATTCTTAAATAACTTTTACTGTTAATTCAAAATAATTTCATATTCTTAAATATTTGGGTGGTGTACGCACTGACTGAGACATTAGTGTTAAATTGTGTTTTTCGTTAGAAAAATCAGCTTCTCTTTCGGACATGTAATATGTTAATTGAAGTCACGACTTGTCCACTGATATCTAATGCAATTCTCTCATGCCTCCATGGCTCTGTGGCAGGAGACTGAGACGCGTAATCTCTAGGATGCGGGTTCGATTCCCGGGGAGGTTGTATTTTTGATATCAATTTTCATTCTATATATATATATATATAGAGATTATAAATAGCGAGGTTTGCAACTGATTTTAATGAATTATGAGAGGACATTAAAGCGTCTTATAAGTTAATTATTTTATGTATAATACATTTTATGAAAACAGCAAATAGCTGGAAAAAACATTTATTTAAATTATATTTCAGGTTTTAAGTAAGTTGGAGTTTCAAGGTACATTATCATTTGTACCATGGAACACTTTGCAAGGGTTCAGAAAATATCTCTGTAACTTAGTTGCAGAATCTTCCATGTATTCATCTAGTAATATGCTTTCTCTAGTAGGAATAATTTATTTTATTTAAAAAAAAAAAAAATACTATTGAATAAATCTGTTGAATATTCGATCTTAGTTTATGAAATAAATAAATTTGATTGAGACAGGAAATAGGTCTATAGTTCTTCGGGTTCATAAAATCACATTTTTTAGGGTGTTCAGTATTACTGTACGCACTTTTTTCGTCTCTATTATAATTATTTTATTTTCTTTAAAGACAATGCATTTGTTTTTTTATTTAATTAATAAACTTTAATTATAAAACTGCATCGTTTTTGCTTGATTTACTTAAATTTAAAAAAAGTATGATTTTGCCAGATTTACGTTGAATGAATCGATAAATGTCGTTACGTACTGTGAACAATTAGACAATTGTAATAAGGCATTGATTGAAAAACGACCGAATTTAGAGAATAGAAAGGTCTTTTCCTCTTTTATTGTTAAAAAACTGCAGCTACTTTCGTATCAAGCTAATGGCATTATTTCGATACTTAACTATACAAACTTTGTTAAATAGTAAATATTTTGTTGAATAAAAATAAAATGTCTGAAGTGATAGTAAGCAGATCATACTGCTAGAATCGATTATAGCAAATGGAGCAGGAAAGTGTAGAATGGCGCGTTATAGTACTGTTGCCGGAAAGGAAGTTAGGTGGAGCTTCTCCAACACTTGCTCTATTAGTTAATTTGTTTTGTTTGTGTATAATTACCTTAAGTGCCTCTTTATTATGCTACCCTTTACGTCATATCTGGGTTATGCAAATCCGGATTTTACCTTTATATGAATAAATCATTAAAGCTAGGTCCACATTGTTGGAATAAATGATTCACAAGGTACACATATTCACAAAAATAATTGTTTTAAGATACCATTACTCAAATATCTCAAGAAGTTCCAGAATAGTATATTGTGCAATTAGCGCGGAATGCCATATATTCCGCAAGAGAAATTTTGCTGAACGAGCCGCATGCGAGTGAAGGAAATCATTCGAGTGCGGAATATGCATTCTGCGCGTATTGCACACTATGTTTTTCTTACGATTACCAATTTTTAAATTTTTATAAATTGTAATCATGAATATATAATTTATTTGTTTATATAAATATTAAAATTACTACAATTGTTAATATTAATGCCTGGAATCTTATTAATTGTCATCGATAATGTATCAACGGACGCCATCTGAATTATTTAATTGATATTTGAAACTATATCATCTTTAGCTGTAACCGTAATAGGAGAAATGTTATTTTCAACAGATTTTAAGATTTTGTTAGCTGCGTCAATCTTGTTTTTCAAAGAATTGTCTATACAGCCTTTTGCAGCAGTTGTGGACTTCCACCCTCCATGGCGCTTCAGAGCAGTTACATCTGCGCCTGCATCAATCAAAATTGTGGCAGATGATCGCCGGAAACAATGTCCAGTATAATGTTGGGGCGTTGGAAGTTTTAAAAAAGTTGCAATTTGTTTGCCTGTTGCTCCAATTTTGTTGATCCCTATTTTTTGTCGGGTGCACTTACCACCTTGGTAATTTAAGAAAAACCAGTTCTGTCCCATATATTTTGAGGGCGCAGGTTGGCGTATTTTTTGTATATTTTATAGAAATCCCCTGTAACTGTAAATTTTCGTGAGATTTTTGTTTTTGTGTCAGATATAGAGACCAGAGCCATAGACTGTAAATCCTGAATATCAGTTACTTTCAACTGGTGCAATTCATGTCTTCGTCATGCATCCATGATGCCCATTATTAATATCACCTATAAAAATATGTATATAATAGAGGTGACCGATATGAGTTATTTTAAAGAATCATACGATAGAACTTCTTCTCATACCAATATTTGTATCGGAGGACTCATATCATACTATCGAAGTAAAAAAATGTTCACAATGTTATTGTCCGATACACATTTTTGTCTTCGATACAGATTTCATCTTTTATATCGATACTGATATAAGATATGAATTACTGTTGGATTCAGCTAAATCAATTTAATTAACTCACTTTTGTAAGTAAATACTGGTGTTCTGGAGCTTCTTTTATGAAAGTGTTAATTTGTTCAGTTGTAAAAATCTTCGATTTTTTTGGTTGAAAACCATCTGATTGTCGTTTCAACAATGCTCGTAACTTCCCATATTGTGCAATATTAATATTGTGGTTAATTTGTAATGTGCTCCTTAGCATTGAATATCGTGACCATAAGGTTGATGCTTTCATAATTTTCAATAAGTCACCAAAATACGCCAAGAGAACATTCTCGGAAAAAGATTTAATTTTTTTATCTTGACGCAAACACATAAACATTTGGTATGTCGATTCGTATTTAGGTTTAGATTTTTCAGGAAGCAAATTGCTTGAAGTTTTTTTTTGCAGCTTCTGTAATATCTGGAGGGATATTTTCAAAATCACTCTCTGAATCTATTACCTCAAAAAAACGACACGAGAACAAAATAAGCGTAAAGTTCACGTTTAAATTCATATTCTATTGAAGTTATACCTACCAGTATTGTTGTATTACTAATTAGATCTGTGATTTGTAGGTAAGATGTAAGTATTTGTGACTACAAATCACAGAACAATCTACAAATGCAAGTGTAGGTTATGGACAATCTGTAGTTACTACGTGTACGCGTAGGGTTCCAAAGCAATCTTTGTATAATAATTTCTATAAACATTCCGTAAGATTACAATTTTTTACTAAACCAAAAATTTTAATGAAGTAAATACAACATAATTTTTGATGACAGCTACTGATGCGCACGCAGCCAGTACGGGAATGAAAATTCCCGCACGCTACACATGCGCATTGGTGTGAATTTAGTCTTTCCCGCACAACTTGCGCGCGCATGTAGGTAACATGCGAAATTAAGTTAATTATCTGTCAACTAACAATATCGAAATGAGACAGTTCCATATTAGTCGTAAAAAAAACAAAAAATTCTTTAACAAAATGACAGTACTATTACTAACACGACATTCCTGACCTGGTAAACTATAAGGGAGACTGTTGTACCTTGGAACACTTTTTACATTTTATAAATTATCATATTGTAGATATTTGTTTTTAAAATATAATAATAATGTAAAATAAACTTTCATTTTTGCTATATCAAAGAACGCTTACCATAAGTATTAATGAAACTGTTATTGACAGCCTGTAACCGTGTATATACATCTTTGTTATTAAGATCAACCAAACGCGGTTTAACAATTAGTCTGGTGCCTACGTCGAAAGATACTGCACTTGATGATAATGGAATGTCATTTGGCACACGTGTTTCTTATAAAAATTAAATCATTTTGACCCGCAGCACCTATTTTTTAATGTAGGCAAATTCCCGATGGCGGCGAAACTAGCGCGCCAATTACGATAACGATAACTCATTCTTATGATACAGCAAAATAGCTAAATACATATTTGTACCATGGACCTTTAGCTACAATTTGCCTCATCGCACGCTAATTTCCGTCACTTAGTTTATAAGATACCGTCCATAATTCATTCTCAGACGCAAAAAAGTGATTTCCGAAATGGCTAACGAATTTCGTATGATATGGCTCGTTTTCTATTAACTTAATGCTGTAGATTACGATTCTGTTATCAAAATGGCGAAAATTTTAAATTTTGACAGATTTTTTTCCCAAATTCGAGACATGATGATATTCTCTATCACTGCAAATCTGCGTATATAAATATTTTGTTTCAATTCTTCCTAAATCTGTAGAGCATATCCTTGGCTACAAGAATATATGCGGAATTTTTCTCTGCGGGGCGCCAAAATTAAGGTAGCGGCCGAAATGTGTTAAGTCTCAACTTCGTATTATTTTGACACTATTTATATCGTTTTCGACCAAACCGGACCTGTAAATTACAAAAATGAAATAAAAAGTGGCATTCGACTTGTTATTATTCGGATTTGGCCCGAAATGAAATTAAAAAAATTACATATCCGGCCGGAACGGCTGTAAATTATGACATTTAAGTAAGATACTCCCTGCATATACGGAATGCATCAATTTGCTTAGGTTTGTTCGCAGCACTTGGTCTCAAATGAAGTCGCTTTCGAAATAACGCTTGAAAGTCGAATTTTGCTATTTACATCAAATTTGTTGAGTTGTATATCAATTTCGGGTATATTGAAGTCGTAGATTTCGAAAATTGAGTTAATTTAAAGATTTTCTACATATAAGATTGTATTTTGCCCGAAAAAAAAAATAATAATAATAATAATTACATGTATTGTTTACATAGCAGTGAGATTCATTACACGACATTGAAGTGTCTCTCCATCCAAAAGAGTAGTAAATAGCAGTTCTGACAAAATAATATAGATTACTACACACTTAATACGATTCTAATGGTGGCCGAAAACTATTCTTTCGAAAATGGTTAATATATTCTCTAATATTTTTACCAGTTATTAGGACAACATTTTAATGTGTTGATAGTTCCTTTATGTTTGCTAATAATACTGACTTCCAGTCCTACCTTACAAAATAATTTATATTTGTTTACAAATCAAAGTCGAAAGACTCACTAATTGGGTGGGCCTATGTAAAGATAAAATTCTAGTGAGATAGAGTATGTCCATTCATGCCATCAATTGTACTAATTATTGCCGTTATTAATTTTAATTTAGGTTTATTTTAAATGTTTAAAGGGGTAAAATATTTCAAAATTATATTTTTAAAAACTACGCCTATGAAAACGTCAAGTCAAGTTCAGGGACTAATTACGTCCGTTCCCTAATAATTAAAAATTACTTATTATTTCTTAAATTAAAGTTTATTTAAAATGTTTCTTCAATTAATTATGCAAAATAATGTTTTACACCAGGTTTCGACTTCGATTCAGACTAGTGTTGAATAAGAATTTATCGAATATCTTCATTTTGTATAGAATTAAGTAGTAGAGTAAGTTAGTATTATTGGCACATATAGATCAACACATTAAAATGTTGTCCTGATAACTGGTAAAAATATCTGAGAATATTTTAACCATTTTCAAAAGAATAGTTTTCGGCCACCATTAGAATCGTATTAAGTGTGTAGTAATCTATATTATTTTGTCAGAACTGCTATTTACTACTCTTTTGGATGGAGAGACACTTCACTGCCGTGTAATGAATCTCATTGCTATGTAAAGAATACATGTAATTATATTTTTCGGGCAAAATAAAATCTAATGTGTAGCAAATCTTTAAATTAACTTCATTTTCGAAATCTGCAACTTCAATATACCCGAAATTGATATACAACACAACAAATTTGATATAAATAGCAAAATTCGACTTTCGAGCGTTATTTCGAAAGCGGCTTCATTTGAGACCAGGTGCTGCGAACAAACCTAAGCAAATTGATGCATTCCGTATATGCAGGGAGTATCTTACTTAAATGTCATAATTTACAGCCGTTCCGGCCGGATATGTGGTTTTTTTAATTTCATTTCGGGCATAATCCGAATAATAACAAGTCATATGCCATTTTTTATTTCATTTTTGTAATTTGCAGGTCCGATTTGATCGAAAACGATATAAAAAGTGTCAAACTAATACGAAGTTGAGATTTTACACATTTCGGCCGCTACCTTAATTTTGGCGCCCCACAGAGAAAAATTCCGCACATATTCTTGTAGCCAAGGATATGCCCTACAGACTTAGGAAGAAATGAAACAAAATATTAATATACGCAGATTTGCAGTGATAGAGAATATCATCATGTCTCGAATTTGGGAAATAATCTATCAAAATTTTTAATTTTCACCATTTTAATAACAGATTCGTAATCTACGGTATTAAATTAATAGAAAACGAGCCATATCATACGAAATTAGTTAGCCATTTCGGAAATCACTTTTTTGCGTCTGAGAATGAATTATGGACTGTATCTTGTAAACTAAGTAACGGAAATTCACATACGATACGGCAAATTGTAGCTAAAGGTCCATTGTACAAATATGTATTTAGCTATTTTACTGTATCATAAGAATTAGTTATCGTTATCGTAATTGGCGCGCTAATTTCACCGCCATCTTGAATTTGCCTCGATTCACAAATAGGTGCTGCGGGTCAAAATGATTTAATTTTTATAAGAAACACGTGTGCCAAATGGCATTCCATTATCATTAAGTGCAGTATCAACGTAAAATATGGTGCGTAGGCACTAGACTATATTCATTGATGCACTTTTTAATTTATTATTTTGCACAGTTTGGCTGTCTCACTAAACCAGAAATTGTTTATATTTTTTTCGTTTCCGCAGCTGAATTTTGCAATTATTTTTATGTTTCCTCTCTGCTGTTAAGTATCTTGATTGTCATATTGTTTGCATTTTACTGTATTTTCTTGATTTGCCAATTCTGTTTAGTTGGTCTTGTTTTTGTATGTCTTTGTATCTGTTAGTAAGCAAACTTATTACATTTTCCTCTTGTTCTTCCTTTCTTACTTTCTCTTGCCGGCTATATCCATTCCTTTCATAATAGTGTTTTCTTTCTCTCCACCAGTCTGTCGCTAGTTTCTTGTCCCTTTCTACTATGCATTTTCTGAGGATTTCATTGTTACTGTTTCTACCACGTTATTCAAACTTTATAGCTCTTTTTCTGGTTTCTATTCTTAACTTATCTCTCTTAGTTTCTTCTAGTACTATGTATGATGGGGTTTGTCTTTCCAGTCCCAGTGACCCACGTATATACGTCTCTTGGGTTTATTCAACTTATTCGACCTCTTTATAGCCCCATATCTCAACTCCATAAA
The DNA here is from genome assembly GCA_963971575.1 of Liopterus haemorrhoidalis. Lineage (NCBI taxonomy): Eukaryota > Metazoa > Arthropoda > Insecta > Coleoptera > Dytiscidae > Liopterus > Liopterus haemorrhoidalis. The sequence goes on from OZ020619.1 coordinate 17,002,921, forward strand.
ATACGTACGCTTTTGATAAGAATGTCGAAAAGACACATTCTTGTCTTTTAATTTCCTTTCACCTATGCTCCAAACTTGCCACACTTGTAGCCTTTTTGACTGTTCGAGCTCGTTATCTTTCCATATAAATTTTTCTTCCTTTTCTCTTCCTCCACCTTTTCTTGCATACATTAATGTCATTCCTGGATAGTTGCTTGCAACATCCTTGTTTTCTTTTTTATGAATCGATAATATTACTCCTTCTCTCCAGTCCTTCGGGAATCCTTCTCCCTTCCATGCTCCTCGGATTATTTCTTCCAGATTTTCCGCCACTTTTTTCTCTCCATATATCCATGCTTCTCTCTTTATCTTATCAGTTCCTGCTGTTTTTCCCTTTTTCAGTTTCTTGATTACATTCCTCACTTCCTCCCTTGATGGTCCTTCCTCATTTTTTTCCACTGCTCCTCTTTCTTCTACAAACTCTTCCCTTGTTGGTATTAAATTTCCTTTAATTAGTTTTTCGACTTTATCTTCCTTTCGTGTTTCATTTATCGTCAATCGTTTTATGTATATATCATTCCTTTTTTCTTGTCGCTTTCTAAAATCTAGTTTTCTTTCTAGTGTTTTAACTTTCAGATTGAGCATTTGTATCTGTTCTTGCCAAATTTCTTCTTTCTTGATTAACCTTTCTTTTAGCTCACTGAATTCGGATTTCATCACTGCGTTTTCGGATCTGATTTCTTTTAGTTCTCGCATTTGTTCTCTCATAATTTCTTTAAGTTCTTCCAATTCCACATTTTTTTGTTCTCCTCTTATTACGAGGCGACTCAATAGAGTAGCATGACTTGACCCTGCAGCTAAGCGTGAGCAACGCCTATGGTTACCTGTTGGTAGACCAGACGCCCGAAAAGAAAGACTCTCCCTGGATGCAGTAAAACACTAAATAAGTTTGGACTAACGTTTATTTATTAATCAACGAATAAATTTAATATGGGGAAAAATCCGTTTCACCACACTCCGGGACAGGCGAGGATGGCAGAACATACCGGGAAACGATCGGCGAGTTTGGGGAGAACACACTCTAAAGTGCACATGGTGTGGATGGTGTCATGGAACGTTTTGGAGCTGTCTCCGGGCCAAAAGTTCCTCGAACCGGAGGCAGACTTCCGTGGGTGTCGTCGGTTGTGGTGCTTCTCTCTGCGGCGATGGAGTAGGTGCCGGGAACAAGCGGGCTTTGGGGTCACCAGCGGGATGGAATACCTTCTGTACAGCTCAGAGAATTGTTCCGTACGGTTGGGAGACGGCGATAACTCTTTGGCGGTGTCGATAAATCCAGGCCTCCTTGTGCCTGGCGAGTGACGCATCACCTCTCTCCCGGGGCGCCAGATTGCGTGATTCAATGTCCTCTTGTAGAGAACGACGGCAGGTGGCGGTGACTGCGATGGCAGCTGACGGTTACGAAGGCTCTTTGTATGGTAAAGTATCCAGAGATTATCATGGGTGGGGTATCTGGTACTTTACCACGGCGTAGGGAAGGCTCAGTTCGCTGATCGTCAGCGTGTCTGAGTTTCTCACGGTCCGCTGATGGTCAGAAAGTCCGTGTTTTCTCACGGTGCGCTGATGGTCAGCGAGTCCCTGTTTTGGAACAGGTAGCTAGTCGGCAGCGTATCCTTCTTCAAAATTGCTATATCACTTTGTAATATGATATATTGTTTTCCTTTCCCTCTCCTTTAAATTTGAAATCCTAGGCCTATTCTTTACATTCAGCACTCGATAAGTGCATCAGATTTTATAGTATAACAACGCATTCTGTTGTGTTGAATTGGTATCTACGATTTTGGTTATCTAGTTACCATGCACTGAAGTGTGGGTACGTTGCCATCTCTGATTAAACATTACAAGACAAATGCAGATCTCTGCACTTGTGAAACGTGGCATGAATGAAAATGTGTTCCGGGCTGAAGGCGCGGTAACACTCTTGGTTCTTATTTTTAGGTGGGGATCTTTCAATTTTCTTGTTGAATTTGAAAGAGTCTTTGTGGAAAGTATCTTCAGTTTTTCTTTTATAGAAAAGTGTTATACTTGACCGTCTTTCACCCGCTACTTTTTCTCTGGACATATGTAAGCCTGTACTACGTAGATGTAATGTTAGTTGCAGATTCATAAACGACATATCTGTAGCAGTTATCAAGTAGCTTCAATGAAGTTTGAAGTTACTCGGTTACCAGAAAAATATATGCATTATAATTCTGCCGACCGGCGTAGCGTAGTGGTAACACATGTGCTCTGCGTTGCGAAGGTCTCGGGTTCGAATCCCGTTCAGGCATGGAAATTTTCTCAAATAAAAAATTGTCCTGGCTAATTGCCACAGCAGCAAAGGCCATAAAATTAAAAAAAAAAAAAAAAAATTATAATTCTGAAGTTTTTGTAAAAACTATAAACTTTAAATAAAAACATATAATTTTTCCCAATTAATGTAGTGTAAGACTCGCTATTTTCAAGACTTACAATTGGTGACCCCGACGTGATAATGCAACAAGATAATGGAGAGGAACGGTTTGTGCAAGAAACAAACTCAGCTGAGTTGTGATTACCTCCGTTCTGGGCTGATGTTGAGCTTTAGTTTGCACAAATTGAAGCAATTTTTTCTAATGCCAGAGTTTATTCCCAAAAATCTAAATTTAATTATGTAATATCAGGCTTGAGTGCAGATATAGCTAATGAAGTAAGGGACTTAATTGTGACACCCCGACAACAATTTCAATATGATGTTTTAAAGTCGGAATTAATTCAGCGGTTATCAATTTCTGGAAGGAAAAACATTAATCAACTATTAAGTAAGGAAAATTTTGACGACGGTAAACCATCAAAATTATTGAGGAATATGAAGCAATTATTGAGTAATAAAGTAATGGATAAATCTATATTAAAAGAAATATTTCTACAGCGTCTCTTCCTATGCAAATTCAGACGATTTTGGCCGCATCTCAAGAGGAAAATTTGGAAAATTTAGCTAAAATTGCAGATGACACAATGGATGTCAATGTGACAGATAATACTGTTGCAGCTGTCTCGTCCAGTTCTCAACATGAAATTGATTGGGTAAAAGAATATATGAAAATAATTAAAGAGAAATTGGATAATTTGTTGTCAAAAGATAAAGTTAAAAGATCATATTTTGGTTCAAGAAATTACAAGTCTCATTTGAATAGACCTTCACGTTCACCTTCACCACGTAAATTATGTTGGTATCATTATAATTTTCGTGACAAAGCTCTGAGATGTTCACCTCCTTGTACAAGGTGTCTCAAAAGAAATTTTATATTTAGTGGATCGATTAAAAAAAAAGTAAGCCGTATATAGAAAAAATGTTTATTAAATATTAAAACACACTTTTTGGGGATTTATTTCTTAAAAATAATATCGTCTAAATGTAGACCCTCGCGTTCTCGGCACTCATTTAATCGAACAGTAAAATTACTTATGACGTCTCGGCAGGTGGACTCAGGGATGGCTGCCATTTCGTGACGGATATTTTCTTTCAAATGCGCCAGTGAAGTCGGTTTATTGGCGTAAACTTTAGATTTAAGATAACCCCATAGGAAAAAGTCCATAGGGGTTAAATCTGGACTGCGTGGAGGCCAATTTATGTCACCTCTCCGGGAGATCAATTTGCCTGAGAAAATTTCACGAACACGAGGCAGAGACCTATTGGACGTGTGTGAAGTTGCTCCGTCCTGTTGGAACCATGTTCTTTGGTTATAGCCAGGAAAGTTTTGCAGGTCAGGTACCAAGAAGTTGTCTAACATCTCCACATAACGCTCTGAATTCACTGTAACTGCACGCCCCCTTTCGTCTTCAAAAAAGTAAGGGCCGATAATTCCTCGCGCCGACATCGCAGCCCATACGGTCACTTTAGGCGAATGTAGGGGTTTCTGATGTTTGCGTTTCGGATTCGTTGCACTCCAGTAGTGGCAGTTCTGCTTATTTACGTGGCCATTAAGATGAAAATGAGCTTCATCCGAAAACAAAATGTTGGTAAACGTTGAAAATCGCTCAATCACCTGATTTACGAAATTAAGCCTCTGACTGGCATCTTGGGGCTTTAATTCTTGCACCAATTGAATTTTGTAGGGGTGCAGTTTTAGGTCTTTGTGTATAATGCGATGTAATGATGATCTATGCACATTTAAAGCACTTGCGCGCTTCCGAATTGAAAGGTTCGGGTCGTCACGAACGGACTGATTAACATTCTCCACGTTTTCTACCGTTCTTGATGACCTAGGTCGCCCGGATTTTGATTTATCCAGCGTTGTACCAGTCTCTTCAAACTTTTTAACCTAATGTCGAATGAGAGGAATGCTTGCCGCATCATTTAAGTGGCGAAAACCTCGAATACTGCAGAATTTTCTACGCGCTACAGTCGCCGAATCAACGTTTTTGTAAAACTCTCGCACGCATAACGCGCGGTCTGCTCCCGAGAAACGCTCCATAGCGGCTGAATTCCCAAGAGCCAGGCTACCGATTGACATAACCTCCGCGCCCCTCGGATACGTTGCGTTCACGCAGTAAGCTAAATAAATATAAAATTTCTTTTGAGACACCTTGTACTTTCTTGGCAGGGAAACTCCATACCCCGACATTGATGGTGAATAATGTTAGAGGGACTTTTGAACGTCACCAACCAGACCTTTTTTATGTTACAGACAGAAATTCAAATCAAAAATTTTTAGTTGATACTGCCGCTGAGGTTAGCATTTAGTCTAGTGCCTACGCACCATATTTTACGTTGATACTGCACTTAATGATAATGGAATGCTATTTGGCACACGTGTTCCTTATAAAAATTAAATCATTTTGACCCGCAGCACCTATTTGTGAATCGAGGCAAATTCAAGATGGCGGCGAAACTAACGCGCCAATTACGATAACGATAACTAATTCTTACGATACAGCAAAATAGCTAAATACATATTTGTACAATGGACCTTTAGCTACAATTTGCCGTGTCGTACGCGAATTTCCGTTACTTAGTTTACAAGATGCCGTCCATAATTCCTTCTCAGATGCAAAAAAGTGATTTCCGAAATGGCTAACGAATTTCGTATGATATGGCTCGTTTTCTATTAATTTAATGTCGTTGTTTATGAATCTGTTATCAAAATGGCGAAAATTTCAAATTTTTATAGATTTTTTTCCCAAATTCGAGACATGATGATATTCTCTATCACTGCAAATCTGCGTATATTATTATTTTGTTTCATTTCTTCCTAGATCTGTAGGGCATATCCTTGGCTACAAGAATATGTGCGGAATTTTTCTCTGCGGGGCGCCAAAATTGAGGTAGTGGCCGAAATGTGTAAAGTCTCAACTTCGTATTATTTTGACACTCTTTATATCGTTTTCGACCAAATCGGACCTGTAAATTACAAAAATGAAATAAAAAATGGCATATGACTTGTTATTATTCGGATTTTGCCCGAAATGAAATTTAAAAAAATAACATATACGGCCGGAACGGCTGAAAATTATGACATTTAAGTAAGATACTCCATGCATATACGGAATGCATCAATTTGCTTAGGTTTGTTCGCAGCACCTGGTCTCAAATGAAGCCGCTTTCGAAATAACGCTCGAGAAACCTAAGCAAATAGATGCATTCCGTATATTCATGGAGTATCTTACTTAAATGTCATAATTTACAGCCGTTCCGGCCGTATATGTAATTTTTTTTATTTCATTTCGGGCAAACCCCGAATAATAACAAGTCATATGCCATTTTTTATTTCATTTTTGTAATTTACAGGTCCGGTTTGGTCGAAAACGATATAAAGAGTGTCAAAATAATACGAAGGTGAGACTTTACACATTTCGGCCGCTACCTTAATTTTGGCGCCCCGCAGAGAAAAATTCCTCACATATTCTTGTAGCCAAGGATATGCCCTACTGATTTAGGAAGAAATGAAACAAAATATTAATATACGCAGATTTGCAGTGATAGAGAATTGTTAGCTAAGTAATGCGCAGCAATTATATTATTGATATATAAACTTGTAAACTTTATTAAAGAAACCATATAGAAATTACATGTCATAAATCATATATTTTTAACTGTCATCACATGATCATATCCTTAGTAACACCATATAACTGGATGATGTCTAACACCCCCACTTTATGTGGTGTTAATTTTATAATTTATAAGTCCCATTTTTCTTGAACATTCGCAATGTTTATCTCTAAATAACGGTTTTGTTAAAGAATCAGCCACCATGTCAGTTGTAGAAACGTGATCAACAATTATTTCTCCCAAGTCTATATGCTGTCTTATGAAATGATGTCTAACATCAATATGTTTGGTCCTAGCTTTATAGCTAGTACATTTAACAAGATCAATAGCGCTCCTATTATCGCAGTATATTCTGAGCTGTTTTTCGGCATTGCGTATTAACTCTTGATGAAGTCCTTTTAACCAGATAGCTTCTTGTGTTGCATTGCTTAAAGCCATATATTCTGCTTCCGTTGTGGAAGTTGCAACAGTAGGCTGTTTCTTGGAATTCCATGTAATTGCCCCATTGCCTAAAAGGAAAACATACCCTGTTGTAGAGCGTCTATCATCTTGGTCACTTGCCCAGTCAGAATCGCTATATCCAGAAATACCCGAATCTGTTTTACTGTACTGAAGTTTCCAGTCTTTAGTTCCCTTAAGATACCTTAAGACCCTCTTAACGGCATTCCAGTGTACTTGCCCTGGATTGGTATTGTACCGGCTCAGTGCCCCCACTGCAAACGATATATCAGGTCGAGTACCTTGGGCAGCATATAATATCATGCCTATAGCTTCTTGATATGGACAATTCTTCATACTTTGCATGTCTTCTTGCGTACTTGGCTGAAATTCTTTTGATAAAATTTGGTTTGGATCTAGAGGAGTGACCACAGTATTACAGTTGGACATATTAAAACGTGCCAATATATTTTCAATATATTTTTCTTGATCTAGAGTGATTACTCCTTTCTTTTTATCACGTAATATTCTCATTCCTAAACAAAAATGAGCAGATCCAAGATCCTTCATTTTGAATTTATTCATTAATTCATTTTTTATAAATTTCGTATTTTCTTTATTATTAGAAAATATTAGAAGATCGTCAACATACACAGCAATCATTATAATATCATTATTTTTAAATTTGTAATATATACAAGGATCATACTGTGATTGTTTTAGCTGTATGGCTCTCAATGCTTTATCTAATTGCATGTACCAGGCTCTGCTAGATTGTTTGAGACCATATATACATTTTTTAAGTAAACATACCTTATTTGATTTATTATAATTTTCAGGCAGTTCCATGTAAACTTCTTCCTTCAATTTTGGATGTAAAAATGCTGAAACAACATCCATTTGATCGATATCCAAATCATGTTTGGCTGCTAGGGCTAATAAAAATCTTATCGAACTATATCTTATGACTGGAGAAAACGTTTCTTGATAATCGATGCCATATTTTTGACTACATCCTTTGGCTACTAATCGAGTTTTGTAGCGTTCAATTTCTCCGTTTACATCATATTTTATTTTAAAAACCCATTTACATTTTATGGATTTTCTTCCTTCTGGTAAATCAGCCAGTATCCATGTACGATTATCGAGATGTGCTTTTATTTCTTCTTCCATAGCTACTTGCCATTTGTCTGCATCAGTCCGTTTCAGCGCTTCTTCCACTGTTTGTGGATCACCATTCTCACAAATCATTGTATTATACACAACAAAGTCAGAGTTGAAATAACGACTATTTGGTTTACGTGCTCGTTCACCTCTTCTTATTTCTACTGTACTGTCGTTTTCATTATCAGTATCTTTATTTGACATCTCTATCGGGGTTTCCATGTCTTTATCTTCAGTGTTATCCCCCACTTCAACAGTAGCATCTGAAATTTCTATTAGCTGTTGACTATCATCTGAAGATTGAGTTCTTTCTAGAGTATGTGCAGAAAGATTATTAGGTGTAATAAAAATTATATCACGAACCTTTTTTAATTTTTTTTTTATTGAATGCACACAACGATACCCCTTGGTATTCTCACAATAACCAACAAAGATTAGTTCTTCTGACTTAGCATCCCATTTTTTTCTTTTTTCTTTCGGAATGTGTGCCATAACTTTGCAACCAAAAATTGCCAAGTGGCTTAAATCTGGTTTATTTCCTGTCCATGCTTCTTCGGGAGTCATTTTCAAAAAAGCTTTTGTCGGAGATACATTTTTTAAATAATTTGCTGTATTGACTGCTTCAGCCCAAAAAACAGTATCTAGACCTGCATCTAATAACATACTTCTTGCATGTTCTACTAGGGTTCTATTTAACCTTTCGGCTACGCCATTTTGCTCCGGAGAGTAAGGGACGGTAGTTTGATGTCGAATGCCTTCTTTCTTGAGAAATGTAAGAACTTTATGGTTCACATATTCAGTTCCATTGTCAGTTCTCAATGATTTTATTCGATATCCTGTTTGGTTTTCTACTAAAGCTTTATATTCTAAAAATGTTTCATAAAACTGATTTTTTGACTTTAAAAAATAAACAAGCGATTTTCTTGTGAAATCGTCCGTAAATGTCAAAAAATATCTTGCATTTCCAATCGATTTTATACCTGTCTTTTTAAAGGGTGTCCTTTTCTGTTTACCTTGTATACATACCGTACACGGTTGGTTAGAAGAATCAACAATTTTAATACCTGTAGCTAAACCATTTTGAAGTAATCTCATAGAATATCTGTTGAGATGACCTAAGCGTCTATGCCAGATATCATGCGTGTTCGATAATTTTACTGGAAACGCTTGCAATATTTCTTCTTTGTCAGTATTTAGACGATACATACCATCAATATTCGATTCTGTTCCAATAACACGGTTGGAGTTAACATTTATAGTACCATCTAATATCTTACAACCATTTGAATTAAATATAACCGTTTTTCCTTTTTGTGTTATTTTACTAACTGATAACAAATTTAAAGTTAAATCTGGTACAAGTGCAACATCTTCCGCAATAACATCTTTATTGTTATCTAAAGAAATGATAATGTTACCTTTTCCTGCACAATCTAGCTTTATTCCATTGGCTATACCTACGTTATGACTTCGTTCCATTTTAAAATTATTTATCCAGTCTCGGCGAAATGTCATATGTGACGTAGATCCTGAATCCAAAAACCAGTTATCATCACTGTTTGATGAAGATTGTTTGGATTGAGCTACCATATTAACTAAAAAAGAACTGTTAGCTTTCTTCGTATTCTGTTTATCTTTCTTACTTGACAAGGAGCAATTGACAGATGTATGTCCAAATTTATTACAATTAAAACATCTGGGCAAATTGTGGGCTTTCTTGAATTTATTTTTTTGATACTTTTTACCTGAAAACACTGAATCAGTCTGGAATCGCGTTGACATATCTTTGACATTTTCTTGTAATAGAAGATTCTTCACAAATTTTGTAGAGGTACTTTGCGTTCAACCTTGTATTCCCAATATTAAAGGTTTAAATTCATCTGGTAATCCAGCTAAAATAATTCCTCCTATGGCAGTGTCTTCTATTGGTTTTCCAACGTTTTCGAGCTGTTCCGAAATAGAAAGTACGTAGTCAACATAATTTTGCATACCTGGATGATCTTCAAATTTTATTCTAAGCAATTTTCTGTATAATCCAACTAGTCTGACCGTGCCAGTATCTTCATAAGCTTTGCTTAAATTTATCCATGCCTCTCTTGCTGTCGTTGCTTTTCGAGTTTCCTTGTCTGGACCAGATTTTAATGACATATTTATTTTGGCTAAGGTTCTTTTATCTAGATTTTCATCTATGACCTCGCCTTCGGATGGTTCTATACAGCACCATAATCCTGCATCTACCAAGAAATTCTTCATCCAAAACTTCCAATCGTTGTAATTGGTACCATCTAGATGTTTCGATTCGGGCAGGCCACCAACAGCATGCGTTGTAACAACCATAGATTTTGCAGGGGTTGGATGCAATTTTTTATCTTGGACTTCTATCATAAGTCTTTCAATTTTTTCCTTCAGTGACTGAAGTTCCAAATCTCGGTCAATATTTGCTTCCATATTTTTTTAAAATATCAGTTCAAAATTTTTAAAATATTTTGAAAATCTTTTAGTGCGTAAGGCCCATAACCTGTTAGCTAAGTAATGCGCAGCAATTATATTATTGATATATAAACTTATAAACTTTATTAAAGAAACCATATAGAAATTACATGTCATAAATCATATATTTTTAACTGTCATCACATGATCATATCCTTAGTAACACCATATAACTGGATGATGTCTAACAAGAATATCATCATGTCTCGAATTTGGGGAAAAAATCTATCAAAATTTTAAATTTTCGCCATTTTGATAACAGATTCGTAATCTACGGCATTAAATTAATAGAAAACGAGGCATATCATACGAAATTCGTTAGCCATTTCGAAAATCACTTTTTTGCGTCTGAGAATGAATTATGGACGGTATCTTGTAAACTAAGTGACGGAAATTCGCGTACGACGCGGGAAATTGTAGCTAAAGGTCCATTGTACAAATATGTATTTAGCTATTTTGCTGTATCATAAGAATCAGTTATCGTTATCGTAATTGGCGCGCTAGTTTCGCCGCCATCTTGAATTTGCCTCGATTTACAAATAGGTGCTGCGGGTCAAAATGATTAAATTTTTATAAGGAACACGTGTGCCAAACGGTATTCTATTATCATCAAGTGCAGTATCTTTCGACATAGGCACCAGACTAATTGTTAAACCGCGTTTGGTTGATCTTAATAACAAAGATGTATATACACGGTTACAGGCGGTCAATAACAGTTTCATTAATACTTATGGTAAGCGTTCTTTGATATTAAACTTGGGTCATCGTAAGAACTATACTTTGGCGTTTTATTGTTGCTAAAACTAATCATTATATTATTGGGGCAGATTTTTTGCGATATTTCAATTTAGCTGTGCACATCAAAAATAAGCAAATAGTTTCTTTATCTGAAATTGACGCATTAAGTTCTAGTAGGTTACCGTGTGTAAACACTTTAAATACAATAGATTATAAAGCAATTGTTACAAAGTATCCTAAACTTTAACAACCAAAGTTCGCGAATCACCTGATTAATAGTAATATTAAACACTATATCCTTACAACCGGTCCCCCAGTATATGCACGACCCCGCAGGTTGGCTCCTGATCGGTTAGAAGTAGCTAAAAAGGAATTTGATAAGCTTTTGAAGATGGGTGTTGTTAGACCTTCGTCTAGTCCTTGGGCATCACCGTTACACATGGTACCTAAAAAACAGGGAGAATGGCGAGCTTGTGGTGATTATAGATTGCTTAATAATGTTACACTACCAGACAGGTACCCAATTCCACATATTCAGGATTTTACGGCTAACCTTGAAAATAAAACTATATTTTCTAAAATTGATTTAGTTAAGGCCTATCATCAAATTCCTTTAGATGAAGATTCTATTCCTAAAACAGCTATTACTACACCTTTTGGTCTTTTTGAATATTTCAAAATGCCATTTGGTTTGCGAAATGCCGCGCAAACATTTCAAAGACTTATGAATGATATTATTAGAGGTTAACCATTTAGTTTTGCTTACATAGACATATTGGTTGCAAGTAGTAATGAGCAAGAGCATATCAGACATCTTCATATTTTGTTCGAACGTTTGGAAAATTACAATATTTTAATTAATCTTGATAAATGTATTTTTGGAGTAAGAAATTTGACTTTCCTAGGACATGACGTCTCCAAAGACGGAATATCTCCGTCAGCGGAGACAGTTAGTATTATTAAAAATTTGCCATTACCCACAACTATAAAGAATCTCCAAAAAATTTTAGGAATAATCAATTTTTATCATAGGTTTATTCCTAATTGTAGTTCTTTGCTGCAGCCATTATATTCTTTATTAACAACGAGTCAGTCAGATGTAGTTCAATGGCAGAAGCAAGAATTAAAGATTTTTCAGGTTGTTAAAGATTTATTAGCTAAGAAAATATTGCTTATTCATCCACGTACTAACGCAGAAACAAGGATTACTGTAGATGCTTCGAATATTGGTATAGGAAGTTGTTTGCAATAATTTATTAATGGCTCCTGGTGCCCGCTCGCGTTTTTCTCTAAAAAACTATCACAAACCGAATGTCGTTATAGCACATTTGGTCGAGAACTTTTAGCTATTTATGAGTTTATTAAACATTTTCGTTATTTCTTGGAAGGGCGACAATTTTTTGTTCTGACGTATCACAAACCATTAATGTTTGCTATAAATAGTAGATCTGAAAAATATTCACCCCGTGAGATGCGTCATTTAGATTTTATTGTGCAGTTTACTTCGGAAGTGCGTCATATAGAAGGAAAGAATAATTTTACAGCAGATATGCTTTCTCGAATTCAAATAAATTCAACTCATTTAAAAGAAGATAAATATTTATGTTTTAAGAAAATGGCTGCTGAACAGTTAAAGGATTCGGAACTTAAACAATTGCTTTCAAATAATAATGTAACGTCATTAGTTTTCAAATCAATTAAAATTAATAAAGATGTCTACTTAATTTGTGACATTTCCACGTCCATACCGCGACCATATGTTCCGAATAATTTTTGAAGACAAGTTTTTCATTCCATTCATTCGCTATCTCATCCAGGTGTTAGAGGTACTAAAGATTTAATAAGAAAAAGTTTTGTTTGGTGTAACATGAATACAGATATTGCAAACTGGTGGAAAAATTGTATAAATTGTCAAAAATCTAAGATAACTCGACATACTTTGTCTCAGATCGAAGGTATACTGCTACCTGATAAGAGATTTGACTGCATTCATATAGATATAATTAAAGTTAACACTTGTGGACCATTTTCCAATATTTTAACCTGCATAGATCGTTTTACAAGGTGGCCGGAAGCATTTCCTCTATCTAATACTAGTTCTGAATGTGTAGTTCAAACTCTTGTTGAAGGTTGGATATCACGTTTCGGCGTATTGTGGCTACAGGGGCTATATTGTCCGAGTACACTTCCAGTGCACAGTGGGGCCAAAACGCTGTTTACCTGGCAAAAATTCATTTTGCGAACCTGTTTTAAAATCGCTGAAACTTCCAGGTATTGTTCCTAGATAACGGTACTTTTCTTACCTGTAAAGAAATAATCCAAAATGTGAACGTCATACCAGTTATCGTCAGTATAAGTTTAACTTTCTTCGAGATTGGTGCAACAGTGAAAAATTTGTGACTTTTTCAATAATTAATATCTATATTTAGAGTTAATATTTTTGTGTTCGCTAAAATGGAAAATATTTCTACGGGTATGTACATATATTATGAAATATATGATATCTCTATGTTTATTGTAACAATTATTTAACACTCGTTGTTTACACGGGTGTAAAAAAAATGTTCTTAGTATTTTTATGTAGACTTTTAGTATAGAGCCTTACGTTACCTTACGATAATTAATACATGAAAATTTACGCAAATGCATCTATTTTAAAATGTACCTAGCTACAAAATGCGGAAACGTGCGAAACTTGGGTTTTTTCTTTTATTTTTCAGAGCGCGCCTATCGCGGGATAAAACATGTATATAAAACATTTATTCAGACATGCGACGCTCCTACCTCGATACCCTTTTACTATCAGGCAGGTAGTGGAATTCGGTCGCAAATGACGCTTACCTGTACTCGTTCACTAATGGGTATTCGGGCGCCAACCGATTGCTCGGATTTCTCAGTGGAGCGAGGTCCGGGTTCCAAAATAACACACACACTCTCTCGCATAGGCACACACCAAAAAAACAGCCAGAAACTTTTAACCCGGATTTCTTTTTTTCCAAACGTATTACAAAAAACAAAAATAAATACAATAGTCAAATTGTGGGATTCTCCGTCCCTGGTCCTCTCTGTTGGAGGCGTCCTTCGTGGGCGACGTACGCTCTACAAAGAAAATAAACACCACCACCCCCCCTCTCGCGACACTCTACCCCTCTATCCGCGTGAGAAGCGATACGGCGATAAGCGATACAGTGATAAAGCTGGAACAGACGCAAACTCTGCCAGCGCGCAACGCTTCCCAATGCCAGTCAAACCCCCACCCTTGGGCTAGAACAAGATCTCCCCGCCCTGCTCTATCCGTGGTATGAAGTAGTGCACCCGGCCTTAGCTGGAACGGACGCAAACCTTAACAGGACGCAACACATCTAATCCAACACAAATGCTCCCCTTTCCCCGCAAAAGAAAGAAAACAACAATCCCTCGCGGCACTCTAGCAGCGTAGGAAGTGATACGTCTGGCGAAGCTGGAAGAGACGCAAACTTTGCCAGTGCGCAACACTTCCAAATGCTAGTCAAACTACCACCCTCGGTAGGCCAACTATTGTCCGTGATGAGAAGCGGGGCGTCTGTCGATGCTGGAGCATACGCAGCCGAGCCAGAACGCAACACTTCAAAATCACAAAACAATATATAAAATAACAATCTAGAAAATCAGAATTAAATAGCCACAAATTTACTTACTCTTATTCACAAGTTGCATAGGTTTACTACCTCTGCTGGAAGATAATCCATTTGAAATTTTCCTGTGAGGTCTATGCTTTTAAATACCCCTGGGCTAACGAGATGCAAGAACGTTCGTCAGCGCCATCTGTTAGGTGTGAAGGCAACTGCTGAGGTAGGTCTATGTGTCTACTGGCCCTTATGCTAACGAGATGCAAGAATGTTCGTCAGCGCCATCTGTTAGGTATGAAGGCAACTACATCCTCACAGAAAATTTTCAAATAAAAAAATTTAAGGAATTTAAATTTTCTTTTTAAAAAAATTTTAAGACCGATTAAAACTTTAATTTTATTAAAATCATTTGGGATAGGCCCCAACCTATCCCAAAAACCAACAAAAATACATCCGCCCTCCGAGGGTGTCGAACCCGGGGGTCCCCCAAATGTCCAGCTATTATGCTAAGCATTAAGTCCCCTCGACCATACCCGCCTTGTTAAAAATTTCATTTTTGGGACGGTCACTTGTGCATCGTCACAGACAATCGCGAGATAACAAGGCGACAATTGACACATTATTTATATTTGTTCTTAACGAATTTAATATTCAAGAATGTAGTGACAGTTTTAAACAAACTGTTAAGAAGATTTTACAAACATTTAAATCAAATTTTGATTACCGATGGAAAAAAAGTGGTCGTAAAGAGATTTTTTTTTTTGAAAAGTATTCTCCTTGGTTGGAAGGAGAATTAAAATTCCCAGAAAACGTAGTACATGATAAATCAACCTTAAATAATGAAAATACGCCATCATGTTCGGGTGTTGGAAGACCCAAAAAAGCTTACGAAGCTTGTAAAGATCGCACCAGAAGAAAATTAGCGATGTGTCTAAAAAATGAACACTCTACCGAAGAACTTTCATGCGCAATGCAAATTAGTCGATTTACCACAGAAGAGTCATTAGCTTATTTTGTAGACAATAATTTGACTAAATCCCAATATCAAAACACCAGACTGATGCTGAAGAGAAAAGGAAAGGAGCGCGATGTTTATATAAAATGTTAGCACAAGCTAAACTGGCTTGCTATCCAGCAGAAAATGATATAATAATCACAGACATGTCGGCAGAAATAAAACTTCAAGCTCTAGTAGATCATACTATCAAACGGATCTTTGTCGCTCAAAGAGAAGTGTTGGAGAGTATAGACGATACAGATTTTACATTAATATTGAAGTGGGGTTGTGATGGTAGCAGTGGACAAAGTCAGTATAAAATGAAGCCGTCAGTATCAGAGGACACAGACATAGAGACATTCTGCGACTCGGATATTTTTCAAATATCCTTTGTTCCATTGCGCCTATATAGTAGTGAAAATAAAACTAAAATTATTTGGCAAAATCCAAGGCCTTCTTCTACAAGATTTTGCAGGCCTATTAAGATTATTTTCGCTAAAGAAACGAAAGAACTTACAATTACAGAAGTAAATTCTATGAATCAACAAATTCAAGATTTGCAGCCTACCAGAGTAATTATTAATGGAAAAGAAATGAAGGTCTCGCAAGTGTTACTAATGACCATGGTTGATGGCAAAGTCTGTAATGCACTTACGGGCAATTCTTCGCAGAAATGTTCGCAGAAATGTGCGGAGCAAATCCTAAGCTAATGGATATTATCGGCTTGATAAATACTTTTCCTGATGACCCAACAAAGTATTTATTTGGATTATCCACCCTACATGCCTGGATACGGTTCTTCGAATGTCTTTTACACATTTCTTATAAACTGCCCACTAAGAAATGGCATACTAGAGATAAAAAAGATAAGGATATAGTGGACGCACGTAAAAAGGAGATTCGAAGAAAATTTAAAATCCAAATGTGATTAATAGTTGACCAACCAAAATCTGGAGGTAGTGGAAATTCCAATGATGGAAATACGGCGCGACAATTTTTTTTTAAACCCTTCTCTATCTTCTGAAATCACCGGCATAGATGAAGAAATCATATCCAGATATGGGACAATTTTACGAACGATTTCTTCTGGATATGATATTAATATTGCAAAATTTGAACAATTTTTAAAAGATACCACTGAGCAATATTTAAAGATTTATTCTTGGTACTATATGCCGGCTACAGTACACAAGATACTTCTTCATGGGGCGAAAGTGGTTCAATCAGCTATATTGCCAATAGGAATGCTATCTGAAGAAGCACAGGAAGCTCGCAATAAACATTTTAAGAAGTATAGAAGGGCTTGCAAGAAAATTTTCACGGAAAATGAACATTAGAGATATGCTTAATCGATTGTTAATTACTTCTGATCCAGTTATTTCTCAGGTAATAAATTTATACAAAAGTTTTTATATTCTAAATCACTAATATATACATTGTTTAAGATTAATAGCATCCCTTTACCTTTAGAAGTACTAAATTGATTGGTAGATCCAAAAGTTCAAGAAGTGGCTGAAGAAATATTGAGTGAAGAAGAAGACGACAGTGAAATTTTTTATGTATTAACATTATGTATTTTATTATTTACTTAATAAAATATATATATATTATTTATATAAAACTGATTTTAAATGTTCAATTATAATAGAAACAAATATAATTAGGCTTTTTCTATTAACCCCTTAACGCACGTTTTTTTTTCGATACAACGGTAAAAAAAAACATTTTTTTATTATTGATAATTGATATATAGATCTATGTTAATGCAAAAACATTATTTTTGATAGTTAAAATAGTCAAAAATATAGTCAAAATGAATATAGATTATTTTTTACTCAAGACTAATATATATGTACACATGAATATTATAATAAGGAAATCAAAATGATTAATTTTGTATTAATGCTTACCCGAGTTACGCTCGGGCATGTGCGTTAAGGGGTTAATATAAAAAATAATAATATCAAATTTTACAAAACATTAATTTTTGCCAACACAAGCGTGATTTGGCCCCACTGTGCAGTGGTGTGAAAAACATTCGGAGCTGAATTTCATGATGCAGTAAAATCTACGTGACCAAATAGCCTTGCTATGCAAAAAGATGAGACGCTCACAGGAAGAGAATTAAAGAGGAGTTCCCAGAGCCCTAATCCTTCCACTCCGGCGGTTGCAACGTTGGACATTTGTACAATCAGATTATCTCAAGATTACCAAGATTTAAAAGAAGAATTCCTAATCGTCTTGACATTTGAACCTTTGTGTGATACTTGTAAGAACGATGTTCTTTCTCGACATTTTTCTCTTGAGTATACGCTACAACATTGATACTTAGTCTTGAGAGTTCTCGACCACCTAAATCAGACAGGGGTAAGAAACGTATATAGCAACTAGAGATGAAGAGGACAGGAGGCTGACAAAAGTCATTGCGTTTTCAGTGTGCAATGGATATCTCTTGGATGAAAAGGTAGATATTTTACCACTAAGACTAAACGTATTTTGCATCGATTACCTGCTCAACATTACATACTAAACATGTTTCTCAACAATTAGCATGCTTCTTAAGCAGAAATCAGTTGATAGTCTCCTCACATTTCCTCTTGTTCATAAGAAGCTGGTGAATAGAATGAGATGAATCGAGGAAAACCCAACTTCACTAAATAAACCCATACGTTTGTTTAAACCACCACCACCCAATTCCCAATTTTTACGCGAAAGAAACATCTGTGCAGGATACTCCAGTTATAGCGTAGTTCAAAGAGTCACAACCAACTTACTGATCTTCCTGACTGTCCTCCTGTACCTGTTGGTGAAGTGGAACGATTCGTATTCGATTCGATTTCGTATTGCACGAATACGAAACTTCGCCAGGAGTTGACGAAATAGTCAATTTTTGGTGGAAGTCGTTCATTTTTGGTGGATATTCATGGAATATCGAAAAATATACCAATCCGGTAATATAAATCAAGCAGCAGTGGAATATTTTGTCAAAACCTTACCTCTTGCTATATCAGCTACTAGCGTTGTACCGAACACATTACATAACGTACTTCATATTCTTAAAATTGAAGATATCCGTGGTTTAACGGGCTTGATGCAAAACGCAATAATACCAAATACCTGTAACACAGCAAGACAGTTTCTGAATAATGAATAGAACACGACTTAATCATTATACTTATCGTTGCATATTTACTGCAAAAACCAGTTTTTTTTATCTTTTTCTTTCGTGTTTTCAGTATGTCGCGCCCGTCCCTTATTATTATTAAATTTAATTTATTTAATTTAATTTAAAAAACAAAAACTTTTTGTGTTTTTATAAAATGTTGAGAGCCGCTACCTGCCAGTTTCAACATTATTTTTTCACCTAATCACTCGTATGCTGACCTTATCAGAGAGTACATCGCCTGTCGATTTAATTATTTAACAGTTTCTAATAAATTCTCGTCTTTATCGCGAGTAAGTGCCATATCACCCTCTTGGTTTATCATTTAATTTATGTGCATCAAGACCTGTTGAAGAAACTATCCGAGGACCCAGGAACCTGTTTTTTGGGACATCAGTACTACGTAATGTAAAGTTGGGATGATATTCTACAAATTTATGACTGAAACCATCACTCTGTAAGTCCATTCCAATTTTACATTAACCCAATTTCATTGTTTATTTTATTATTTTTATATCATATATTTCTATTGTGGTAGTTATCGCATCAGCGGCGTAACTTGTACATTTTGGTTCGCAAAATGGTCTATTGATCACGTGTGCTGTTTTATTTGAATTTAAATTTAATATCTGTATTTTTTGTATTTAATATTAATAATTTTTGTTATAAATTATCAGTTTGTTAAAATAATTTATTTGTGGTACTGTATATTATTTCTGTGACACACACATCGTATTGTGCAACGTTTTCCGCATTGTTTGTCGCTTGCCTAGGGTTTTCAGAGACATCGGGGTTTTCGGATTTTCTAGGTTTGGTACCTCCAAAGCCATTACTTGTGGGCCTAGGATTCTACCCGTCTACACCGCTAGGGGCTAACATTTCCCTTGTTTTAGTCTCTTAGAGCAGCCCCTAGGAGCAGAAGAGTTTATATTCCCTTCCCTTTCCTCTAGGTCGTCTGTGTCTTCCCCAGGTGCTCAACTCGGTGCGTCTCCGTGTTACATCTCTGTTTTTCATTATATATTCTAGCCTTCTGCTGGTGGTCCTCCTAGGAGCGGGCGCCACACAGTATATTTACAAAAATTACAAAACAGTTTCTTAGCACATTATAATACTTTGTACAAAAGTGTAATTCTATGTAACTATTTTAGACTGCAGATGCGTTAACGTTACAGAAACGCGAAACATTCCATGTATGTAATCGTATTTTTATTTTTCTGGTCAAAACTGAAAATACCATATATTAAACAGAAAAAGTGAAGGGATGAAGTTTTCCGTTCACAGTTAAGTTGTACAGGTGTAATGTTTAATAAAACATCATGTTGTCTATTTACACAACTAAAAAACTTACAGCTATGTGTAACACAGATTGTGCATGTATAAAGGAAGAAATACATATACATAGATATTAATTGTTGAGTTAACGTGAAGTTTAGGATAAGGTAAACTTAAAGAGATTCTTCACAAATTATTTTATTTTCAGTATACGTACATTTCGGCTACGAAGTAGCCATCTTCAGTAGTTGAATAAAACTAAGAGAAATTACAGATTTGAAATTATATATACACACAAACTAAACTCTATAAATTACCTAACTTAGAACGTATTGGGTTTCTGTCGGCTATTCGCATATTGGGGGTGTAATATTACACGACTCAACTGTTTTCAAATATTTTGTTTCCTAAACCTATTGATTTACAGCGATATAATCCTTCGACTGTTAACATGTGGGAGCAGTTTGTTATGCGTGTATAACATTTAAAATATATCTTATGGTCTTTTGAGGTCCACCGAAATATATATGTTAAGACAATAAACCCTGTATTACATGGAAATTAAAATAGTTAGTATTAATATCTTAACTATCCTACTTTTTGTTTTTCATCATTTATTCTCTCGTGTCTCATTGAAAGGGAAAAGTTGTATTAATTAATAATATAATTTACTAATAGAAAAGTAAAGAGTTGAAAAATAAAAAACGAAAAAATAAAAACGGAAAATCAAAAAATAAAACACAAAAATGTTTGAAATAATATAATGACATATTTCAATTTGTAATACATTTCTAGATTTGAAATTCTTACTAGATCTGACTTTCGTGATGAATACCTCCTTTGGTGTATCCATGTGAAACAATATTATGTTAATGTAAAAATGTATGAAATATACAATATGAAATTCATTTTTCTTTAGTTACGTATTATAATGAAGTATATCATTAATATCAAAAGTATAAAATAAGGTTACAGATAAAATTAACAAATTTTTTGACAGAATTAGGTTGAGGTGATTTATATGTGGGTGGTTTTTATTGGGATTTTTGGCAATCAGGTGTCAGAAATATATTACATAATTTTAGGGATCAAGTCAAGGAGAATATTAGATAAAGGGCTTAAGTCGTTATTTAATAAGTAATCTTTATATTTTGTCATGTAAATCGCTTCTAACGTATCAAGGTATTTGTTAGTATCGTGTTTTAATAACTTCACATTTTGTGCATCAAAATTGTGACCTGTATTATGCCTGTGATATGCTAGAGCTGATTTATCAATATGTTTGTATTTAATATGGTAGGAGTGTTCTTTACATCTGGTTTTTATATTGCATTGAGTCTGGCCTATATACACTTTATCGCACTGGTTGCAATTAAGTATATACCAGATTGGTCTAAGGGACAAGCTGTATCTTTATTTTGGTTAATTTGGTTCGTTAACTTGAGTTTGTTGTTGAAGGCTGGTTCTAATTGAAATTTTTTGAAGAGGTTCTTAAATTTGTAAGCTGTTTGTGGGTGATATGTGAAATTTATCCTGCGGGTGTTTTTGTTGGAATCGATGGGGACAAGAGTAGTAGTATCGCATATTAATTTTTTATACTTGTATTTATTGCGGATGTTGTGTATTAACTTCGGACTGTATCCTATATTTCTGGCTATATCTATAATATTCTTGAATTCTGTGTTGTAATTATCATTGGACAAGGGTACCCGTTCTAACCTATGAATGAGACTATGAAAGACTGCTGTTTTATGGTTGGTAGGAGAGATAGATTCGTTGTGTAAATAATTATTGGTATGAGTGGGTTTACGGAAGATATTAAAATCGAGGGTGTCTTTATTTCTACTAATCATTATATCTATTTTGGATTAATGGATTATATTTTATAATAAATTTATCTCTTGATGTGATATATTAAAATGATTTATTAATTTGTTAAATACACACAGGTATATATAATTATGTCATATTGTTTTTTAACTATCATTGTCTTTTCACGGCACTCTATATACATATATATTTATGCAATAATAATATAATTCAATTTTAAACATACTCCCCCCTTTGGCTTGACAAACCAAAAAATTAAGCACACACACACATACACTAGCACAACACTATTTTTCTCTGGATGTTGGAAGTGGATTCAGTTTATGTGTGGCTCGTTTCATTAAGCCCTTAAAGGTCTTGATGTCCATTTATTTCGCTGTTGTAAGGTATGCAGATAGTCTGAAGACCACATTTTCCAAAGGTTTGGACAATTTTCTGTAAACGTTGCCATTGATCTAATTTATTAACAGGTATGTCAGACAGGTTTGGTTCAGGAAGACAGGTAAGAGGTTCGCCGATTAGAAATTGACCAGGAGATAAATAGGATGTATCAAAAGGATCATGGGTTAGGTGTGTCAGAGGTCTCGAATTTAAGCAGGCTTCAATTTGACAAAGAACGGTTGCCAGTTATTCGAAGGTAAAAGAGATTGTATCAACTGTTCTGCGTAAATGATGTTTTGTGATATTTTGCTACAAGCTATAAGTGCATCATTTAATTTGACGGCTGACAGAAAACCTATAAGTTTTTTGTCTGGAAAACGAAAACTGTTTACTAATCCCTTGCAGTAAGCAACGATTTTTAATAGTTTCTTTAATGATGAATAATTAGTCGGATTGTAATTTCAGAGCAGATTCTATGTCGTCGTGACCGCTGAGAACGTCGTCTATATAAAAATCTCGTCGTAGTACCTCTGCAACTTCAGGAAAGTTTGCTTGTTCTTTGTCAGCAAGTTGATGAAGAGTTTTCGTTGCTAGATACGGCGCAGCAGTAGTTCATAATATTTTAGAGATTTCGCAAGAGAATCTCGCCATATGATTCTTTGTAAAGCCATGTCATCAGGATGTATTGCTTCTGACAATACATTTTGTTTATGTCTGCATTAAATGCTACTTGTTGTATTCTAAATCGTAGGATAATAGAGCATAAATCTTGCTGAATCGTAGGATCTGCCATTGAGTGATATTCCTGTTGTAGTCTTAGCAGAACGATCAAACACAACTCTTAGTTTAGTCGTAGTGCTGGTATCACAGTGTGACAAATAAGTTTCAAGACTAGGCGTGGGAAAAATGATATAAACAAAAATCTACATATTTGTACATTTTTTATTCAAAATATACTCCTCCGGTTTCAATACATTTTTTACATCGATTTAACAGTGATTCAAATGTTTGTTCTAGCTCACTTTGTGGAATTGCCTCTAGTACACGTGTTGTAGCTGTTTTGATGGTCGAAATGTCATTAAAAAAACGCCCCTTCAGCTTCAGTTTCAATTTGGGGAATAGAGAGAAATCGAATGGGGCCAAGTCTGGCGAAAACGGTGGATGATTCAACGTACAGACTTGATTTCGAGCCAAAAATTGACGAACAATTAGCGAGGTGTGACTCGGTGCATTGTCGTGCAACAGACACCATGCCACTGGATCGCGATATTCGGGTCGAATATGACGGATTCTGGCCATTAGACGCTTCAAAACTTGAAGATAATACTGAAATTTAATAACTGCTCTTTGTTCCATGTTTGAATGTTAACATCGACAAAAGACTTGTTTTGCTAGAACTGTCATAACTTTGTTATTTATCAACCAATTGAAGCGGAATTGACGTTACCGGCAAGAGGAAGGTACAAATATCAAACGCCGGTCTATATTCATAAATGGCGCTATTAATTATTTAAATAAGGCTTGTGTCTCGACACTTATTTGTCATACTGTGTATCTTTCAGAACAACGTGGTGTGGGAAATAATAAGTCATTTCGTCGTTTGAATGGTTCAGGTTCAATCTTCCCCATATGTCTCAACTGTTCGTACTCAAGCATAAATTTATTAAAATCTCGTCGTAGTTTAGAGTCGCGTTCTAATTTACGTTGTAAGTGTTGGAATCTAGACGTTGCACTCTTAAGTGGATCGCCTAAGCTAGTACTGTTTTGTCGAAGTGGTAGACGTACTGTGAATCTGTCATCCTATTTCCTCGTAGTATTATTTGTAAAATGTTTCTTGCATTCTGAGTGTTCAGTAGATTTATTATTAGTGCAGTTGACATTTTCAATATTCCAAAATTCTTGTAGTCGTTCATCTACAGAAACATCTTTTCTAAGAAGAAATGAGCGTTGTTTGGACAAATGTGGTTGATTTGTAGTTGACTGGGGAACAGATCCAGCCAAAATCCAACCCAGAGCAGTATTTTGTAGTATAGGATACGACGAACCTTCACGTTGTTTGTGGCATGGACGTAGTATATGGAGAAATAGTTCAGCGCCAATCAAAATATCTATTTTCGAATGTATGTTAAATTCTGGATCAATGGCCAATGTAATGTTTGATGGAATATTCCATTCTTTAGTATCAATGTATGAAGAAGGCAGTTCTACAGTTATTCTTGGTAATACAGAACAAGTGATCTTAGTTTCATAATCAGTTACATTTGATCTTACCTTTATTGAAACATTATATTTAGAATTCGATACAATGTGGCTGATTCCTAGAATAGGAACTTCGTTACGTAGTTTTGTTAGATGCAGGCGTTGTGCTAAGTCTTCCGTGATAAAATGAGTTTGAGAACATGAATCTAGTAAAGCTCTGCATTTATGAAGATTTCCATTATTGTCTTGTATGTTAACAATTGCAGTGGTAACAAAATTTGGTTGTGTTGTTGTGCGTTGAATGAGCAATACGATACCGAACTAGTCCATGGCTCTTCTCTGTCGTTGTACTGCTCGGATGGATTATTTCTCGATGTATTCTCCTTATTATTACGATGCAATAAGGTATGGTGTTTCCAACCACAAGTAAAACAACCTTTTGAATTACATTGTGATATGTTATGTGAAGACGAAAGACAATTGTAACATAATTTATTTTGTTTGACGAAAGCATGCCTGTCAGTAATGCTGAGTTTTTCAAAATTTGGGCATTTATAAATGAAATGTGCTTCCTTACATTTTGGGCATGAGATATTTGTTTTATGATAAGTAGGCTTAATTTCAGTGTCGGTGTCTATACTTTCTAAAGCTTGGGATCTGATTTCAATAAAAGAACATAGGTCATCGAAAGCCAAGAGTTCCGCTTGTTTTGATGACTCTACTTCCCATTCTTTTCGTATTGTAGCTTCAACTTTAGATAATATTAATTGTGAAACAAGAACTTCGTGCAATGATATTTTAGGTTTTAAGGTTTTGATTGCAGTAAGATTACTTCTAACTTCATTTAGTAACTGTCGGTATTCTGACGCAGTTCCCGTTTTAACAGCACACAATGATAATAATGCTTTGGCATGTTTTGCTGTTATGATCTTCAAATGATTGTAACGATTATAAATTAGATCCCATGCTACTTGAAAATTTGCCTCGCTTATGGTTAAACTTTTGATTAAATCCATTGGTTCGCCCTCTCGACAGCTAACTAATAATGATGTTTTTGTACAGATGACAAATTAACATTATTTATAACTAGACTGGTAAAAATATCTCTAAATTTCAGCCACGTAGTATAGTTACCATTGAAGAGTGGTAAATTTATTTTTGGTAATTTAATAGTATTAATATTACCTTGACTAGATAAACTGGTACCTTGAATCGCAGTTAAGGTTGGGTGCAATTGTTTCCGCACAGATTCTTCAATAGTTGTTGTCATTTTAGCTTGTATACTGTAGTAAAACTCTTCAAAGGCTTCTCTGTCCTTATCGTGGTCCAACATATGTTCATCAGAATCTTCTATTTCTAGTTGATATTGAACCTCATTATATTTGTCCTTTACTGACGGCAAATCTTTCTGTCGTACTACAATATTATTATCATCAACAGATTTGAAATTTTGTGCGTAGGTATCTATCCTGGTTAGACTTGCCTTGGCTAAACCTCTCTCTTTTATTAATAACTGACTCTTACTTGCTTCCATTATGACAATAGTTAGGTTGAAAATGGAAAAGAAATAAAATAACTAACCTGTCAATACACCTGTCAAAAATCAGATACCTGTCAACGTTGATTCCTGACCAAACTGACCTGAACTTGCAATCGTATTTCTTATTGATTCTTCGTAGATTGTAGAATTACTGCTGCAGAATGATTCTTCACTTCGTAGAATGATCGACTTCGTAGATATATATTGTTATATAATTCGACGACTTATATCACATCAGGCTCGACTGGACCAATATTTTGTATTAGAGGATTGTATTTTTTATTAAATTTATCTTTTGATGTGATATATTGAAATGATTTATTAATTTGTTAAATACACACATGTAAAATATATACACTTATGTCATATTGTTTTTTAACTACCATTGTCTTTTCACGGCACTCTATATACATATATATTTATGCAATAATAATATAATTCAATTTTAAACAATATCCAAGAACGGTAGTTGACTGTCTTTTTCTAATTCATGTGTAAATTTTATGCTGGGGTAAAAATCATTGAGTTTTAGGGTGAATTGTTCTAAATTAAAATTATCTTCAATCACTGCAAAAATATCATCAACGTACCTAAACCAGATTTTTGGGAATTCCTTGTGAGTTGTTTTCATGTTATGTTCGAGATAATTTAAGCAAATGTTGGCTAAGAATGGAGACAAAGGGTTTCCCATAGCTGTTCCATGGGTCTGTTTGTATAATAAATCGTTGAACATGAATGTCTTTTGTTCCATGCATAAGGTTATAAGTTTGATGTAATCAATGATTTTCTCCCTGGGGCAATTATTTTTAAGTAATATTTTTTCTAAGATTTTAATTGTTTCGGGGACGGATACGCTTTGGAATAGTGAAACTACATCCAACGAAACTAGTGTTTGCTTATTGTTAATTTTTATGTCTTTAATTTTGTCTATTAGATTCAAAGAATTGATAACTGTTAAGTCATTGTGGGTATTTAATTGAGAGAATTCTTTGACTAACCATTTTGATAAGTTATATGTGGTTGAATTGATGTTTGATACTATTGGTCTATATGTATTTCCGGGTTTATGTATTTTTGTTAAACAGCGTAATTTTGATATTTGTGGGTTTTTAATTTTTAATGATTGTTTTAACTTTTTGTCTATGAGAATTTCGCAAGTACTTAAAGTGTCATTGAATTGTTTGATGTAGTTTTTAAGTGGATTTGTGGGTTGTTGTATGTATGGACCAATTGTTAACATGCACTCCACATCTCGGATATATTCTTCTTTTTTGACAATTACTACTGAGTTAACTTTATCAGCTTTTAGATAGAAAACGTCATGATTCTTGAGGCTGTTTATAGTTTTATGTTCAGATGCAGAGACCTGTTTTTTCTTTTGCTGTGATATGGCGTTTTGTAAGATGGTTTTGCTGGTTTTCCTGATTGAATGTGCATCTTCTTCCTTCATGAATCTAACTGCGCTTTCTATGTCGTTGATGGTGTCTTCTATTTGAATATTAGGTGGATGGATAGCGTGCTTTAATCCTTTATTTAATAAGTGTAGTTCTTCATTTGTAAAATTAATATTTGTTTTGTTAATAACTAATTGTTCACTGTGTTCGTTATTATTAGAATTATTGTTTAACAATTGGTTAAGCTTTTTGTTAATAGTGCGGGTTTCGGTTAACTGTTTTCTTTTTATCACTATGTGTACTTTGTTCAAAAAATAATTCCATTCTATTGGTGTGAAGAGGTCAGCAAGTTTTAAATGTAAGTCATAACTTTGTAATTCCAGTAGGTTCCATTTGTGGTATAGAACACTTGTTTTGTAGTTAAGCCAATTCATTTTCATTTTGTTAATTATTTTTGAGATGTTTTTGTTGTGATTGTTTATTTTCACTTTTATGAATTTAGGAAAAACACAGTTCTTTTTACATATTTTTAAAAAGTATAAATTTGAGCTTATCGAACATATTTTTGTTTTCATTTTGAAATATTTGTTTAACTCACTTGACCAAGAAGCCATAATAATAAATATTAATTGTAACCTTATTTTATACTTTTGATATTAATGATATACTTCATTGTAATACGTAACAAAAGAAAAATGAATTTCATATTGTATATTTCATACATTTTTACATTAACATAACATTGTTTCACATAGATACACCAAATGTGGTATTCATCACCAAGTCAGATCTAGTAAGAATTTCAAATCTAGTAATGTATTACAAATTGAAATATGTCATTACATTATTACAAACATTTTTGTGTTTTATTTTTTGATTTTCATTTTTTATTTTTTCGTTTTTTATTTTTCAACTCTTTACTTTTCTATTAGTAAATTATATTATTAATTAATATAACTTTTCCCTTTCAATAAGACACGAGAGAATAAATGATGAAAAACAAAAAGTAGGATATTTAAGATATTAATACTAACTATTGTAATTTCCATGTAATACAGGGTTTATTGTCTTAACATATGTATATCGGCGGACCTCAAAGGACCATAAGATATATTTTAAATGTTATACACGCATAACAAACTGCTCCCACATGTTAACAGTCGAAGGATTATATCGCTGTAAATCAATAGGTTTAGAAAACAAAATATTTGAAAACAGTTCAGCCGTGTAATATTACACCCCCAATATGCGAATAGCCGACAGAAACCCAATACGTTCTAAGTTAGGTAATTTATAGAGTTTAGTTTGTGTGTATATATAATTTCAAATCTATAATTTCTCTTAGTTTTATTCAACTACTGAAGATGGCTACTTCATAGCCGAAATGTACGTATACTGAAAATAAAATAATTTGTGAAGTAAAGAATCTCTTTAAGTTAACATATACATAGGTAACTTTTGTAAATAAGACATTTAAAATTTAGAGTTAAAATTATTTCAATGCAATTTTTAAATTCAATTCAATTCAATTCAATTTATTTTATTCTCACACATTTTATACACATGAACATTAATTATTCTGTTACAAAATACACTATGTACAAAATAATATATATATATATATATATATATATAATTGAGAAATAAAATAAGAACAATGCCACAAAGAACTGCAGACAGTCTGAATGTGGCTTTACACAAATATTATAAGTTTGTGTTTGTGTGAAGGTTAATGATTTTGAAATATCATATAAATATAACCTAAAAAAAAAAAAGAACAAAAAATAAAGGAAATGCAAGTTTTTGATCGAAATAATTAAGTTAACATAGTCATTGTTATTTTATTAGCAAGTAAACAATTATTTTGGGTTCTACAAAATTGTTTTATCCAATATGAGTAGTTGAAATTACTTTTGGATTTTAATTCATTATTTTCTATAAAACTTTGGAATGCATTATAAATTTTTGGGAGGAAATATACGAAATTTCTCTGCCCAACACTTTTAGCTGCCCTATGCAAAGATGCTGCTGTTTTATTCCTTGTACTGTAACAGTGATTTATTGAAACTATTTCATCGGGATGATTTTTAATGTATTTTAAATTTTTTAAAGTATATAACTGGGGTACTGTCATTAAACCACAGCTACTATACTGTTCAGCAGTTCCAAATCTATAGTTTTTCCCTGATTATTTTAATAATTATTTTTTTTATTATTTTCAGCTTATTAATATAAAGCTCTGCTGCTCCGCCCCAAGCTATTAATCCGTAATTAATTATAGATTGTACCAGACCGTAATAAAATTGTTTCAGAATTATAATAGGTACCATTTCTTTTAATTTTTTAAAAATGAAAAGCGTTCTTCTTAGATTATTACTTATTTTATCTATATGCTTGTCCCACCTTATGTGATTATCTATTACTACTCCTAAATACTTTACAGATGTTGCCTTACTAATCTGGATGCATTTACAGTTATGCACAGAACAATCAGGTTTATGTATTGTAATATTATCGAGATTTGGTTGCACGTTATCATAGATTATAAAAGAGAGGAACTGACTTTTCTCGTAATTTAAAGTTAGAATATTCAAATCTAACCAGTTTTTAATAATTTTTAAATCGTGTTCGGCAATATTCTTATTTGTTTCCCATATTAAACTGTAAGTAATTGAATTTTGATTAGTTTACTTATTTTTAAAAAAAATATTTTCGGATATTCTGATTTTGGAGCAGACTTTCAAAAATCAAATTTATGCATTTTATTTAAATTAATTAATTAATTTCCACAACACAATTTATTTTCAACTTATATAATCCCCGTATCATATACCAAACAAGTAACTGATAAACATTTATATGTGCCTAACTAGCTGCGGTACACGTGCTTCGCTACAGTTATTTAACTACTTTAAATCTATTTAAACTCTACTTTCCTGTGATTGCAATGAACAGGTTAAAATTAGCACAAGTACCCCGTGTATGTCAATACACTGCAGTTATAAAAAGATAAATAATGATTTCATCGAATTGATGTTCAGGTTGCAATTATCTTTAATTGTATACTTAACATGATATTTTTAGACATTTCTACATGGAATTCGATATTTATAAATATTTGTTATTTTAAAACGATCTAATAATAATACTTCTGAGTATATAAGATTTAGAAAATTTATAAAATGTTTGTTTTTTTTTTTAATTGGTTTTGTGATACTATACCAAAATTAAGTGAAAACTAATGAGGAAAAAAGAAATATAGATGGAATAAACCAAAACGTGTTGATGCAGAAAAACGATGAAGTGAAATTCGAAATATAACAATTGATGAAGATAGCGCCCTCCCCCGAGCTCCAAAAACACTTCGTTTTAACGTGTTTTTTTCAAAATACACCCCCCTCAATCTCCAAACATATGTAATTGTTACGCGTGTTTTTGTTAAAATTAAAATAAAGACCTTTTTTTTAAGATCATCGGTTCCCGGTGCAGTTCTCAGTGGCGCCGCAGCCCTTCCAGGCAATAAAATAAATAAAAATTGAAAATGATCAAAAGAATTAGAAATAAAAAACAGTATCAAAACAAGAAAACTGGAAATTACTTTCTTAACGAAATTTAGCTGAAATTGAATGTATGGCTGAATGATTTCTGACTCTAGCTGGAATGTGATCGGCGAGAAGCGGTGTTTGAATAATCTGCATGTAATAGCCATAAAATTTTATTCTCAAAAGGGCTCCGCAAGTCAAAAAGGTTGGGAACCACTGTTTTAGATCATCACTTCAAACTAATAAGGCTATTTATTATTTACAATACATTTAAAAATAGGTGCATACGAGTATAAACATTAAATCTGTTATGTTTGGAGCATTATAAAATAAACCTGGTTATTTAATAACTAGTGCACCCGCTGCCAACTGTGCTGACAAACACATCATAACCTTTAAAATAAATAAATAAATCTCAAATTAGTTTAAATAATCGTGTAAATAAAAAATAAGGTCAGTATTATATAGGGATAAACCTGCAAAATATTGTTCACGTCGGTCAAAGCATATAGGAGTATCTAGAGTTCCTTGTTTATGCGTACGAAACCCTAGACATTTCTATATGTTACTTTATCCGCAGTTTCTTAGAGAATAAATCTGCAAAATATTGTTCATATCGGTCAAAACATAAAGGAGTAACTAGAGTTTATGCCTACGAAACCCTAGTACAGCGGTTTTTAAACTGTGTTCCGCGGACCCCTGGGGGTCCGCGAAACAAATTTGACATTAACTTTACATCCCCCAACTTTTCGCTTTTATTCAAATAACTCATTTAATAAAAATCCTAAATGGTCAGGACTTTTTGATTTGTTGTTACCTAACTAGTTATTGACATAACTAAACAATAATTAGGAAAAATTTAATTATTTTTATTAAACTGCACATTATTTACAGAAAACATAGTTTATGTTTACAGTAAGATCTATTTTGATCAATATTTGACCAAGAAATGTTTGTATGAGCTTAACGTATTATAATTTGTAACTTTTCTAATTCTTTTTATTACTATTTTTATTCATTTTACGTTTTTTATTCGTAATGCTAAAAAAAAATGTTCATCTCTATAAATGCACAAGACCATTTATTAAAATAACCAGCGACACATTTTTACCAATATTAATTATAACGTAGTGCCTATGAGATTATTGAGCTAGAAATTAAGTCTCAAGAACGACGTAAAATGCCTAGGGTAAGGATGGGGTCCGCAAAAAAAAAATGTTGTTCAAGAGGAGGTCCTCGGACTACATAAGTTTAATAACCACTGCCCTAGACTATTCTATATGTAAATATATTCGTAGATTCTTATCTGTAAAATATTGTTTATATCGGTCAAAGCATATAAGAGTGTCTAGGGTTTCTTGTTTATGCTTACAAAATCCTAAACATTTTTATATGTTATTTTATCCGCGGTGTCCTAGAGAACAAATCTGCAAAATATTTTTCATATCGATCATAGGATATAGGAATGTCTAAAGTTTCATGTTTATGCCTGCGAAACCCTAGACATTTCTATATGCTATTTTATTCGCAGTTTCTTAGAGAATAAATCTGCAAAATATTGTTCATATTGGTCAAAGCATATAGGAGTATCTAGAGTTTCTTGTTTAGGCCTACGAAACCCTAGACATTTCTATGCGCAATTATATTCGTAGATTCTTAGAGAATAAATATGCAAAATATTGTTCATATCGTTATAAATCAACAAATGTATTTCTTAACATTTATATGGATAACCTCATCGATCCTAAAATATATTGCGTAATCTGTGAACACACATTTTACCCCTTAGAGGTCGAATTTCGAAAAATTTCCTTTTTTTTGGATACTTACGTTATGGAAGGAATATTCTCCCGGAATTTCATTATTCTAAGTCCAGGGGTTTGGGCTGGACGTTGCTGAGTTAATCGGGACATTTTTCTCTCTATGGGCCGGTTTTACAATTCATGGTTGCCTGTTGGTTAGCTCAAAGCAATGGCAAACGACATATTTGCAATATAATAATTACCATAAGTTTCCACGGTAACCACTAGCAAGAGCCTTAACTGCCGATTGTAAAACTAGCCGTATATGTGTTCAAAAATAAATTACATAAGGGTTGGCTGTGGAAAAATAAAATAATGTGTACTGCAAGTTTTAACTGTCAGTTAATTAACTGTCATCACTGTTGTTGTCATAAGTTTCTGCTGAAAATTAAGCTACAATTATAATGGTTTTTTCAATAGAACACAAAAAAATTATAATTGAATCATATTTTCGAAATGGTGTTCGAGTGAACGGCGAATGGATTTACGCACTGTAAATCCATTGACACATGACACCGCACTGGTGTCATGTTTAGAGGAATTTCGGCTACAATATCCAGATATTGCGTTCCTTGAAGGAGATTTTTACAGTGCACTTAGAAGATGTGTTGATTTATTCCAAGATACAGGTAGCATTACTCATAGAGATAGAACTGGAAGGCCAACAGTTCGTACTCAAAATACAGTTGATGATGTTCGTCAACGTATGAACGAGAAACCCTGTACATCACTACGTACACTGTCGCAAGAGACTGGATTATCATTAGGAACTTGTCATACTGTTGTCAAAAAAGATTTAAAGCTGTTGAATTCTGGCGAATTGTGTATAGCCACTGATTCCACTAAAATTTTATTAATAATGATGATTTGTTAAATTTAACGTTTTTTCTGACGAGGCCTGGTTCACCCTTTCGGGGTATATTAATTCACAAAATATGAGGTTATGGAGTGCTCAAAATCCTCATACTTTTCGTGAAACTCCCCTTCACCCGTTAAAAGTTGGTGTTTGGATTGCTGTGTCTCGAAGACGTATTATCGGATCCATATTTTTCCACAAAACTGTTACTGCTCAGAGATACCGGAATATTGTAGGTGAATTTATTAATCAGCTTCATGAGGATGAGCTTCTGCAAGGCTACTTCCAACAGTATGGTGCGACTGCCCACACCGCTCAAGGGACCATCAATTACCTTCGTGAATTTTTTGGCGATCGAATAATTAATTTATGTTCAAATCTAGAATTTCCACCTAGATCACCAGACTTGACTATTTTAAATTATTTTATATTCCCTTATCTGAAAAATAATGTATACAAGACTCCTATTAACAATATCGAAGAACTGCAAAACAGAATTACCAAACAGTGTGCCAATATAACTCCTCAAATTCAAACTGATAGAGACCATATCGTCCAGTTTGACTAGTTAACTATTACTTCGCAAGTTTTATTTTTGCAAAAAAATAAATAAATAAATAACGATTAAAAAATGTCGAAAATGAGCAAGCCCAAAACCAACAAATAATCTATAATAGAACCTAAGAACCATATTTTATTTTTATACTGCAGTTGATGATAATGAAATGCCACTTGGCACACGTGAAAAATAAATCATTTTGACAGGCAGCACCTATTTCTGAACAGCGGCAGATTCAAGATATCGGTAAAAAGTCCGGCAAGTACGATAACGATAATTAATTATTACGATAGAACAAAATAGCTAAATGCGTATTTGTAAAATACACGGATAGCTATAATCTGCCAAGTCGCACGCATCATGCATCTCTTGGAACGCAAATATTTGTAAGAAATAGGTCTTTTTCTACTTATTACTAATTACTATACTGTAGATACTGTAAATATTGATAATGATCTTCTTGCAACTGATTGGAACGCTCTGTTAACAAATTGTGAAATTAATACTGCTGTAAATATTTTTTATGAAAAAATAGTCAGCAAATTTAAACCTATATCTAAACTTTCAGCTATAGCAAAGTTATTCGAATCTATTATATATGACGAGATTTTTAACGATGTACAAAATGCAATTATACCACAGCAGCATGGATTCTTTAAAGGCAGATCGGTGGAGTCTAATGGTGAGTTTAGTCAACACTTAGCGATAGCTTTAGTCTTACTCCTATATTTTAATTTTATCCTTAAAAGATAAACTATCGTATCGCTACGAGCAAGTTCATACAACACATTTCTTTAATTTTAGTCCTATGGTTCTGGCCTTGAAAGATAACTAAATTCTAACTTTCCTACGGCTGGGAGTAAATCACGTTAAAACGCACCATGCGCGTGCGCGCACCCCGATTTAAATTCTAAAAGCACCCATCTTGGCCAACATAAGGCCATAAATAGCAGCAACACTTCTAGACTTATTTCGGTACATGTTTACACACAATGTTATATTTGTCAATAACCAAAAATGTTAAATTTTTGACATTTAGAAAAATGATACTATGCGCGTGCGTTAAACTCGACGTCTCATTGGTTACTTGTTAAAAGTTAAAACTCGTTAAAACATTGTATAAACCCGTACTCATTCAAGACGATGAAAGCCAAGACTAAAACTAAGAGTAAGATTCAAATTAACGCAGCAGCTATCGCTAAGTGTTGACTAAACTCACCATAACTTAGTTTATTACACACAACAAATATCAAATGCACTAGACCAGCGTATTCAAGTGGATGCAATTTACACATACTTCAGTAAGGCTTTTGATAAGATTAACCACAATATACTAATAAATAAACTTGCTGAAGTCGGTGTACATGGTGTTCTGCTTCGCTGGGTATGTTACATAAAAAATCGCTCGCAAGCGGTGGCAGTAAATGGTTATAAATTTAAATTTTTTGCAACAACTTGTCCACGGTGTCCCACAGGGTTCGCATCTGGGACCGTTGCTATTTATCATATATATAAATGACATAGTTAACTGTTTCAAGCACTCCCAAATACTACTCTACGCGGATGATCTGAAGATATTCTCAAACATTTCTTCATTTTCTGACTGCCACCTTTTACAAGATTATCTAAACCGTTTTCATAACTACTGTCTGTCCAATAAATTATATTTAAATCTGTCCAAATGTTTTAAAATTAGCTTCACCAGAAATTTTAACCAATTTAACTTCAATTACAGTTTAGACTTACATATTATCAGTCAGGTAAATCACATCAAAGACTTAGGTATTATAATCGATTCTAAACTTAGCTTTAACGAACACATTGATAAAATCTCCAAGAAAGCCTACAAGATGCTAGGGTTCATTATAAGAACTGCAAAATACTTCACTAACCTAAAATGTATTATTACACTATATAAAGCGTATGTATATTCACAACTAAGCTACTGTAGTACAGTTTGGAACCCTCAGTTCCACGTAGAACTGCAAAAAAAAAAAATAAATAAATAAATAAATAAATAAACAAATAAATAAATAAATAAATAAATAAATAAATGAATGAATGAATGAATGAATGAATGAATGAATGAATGAATGAATGAATGAATGAATGAATGAATGAATGAATGAATGAATAAATAAATAAATAAATAAATAAATAAATAAATAAATAAATAAATAAATAAATAAATAAATAAATAAATAAATAAATAAATAAATAAATAAATAAATATATAAATTAGGTTTGTTGGTGTGTATGTATGTTAGTTCAATACTAAAGAATGGCTGCACCGATGTAAACAAGAAATACACCAGTGTTCATGACTCTGGGTCCCATTTTTTTAAAAATAATTTATATCAAACGAAAGTCTTAAAATTGCATAGAAATAAGTTCCCTAAAAACATAAATGCAAAGATTTCAGTACCTAATTAACCTACGAAAATCTAGTTTGCTCGAACGTGTTCAGAAAATCTTTCTTCAAGCTAAAGTCTCTTTTTTATACGTTAAATCTTCATAATTTTTATAAAAAAACTAAAAAACACTGGCGGTTTCTACTCAGGCACTGCCTACAGACGGTTTACAGTGAAGACGGCTGATACGCACGGGAAAAGGAACGCGAGAGAAAGAGAGAGAGAGATGAAGGGAGAGACAGACATTTATTTATTTATTTATTATCAAGAACACTACAAACACAGATGTCCATTCATGTGTCCATACATATATATTATTAGCCTTATAAACATATTTTTATAAACAACTCTATACAAATCTATACAAAAAAAGAATGTATGTACATACATATATACACACATTTCGTTAATCCATACATTTATACATGTACATTAATTTGTACATTATACAAGTACATACGTGCAAACCTATACATATATATTAATACATACATTATAATTATAAATTATATTACAGGTACATTATACGAGTACATATATTTATACTCAAAAATTTTAATTGAAAAGTAAATTATAATTAGAAAGGTATTTTGTGAAGTAATAAAACATTGAAAAAATAATAATAATGATAATACTATTATTTTACTGCTATAAGAATTACAGTAACTGCCTTTTAAATTTACTGACAGATGTATTTAAGATATCTATGTCTTAAATACATCTCTATAAACACGTAGCTCGGGAGTTCTCCAAATTTTGCGAAATTTTAATTGAATCTTTAGCAATATATTTATTGTTTGTCTATAAATACAAAGTCAAAGTTGTGTTAAAGTGAACTATAATAACTTCTTGTGTTTGCATTAGTCGTTACGCCAATAATTCAGTAGTTTAATAAGAAAACAGTGAAGTTCTGAGGTGACCTTCAATAATAGTTAAGTGACAATAGTAAACCAATTCAAACTTGGCTGATAAGAATCTACCTCTGGACATCATGAGTTCCCGCGGTTGTTTAAAATGCGAAAATGAATTAATACCTTAGAAAGAAATTTGTTGTGATACTTGCTTAATGTACATTCATTCTACATGTTCAAATTTAACTCGCAATGAAATTCAATGTTTAAAGACAAGTCAGAGATCTTTGATTTATATGTGTGATAAATGTAAATTTAACACAGTACATGCAATATGTAAGTTAAAAAATATGATTTCTGATTTACAAGCTGAAGTGAAACTACTCAAAGAAGCCAGGAATGAAGTTAATATAGTAAATCACACAGATGCTGACCAGATAATGTCGGAAATTCAAGAAAGGCATGAAAAAGCATGAAATAGAGTTAATAAATCCTAATGTTCAACATAGAATTGAAGCTGATAATGAAGTAATCCAGGATATTTTAACTGAAACTGGTCTCAGTAACGAGAATTTTAAAACTGTAAGACTGGGAAAATTTGTGCACGGTAAAGTTAGGCTGATAAAAGTCATACTTCGAAATCTGAGTGCTTCATATTCTAAAAAAACAAATATAAAATTGCAAATAAAAAACTACGTGTCTATTCTGACCAAACTAAAAGGCAAAGAGATTATCTTTTTAAAATTAGAAAACAATTACAAGATATTATTGATTCTGGAGACAACAATAAACTATTAAATACATAAAAAATGTACCTACAATTTGTAATAAATCGCAACGACCGTCCGAGAATACACATTCTAGTTTTTCGTCTAAACCAAATATAAAACTATTTATGTTCTACGCAAATATTCAAAGTTTTCCCCCTCATAAAGATCAATTAATAAATTATGTAATGGATAATAATCCTTCAGTCATTTTACTCAGCAAAACCCGCGTCACAAGTGATTTCGAAGACTCTGAAATTGAAATAACTAATTATACATGTGTGAGATGTGACTCGGACTCAAGAAGAACTGGTGGCGTCTTACATTATTTAAGAAATGAACTAAATTTTTCAAACTGTTCAGTGTACACAATGAGTGGTAATTACTGGTGTGTTATTTTAAAACTCAAAACTATGCATACAGCTATGTGGTTAGGTGTCTTCTATAGATCCCCCAGTGCAAGTGTCCCCCCTTTTATAAATGCTTTTATGAATACGTGTGAACAATATACCAGGGACGGACAGCAACTTATTTTGGTTGGTGATTTTAATATTAATTATTTTGAAAATTCATTTTATGTTTCTAAAATTAAAAATGTTTAATGTACGGCATGGATCAACTTGTTTGTCAACCTACTAGAATAACAGCTAATTCTCAAACTTTAAATCTAATCTAAACGACAAATTCTAATAATTTTAAAGTTGATGTGATTGATACAACGATAACTGATCATTCAAGTATAAAAATCATTAGTGAAATAAATAGTTACAATAATTTCAATGAAAATAATATTACTGTTAAATACAGAAATCTTAATCTACTGTTAAATACAGAAAACTATCAAACTGATCGACGAATTATTAGAAAGCATCGAAAAGGGACTACACGTTGTTGGGACGTTTTGCGATCTGTGCAAAGCTTTCGACTGTGTCAGTCCCGACATATTTCGTGATAAATTTGACTATTACGGTATACGTGGCGAAGCACTCAACCTAGTTACAAGTTTCCTAAAAAATAGGAAACAATGTGTCTTCCACAACAATGTTCTGTCGTCGACGAAGAGCATAAACATGGGCGTCGGGCAAGGCACAATTTTGGGACCTTTAATTTTTATATTATACATCAATGATCTGCCAGACAATATGCAGGCCATAACCATGCTCTACGCCGACGACTCTTCATTAATAAACCATGGAGTTCACTGTGATGATGCTATGCTAGCCGCATCATGTGCGGAATGTTACATCAGCTAGAATGTAACCCAAGATCAAGCTTTACAATGGTTCACTAGTAACAAATTGTGTTTAAATACTACAAAAACCAAAACAATTATTTTCAGCTTAAATAGGATGTTAAATAACAATACTCTGTACAATGAAAATACCGTTAAGTTTCTTGGATTTCATTTGGACTGCCGGCTAACGTGGAAAGAGCATATCAACGTACTATCTATTAAACTGAATAGAATTACGTATATGCTAAAGAGAATGACCGAATGTGTTAACGAAGACACCGTCAGAATGTTGTATTATGCCTACTTCCATAGTCTACTCTCTTACGGTGTCGAGCTATGCGGCAACTCCACTGAATGGACGCGTATATTTATTAAGTCCAAAAAAAAGCTATACGCATTTTAGCGAAAGCTAAACGCTACGCACATTGTAGAGATCTGTTTAGGAAACTGAACATATTGACGCTTCCATCATTGTACATCTTAAATGTACTTTTGTACATTAAAGACAATGAAAGTGTTCTGGAAAAAAACCAGAACACTCACAATTATAACATCAGACAAAAGGAACTTTTTCGGACGCCTCTGTGTAGATATACCACGACCAGACAGTTACCGTCGGTAATCGGAGTCAACCTGTATAATATGCTTCCGCTTCAGATCAAAAATCTTAATAGAAATATATTTAAAAAAAGAATGAAGATATTCCTTTCTAACCGCGCATTATACAGTGTTGACGAATTCCGTATGAGTATAACTGAACTGGCATGATGGGCTAAATTAGACTTAAGTTACTGTATATTTAATGTACAAAAAACTTGAATAAATTATTATTACTATTATTATTAATGATGACAATATTTCTAAAATTAACGATAAACTTATTGAATTTGAATGGCCATATTTATTGTGATGAATTGTAAATTAATTAAATTTGAATTGAAATCAATGTCCGATTTAAGAAAAATTGTAAAGTCAGTAATCAATAAATTTAGTCATTTTAATATTTTAAATGGTAAAATTGTAAAAAATATTTTTGATGTTATTGGTCATGTTTTACTTCATTTGGTAAATTCTTCTCTTGAAACTGGGGTTTTCTTCAGTGCACTTAAAACTAGCACAGTAGTACCAATTCCCAAAATTAAAAATTCAAGTGATGCGAGCAGTTTCAGACCTATCAATACCTTAACCGTGTATTGAAAAAATTCTTGAACTTGCAGCATATAATCAATTGTCAAATTATTTTGAAACCAATAATATATTTATAGGTAATCAATTTGGCTTTCGTCCTGGTTTTTCATGTGAAACTGCTCTGCAATTAACTATTTCAGAATGGAAAAAGAAATTTATAGTAATAAATATATTGTTGCTGTCTTTTTAGATCTCAAAAGAGCTTTTGAAACTGTTGACAGATCTATTCTGCTTCGTAAACTTCAACAGTATGGTATAGGTGGAACAGACTGATTGTCTGATTATTTATTCAACCGCATGCAAAATACTAAAGTTAATAACATTGTTTCCTCTGTTTGTAAAAATGATGTTGGAGTACCTCAGGGGAGTGTAATAGGGCCTTTATTATTTATAATTTATATGAATGATATAAACTTAGTATTGAACTGCAATTTAGGAAACTTATATGCCGATGATACTCTTCTAGCTATTTCTGATAATAATTTAAATACTGCAGTAAACAAGTTGCAACATAGCCAAATTTCAATATATTTTCAATGTTATAAGCTTAAATTAAATTTAAATAAAACTAAAGCAATGATAATTGCAAGTAAATGTTTTATTGTAATTTAACTTTTAAATGTCATTTTGAATATAATCATAAAAAAAATTCAAAAAAATTATACTTTTTTCTAGAGTTTCAGCTGAACTTTCTTATTGGGCTAAGTGTATTGTTTATAAGTTTATTGTGTATGGGGACTGCTGTTTGTGGGTGTAGGTCAGTGAATTTAATGCTCTCCGATATTTAAAATTTAAATGTTAATTGGGAAATATAAATCTTAAAATTTGTTGTGCAAGTTATCTTATCTATGGTCGTCTATTATATTCTGTAAGTAAAACCATTTTAATTCATATAATTAAATTAAAGTACATTTTTGGTAAAACATTTCATATCAGCTGTTTATGCAAGTACGAACCAAATAATGTCATACGAGGCGGGGATGCGCACGCACTCCACCTATGACTTAACTCAGTGACCCTAAAACATTTACTGCTATTACTCAGTTATTTATCTAAATTTCAAATTAATTATGAATAAACAACCATATTATTTATGTAACCGGCTAAATCTTACAGTGATTTACTTTCTGAACTGCAGTAGGGGAGTAACCAGCTCTAATCCTGTAGGTGATGCAGGTATGTAGATGATTGGTTCTGATCACCAGTAATTTTTAAACATTTTAATATCTAATTTTATTTATTATATTAATTTATTATTTTACATTAGTTTAATATTCAAATTTTTATTATTTTTTATGTATTTATATATTTTTCATTGAGTATTATTTTTATTATCTATTTATATATTTTATTTATTTATTTATTTTCTCTGATCACTAGTAATTTTTTAAACATTTTAATATTTAATTTTATTTATTATGTTAATTTATTATTTTATATTATTTTAATATTCAAATTTTATTATTTTATATATTTATATATTTTCATTGAGTATTATTTTTATTATTTATTTATATATTTTATTTATTTATTTATTCTCACTGATCACTAGTAATTTTTGAAAATTTTAATATTTAATTTTATTTATTATATTAATTTATTATTTTATATCATTTTAATATTCAAATTTTTATTATTTTTATGTATTTATATATTTTATTTATTTTATTTTATTATTATTATTATTTTTTTTTTTTTTTTCTCTACGAAATTTAAAATTATATATATGTGTATATTTTTGTATATGTTTATTTATATTCAATTACTATGACTGCATTCACAAATAGCATCTTCATAAGTAAGTCCGTACAGCGTCTGCCTCCAGGGGAGCGGCTGTATGGTTTACGTCAGCTTAGGATACAGCTAGCGGAGGAGGAGCACTACTCCCAACGGTAGCTGATGCTATGCGAACACCAGTTGCACTGCGGTGTAGAGGGCGCCGTACTACCAAACATTTTAGTACTGCGGCCAAGTGCTGCGATCCTTGGAGTTTGTTCGATGTCTTAACCTTGTTATGCCTCGAATAATAGAACTTCACAGACCAAGATAGTGCCATCGGTAGCCGTGCAATACTCCTGGCACTTAAATATATCATAGCACAATCAGTCACAACACTGTATTTCATCTCTAGCACAATGGAGCAAGAAAGCCACATCCTGCCTAAGCATTTTCCAAGTCGCCGCATCAAGGAAATAAATTTCAAAATGAAAATTTGCACCTGGAATATACGAACTCTCCAGGACAACCCAACATCTAATAAGCCGGAAAGAAGAACAGCTATGATCGCTAACGAACTGCAAACATACGACATAGACATCGCTGCTATTAGTGAGACACGCTTCCCCGAATCTGGACAGCTCACGGAGATAAAGGGAGGTTACACCTATTTCTGGTCCGGACGCAAACTACATGAGAAGAGAGAATCGGGCGTTGGCTTCGCTATTCGTTCGTCACTACTCCCTCTTATGGACAAGCCCCCAATGGGGATCACAGACAGGATTATAACAGCTCGTTTTTGTTTAAAAGCCAATAAATACCTGTCACTCATCAGCATCTACGCTCCTACGATGCAGCATGATGATGAGAGCAAGGAAAAATTTTACGACGACTTAAGACATGTCCTGGATAAAGTTCCTCGAACAGATAAACTGCTACTCCTTGGCGACTTTAATGCTAGAGTAGGCAGGGACGTAGCAAATTGGACTGACGTAATCGGCAAGCATGGCACTGGAAAGTGTAATAGCAATGGTCTTATGCTTCTTACATTATGTCAGTCTTATGGACTAACAATAACCAACACCATCTTCCAACTTCCTAATAAATATAAAAATACATGGATGCACCCAAGGAGCAAACATTGGCATCTGATTGATTATATCATTACGAGGAACACTGATATCCAGGACATATTAATAACAAGAGTCATGAGAGGTGCGATCTGCGACACAGACCACAGACTTGTAAGATCTAAATTAAATCTTTATTTCAAACGAGTTGACAAAAGACCTAGAACAATACCCCCGCGAATGAACACGGATATTTTAAGGGATTGCTCAACACGGATGAAATTTGCAGAAGAAATTTCGAAATGCGTATCGGGTATCAACAACTCAAATATCCGATCGCCGGAACAGCAGTGGTTAAGTTTATCTACTGAACTGTACAACACTTCCGCAAATTTCTTAGGCAAAGTTAAGAAAAGAAATGAAGACTGGTTTGATGAAAACGTCGCAGAAATCAGAACTCTTGTTGAAACCAGAAAGTCTGCAGAAATAAAGTGGCAAATAAACAAAACGGAAATTAATAGAGTCGCCATGTTGGAGGAACGAAGGAAGCTAAGAAATAGAACAAGAGAACTAAAGAATAAATCGTGGACAGATAAAGCAAATGAGATCCAACAATTTGCTGATACTAACAACTTAAAAGCGTTCTATCA
This sequence comes from Liopterus haemorrhoidalis, assembly GCA_963971575.1. Taxonomy (NCBI): domain Eukaryota; kingdom Metazoa; phylum Arthropoda; class Insecta; order Coleoptera; family Dytiscidae; genus Liopterus; species Liopterus haemorrhoidalis. The sequence goes on from OZ020619.1 coordinate 17,046,830, forward strand.
AAGTCTTGTTAGAATCTATGGTCCCCGGCGAAAAATCTCAATGCCTCTGAAAAGTAAAGATAACTCCGCGTTATTGTATACTGCGAACGATCTTCTCAATAGATGGCGTGAACATTTTAACGAGTTACTTAACACTTCATACCCACGAGACGAGACTGTCACTGAACTGCTCCCACAGTACCATGTATGGGAACATCTGGATGCTACGCCAACGCATTATGAAGTTGAATGTGCCATCAATCGTTTGAACAATAATAGAGCACCTGGTTCTGATGACATACCAGCTGAAATAATAAAATACGGTGGAAGCGCGATAGCTGTTACGCTGACACATCTTATCCACAACATATGGGAAACTGGTCAAATACCTCAAGAGTTTAAAAATGCTATCGTACGTCCTCTGTATAAAAACAAAGGTAGTAAAAGTAGCTGCGATAATTATCGCGGAATATCTTTACTTTCATCAGTAGGCAAAGTTCTCTCAAATATCTTGAACGACAGATTGAACATCATATCTGAATTCCACAATCCAGAGTCCCAAGCTGGGTTTAGGAAAAATAGAGGATGCAATGACATGATATTTTCGCTTCGTCAGCTGCAAGAGAAATGTACAGAGCAAAACAAACCGCTCTATATGTGCTTTGTCGATTTCTCGAAAGCATTCGATACAGTGCCGCGAAACATATTATGGGAAGTATTGCGGAAATTTGGCTGCCCTCCGAAAATACTACATCTTTTGAGAGAACTACACTGTAACACGAAAGCTTGTGTGTCTTCAAACGGGGAGTTTTCCTCTGAATTCTCTGTTACAATTGGCACAAGACAAGGATGTGTTCTTGCGCCTAGTCTGTTTAATATATTCTTAGCAGCGGTTCTAGAGATAGCCTTCTGTGATTATATCGGTGGGGTCCATATCCGGTACCACATAGACGGCGGCCTGCACAGGTTATCTCGTTTCAAAGCTGCATCTAAGCTAAAGTACGGCGTCATTCAACAAGCTCTGTATGCCGATGACTGTGCTTTAGTTGCAAATAGTCCTGAGGATCTGCAAGATGCAATAACCCGCTTGGCTACGTCAAGTACCCGGTTCGGACTCAAGATCAGTCTGTCGAAAACAGAAGTCATGGCCAGAACAACTAATGGTAACGCAATACCAGATTTCTTTGTCGGCGATGAAGTACTGAGAATCACGAAAACCTTCAAATATTTAGGGAGTATACTTTGCAACGATGGTAATTTGGACTTGGAGATAAATAATAGAATATCTGCTGCAGCTAGAGCTTATGGCATGCTACGGAAACGAGTTTGGCTAAATCACGATCTGAGGTTACAAACTAAACTGAGCGTTTATAAGTCGGTCATAATACCTACACTGCTATATGCATCTGAAACATGGACTCCATATCGACGGCATATTCGTCAGCTTGAAAAATTTCACCAAAGATGCCTACGCACTATTTTGCGAATCAAGTGGCAAGATCATATAGACAATGTACGAGTATTAAATGAAGCTCAAGCGTGCAGTATAGAATCACTCCTAGTCAGAAATCAACTGCGATGGACTGGCCACGTTGTACGTATGTCCGATGACAGACTACCCAAACAGCTGTTGTACTGTGAGCTGCAAGAAGGTCAACGAAATATTGGTGCTCCCCGAAAACGGTATAAGGATGTTCTCAAAAACAACCTAAAAACTACAAACTTGCTGAATAACAACTGGGAAACTCTAGCAACTAACCGCAACTGCTGGAGGAAAACAATTCAAGATGCAGTTGCTGTATATGAACAATGTCGCCAGCAAGCTGTGAGAGCTAAAGCGGCTGCCAAGAAGAATAGGATATCGACGGGAGAAGGAACCTTTCTGTGCGACATATGTGGAAAAAATTTTATGGCTAGAATTGGCCTTATAAGCCATATCCGTGCCCATGAACGTAGAAGATGCACTACGCTCTAGAACATCTTATGTATGTGTATGTGTGCATGTGTATATATTTGTTTTTATATGCATATACTCATATTATTATTGTATTTTTTTTTTTGTGACTCCCGTAGTCGGACACGACGTTGGGATTATTATTATTATTATTATTATTGTTTATAAAACTATCATACAACCTCATTTTCAATACTGTTCATCAATTTTGTATTTAATTGACAGAGGAGACCGTGTATTCTCGGTGAAACATATTTAAAATAAGATTAATAAATAAAACACTCGGTAAGTTTCACAAAAAACAGTTTAATTTACTCTATACGTATTTCGGCAGTGACGCCATCTACAGGAGTTCAAATTACAGTTTGTAATTTGAACTCCTGTAGATGGCGTCACTGCCGAAATACGTATAGAGTAAATTAAACTGATATTTGTGAAACTTACCGAGTGTTTTATTTATTAATCTTAATTTTGTATTTATTAGATAATACGTCACATAATGCCTTACAAAAACTGCAAAACAGAGGAATGAGAATTATTCTAAAATGTAATCGTCATACTTCTATTCAAAATATGTTAAATACACTCAACTGGTTCAATGTAAGAATTCATATACGCATTCATACCATGATTTTGATTTATAAAATTTTACACGGCAAACCTACTTACTTGTCTAACTATATTACTTATAATAATGAAACTCATTCATATTTCACAAGAAACTGTGATAATATTTATATTTAAAAAAAAACTAATCTAAAATCGTCTATGAATGCTTTATTTATAAAAGTTTGTAACGAATATAACGCTCTACCTTCGGATATTAAACAATCAAATAACAGTAAAATATTTAAACACAAAATTAAACAGTATTTTTTAAAGAGTTCATAAACTAGTGTTTGATTGTTTATTAAGTATGTTCAGGCATTATTTGCATTGTGTAATAAATTAATATTTCCATAACATGTTGTATATTATATGTCAGATATCTATGTGTTTGAAATGTATTCTTTCTTTTTTTTTGTATTATTAGACGTATGTCTAGTTTAATAAAGTTATTATTATTATTATTATTAAGTTGTTGTAGAGTGAGATCAGTCTTGGAATCGGACACATATTATATTGACAAACACTATAATCCCTAGGGGAGAAATATATTTTTAAGTTCTGTGGTCTAAACTCTGGATGGGACAGTTTAATAGCTCTATCAATCACGTTGTTTATAGTGTTGATTATCAAGTTATACGGGTGGTTCGAGAAATAATTTAGGTATCGGTAGCTATGTGTTGGTTTTTGATACCAATTTGTTTTGATGCTATTATCTGTAGTTGACCTGATCAATAGCGTGTCTAAAAATGAGATTTTATTATTTTCCTCTAATTCATAGGTGAATCTAAGCCGTGGATGGTATGAGTTGAAGGTGTCAACTAGCTCATTGATTCTCGCTTTGTTGTATACCATGTTGATATCATCAACATAACGATAGTAATAGAAGGGTTTTTCTTGTAATTTGTTTAGACATGTTGTTTCAACCTCTTCCATTACCATGTTGGCTATGACACTACTTATAGGGCTTCCCATTGCACAACCATGCGTTTGTGTGTAGATGTCACCTAAGAAGTCAAAATAGGTGTTATTGAGACAAAATTCTACTCCATCCCTGAATTCTTCCTTGGAGAGACTTATGAATTCACTAATATTTTCCCATTTGTTATCAATAATGGACAAAGCAAGATCGACAGGTATGTTGGTATATAAGGATTCGGCATCCAATGATATCATGATCTGTTCTTCAGGAATTACAACAACCCGTACCTTACTGTTTACCTTTTATTGACAATATAAACTGACGAATACCAAGAGAATATTGTTTTATTTATATACCAATCGTCAAGAAACCTATACTTTATATATATATATATATATATATATATATATATATATATATATATATATATATAATTTTTTTTTACCTGTTCAAATACTTTGGCTGCAGAGGACAACAAGTATACAGGTCTATAATTCTCACCACAGTGTTTATCCCGTGATTTGAAAATAGGGCATATATTTGCCAACTTCCATCTGTCGGGAAAGATTTTAGTTCTAACTGACATATTGAACAATATCTATAAGAGCGTAGATTTTTTGTCAGAATTTAATGTCATCTGCAAATAGTTGTTCAATATTTTTGGCAGATCATTGATTGACAACAAAAAGAGTAATGAACCCAGATTTGACCCTTGAGGAACTCATGAAGTTGACTCATAACTGGACGATTTACAACCTTCAAATTGCACATATTGTGCCCTCTTCGCAAGATACGAGCAAAACCACTGACAAATATCCTGAGGTAAATCATATTGTTCTAATGACTTCAATATTGTGACATGGTTTAACTTGTCAAATGTCTTGCTCATATCGAGATATAAAATGTCTGTTTGTTTACCTAAACTATAATTGTGTGTTATGAAGTTAGTAATTTCTACAAGATTAGTAGCAGTAGATTTACCTTTAATAAACCCGTGCTGGTAAGGTGACAAAGATGAGGCAACTTGATTATAAACATGCTTGTACATCACCTGTTCAAATACTTTGGCTGCAGAGGACAATAAGTATACACGTCTACATTTCTCCACACAGTGTTTATCCCCTGATTTGAAAATAGGGCATATCTTTTCCAACTTCCATCTGTCGGGAAAGATTTTAGTTCTAACTGACATATTGAACAATATCTGTAAGGGCGTAGATTGTTTATGGAGTCCATAACATCCTCTTTTGTGATTATTAAACTAGAGGCAGAGCTATTATACAAGGTAGTAAAACGGTTATCATCCTTGTTATATATAGATGCAAAGTATTCCGAGAAATATTCCGCGATATCGTTATTTGAAATCAAAACTGTGTCTTTTTTGGATAAATATGATGGACTATTATTAAATTGTTTCTTACTCCTTATTTACGACCAGAAAGAGCTGTGGTTTTGGCAAATGTTGTTCTCTCCTTCAGATAGAAATTTAATTTTGTTTTCCCTATTTAATAACTTAAGTTTTCTTCGGGTTTTTTTGAACATGTACTTGTGATACTGTTGGTCACCACAGTGAGTTTTAATTTTTTTATGATGGTAGTACTTTATTTTAGTTAGCTTTATCATTTCTGATGTGAACAGCTGGGATAAAATTTCTGAAGTTTTTTAACTTTTGGCACATATATACCAAATATTTCATACATTACCTCATAAAAAATGTCATCAATTTCACAATAACCAATTCATGAGTAGAGTTATAATTAGTTAAATCTAAAACTGACCAATTCTTTTGAACTGCCACCAAACCCCCCCCCCCCTCCTCTGCGACCACCGTGCTTATCCTTTCTGAAGCATGAATAATTATTATTAAATAATTCATTATTGTTAATATTTTCAGTTAACCATGTCTCAGTAAGAACAAGAACCTCATAATTATGTAAGTTAATATTATCAGAGAAGGTATGGGTGTTGGTACGCAATTCTCGAACATTCTGGTATTATATATTTATAGCATTATTAATCGACATTGGTGTTTTCTGCTGATAGGATCATTTTCGTCTTTAATTTATAACTCTCCTCAATATTAGTGATATACCTTTCGGTTTTGATAATTTTGACAAGTGTATTGTCACGTTCACGTACAAAAATACTTCCATTCCTTGTCCAAACATATGAGATATCATAGTTCCGTTTTAATTTATAAACTGACGCCATTATCGAACGCCTATGCTGCGTCATATTTTCATTCACGTATATAGTATGAGGAACATTTAAACCAATATCGATAGCACTTAAGTTTCGTTTTGATTTACGCAACTTCAAGAAAGTTTTTTTAACGAGGTTTCTGACGAATTTCACTATAATACCACGCACAGCTGGAAAATCACGGTTTTTCTCTTTTCCGCCCAGTCTATGGCAGTTGTCTACCATATCAACGGTAATTGGCATACGCAGTTGACGTCCAACCCGAATAACTTCAGCTACCACGTTTTCGCCATCCATTTCCGGTACGCCATGAATTTCCACGCAGTTTCGTTGTGAGTACTGTTCGTGTTCATCTAGTTGAAATTTGAGTTCCACTGTTTCCTCCTTCAAGCTGCTATTCTCCTCCTCTAGTTTTGCTGTTTTTAAAAGATCATTTAAAATTGCAGCCTGGTTGTCTAATTTTGAGTGTGTCTCGTCTATACTTTCCTTTAATTTAGGATTTTCAGCTAAATATCTCATCAAGATTTTGAGTAATATTAGTTATGCTGGTAATATTTATTAAATCTATATCAGTTTTTTTATTTCTGGGATCTCTGGATTCTGTGGTACAAGATGGATATTTCTACTCTGCACTCCGTCTCAGGTCAACTAGTTGGTTTTCTTGCATGCCTACACATAAGGGGTAGTATACACCTTTGCATTTGCCATTGTAAATTAGCTTGTCGGTGAATCTACTGATTCTAACCTCGCAACTTTTACAAGGGACACCTGCCATTTTTATTAAGTTTAACTTTGTTTTATCAACTAATTTTTGGTTTAAACTTGTGTTTTAGTATAAGAAATTTTATTTAATTGATATTATTAATAAAAAATATATGTTCCGTCGCTGAGAGTTGAACTCGGGATCTTTCGCTTAAAAGGAAGATGCGCTATCCACAAGACTGCTGTACTGAATCAGTATGCTACCTATATATGCTAACTAATATTAAATCAAACTTAAACTATATACTATTACAAAAGGATCGAAAACAAAATAATAATACATATTATTATAACAATAATGAATTACGAAATAATATAAACAGAATAAAATGTAATACCCAAATAATAAACATATACTATATACTATTGAAATAACTATCTAGATTATTCTTAAAAATATTCACACTGTTGGAACTGACAACAGAGCTAGGCAGACTATTCCAAATATCGAAAACACGATTAGACAAAAAACTTTCCCGCACTTTCTTTCGATATTTTTCATGTTTAAGCTTAAGAATGTGACCTCGTAATCCCATATTCGCACTTAACACAAATAGATTCGACAAATCAAAATTATAATTCCCCGTTAAGACACGAAACGCCACTATTAAGTCACCTCGAAGTCGACGGTCAGAAAGAGGCGTAAGATTTAAAATTTGAAGACGTTCTTCATAGGGCAAATTTTTAATTTGAGGAGACATCTTGGTGGCTCTTCGTTGCACGTGCTCCAATAAATTAATGTCCTTAATTAGCCACGGAGACCACACAGCAATACTGAACTCAAGAATTGGTCTAATATAGGTGGTGAATAACTTTAGCGCCAGTGAGGGTGATGGTCTCGAAAAGGACTTATTAATGACGTAAAGCATAAAATTGGCTTTTCGTGCACATTCTAGAGCTTGTTGGGACCAAGACAAGTTTGATGTAATAATGATTCCCAAGTCAACCTGAGAATCAACTTTCTTTAACGGAATCCCGTTAAGCAGGTAGAGGTGTTGTGGGTTATTGGAGCCCATGTGTAACACGCTGGTCTTGTTAACATTGAGTGGGATTAACCACTTTGTAGACCAACGGAAGATCTCATCAAGGTCGATCTGTATTGCTTGTTGATCAGTTACAGCATTATTAAATAATTTAGTATCATCGGCAAACATCGCATGTGGAGAAGTAATGATTGATGAAAGATCAGCAACATATATAAGAAATAACAGAGGACCGACGACAGAGCCCTGAGGAATTCCGCTGAGGACAGGTTTCGGAGTGGAAAATGCATCACCTACCTTTACTTGGAATGATAAGTCAGATAGAAACGCTCTAATCCAGTTCAGAAGATTACCCCGTATGCCATAATGTTCGAGTTTAAGAAGAAGCCGTCGGATCGGTACTTTATCGAATGCTCGTGCGAAATCGAGGTAAATCACATCCAATGGTATATTATTATCAAGAGCACTTGTCCAAATATTAGTGCAATACAATAAATTAGTCGCAACTGAACGTCCAGGCAAGAATCCATGCTGATGTTGTGGGATAATGTTATTCTTCTCTAGAAATGGTAAAATTTTTGATACGATTATACGTTCCATAATTTTTCTCACTGACGAAGCCACGCTAATTGGTCTGTAGTTCGACACATCGAGCTTATTTCCCTTTTTAAATATAGGAGTGATGTGAGCAAGCCGCCAGGAGGGGGGAAGAATGCACGAAGTAAAAGAAGAATTCATAATTTGTGATAATGGTTCAGCCAGAAAATCCTTACAACGTTTCAAGACAACAGATGGTATTTTATCAGGTCCAAGAGAGGAAGATTCCTTGAGGCTTGCTAACTCCTTGAAAACTAAGTCAGGTGAAAATTCCAGGTCAGTTAGGCTTTCAGAAATACGTGTCCTAGGATCCAAATGTGGTAAAGGTCCATCACTTTCAGTCGTGTAGGCAGTAACAAATTCATTCGAAAATAATTCAGCAACTTTCAAATTATCACAGCACATATTTCCGGAAGAATCTTTCAGAATTGGTGATGCTGGGTTACAAGAAAGAGAAGTACGAATATAATTATAAAAAGCCTGTGATCCAGTAGATAGAAGATTATTTTCGTAATCTCTTCTTGCTATTCTTGTTTGAGATAATAATTTGTTTGATAAAATTCGATGCTGCATGTAACGATCATGAGATGGAGCGGATTTGTATCTTCTCCATAGCCGACACTTTTCTCTGTGTAGTAGATTTAGTTTAGGCGTAAACCAGCTTTTCTTAAATGAGTTCATTGGAAGTCGTCTCGGGGTATGATTGTTAACGGTTTCAAGTAAAGTGCGACTAAAACTATTCCATTGATCAACAGTACTAGTATTACTGAGAATTAAGTCAAACATTGAAAGTTTATCGTTTATAATGTCAAAATCAGCCTTCCAATAATTCTTATGATGAATAGGGTTAGTTGGATTATAAACGATTTGTATAGATGTCAAAAGACAGCAATGGTCAGAACGTCCAATAGGCGACAAATAGTTAATGTCTGTGAATAATGACGGATTGTTTGTGAGAAGAAGATCCAACGTGGATGGTTCTTGATTAATTCGAAATCTAGTCGGTTGCGTGATTAATTGACTTAAATTAGTGTTACCTAGCATATTAGTGAAGAGATTCTGAGACGTATCGCTATCCGATATTGTCCTTAAAGGCCATGATATTTTCGGGAAATTGAAATCTCCGAAAATTAGCATATTAGTATATTTCTCATTTAAAGATCGGATATTTTCAAAAAGAATTATATCGTCATCAACAAAGGACCTAGGCTGGCGATAAACAGTAGCAATAAGAAGTTCAGTGGAGTTACAGCGGACTTTAAACCAGAGACTTTCCATATTAGGTATATCAATACTGAGATTTATCATTTGGTACTTGTTAAATATGGATTCAAGAAAGTATATACAAACTCCACCACCACCTCGGCTCGTCCGGTCACTTCTGTGCAGGACATAGCCAGGAATATTTACTAAAGATGACGGGTGATAATTCCTCAGCCAAGTTTCGGTGATTAATATACAAGACGGTTTAACATTAGCAATAGTAAGAATAAAATCATCATATTTAGCCAAGATAGAAGCTAGGTTAGTATAAAAGAGTGTTATCTCTATGAAGTTGTTAATTACTTTTTTGACGGCGACGATTTTTGAACGATTGTTGGTACACGATTTATGTATTTTATAGTCAGGTTAGATTCACCTTTATTAATTCGTTCATCGAGTTCACTCCGTAAATCAAGTAAATAGTTTCGTTGTCTTGGCGTTTGATCATCCTTTACTTTAATATTGCTATAATCAGACTGCATTAGACGATTCTTATTTTTTAAAATCAGTTTAGCATTTGACGGGTTAGGTAGTGTGACTTTAATAGGTCTATTTTTTCCAGTCACTTTGCCCATACGTTTGACAGAACAGACCTTAATTTCAGTTTTATCACAAGTTTTGGAAATAATATCATTAATCTTCCCCTCATCAGTGCTATTGCTATCATCGTCTTCTGGTAAATTATAAATAATAATGTTCCTCTCACGCCGTCTCCGATCATCTAACTCAGATAAAATGTCTTCAAAAATTTTAGCAGGAATATTAGATGACAATGTTAGTTTTCCTTCTATTTGAGACATTCTATCCATCATATTGTTGATTAATTTTGAAAGATTCGCAAATTTATCGTTTTCATCAGCGCATTTGGTGCAAAAGAATTTTAAATTTTTTGAAGTATTACGCGTGACGCGTTTTACGTCATCTGATGATAAGGATGTACATGCTGCATGAACAGGTAATTTGCAATTGTCGCATGCTACCGACCTCTCTCGTTCGGAGATCGACCCTGAACACTCACTGCACAGTTTATGCATGATTTTAGGAATTTTGTAATAACAAAAATTAACAGAAATTTCTATTAATTAGGTTTGAGTCCGTGAAGTAGTGAAATTTCTATTAATTAGATTATGTGATTGTTTTGATTTATTAATATTAATCAAAATCTTTTTGTTGATGCAAAAATAATTGTTTATAATAAAATATATTTTAGATATTGTTGAATTCTACACAACCTTTCACTTTATGTCAGTCTCGTCCAGGCATGCGGTGCATGCGGGTGCCACTGCGGGGTGGGGCGCTGATGTGAGATTCGAAAGGGCGCAAAATGGCCAAATGAATATAAAAGTAAGGTAGTGAAATGTAATTAGAAGTGAGGACCTTTTTTTAGGTCTTCTCTTGAAATTTAGAAGTGAGGACCTTTTTTGTTTTAGATCTTCATTTCAAATTTAGAAGGGAAGACCTCTAAAAAAGGTAATTGCGCCCTGCTTTGGGGCGCTCAATTAAATCTTGCCTACGGGCGTCGCAGACCCTCGCGCCGGCTCTGACAAGTAGTATCCTAAATAATTGTTATAAATTTTCACTTACAATAATTTAACCCAATAATAGAGAAACTGTGTAGATATTTATAATTTACAATCTTTATAATTCACGTATAAAAAGTTATTTATAACTTTATACAATTTTTAAACAAATAAGATTTCTATTTTTTAATAATAATTTAAATTCACAGATAAGCACTAATAAAATTAAGTTTATACGGTGGCCATTTTATAATATATTTTATTATACACATCAGCCACGCCAGCTAGATGTTATCAAAATGGCGAAGTATTTAGATTTTGATATATATATATATATATATATATATATATTCTATACCGAGACAAGATGACACATTATCTCTACAAACTTGCGTACATTCATATTTTTGTTTCACTAGTAGTATACCCGCTGCTTCGCTATTGAGAAAAACAGTTGTAGCCGGATTTTGGAACGGTTTGTCTCCGTGATTACATCTGATCTATAAATCATAAGTATATAGGTAAAATGACTCGATTTATCGGCGTACATCTTTAAGAATTACGTTGACAATATTCAGTACCAAACTGAACGCTATATTTTCGCCGAAAATGAACATATATAAATGTTTAATGTAAGATCTATTAATCTGGAAAAATACCCTCCAGAACTTTTTGTAACAATATTAAAAATTCTGTAGTATATATTTTTGATGTATCTTTTACAATTTAGCCATCGTAACAATTTGAGGTGCCAAACGAAAGATGTTTCAGACTTATACAGTCAATTTCTTTTATCATGCAACATAGGTATTATCGTTACAATGGTAATTGAAATTTGACAGCAGTGTAAAATTGTGTTTCTTTTAATTTGCAACATAGGCGATTTTACATTGCTGTCAAAATAATTTGTCGTTACTAGGGAAATCATGCATAATAATAAATTCAATGTTGCAGGATATAAGAAATTCACTGTATCTTAATTTCCCAGAATACTGGTGGTATTCCGTGATGATCTATAGCTTAAAATCTATCCAGATAAATGTGCAATACGCTAGCGAAAACACAATCGTTTCATCCGTCTTCGAGTTTTAAGGTAACATACAAACAGAGACGGCCCATTTTATAGTTTTTGAGAAGATAATATAGAGATAAGTAATAACAATAATATTATAAATATTTTAAGTCTTAACAGAAAATAAAGGAAAATGACATTTTTAAATAGCCCGAGAGTTACCGGAACAAGAAGCAGTTCGCGGGAATTCCAAAATAGTTTAAAACGGAATGGGATCTTGGAATCCCAGAAGAGCAACTACAATAATTGGTTATAGATTTACGATTGAACTCTGAATATTCAGACATCTCTGTTAAGTGCTTGAAATAAAAAGATATGATTTACCGCAGTAGATGCGATTATTATTTCTTTTCATTTCACTTAACTATGTTCTAAAATTGCAGATAATATTTAAATATTGCTAGCATTTACAACTGAATTGTCACATCGAATGCACTACGAGTTTAAACTTGTATCTGCTAAGTATTTATATTTTCTTCAGAATTCATTGCAGAATATTTTCACGTATCTCGTAACTGTATACCAGCGGACAAACTCAAACAGAATACGAGAAAAATATGTTTTATTGGAATGCAGTAATTTATTTATTTAGTGACATTTTTGTTGGAGAAGGTTCAGGTTTCTTTAATTTTTTATTCTGAAATGGTTTCAACGTTAATAACCTTATATGTAACAAAAACAAACTAATGATAAAAATTGATAACAAAGTATCCTTAGTTAATTTCTGGCGCATAACAGCAATGGAAATTTGGGCCTAACACAACCAGTGTTGCCGTGAGTATTGAAAATTTATTGAAAAAAGTACCACAACAGTACCATTATAAATAGGGAGCGAAATTTAAAATTTTTATTCTTTTTTTTTTATTTAAATAATTATTGGTTGCCTCAGCTACTAGGGCTATTGGCCACCAGGTTACATAATGGTTTACATGCATATATTTGTACAAATGAGTTATTTTCAGTTAAATTTTTGATTTGATGTTGATGTCCTTAAGGTATTGAATGACTCTTCTGTATCGGTGTAATTGGCTAGCAGGTCCTTTAGAGTTGCTGGTAGGGAATTATTTGCTCTCTGTAGTTGGTCTCTTGGCAATCTAGAAGGATATGTTCTACGGTTAGGCGAGTGTTACATGTACTGCATTGTGGCGGTACGGTTCTTTGGAATATATGTACGTGGGTGTACATGGTGTGCCCAAGCCTCAGTCTTGTTAATATCACTTGCTCTCTTCTGTTAGTGCAGGACGACCATTTACCTACACTATCTTTTATTTGGTGTAAGTGGTTATTTTGGTTATTTTGCCATGCTACTTTCCACTTTTCTTCGAGTTTTTTTCGGATGTAGTTCTTAAGGTCATAGCTTGGTATGGGTATGTCCATGATTTCTTCACTTATTCAGCTTGTTCATTACCTTCGATTCCTATATGTGAAGGTATCCATATAAGGATGAGTTTCTTGCCGTCGTGAATAGCTTCATGCATCGTCTCTTTGATTTTCGCAGCCACTGGATTGGCGGTACGTTCTTGTTGGACGGATTGAATTACACTGAGCGAATCACAGTGTACGATATATGTGCACCTGGTTTCATTGCTGTTTTTTATTTCTTCTGTTGCCTTCAGAAGACAAAAAGCTTCAGCAGAGAATATACTCATTATATATCGGGTAGGGGAAATTTTGATTTTTCTTCGTTGAACACGACTCCTGCGCCAGTCTTGTTTTCCACTTTAGAACCGTCAGTATATGGATTTGTATGAATTTCGGTATAGGATTGGGTTGGTATAAGATTTGTTGTATTTTGTGAGGGATAGGTTAAAAAAAAAAGGTTGTTTAAGGAGCCAGGGTGGGTATTTTATTATATTGTCTGTCCATCATAGGGAATCCAATTTCGAGGTGAGTGGCGTAGTCGTTTGAATCCTTACTTTCCCGTTTTGGTTCTTTTCAAGTATACTTTGAAATGCTGGTAATTTGGGTTTAATTGCGAGATTTGTCAGGTAGGTTAGGGATAGTTGTATTCGTCGGTGTTCAAGTGGCGGCTGGTTGGCTTCGTATTATAGGCTGCTAATAGGGCTTGTTCTTATGGCTCCAGTTGCAATCCGTATTGCAGCATTTTGAATAGGTTCCAGTAATTTAGTCCATCTGTATTTTGCGTTTATTAACGCAATACATTCATAATCTAATTTTGATCTGATAAGTGCTTGATAAGTTCTTATCAGTACATCTCGATGAGCTCCCCACTTACAATGGCCTAGAGATTTTAGTATGTTTAATCTTTTGTTGTAGTCTTGTTTTAAATATATGATATGGTCTCTCCAAGTTAATTTTTTGTCAAATATTACTCCTAGAAATTTAATTTGGTTGACATATTCTATATAATTATTGTAGAGAAGTAATTTTGGGTTGACAAAATTGAATTGTTTTTTTGAAAACCGGATTGCCTTAGTTTTGCTACGGGAAAATTGAAAGGCCGTTTTGTTCGACCTTTGTTCTAGTTTGGTAATGAAGTCCTGTAGATTATGCTTAATGGTTTTCAGCTGTTTTCCGCTACAGAGTATCACCAAGTCATCTGCATACAGGTATGACTTAACGGTTCGGGGTACAGATTCTGTAATGCTGTTGATAGCTAATAAGAATAAAGTCACACTAAGTATCTCTCCTTACGGTACGCCATTTACCTGGGCTCTTGCCTCTGAGGTATGTCCATTTGCGTATACTTGAAACGTTATTCTTTGTTAAATAAAAATATCTAGTTTTATCATATTACAAAAGAAAAACGATAGTACAATTGTAATAATATAAATCATTAAAAAATCGCATACAACATTAGCATATGTAAACGTAATAATCAACTTACTACTGCTTGAAAAATAAAATTTCTAGTTCAGGTTTAATAATTCATTTGAGGGACTCCAAGAAAACAAAGTACATTGCCTAACATTTCTTTAAAAGAAGAAGTTAAAGTATCTACATTTAACAAATTTCTGTATTAGTTTTAATTATTGACAATTATGAACCTGTTATGCAGCTATCATTTGCAACATATTTTTTTAAATATTTTCTTTAAAATAAACTATAAGAAACTTCTTTCTAAATCCATTATAAATTAAAATCTACATAATTTTTATTGACAATATCTGCAAATCTGATAAGTAGTTTTAATGTACTATTTATTTTATTTCTTTTTTTTATGCATTTTCAGGACTTAGTTATGTTGAATCTTTTAAAGTTTCACTGTAAAAAATAATATTTTTTATTTTAGTTTTGAAGCATATTTAAAAATTAATTGGAAGCGTTTTAATTTAAAAGTATTTATTATCTATGACATATATATAGTGATATTGATCGCACGTTTTTTTTTTTTTTTTTTTTTCTACAATATCTGATTATTAAGTAATAGTATATTGCGAGTACATTAATGTGTTTTACATCAATTTATGCAAAAAAATATTATATACAGGAGTGTGAAAATTTGTGGAGAAACTAAATGGCAAATTGTTTAATTTAAAGTTATTTAAATTCAATATAAATATATTATACAGAGGCGGACTTACACCCCTCGGGGCCCCTGGCGCTAAACGCATGAGGGGCCCCCTTCCCCGTTCCTCCAATATATTAATTTGTGCTAAATAAGAAAATATCAAATGAACTTAGGTAGGTATGCAAAAAGTTAAATTTACTATTTCGATGTAGATATAATGTATATTTTTTCAACATTATACATGTACATAAAAGTATGAAAAAAACTAAACAAATTAACAAAATAAATTGAAGAAACAATATATAATAAAACAAAATCATAAAAAATATTGAAATGGGAAAAATAATATATTTGTACAATGTATAATAAAAATAAAAAAAGAAAATAAATAAAAAAGAATTAAATGAAAAAAAAAAAAAACTTATATATGTTTTCTTCTGCATTTTTCTGCAGCTAATTTGTCTATAATTTTTGAAACATTCATGTCTTTCAACCCCTGTTTTTCGACGCACAGGTGCTAGATTCGACAAACGGTCTTGGCACATAGTGCTTCGGAGATAATTTTTGATTCGCTTCAAAACCGAAAAGGATCTTTCTCCTGAAGCATTTGAAATTGGCATAGTCAGAAATATCTTTAAGATTATTTCCACGTTTGGAAATGTGGATATTAATTCGAGGGCAGCTTTATATATACATAAGTTATTATTGAGTTAGCCGTTAACAGTGTATACACAAGAAATTTTACTCCTCGAATTTGTTCAAAAAGAGTGTGAAAAGTTATTATTAATCTTGATTAGATGAATTACGTCCGTAAGTTAGTAGTTATAGTTGAAGGTAATGGGATTCGGACCAGTCAGAAAATAAAAACAAATTTATTAACTTCGCTAACGTTTCGTTCAATAACCGGACAATATGATGTGTTCTTCATTTATTTTAAAACTGTTATTTTATTTCGTGACTATTAACTAAGCTCTGATGAAGATTTAAATTAAATCGAAACGTTAGCGAAGTTAATAAATTTGTTTTTATTTTCTGACTGGTCCGAATCCCATTACCTTCAACTATAACTAGTTATTATTAATGTAAGAAAATTATATGCGCAAAAATATATAATCAGAGTGAAAATATATATGTGATCATAAAATAAAAAATATTTTAAATAATTGTGCAAAATTAGAATTAACAATAAAATTGTCAGTTAAAAAGTAAATTCAGTGATAACGACATACGAATCCAGGTTTATTCCTGCATTTTACTTTGACTTGAGAGACAAGAATCGGAGGCAACATTCTCGGTAAGCATCGTGCAACTTCGGCGACCAACTAGCAGTGTTTTTACAACGTCTCGAAAATTTCCGAGCCTTGGTCCGCAGTAACTAATTAATAATTTAATTATATATAATAATTAAATTACTTATTATATTAAAACAATTAAAATGGTTGGAACAAAATGTGCTAAATGTAATGGCTAAATATAGGGTGACGAGATTTCAGTGAAGGGTAACCGGGACACAGGGAAAAAAAGAAAGTCCTCACCTCCCAGATTCAAATGAAAAGCAAAAAAAGGTCCTCACCTCCCAGATTCAAGTGAAGAGCAAAAAAAGGTCTTCACCTCCCCAAACCAAGTGAAGAGCAAAAAAAAAATTGATGTGAAGTGTGAATTTTCACACATTTCAGGGTTTCGCAGGTATTTAGTAACTGAATGATTAATATTTGGGATGCCAAATCAAATTTATGTCAAAATATTTTTTTTTATGAATTTTAATTCGAATGCCTAATACCATTATTTAACTTTCTATATGTGCAATATTTTTTTTTTCTTTTTATACAGCAAGGTTCTTTAAGATTTTGAAAATTGCGCCTATGTTTTCCATCGGTTATTTAAATCATAAGCCCCGCCCTCTGATTTCGTAAACATTCAAACATAGAATTGAATGTATGTAATAGAACACTTCCCACTGGTTATTAAATTTACGGTTTTAAAAATTAAATGCAACATTTACCAAAATATAACTAGAATTTTGACAAAATAATTTAAACAAAATAATAATGCAAAAAAAATAAATTAAAATTGACAGGATTCGAACTCTAGTTTGCAAATTACAAACAAACGACGAAACGCACGACGCTACGAGTGCCTACTTATCTACTGTGTTACATAGCGAATTAAATATTTAACATATTGTCACATAGGTAATCCTAGGTCAGGATTATGACATCTAGACATTGTGACGGTCAGCTGTCTGATTCAAAACTATTCGTCAGCGTCTGACGTATGTGGCCTGATTACGAAATGCAAACATTACATTTTTCGTAATGAGGAAATATTTGTCATGACGAATGAATATTGGAACTGGGTTAAACTTTCGGTACTTAATAGATGGATGTCGAGAATATTGAGGTAGTGGAACATAGCCAACTCTGCTGCACGTATTAATCCAGAAGGTGACGACCACGACACTGACGCCAGATTCTAGTATCGAGAGTGACGCCAAGCAAGTAGTGACCATGTGAGTGGGAGAAGACTACTCCAGGCTCCTCGACTCCCGGATGGGTAGCTCCCACCTCGGAGATAGGTCCAAGCCGATCCTGGCCAACACGGGGTGGACCGAAGACTTCCCCAACTCCATGGACCAATTCAAACATATATATTGTAAATGTAATATACATATTAATTAAATTTGTTATGTTGAATCCAGGAGTTGTGTCTCAATCAAACCACGCACGTGACAATATTTTAGTTAAAAACACAAAAAATGCGTTATTTTCCGAAAACATAATCTGATCAAAAATTCCTGTTGTACTATTTCGGTTCACACCAATGTACATTACTTGGAATTTTTAGTTTAAACCATCTGGGCTACAGGATGTGGGACAAAAATTTTTTTGCACAATTTTGGCAAAAATCGCGTCGAAATAATTTATTTTGCAAAAATAAAATTTTGATCGTTCATCCACGTACTAAGGGCTTTCATTTGATAAGCTACCAGAATTTAAAAAAAATTTTTTTTTTTCGATGAGCACATATTTGTTTATATTTTTAGGGGGATATGTTTTTTAGATGTTTTAGTATTTTTCCTATGCGTGGGTCAAAGAGTTGTATAAGTATGCCAAATTTTAACTCTCTAGGTTTAGCCGTTTGACTACAATTTTTACCGAACAGACAGACAGATAGACAGACAGACAAACAGACAGACAGACAGACAGGCGACAAAATTACGTTATAAGGGTTTTTTGGTCATACCTACAAAACCTTAAAAAAAAGGTCCTCACCTTTCTGATTAACTAGTTGTAATATTATATTTCGGGTCCGGTGTCGTATATATACACACGAATTTTCAAATTTTTCAAACGGTGTCTGAAAGTAGGTCATTCAAGTAGTATTTTTCAGAAAAAAAAATTGCGGGTTATCGCGATTTTCTTGAGTTACAAAGGTAAAAGTTTTGTAAAATGCATTGTTGTAATTACATTATTTGTCAAAAGATGGCAGCATAGAACGTGCTACACTGTTCCGTAGAATGTTTTTGTTATTAAACATACCCTAACCTAAGATAGTGTTTTGTCATTAAACTAGAAGATATGTAGCTCGCTCCGCTTGGTTCTACTAGCCTAATACGCTCCTAACCTAACCTAAAATAATGTTTTGTCATTAAACTAAAAAGTAGATCGTTCGCTCCAGTTGCATTCTACTTACCTACCCTAACCTAAAATAGTGTTTTTGTCATTAATCTAGAAAGTAGGTAGCTCGCTTCGCTCGGCTTCTTCTAACCAAACCCTTACTAACCTAACCTAACCTAAGATAGTGTTTTGTCATTAAACTAGAAGATGGGTAGCTCGCTTCGCTCGGCTTTTTCTAACCAAACCCTTACTAACCTAACCTAACCTAAGATAGTGTTTTGTCATTAAACTAGAAGATGGGTAGCTCGCTTCGCTCGGCTTCTTCTAACCAAACCCTTACTAACCTAACCTAACCTAAGATAGTGTTTTGTCATTAAACTAGAAGATGGGTAGCTCGCTTCGCTCGGCTTCTTCTAACCAAACCCTTACTAACCTAACCTAACCTAAGATAGTGTTTTTTCACTAAACTAGAAGATGGGTAGCTCGCTTCGCTCGGCTCTTCTAACCAAACCCTTACCAACCTAACCTAACCTAAGATAGTGTTTTGTCATTAAACTAGAAGATGGGTAGCTCGCTTCGCTCGGCTTCTTCTAACCAAACCCTTACTAACCTAACCTAACCTAAGATAGTGTTTTGTCATTAAACTAGAAGATGGGTAGCTCGCTTCGCTCGGCTTCTTCTAACCAAACCCTTACTAACCTAACCTAACCTAAGATAGTGTTTTTTCACTAAACTAGAAGATGGGTAGCTCGCTTCGCTCGGCTCTTCTAACCAAACCCTTACCAACCTAACCTAACCTAAGATAGTGTTTTGTCATTAAACTAGAAGATGGGTAGCTCGTTTCGCTCGGCTTTTTCTAACCAAACCCTTACTAACCTAACCTAACCTAAGATAGTGTTTTGTCATTAAACTAGAAGATGGGTAGCTCGCTTCGCTCGGCTTCTTCTAACCAAACCATTACTAACCTAATCTAACCTATGATAGTGTTTTGTCATTAAATTAGAAGATGTGTAGCTCGCTTCCCTCGGCTTCTTCTAACCAAACCCTTACTAATCTTACCTAACCTAAGAAAGTGTTTTGTCACTAAACTAGAAGATGGGTAGCTCGCTTCGCTCGGCTCTTCTAACCAAATCCTTACTAACCTAACATAGCCTAAGATAGTGTTTTGTCATTAAACTAGAAGATGGGTAGCTCGCTTCGCTCGGCTTCTTCTAACCAAACCAAGTAACAAGTGTTTTATATATATATATATATATATATATATATATATATATATATATATATATATATATATATATGTGTGTGTGTGTGTGAAGCAGCGGGTATAACTAATAGGTAACATATTTAGTTATAATATCTTCTGGTATTTCTTTTCGACCTTGAAATATATTAAATAATGTAGTCGCTTATTGGGATATTAGGTCAATAAAAAAAAAATTTACTTATTCATATATTTGAATAGACCGGTTTCGACCATTTATTGTCTTCTTCAGTATCTCTGAGGAAAATCAGTCTCAATTTTCCTCAGAGATTTAGCAGTGTAATTCGTTCACAGCTGGCATTTAGTTTATAAAGTACCCAATGATAGCGCTGCGATAGATATCGAATTTAAGTTCATTTTACGAATATCTAACCTAAAATTGCAAGTTATAAAAGTGAAAAATAATTAAAACTGTGTAAAAAATTAACAATTTCCGTACGTAATATAATTTATTTAACCTATTACTAACCAAACCTAACCTAAGATAGTGTTTAGTCATTAAACTAACAGGTAGGTAGATAGCTCGCTTCACATCCGTTGCATTCAGCAACCTAGCTAAACCTAGCGCTGTGGTAAGCGTTGATATATGGAGAAATCTAACCTAAAATTGCAAGTTAAAAAGTGAAAAATAATTAAAACTGTGAAGAAAACTAACGATTTCCGTACCTAATATAATTTATTATTATCTAAGAAAGATGTCCCTACAAAAAAATCATGAAAATAATGTAAATTGAGTGTGTATATATACGGCACCAGAGCCTATATTTCTTTTCTTACAAATGCAAAATTATGTAAAAACCGGGACAATTGACCTAAAACCGGGACGGATGGTCACCTTAGCTAAATAAGCAGATATGAAGACCAGCTAACTTGTGTGGGTTCTTGTACTTCTGATTTCCACATAAAATGCGTTGATATCTCTGAATCACGTTTTGTGGACATGACAGCCAATAAAGAATTTTTTAACTGGAAATGTACTTTATGCAAAAAACGGCGACAGCCCAGTATCTTAAAAGCTAGTGAAGCTATGTGTACCGATTCACCGAAGCACGATCTTACATCTTACCCATCTTTAACAGAAGTGTTAGCAATGTTAAACAATCTATTAGATGAAAATATCAAGCTTCGGTTATCTATAATGGAAACACATAACAAACTCGACGCGCAAGCATCCCAACTAAGCGTTTTATTGGGTAAAACAAAGGAACTGGAAGATGAAAACGAGAAACTGCGTGAAGAGAACGAAGATCTTCGAGTTTCGTTGGACGACCAAGAGCAATATTCACGTCGTAACTGTCTGGAAAGTCAATCGTATAATAGGTATGGATCTAAAACCTGAATTGATCGATAATTGTCATCGGCTCGGGCGACAGAGTGGTAATTCTCCAGCAATAAGGGGAATTATTGTGAAATTCGTGCGGAACTTAGACAAAGAAGCTTACCTTAAGTGCCGTAAAGTTAAGCGTAACTTAAATACATGGGACCTGGGTTTTGACATGAGTAATACTGTGTACGTTAATGAGAATTTAACACAGCGTAGAAGAATGCTCATGTCACAAGCTAGGATAATGAAACGTTTTAGAATCTTGAAAATGTAACAATTGACAGGGAAACGGATCCACTAGTGCAGGAAGATGGTCACCTCCCCGCACTTTTCATTGTTATAGATTGTAATGTATATTTTTGTAAGCAACCAGTTTGCCATCAGAATTCATATAATTATAAAAGAGCCAACTTTGAATTAATTTATAGGGAGTTAAGTAAAATTAACTGGTCGGTTTTAAATGATTATATGAATGTTAATGAGGCAGTGGATGAATTCTATAGCCGCATCTACGCAGTATTAGATCGACATGTTCCCAAAATACCTCACCATAAAAATAATTATAATCGATTATTTACTCCGGAAATGAAAATTCTTAAAAATAAAAAAATATATCATTTAAAAAAATAAACGGTATGTTTAGACAGGCGCGTAAAGATTTAAAACATCTGATTAAAGTGAAACATATTGAATATATGGTCGATATGAAAAACAATATTTGTAATGACCCTAAAACTTTTTGGAGTTTTACAAAAAAACAAAAAAAATCGGAAATAAGTAGTCACTTTATTGACGATAAAAATAATAAACTTATCAATAATAAAGAAATATCAAATGGCTTCGGTGAATATTTTTCGTCAGTATTTGACCCTGTTCCGGCAGATGCGGATTTATACGCCGACGCCCATATTATTGATACTAGTTTAGACATATTTCATCTCGATAGTATTTCACTTGAAGATGTAGAGTAGTCCATAAAGAAATTAGCCCCAAAGCGATCATGTGGACCTGACCTTATACCTCCTTATTTTATTAAGGGTTGTATGGAAGTTTTAGCTGTGCCTTTGTGGATATTGTTTAATAAATCTGTATCAAGTAATGTTTTTCCTGATAGGTGGAAAATCTCGCGAGTCTGCCCCATACATAAATCGGGTGATAAAACATTACTTAGAAATTACAGACCTGTTTCCATCCTTTCTTCTCCTGCCAAAGTTATAGAACAAATTATGTACAGGCATTTATTCCATCATGTTTCACCTAATATCTCTGAATGTTAATATGGATTTTTACCAAAAAAATCTACAGAGACTAACCTCCTGATTGTAACTAATTTCATATCAAATAATATAGATCAAAGTCATCAAACAGATGTTATCTACTTGGATATGAGTAAAGTATTCGATAACATCCCGCATAAACTTTTAGTGAATAGTTTGAGCTCAAACGGTGTCTCTCGTCATACCTGTAATTGGTTTATCTCATACTTGACGCAAAGATTTCAGTATGTAGAATACGCAGGCTCTCAGTCACGTCAGTACTCAACACCATCTGGAGTACCACAAGGCTCGAATCTTGGGCCCTTGCTATTTTTGTTAGCAGTTAACGATGTTCCACAACAATTAACTCATGGTAGTTGTCTGTTATTTGCGGATGACATTAAACTATATAAGCAAATTAACAATGTTTCAGATTGCCATGATTTGGAACAGGACCTAAAAATGCTATTGTGTTGGAGCTGTGACTCAGGCTTACAGTTTAATGCATCTAAAAGTAAAGTAATGCCGTTTACTAAAAATCGAACATCAATTAAATTCGAATATGAAATGGCTGACTCTGTGATATTAAGAACAGATACGATAAAAGATCTTGGTGTCATTTTTGACTGTCAGTTAAATTTCTACAGTCATATAGTGACATCTGTACGTGACTGTTTTAAAACATCAGGTTTTATACTGAGAATGGCGAGAGACTTCAGACACGCTCTAACATACATTATTTTGTTTAACTCATTGGTACGTAGCAGGCTGGAATATGCGTGTGTGATTTGGTCACCGTTTCAGAGTAAATATATTAAGATGTTAGAGGTTGTCCAGACTAAATTTTTACGTAGTGTTGAATACAAAATTACAGGTTTTTACCCTATGTATGAATCATCTAAAACAATATTAGAGCGATATTCTATTAGATCTCTTAAAGACAGGCGTGATATTCGTAGTTTATTATTTCTACATAACATATGGAACGGTGGGTTCGGTCATCCTATCTGATATTTATATCAAAGTTCCACCCCCTGGAATGAGAATAAGAAATTATTTGTTTCGGGAAAATGCTGCTAGGACGGAATCTTGTAGGATGAGTTCACTGAATCGAATGGTCACTCTTTATAAACAATTACTACTAAGTAATAATTTGTCTGACATCTTTTATATGAATATTGGCAATTTTCGCAAACTGATTTGCGACAGTTTGTAAAATTTGGTTACATGTTTTTTTTTATATATGTGTGTATACATTGTATCTATGTGTACAGACATATTTTCGTTTTTATTTGTTTTTTAATTTCCTTTTTTGTTTTATTTACTTTAAAAGTATTTATTTGCATATGTTGTATACCTTATTATTTTGTTATTCTTAATATATATTTTTTGCTTATTGTTGATATTTTATATATATATATTTATTTTATTTTATTTTTTCTACATGTGTAGATTCTATTGTGTATACTTAATGTAGGGACACTTTCGGGACTTTAAAAGTCTGTTGTATTCCCTATTTCTCAATAAATTAAATTAAATTAAATATATTTGTAATTATTTCTGTCATTCTTTAACACTAGAACTACCGACGTTGAATGTATACCTAACTATAACACGTCCGTCAATTTGACGGGTATTTTAAAAATTCTATTTTTTAACCTTTAAATAAATAAAAACACATGTAATATAGTAAATTATAAGTTTCTTTATTAAAAGTGATAAAAATAATCAAAACAGTTAACTTTTTAACTTCTTAATCTAAAAAATTTATTTTAATTATAAAACACATTTTTTGCAAATCGGTCTTTTTGTTGAAGTACATTTTCCACAAACATATTTCTTGCATTCAGAACAAATAGAATTCGTTTTGTTTTTGTTACAAAGTTCTATTTGACAAGATTTACGTGAATCAAACATTTCAGTAAATAATAGGGTAGACATTTCATTTGAAATGTTTCCATGTTCAGCTGCCAATTCTTCGGATAATTGAAACAAAAATTTCTTTCTACTTATAGGTAAGGCTATAAACAGGGGAAGATGATGCAATAAATGAGGTATTATGCAATATTGGACTTTGGACCTTATACTTTGGACCTTATCTACGCTACCCGGCAAAATGACGGGGTTTAGTATATTTAGTTATATGTATACCAAATTATGGAAATTTAAAACAATTTACAGAAAATGAATAGACATAGACTTTGATAAAAGTGTTTTACGACGTGTGATCCACGATTTTATTATAACAGAGCGTCTCGTGTAATATATGCAAGAGGTCTATCAACCAAAACTATCAAGGAGTAAAATGTTTCAAGTGTTCCTTATCTTTCAATTCGGCATGTGCCAAAATCAATGAAGTTCAACTGCAAGTGTTATTATCGAGCTCCATGCTAGATTTTGTAAAAGCTGTCGCCCAACAGATCTTAACACCCAAACACTAATATTGAATGAGAATTATATGAATAATAGTGCGGCAACATCTAATTCTTGCACAAAGAGCGAGATCCAAGCACTAATTAACTTTCTTAAAATAGAATTACTCTCAGAGATAAATTCAAAATTTAACATATTACAAGAAAGTGTTTATAACCAATTTTAAAGATAACTTGCAAAGAATTAACGAAAAATTGAAAATAGTCGATGCACTGAAGAAAGAAAATGCTGAATTAAAAACTATTACAGCTGAACTTGACAACAAATATAATGATTTAGAGCAATATTTAAAACTGAATAACTTAATCATTCATAACTATTACGAAAAACGTATTGAATATGTTACTCAAATTATCTCATATATTGGCTCTGAGTTAAAGTGACCGAAAACAATATTGATGCTGCACATCGTCTTCAGTCTTTCACCAATGCGAATAATAAACCTAGAAACATAATTGTTAAATCACGCGTTACGAGAGATCAATTTTTGTCTTCATACAAAAATAAAAATGTAACAACGAAAAACTTGAACACAAATCTACATAAGCGAACATCTTAGTCAGCAGAATAGTAAACTATACAAGCAATGCAGAGATGTGCTTCGCCCTAAAGGATTTAAATTCGTCTGGACCAAAGGATGTAAGATTTTCGCTAGGAAAGACAACACGTGAAATATAAGGTTAATTCAGAATGAAGATGATCTGCATAAGCTCATTCACTGAATTTACTGCCAAACTCTTACCTAAACCCTGGTCAGGGACAGAAATTGAAGAGGTAAAAAGTATGAAGTACCTCGGATATGTTTTAACGAGGAACAACAGAGTATGTTAGAGAAAGGGTGAAGAAAGCAAGAATGGTTATGGGGAAGCTATGGAGCATAGGAGAGAGGAGATTTGACGACGATATCAGGTGGAGGATGAAATTGTTTGACGTGATAGTGAAGAGTATCCTCATGTACGGAGTAGAGATCTGGGGATGGAAAGAATGGGAGATAGTAGAAAGGGTACAAGAGGGATACATGAGATGGATTATGGGATTAGACAGAACTACACCAGGTTATATAGTGAGAGAGGAAATGAAGAGGGAAAAGCTGAGAGTGGGTGCCGGGGCGAGGGCGGCGAAGTATGAGGAGAAAATCAGAAGAGACGAAAGAAGGAAAATATTAAGAGAATGCTGGGAAGAAAGAATGAAGGAAGAACAAAAGGGTAAACTGTCGGAATGGGGAGAAACAAGGAAAGAGTACTATTGGAGATGTGGGATGGACATAAGGGAAGCTGAGTGAAAGAGAAATGAAGGAAGAAACATAGTAGAAGAATTGAAGAGGAGAGACAAGGAGGTACAGGAGCAGGAAAGAACAGTAATAATAGACAATTCAAGGAATGTGAAAAGGTATAGAGAGATAAGGACGGTAGGAATACCTAAATATCTGAAAGGGAGGAGAGGAAAGGCAGGCGGCAGAGTTAGAAGGATTGCCAGATTAAGATGCGGAAATGAAGAACGGAGTAACAGGTATTGGGCAAAACCAGAGGATAGGCTATGCAGAATGTGTAGGGAGGAGGAAGAATCCTTGGAACACCTAACAAGAAGATGTGGAAAGATGACAAAATGGGAAGGAGAGATAAAGGAGCTGTTGAGTGGAGAAGGAAAGGGAGAAAGGTGGGTGAGAGTACTCGAGGAAAGAAGGAAGGAATGCGGAGAGGTAAGACAGAACTGAGAACAGAATGGAAGAGAGAGGCAAAGGAGGAGGAAAGAAAAGAGGGAAAAGAAGCGAAGAAAGAGGGGAAGAACAACTGGAGTCAAGAAGGAAGGAAACAGGAGACGGAATCTGAAAAGAGAATAGGAAGAAAGAGAGGAACACCGGAAGAAGAATGTGGAAGAAGAAGAAGAAATAAGTCATAAAAATGTATTATATTATTATTTTATTATTATTATGATTTTAAATGTACTGGTTAAGACTCTAAACGCCGCAAGGTCTAGGGTAAATAAAGAATTATATTCTCTTACCTAAACCTAATCACCCGCATTATGGTCTTGTCGGTATATTGCCAGAATGTAAAAGGATTAAGAACCAAGACAAACAACAAGATTGAAACATATTCTTCTGATTATGCCGTAATTTGTCTGACTCAAACCAATCTGATCCCTTCAATAAATGAATGTGAAGTTTTTTATAGTGAAAATAACATTGTTAGATGTGTAAGATGCCCCGAAAATTCATCAAAAACAGATGGTAATAACACTATCACCATCTGCTTACTCATAACAGTAAGCAGGGGAGTTACGAAGGGGCACCCTAAAATTAAAATCTACATATATCTCCCTATTATTGACATAACAGCAAAATCATACATGACAAAAATTGCTTAAAATAAGAAATTAAATGTTTTTTATGTGAATTTTTTCATTTAGAAAAATATTTGGGGAGTTACGGGGAAGGGACCATAAAGCTAAACTTAAGAAATACGAGTATATCCCTTATTATTGACTTAGCAGCATCAATTTACATAACAAAACTTGTTTATAATAAGAAAGCAAATCTTTTTTGTTACATATACTTTTAGATTGAATGAATTGAGAGAATGCTGGTAGGAAAGAGCCAGAGAGGAACAGAAAGGAAGATGGTACGCATGGGGGGAAATGAGAAAGGAGTATTACTGGAGATGCGGAGTGGATGCGACAGAGGTGGAAAGGAGAAGAAAAAACGGAATAAGCGTGATTGAGGAGTTGTGGAGGAGGGATAAGGAAGTGGGGGAGCAAGAAAGGACAGCCAGAATAGACAAATCAAGGAGCGCAGGGAGATATAAGGACGTCAGAACTATAGGGGTACCAAGCTACTTGAAGGGAGAAAGAGGAAGGTCAGGAGGGAGAGTTAGGAGGATTGCCAGGCTAAGGTGCGGGAATGAAGAGAGAGGAAATAGATATTGGAGGAAACAGGAGGAAAAGATGTGCAGGATGTGCGGGGAGGAGGAGGAAGACATAGAGCACCTCGCGAAGAGGTGTAGAGAGGTGACAGTATGGTCGGGGAGCACATTAGACCTGTTGCACGAAGATGGAAGGGGGGAGAGGTCGGCGAAGGAATTAGAGGCAAGAAGGATGGAGATTGGGGAAGGATAACAGGAAGGGGTAAAGAAATGGTTGGAAGGGAGGAGAATGAAATAAAATAAAATAAATCAAAGATGGGCGAGAGAACTAGAAGCAAGAAGGAAGGAGATCGTAGAGGGAAACCAGAAGGAGAACAGGAAGAAGGAGAGGGACATTGGAGCAAGAAGATAGAAAAGAGAAAAAACATTGTTATTGTTATGTATTTATTGTTGTATTTACTGTTTTATTTTTTGTAATGGTTAGTACCCTAAACGCCGCAAGGCCTAGGGAATAAAGAATATATATATATATATAGATTGAATGAATATTTGGGGAGTTACGGAGGCTAAAACCTGATAAATCTCACTTATTATTTACTTAACATCAAAAATGCATGTGAGAAATTTTTTAACCAAAAAATATATTTATATATATATATATATATATATATATATATATATATATATATATATATATATATATATATATATATATATAAACGAAGCTTTAAGAATATTAGCAACATGGCTACAGGATCACTACTATTCATTATCACCTACCAAAAGTAAAGCAGTAATATTCATCAAGAGAACCTGTACAACCGGAACCAGTCACTTTTGATATTGACGTTATCCCATATGTTAATCAAGCCACATATTTAGATGCAACTGTCGACAGAAAACTTCAATGGCATGGACAAATCAAACGGTATCGAATCTGGTGAGTTCTGTCGGTCAACTTTCTTAGACTTAACTAAAGCTTTCCACTATGTATCTCACCAGATTCTATTAAAAAAGCTTGCATATTATGGTTTTGATGATGGCAGTGGCAAACTAATAGAATCCTACCTAAAGGAAAGAAATAGCAAGTGTTAGCTAAAGAACATAAATCTGATCTCCTGGCCCCACAGGGTTCCATTCTTGGTCCCTTACTGTTCCTCATTTATATTAATGACTTCCCGACTTATACGTATCAAGCCAGTATACTCTATACGGACGACACAACCTTGGTTTTCAAATCGCGCTCCCTGACTAACGCCCTTTCACGCAATGTATCTACGTTAGACAAAGCTAAATACTGGTTTGATATCAATAAACTATCGCTAAACCTAGATAACCCAACAAATATTAATAACACTACGCAGAAATGATTTCGATGACCAGAACCACGTAAAATTCCTAGGGTTGCATGTTGATCCCAACTTAACTTGGCATCAGCATGTAATCTGCTTATCAAGCAGACTGTGCTCAGTTATATTTCTATTCTAAAACTTAGCACAGACTGTAACCAAGGCTATTCTGATGGTGGCGTATTATGCATTATTCCACTCTCACATTTTCTACGCGCTCTTAGCATGATGACATTCTCTTGCTGCAGACAGAATATTCGCTCTACAAAGGCGAGTCATTAGAGTTCTGACTTCTACTCCTTACAGAACAGACTGTCGACACCAATTTAAAATACTTAATATTATGACGCTACCCTCATTATATATTTATAACTCTCTGCTAGACATGCACAAAAAACAAATAAGCAATCTTCACGCTTGCAGTAGTGTTCATAACTATCAAACAAGAAATAATTCCAACATATATCCGAATTTTTTAAGATTGAGTAAATTAAGAAATTGTGAGAACTATTTCGGAATTAAATTTATGAATAAATTTTCAAACAACATAAAGAACTTAGATTACAACAATTTTAAACCTACAATAAAAAAATTCTTTGCTGAAAATGCATTTTACTCCACAAAGGAATTTCTTATGTATCAATTCTGATATTACTTGTAACTATAATTCTGTATGACTGACCTAAAACATGATATACCATGTAATTAAGTCAATAAACTTATTATTATTATTATAAATCCGTAATGTTATTATATAATGTCAACAAGGACTTAACTTAATGAGACCACGAACGAAAACCAGAGGGCGTGCAGATATTGAAACTATGTTTATGATGTATAAAGCTATCGTCCAACCCCACCTCGATTACTCGGCAACTATACTTATCCCTGTAAAAAAGAATGATTTGTTAAGTTAGAACGCATTCAGTTTCCAACACTAAGAATTGCATTTGGAGCTTTAAGATCCTCACCTAGAAATGCGCTACTTATCAAAGCAGGTAAATTGCCACTTGCTTTAAGGGCGTCGTATCTCAGCTTTAAATTTATAATAAAAAAAAATAGCTACTAGCAACAAACTCCTTACTAATAATAAAACCTATCCCTATTATACCAATAGAAAGGCACTTAAAAACAAGCCTCTTCCAATATTAGTGAGAAAATACAACCAAATATCTCCACTAATCTACTAAATTAAAGTATCTGACTCCCCTGCTACGCCTTCCCATTCGAGACTCCAATGATCCCGTTATCGATAGAACTAAATAAAGGCCTACCTAAGGACGACAACTTGGATACTAACGTTATGCTCCAAACTATTTTAGCACAAAAATAACCAGAATATATCGAAGTATATACAGACGCTTCGAAGAACATTATTTTATTAAACACCAGCTGCCGAATATACATCCCAAAATTCAAGATAAAATCTTCTATTAAAATTGCAGAAGAAACATCAATTAACTATGATTAACTATGAATAAACATGAACTAACAGCTAGACATAAAGTTCTATAATAATTATATATATAGTAATTATTTCTAATCTCCCTCCACAAAAATACATTATTCTGTCAGATTCGCATAGTGCTCTTTAAGTCTTATCCCGAAGCGGAATATCAGCCGATTCAGACCACATACGTTTAGAAATTAAAAAACAAATATCACTATTAGATACACTAAATTTTGAAATATATTTAGTCTGGATCCCTGGCCCCTCAGCAATAAAAGGAAATGAACCCGCTGACGCCCTTGCTAGTTCTTGCTCAAATAATTCTGACTACGATTACCATGATATATCATATAAGTGTCTTTTACCGGAATTTAGAACTAGATGTATTTGCAGCTGGCAAGAAGAAATGCTGATTTTAGGGATCGCTTGTCCCTAGAATACCAAGCATACTCTGGCATAAGAAATTAAAGTTAATTAAAAGTGAATCATTCTTGTTTATTAGTCTCAGACTCAACCATACTTTTGCTCTTGATCACTTGTACAGATTCAAAATAGTACAGTCGAACCTTTTTAGCTGTGGTGAGGTAGCAGATCCTCATCACCTACTGTTTGCATGCTCTTCTTATGAAAAATATTCCCAAGTGCTCTATCTAAAACTAGAAGAATCTCTGTCATTTCCCCTCTCATTTGCTTATTTCCATATTGGCTGCACCCACAGGCACAACATGTAGGATTTTAGCAGATTTTGATAGATAGAACAATGAAGATAGTAATATAATGCTAAATACAAGCGAATCCTAGTTGAACGGCGAAAGCCTAAACCGATAAAGGAAGAAGTAGCACATTACTAATAATGAGTTTCGGGTAATGTACGCCTTTTCATCGGCTTCCATTTTTAGGGTTTTGTAGGCATGGCCACCAAAAAAACCAATAACGTCACGCATGTCTCTGTCTGTTTGTACGATAAAAATTGTAGCCAAACGGCTTAACACAGAAAGTTTAAATTTAACATGCTTATGCAACTCCTGGACCCACATATAGGAAAACTACTGAGAAATCAAAAAACATATCTCCAGATAAATATAAACGAATATGTATTTAATGAAAAAATAAATATTTATTTAAAAATTAAATGAAACCTCTTAATGCGTGGCTCAACACATTTTCATATTTGGAAAATCAATTTTTTTATGGGACTTTCGCCAAAAGAGGGGTTGATCTAATAATCTAAAAAAAAAAAATCGCCATGATATAAATGAATGGGACCCAGAATAGTTCAACAGTAATTTTTGATCAGATTAATTTTTGGAAAAATATTGATTTTTTTGTGTCGTTGAAAAGAACAATAATAATTATTTTTTTTAAATTTATTGTATTATCAAAAGAAAGCCATGAAGACGTAGATTAAGGAACGAAAAGTAGTTCTCCAAAATTCGTTCTTTTAGCACAATTTTAGCCAAAAATGTGCTAAAAACAGTCCCACAGCCATTTACCCAAAGGAGTTAAACTGAAAATCTGGAAAAATTGTATGTGACGCGCCCGTAAGGCCGCTATTATTATTAAATTAAATTTTTTTAAATTTAATTTTAATCACAAAAAGTTTTTGTATTATTTATAAAATGTTGAGAGCCGCCTCCTGTCTGTTCCAACATTATCAACTACTGTTGAAGAAACCATTTGAGGAACCAGGAACCTGTTTTTTGGGACACCAGTACCCCGTAATGTAAAATTGGGAATGATATTCTACATATTTATGATAAAACCATCTCACTGTAAGTCCATTCCAATTTAACATTAAATCTATTTCATTGTTTATTTAATATTTTTATATCACATATTTCTGTTCTGTAAGTTATCGCAGCAGCTCTGTAACTTGTTAATTTTGGTACGCACACGCTGGTCTCTTGATCACGTGTGCTGTTTTATTTGAATTTAAATTTAATATCAGTATTTTTTGTATTTAATCTTAATTGTTGTTATAAATTTGCAGTTTTTTATATAATAGTATTTTTGTGGTACTGTATTTTATTTATGTGATACACCCATCGTGTTGAGCAACGTTTTCCGTATTGTTTGTCGCTTGGTTAAGGTTTTCAGAGACATCGTGGGATTTTCTAGGTTTGGTTCCTCCATAGCCATTACTTGTGGGCCTAGGATTTTACCCGTCTACACCCCAGCTAGGGCTACCATTTCCCTTGTGTTAGTCTCCTAGAGCAGCCCCTAGGAACAGAAGAGTTTATATTCCCTTTCCTTTCCTCTAGGTCGTCCGTGTCTTCCCTAAGTGCTCAACTCGGTGCGTCTCCGTGTCACATCGCTGTTTTTCAATTCTATATAATAATAATAATAATATAATTTATTTTTCCCATTTATCATTTTTACATTTAATACATACATATACGACTTATTGCTGTATAAATATATATTTTAATACAAATAATTTTATTTCTATGTTAATACTAATAACTAATCTTTTTTTTTTATCTAATTTAGTCGGAATAGTGCACTCATTAAGATAATAAACCTTGAGTCGAGGCACTTTGCTTTTCTAATTTAATTAATTATTGTGAGTTACATTTGTTTTAGTTATGTTTATTTTACATATTTATTTATTTCTTCAATAATTTATTTATTTTTTTATTAATTTGTTATTTAAGAATTTATGATATTATGTATATAGTCGCGGTCAGTGTTTTTAATCCATTTTTTTATATTATTTTTAAAAGTATATTTATTCTGTATTGTTTTAATTTCGTTTGGCAAGGTATTAAACAATTTTAAAGATACATATGTGAAACTATTTTTAAATATTGTTTTATTAATTTTTGGCAAAATGACATGTTTGTTTATTTCGTTTCTCGTTGATTTACCGTGTTTAATATAATTTAAATTTTTATTTTTATTTAGGATTATTAATGAATTTTGGGCAAAAATCTGGGCAAAAATCTATACCAGCCTTCTGCTGGTGGTCTATCGTAGTCGCCGCCGCGAAGACCACATGTGTTACTGTCTGGCCACCTTACCTTACTTAGGCTGGGAGCGGGCGCCACAATAGGAATGTACATTTATCTGAGCCGGATATGTAAGAGAGGAATTTTTGGTCAGATTGAGTTTTGGAAAATATTGCAGTTTTGCTAAATTATAGCTAACATTTATGTTTTGTATTTATATTTTTATGGGTCAAGTATTGTATATCTTCATTTGAAATTTAAAATATAATAAAATAATTTTGAAAGCTGAGAATGTATATAAACACCCTATACGCGGAGCACCTACTCTTATCCGTCATAATTCGACCTATTGTTTGAATTACAGTCTGTGTCAGCTTAGAATATTGTGTGTAAGAAGATAGGAGCTGTTTTGAATAAAACTAAAAATGCTTTGCGCAAAAAAAAAATGCTTTAATAAATATTGTGACAAAGGTAGTCCTAGGTTAGGATTGCTGGTTGATTAAAAAACTAGTTGTCAGCGTCTAGCATGCTTCACCTTATTGCGTTCTGTATAGGCTGCATTCTCGTAATAAGGTAATATTTGTCATGACGAATGAATATCGGAACTAGGTTAATCAGGGGCAGTGGCGGCGCTAGTGGGGGGTCCGGGGGTTTATTTGTGTTTATAAAAATTGCTCTGGTGACGACCGAGATAACGACGCCGTATACCAATATATCTGGTGAGCCGAGCAGCAGTACCAGGTGAGTAGGTGAAGGCTTCTCCAGGCTCCTCGACTCCCTGATA
Organism: Liopterus haemorrhoidalis; assembly: GCA_963971575.1. Lineage (NCBI taxonomy): Eukaryota > Metazoa > Arthropoda > Insecta > Coleoptera > Dytiscidae > Liopterus > Liopterus haemorrhoidalis. The sequence continues at coordinate 17,081,445 of OZ020619.1, forward strand.
GGCAACCCCCGCCTCGGAGATAGATCCAAGCCGATTCCGGCGAACATGGAGTGGACCGAAGACTTCCCCAACTGGGGACAAATGGACAAATTCAATTACACAATTTCATTGTAAATTTGATATATGCTTAATAAATTGTATTGCTAAAACCAGGAGTTGCATTTCCATCTAACCACCCACGTGACAATATTTACATAAAAAACTTTAGCTCTGAAAATACGTTTTTTGTGTTATTGTTTTATTTAAACATTTTTAACCAAATCTCTCTTTTTATTTATAACACATAATTTTAAATTTTTTATATTTTTAGAACATATGTCTATTATTTTTAGGATTTTGTAGGTATGACCAAAAAACCCTTATACCGTCATTTTTTCGTCTGTCTGTCTGTCTGTTCGGTAAAAATTGTAGCCAAACGGCTAAACCTAGAGAGTTGACATTTGGCATGCTTATACAACTCTTTGACCCGCACACAGGAAAAATACTAAAACATCTAAAAAATATATCTCCCTAAAAATATAAACAAATATCTGCTCATCGAAAAAAAAAATATTTTTTTTATTCTAAGTAGGGTATCAAATGAAAGCGTGGATTAACGATCAAAATTTTATTTTTGCAAAATAAATTATTTTGACGCGATTTTTGACAAAATTGTGCTAAAAAAAAAATGTTCAACACCCTGTAGCCCAGATGGTTTAAATTAAATATCTGCAAAAATTCTAAGTAATGTACATTGGTGCGAACCGGAATAGTACAATAGGAATTTTTGATTAGATTTTGTTTTCGGAAAATAACACATTTTTTGTGTTTTTTGGTTGACGATGTAAAATATTTAGTACGTTCTGTAACACACTTAACCAGTAAGCTTTTGTTATTATTTTAAAATAAGGGTGAACGCCAAAAAGTGAAATATAACAGAAGTTTTATTAATTAGAAAATTGGAAAATTATTATACACTATTAAACAACAAAACTATTTGACATACCACTTAAACACATGTATCACTATGGAAACATGGAAATGTAAAATTGTAATAAATATCACATTGCCATATCTCAACAGCTTTCATAGTCTAATGGTTAGCCTTCTCGCTTCCTAAGTTGTAAACTAGGGTTCGCTTCCGGTCTGGAGACAATATTCTTTTTTCTTCTTTTTTACATTTTTATTTTGTTTAAATTATTTTGTCAAAATTCTAGTTATATTTTGGCAAATTTGCATTTAATTTTTAAAAGCGAAATTTAATAACCAGTGGGAATGGTTGAAATTATAATTTAATTCTGTTTCAATGTATACGAAACCAGAGGGGCGGAGTTTATGACTTAAAACAACCAATGGAAGCCATAGGCGCAATTTTCAAAATATTAATGAGCTTGCTGTATAAAAAAAAAATACTGCACACATTTAGAAACCTAAATAATGGTATTAGGCATTCTAAATAAAATTAACATAAAATAAATAAAAATTAACATAAAATTTGTTTTGGCATCACAAATAATCATCATTCACTTACTAAATACCTGCGAAACCCTGAAATGTGTGAAAATTCACACTTTATATAAATTTTTCTTGTTATATTTCAATACCACAGTATCTTGTATACATTAATCGCATTGAAAATGTACAAAAACGATTTTTAAAATATATCAATTTCAGATTCACTAATATTAACTTAAGACTTCTGTCATTAGAAAATAGAAGAATTATTTTAGATATCAGTTTTTGTTATAAGATTTTCAATAACTTAATTGATAGCCCTGATCATTTAAGTAAATTTAATATTCATGTTCTCTCTTACAATATTAGAAATACTGAATTTTTAATATTATCTAATAATAGAACTAATTCTGCATGCCCCAATTAATCGTATAGATATCATTAAATTTTAATAAATTTATTAAGATGAATAATTTTCCCGACATATACTCATGTACGTATTCACATACGAATTTAGAAAAAATGGCGGCTACGCAGTATGAAAATTTGTACAAGTGCAATTATTGCAAAAATCCTTGTGTAATCAGTGAAAATAATTGTGTAAAATGTTCCGGTATTTGTGGAAACCTTTACCACTGTTCGTGCGTTAAATTAAACAAGCGTGAGTTTAATGCAGTCACGAATTACTCAAAAAATATAAAATGGTTATGTGATTTCTGCTCAAACACCATTTTTGGATCAGAAGAGGAACAAAATTCGCTATCATTAATTGATTTGATCAAAAAAATTTAGCAACTTACCTCTGAATTTGTCTTAATGTCAGGTGAGATGAAAAATATTAATGATTTTATTCATAAAATTAGCACTAAACATGACCACTCTACATCACCCAGCAGTTCAAATCACATCAAGAAGAAACTGCACGAGAACAATGAAATTAGTGCGGACATACATAATTCTAACACCACTGACAGCACAGTATCCACTTTTAAAACTGTCGATGTCAATAAATCAGCTGATAATTCGAATCTAGAAGTTGAAATGCTAAATAACATGAATTTACAAGTGGTTTCCGATCCGGTCTCAAACTCGTCACCGGCCCAAAACAACATGGCACCACCAACGAAGCCTACTTATGCAACCATACTCGCATCAGCGCACGGCAAGCCACCTAGTGCGAAGGATAAAAAAAAAAGACCAAAGGGTTCGCAAAACAGGTAGATTTGTGGGAACAAACGGGAACACAAATACTTCCAATTTTAAATCTGCACCAAAAAAAGCTTGGCTCCACATATGGAACGTCGCAACTGGTACGGATGAACAGACTATTATTAGTTATATTAAAGAAAAAAGCCCCGAAAACTACAACGGATTTGTTTGCGGGAAGCTGAACTCAAGGGGCAACTACGCCTCTTTCAAGATTGGTCTCGATTTTGAACTTCTTAAGCAGTGGACGAACCCAAACATGTGGCCTACTGGGGTTTTTGTCAATCGTTTTTTTCACCAACGGAAGAAAACAATGAACCTAAAGTAACACCAAGAACACCCAAAGAATGTGTCGGTTTGTATTTACTAAATTCACAGTGGCACCGTAACAAACTTCATGAAATTGAATTATTTATAAACCATCATAAAAATGTGGATGTTCTGTGCGTGTGTGAATACTGGCTTCGAAACGTAGAAATCAAGTATTATAATTTGAACAATTTTTACTTAGCAAATTATTTCTGCCGCCAAAATATGGATAACGGCGGTGTAAGTATATTTGTTCGGAATCATATGATAACTACGAAAAAATTTCAAACATGTCCGTTGAGTATCATTGCGAAACATCAGCCATTTGGATCAACAATATCATAGTCATTGCTATTTATAGATCACCGACAGGCAGTTTTGAAATTTTTTTAAAAGTTATTAACGATGTATTAGAACTACTAAGTCGAAAAAACAAAACATTTTTTATATGTGGTGATTTTAATACCAACCTGTTACTAGATGACAACAACAGTACCGTTTTCAAAGACGTGGTTGAAAGCTATGGTTGTAGTTTTTCACACTATGAAATAACGAGATTTTCTTATCTAAACAATGGCTCATGTCTAGATAACGTAATCACCAATGCCGACAAGCGATGCCTCAACACCGTCGTCGAGAACCATGGATGTCTGACCATTTTGGGGTACATCTTGAATACTACCCCGCTAACAAAGTCATAACTTCAAATGTAATTTGTTGTAAGCGTACTGTGATAAATCAGGGAAGCACTGACAATTTTGTATACAACCTAACTTTAAATGTCAAAAATCTCAACTTCAACTTGAGCAACAATGATGTTAACAAATTATTCAATGATTTCTTTGATACTTTCACAGAATGCATGCGGAAATCATTCAAATCCAGAATGGTACCTAAAACCCTGAAAAATGTTAATTGGTTCAACAATGACTTAAAAATACATAGAGAAAGGTTGGCCTTAATGTGTGAGCTCCAACAGGTTACTGGTTCTGACGCGTTATCACATATTATTAAAAACACCAAAAAAGCCTATAAGGAAAAAATAAAACGTGCAAAAATCACAGCCAATAACTCATACGTTATAAACAGTGATAATAAATCTCGGGCTATGTGGAATATTGTTAAATCCGAACTTGGAACAAATAAAAAAAGGTCTCCCACATCTAGCATTAGCGCCGAGGACTTTAATTCTTTTTTCTCTAACATAGCCGCATCATTGAGCTCAAAAATCGCAAGCGGACATTACAGTGCTCTGGCCCATGTAACCCGCTGTACTGACACCATATTCCTGCATCCAACGGACTATACAGAGGTCAAAGGGACCATTACGTCTCTGTCTGGGAACCGCACACAAGATGGGTACGGTATCAACAGGGATATACTTAAATCAATTGTCGATATTATTTCACCAATATTCGCTAATATTATTAATGCCTGTTTCCAAACAGGTACCTTTCCTAAGAAATTGAAAATTACGAAAGTAATACCTATATACAAAAGCGGAAATGTAAACAATGCATCTAACTATAGGCCGATAGCGATAATTCCAATCTTATCAAAAGTTATCGAGAAGATTCTTAAAAATAGATTAATAAACTTTTTCACGGAAAAAATGTTCTTGTTAAAAACCAATTCGGCTTCAGACCCAACATGTCTACGTTAAATGCCATTACGGAACTCGTTAACTATGTAACTGATAGCCTTGAAAACCATATGAAATCACAGGCCACCTTATGTGACCTTTCTAAGGCTTTCGATTGTGTCCCTCACAAAATCCTGTTGGACAAGCTTGATTGTTATGGCATACGTGGTACTGCATACGAGCTCCTTAAATCTTATTTTTCTAACAGGTCACAATTTGTCTCGTTCAACGACACCGAATCATCAACGAGAAATGTTGATTACGGAGTTTGTCAGGGCGGAATATTAGGACCTCTCTTCTTCATCGTTTTTATTAACGAGCTTCCAAATATCTTTTTCGATAACTCCGCGGATGTAATACTTTATGCGGACGATACTACAATATTAACAAGTAATACATCAGTAAAAGAGTTACTCGACATTTCAGAAACTGTCCTAGGGAAAGTAAAAAACTGGTTTACCTCAAACAAATTAACTCTTAATGCCAGCAAGACCCAGCAAATTATCTTTTCCCTAAACCGCAACACCGACGAAGTCTTTGATTACGGTGATCCTATTAAATTGCTGGGAATATATATAGACGGTCAACTCAGTTGGCACCACCACATCAGCAATTTGGCCATTTCCCTGAAGAAATCTATCTTCGCTTTTGTCAGGCTCAAAACTTCGGTCTCTTTCGAGACTTTACGTATTTTTTATTTTGCCGCTTTGCAGTCTCGTTTGTCTTACGGTATAGTCCATTGGGGAGTAAGCTCATCGATCAACCGCATTTTCATAATCCAAAAAAGAGCTCTTAGAATTATGAATAATGTCCCCTCCAGAACCCACTGCCGGGAACTTTTTAAAAAATGTAGAATAATGTCAGTGTACAGCCTATTTGTATATATCTGCCTGGTGTATGTTAAAGAAAACGCAGCCCAGTTTGTCACCGTTTCCTCAAGTCATTCTTATAATGTCCGCTCTAAAGACAATATTCGTCTCCCTAAAATAAGACTTGAGAAGTCAAAAAACGGTCTTTACTCGGCTGCATGTTTCTTCAATTATTTGCCTTCTGCTGTCAGAAATGTTAATAACAGGACCTTCAAGAAAAAACTTAGAGAGGTCTTTCTTGAAAACTGTCTGTACAACACTGATGAGTACTACAGCATTGATTGGAGCAAATATTAAAAATCCTTTCTCCTTTTAAGAAGTACCCATCTGGCAATTGTATTGTAATTTTATAATTTATATTTCAATTTATATTTCTAATAATTATGTATGATCTTTGACTGGTGTAAACGTGTGAAAACTTGTACAAGCACTAAATAAAATTATTATTATTATTATTATTATGCTTAATTAAAAAATGTATCATTAATTCTTTAAGTGGATAAGTATAAACCTTATGTATATATATATATATTTTTTTCATATGATACTGTTATTATATTGTAAATTTTTTCTAGTGCCACACTATTATTGGATTTTTACCTTTTGTGTGGCCAAAATAAATAAATAAATAAATAAATAAATAAATAAATAAATAAATAAATAAATAAATAAATAAATAAATAAATAAATAAATAAATAAATAAATAAATAAATAAATAAATAAATAAATAAATAAATAAATAAATAAATAAATAAATAAATAAATAAATAAATAAATAAATAAATAAATAAATAAATAAATAAATAAATAAATAAATAAATAAATAAATAAATAAATAAATAAATAAATAAATAAATAAATAAATAAATAAATAAATAAATAAATAAATAAATAAATACCTTATCAACCAGTACCTTTTTTACATTAAAAAAAAAAAAAACTCGGTGACCCAGTTATTACGCCCATGCCCTAGTTGTACCTTTTTTAAAAGTTACTGCTATAATGTAATTGTCCTGTGTAAATCGTACTCGGTTCGCAGCGCTATCTATTCACTTCTTATTCCACACCAGTGTTGCCAGCTCCGTATAATGAAATAATCGTACGCTCTAGCGAAAATTATCGTATTTTCATAAAAATTATCGTACACCCGCGAGACGGGATAGTAAAGTAATTAAATTTTAAAAATTTCGTTTTTATTCACTTTTACATTTTTATTATAATTTATTATTGAAAGGAAATACGTACGCAAATAATCTACAAGCGATTCTCAACTTTTAGAAGGAACTAAATGGGAATTTCGTTCTTTTAGGTTGTCACGAAAATGGACTTTGCTTGGGTTATTTCATGTTTCACGTTTTGTATGTGAAAATTTAACATTCCAACAGTGAAACCATGGACACGAATAACATTCATTAAAAATTTGCATACATTTTTACATAATAAGTAGATAAAAAAAAATGCGAAATTTTTATTTAGATTGACAAAAATTAAAATGCAATGAAAATGACATTTTATAATGACAATCAATTTTATCTAGAATTTGCAATGTGAGTATGATTTACCAAGCTTAAAAAAATTACAAAAAGTCCGGATTAATAGATCAAAATTACTAGATTTCAAAACCCAGTAGGTACCGCCTAAACGTTTGGAATAGCCTGTACTATATAATTCAACATTAAAATTAAATTGTGAGGATAGTTACAATATTATTCAATAAGTAACATGAAAAATGAAAAGTTGTGATTTTATATGTTATATATTTACTATAAATTAAATAGTTCATTAAAAATCATCTTTTTAATTATTCATCACGTTTTAAAATTTATACATATTGCTATTTGGTTTCTCAAACATATCTTTTCCCGGTTTGAAATTTTGACAAGAACCATGTTTCTTCACATGCTGACTGGATAAAATAACGCCGTTAACTGTGTAAAATAATTAAAATAATTTTGCTAAATACTCTTTCACATTGCGCATTTGAATGTGGAAAACATAAGACATTTAATGCAAACAATGCAAGGTTTTGAAAGCTAGACAATTTCATTGGAATAGTTGAGATACTTGATCCAAAGCTCATCTGAACTTTCTTGTTCAGTTAATTCAATTTTTTAATGAGAAATTGCTCTGCATTCGTCATTAATGGTAGTAGGTACGCAAGCAGTGATCTTGGGAATCCCCGGTAAATGAAATGCAAAACATGTACGTAGCAAGATCCAACCTACGTACCTTACTTAGTAAGGTTTTTAGTAAACTTTTTCCTATGAACCTTATAAGTTGCGCTGCTTTTTAGAAATACTTTCCGTAGACGCAGAACAGGGCAAGTTAAGCATTTTCAAAAATCTTTAATTCCAGATAAGATATTATCGTACTAATTATCGTACAGTAGTCAAAATTATCGTATTTTACGTATGATAATGAAAACTGTATCGTACATCGTACAGAGAGTCAAATTATCGTATGTGTACGATAATTATCGTACGGTTGGCAACACTGTTCCACACAGACTATAGTTTGGTTTTTACGGTATTAAACATGAATAAATCGTTTTTAGTAGTGAAATTTTAAATAATTAGGAAGTTCTGGATCAACATTTTTATATACAATACCTATTTATCACTCTAAAATACACATAAGTCCACATAAATTACATATGACAGTTTATGTTTTCAGTATTTAAACAACTACTTTATTTATTATTATATCCATAACAATGCACTGAAATATCTATAGCAATATGAGATATGTGATGTGGTTAGGGTTACCCGACAATTGCGCTCCGGACAAAACCGCCCAACAAATGCGCCCCGACAATAAAATATACAATTAATAATTTAAATGAGAATAGATAAACGAAACTGTAGTTTATCTATATATATAAAATCGTAACTAAGCTACCTACTCATAATCAACGCCCAGCCCAAACCACTGAACCTACAATCATGAAATTCGGCGAGTATATTCCCTCCATGACGTAAGCACCCACTAAGAACGGATTTTTCGAAACTCATTCTCTAAGTGGGTGAAAAGGGGGTTAAAAGGGGTAAAATATGGCTTCACGGTTTCCTTAATATCTCTTAGGTCCAATAAGATATCGACTTGGTTTTTGCTTACAAAGATTACTCATGTAAATATTAAAAAACTTATTTCAGGATTTTGTTCTAATTTACCCCTAAAGGGGTGAATCTACAATCAGGGTGAATTATAGAACCCTTCGCATCTTCTGTGTTTTTTGTGTTATAACATTCTTTTTTGGCATATGGCATATCTTTTTAGAAAATTTAGAAAGTGTTTTGACCGTTTTTTTAAATTTCACCCCTAAAGGGGCAAATTGGTATTTTTTATTCGATAGAATTTCGTCTAGATAAAGAAACATAAAATTCGGGGAGTAAATTCCTTTTATGACTTAAGAACCCCCTAAGAAATATTTTTTTGAAATTCGGCCTCTCAGGGGTTAAAAGGGGTGAAATGTGTTTTCACGGATTCCTCTGTATCTTTTAGGTCAAGAATATATCGCCTTGCTTTTGCTTACAAAGACTACCCACATAAATGTTGAAAAACTTATTTTTCAGGATTTTGTACTAATCAACCCCTAAAGGGGTGAATCTACAATCAGGGTGAATTATGGAACCCTTCGCATCTTCTGTGTTTGTTGTGTTATAACATTTCTTTTAGGCATATAGGTGTCTTTTTAAAATATTTAAGTGTATTGACCTTTTTTTTTTAATTTCACCCCTAAACGGGTAATTTGGTATTTTATATTCGATAGAATGTCGTCTAGACAGAGAAACATAAAATTCGGGGAGTATATCCTTTTTATGACTTAACAACCCCCTAAGAAATGATTTTTGGAAATTCAACCCCTAAGGGGTGAAATGGGGTAAAATGTGTTTTCACGGATTCCTCAATATCTCACAGGTCCAATAATATATCGCCTTCATATTTGCTTCTAAATATTATCCATATAAATGTTGAAAAACTTATTTCAGGATTTTGTCCTATTTATCCCCTAAAAGGGTGAATCTACAATCAGGGAGAATTATAGAACCCGACGTATTTCCTGTGTTTGTTGAGTTATTAAATTCCTATTTGGCATATAGATGTCTTTTTAAAATATCTCGATGGTTTTGACAGTTTTTCAAAATTTCACCCCTAAAGAGGTAAAAGGATATTTTTTATTTGATAGAACATCCCTTGGACATAGATACATGATGTTCGCAAAGTATATTCCCTCCATGAGGTAAGCATACACTAAGACGGGATTTTTCGAAATTCAACCCCTAAAGGGTGACATATAATTTCAAGGATTCTTAAATATCTCTACAGACTAATAAGATATCGTCTTGGTTTTTCTTACAAAGATTACCCATATAAATATTGAAAAACTTATTTCAGGATTTTGTTCTAACCCACCCCTAAAGTGGTGAATTTCCGAACAGGGTTAATTATACAACCCATCATATTCCCTGTCTTTGTTGAGTTATAAAATTCTTTTTGGCATATAGGTGTCTTCAAAATATCTTGAAATGGTATTGACAGTTTTTAAAATTTCACCCTTAAGGGGTAAATGGGAATTTTGTATTCGATTGAACATCCCTTGGACATAGATAAATAAAATTCGTGAAGTATATTCCCTCCATGACGTAAGCAGCCACTAAGACGGGATTTTTCGAAATTCCACCCCTAAGAAGTGAAAAGGGGTGAAATATGATTTCAAAGATTCCTCAATACCTCTTAGGACCAATAAGATATCGTCTTGGATTTTGCTTACAAAGATTACCCATACGAAAAACTTATTTCAGGATGTTGGCCGAATCAACCCCTATAGGTGTCTACAGTCGGGGTGAATTATAAAACCCTTCGTATTTCCTGTGTTTATCCTTTTTTGGCATATCGGTGTCTTTTTAAAATATCTCGAAATGATTTTAACAGTTTTTAAAAATTTCACCCCTAAAGGGGTAAATGGGTATTTTTTACTGGATAGAACGTCCTCTGGACAAGATACATGAAATTCGTAAAGTATATTGCCTGTATGACGTAAGTTCCCACTAAGACGGTATTTTTCGAAATTCAACCCCTAAGGGCTGAAATGTGATATCAAGAATTCCTTAATATCGATTGACCCAATAAGACATCGACTTGGCTTTTGCTTATAAAGATTAACCATACAAATGTCGAAAATTTTATTTCTGGATTCTTTCCTAATCAACCCCTAAAGGGGTAAATCTATAATCGGGATGAATTATACAACCCGTCGTATTTCCTGTGTTTATTAAGTTATAACATTCATTTTATAACTTAAAAGTTAACCGTGCACATGTTTAGAAACATACTACGAATTTTACACAAATGAACCTCTAACGGGGTGAATCTACACCTGAGGAGAGAGTCAGCAATGTGATCTATAAAGAATCATGGCTTACAATAATTGCACAATGATGGCAAACCGTCAATAAACCGTAGCGAAGCACGGGTACTCAGCTAGTATTCTATATAATTAATAATATAGTAACTTAAGTTGACAAAGGTTATACAAACTAAAGAATAAAACACATTTTATTAAATAATTTATTGATTACAAATTACATTAAGGGTATAATGTAGCCAATTCAAAAGTCAAAGTTGGCCGCGGTGTGCGGTGGCGAGATTCCTTATTACGTCATTGGGGGCGTGGCCACACAGGCTACTTCGAGGTGGGGGCACCTCGAAGTAGCTTACAGGGAGAGGGAAAAATACTAATACATATTTTTAAATCAACTTATGTTTCGGAATCATAAAATATAGACTAAATATATTCGAATCAATTTGATATTATTTTTTAATTTCAAGATATGAAAGAAAAATTTTGTTTTAATTTTCAATTTTACAGCGCTAAACCTTTTTTTCATTTCACATCACTGTTACTCAGTAAATGAATAAAAATTACAAATGTTAACTTTTAAATAAGTCCTTGTATGTGAAAAGTGATTAATATTTATTACCAATTCTGATTTTACACTTAATTTTGTAGAAATAATAGTTTTTTTTTTATAATCAAAAAATTATGTTAATAATCTTTAATGTAATAATAATATGTGTGAAGAAGTTTCTCCCCAATGCCCCCCCCCCGCAACGTCTCTGGGCCAGATTGTTGACCGGTGGTTCTCAAAAAAATTTCTTGACGTACCCCTTGGCGTGTCAAAAATTTATTAAGCACCCCTAAAATTATAGTAGGGGAGATAAATAGGAAATTCAAAAAATATATAGTAAAATAAAAAGTAATTGTAGATTCAGCCCTTTAGGGGTTGATAGGGGTAGGATAAAATTCTGATATACGTTTTTCGGCACTTGCATGGGTAGTCTTAATAGCAAGTAATTTTATATCTCAACAAACACAGGAAATACAACGGGATGTATAATTCGCCCCAATTGCAGATTCACCCTTTTAGGGGTTGATTAGGACAAAATCCTGAAATAGGTTTTTCGGCAATTGTAAGAGTAATCTTTGTAAGCAAAAATCAAGTCGATATCTCATTGGTCCTAAATGATATTAAGGAATGTCTGAATTCACATTTCACGCCTTTTCAGCCTTAAGGGATGCAATTTTAAAAACTGTCAATAACATTTCGAGATATTTTAAAAATACACATAAGTGTCAAAAAGTAATTTTATATCTCAACAAACACAGGAAACACAACGGGATGCATAATTCGCCCCAATTGTAGATTCACCCCTTTAGGGGTTGATTAGGACAAAATCCTGAAATAGGTTTTTTGGCAATTGTAAGAATAATCTTTGTAAGCAAAAATCAAGTCGATATCTCATTGGTCCTAAAAGATATTAAGGAATGCCTGAATTCACATTTCACCCCTTTTCAGCCTTAAGGGATGCAATTTTAAAAAACTCTCAATAACATTTCGAGATATTTAAAAATACACATATGTGCCAAAAAGTAATTTTATATCTCAACAAACACAGGAAATACAACGGGATGTATAATTCGCCCCAATTGTAGATTAACCCCTTTAGGGATTGATTAGGACAAAATCTTGAAACAAGTTTTTCGGCAATTGTAACAGTAATCTTTGTAAGCAAAAATCAAGTCGGTATCTCATTGGTCCTAAGAGATATTAAGGAATGCCTGAATTCAAATTTCACCCCTGTTCACCCTTAAGGGATATAATTTTAAAAAACTGTCAATACCATTTCGAGATATTTTAAAAATACACATAAGTGTCCAAAAGTAATTTTATATCTCAACAAACACAGGAAATACAACGGGATGCATAATTCGCCCCAATTGTAGATTCACCCCTTTAGGGGTTGATTAGGACAAAATCCTGAAATAAGTTTTTCGGCAATTGTAAGAGTAATCTTTGTAAGCAAAAATCAAGTCGATATCTCATTGGTCCTAAAAGATATTAAGGAATGCCTTAAGGGATGAAATTAAAAAAAAAACTGTCAAAATCATTTCGAGATATTTTAAAAAGACACCTATGTGCCAAAAAGGAATGTTGCAACCAAACAAACACAGGAAATACGACGGGATGTATAATTCACCCCGATTGTAGAATCACCCCTTTAGGGCATTAAGATAAAATCCTGAAACACGTTTTTCGGAATTTGCATGGGTAGTCTTTGTAAGCAAAAACCAAGTTGATATCTTATTGGTCCTAAGAGTTATTAAGGATTCCTTTAAATCACATTTCACCCCTTATCACTCTTTAGGGGTGAAAATTTAAAAAACTGTCAAAACTATTTCGAGATATTTTAAAAAGCACCTGTGTGCCAAAAAGAAATGTTACATCTCAACAATCACAGGAAATACGACGGGATGTTTAATTCACCCCGATTGTAGATTCACCCCTTTAGGGGTTGATTAAGATAAAATCCTGAAATAGGTTTTTCGAAATTTTCATGGGTAGTCTTTGTAAGCAAAAACCAAGTCAATATCTTATTGGTCCTAAGAGATATAAGGAATCCTTGAAATCGCATTTCATCCCTTTTCACCCTTTAGGGGTGAAATTTAAAGAAACAGTCAAAACTATTTCGAGATATCTTAAAAAGACACGTAAGTGCCAAAAAGGAATGTTAATACCCGACAAACACAGGAAATACGACGGGATGTATAATTCGCCCCAATTGTAGATTCACCCCTTTAGGGGTTGATTAGGACAAAATTCTGAAATAAATTTTTCGGTATTTGTACTGGTTATCTTTGTAAGCCAAAACTAAGTCGATATCTTATTGGTCCTAAGAGATATTAAGGAATCTTTGAATTCACATTTCACCCCTTATCACCCTTTAGGGATGAAATTAAAAAAACCGGTCAATATGAATTTGTATTCTACCACGGAAAGAGCAAAGTCTAAAATAAAACACGTAAATTTGACATCACAAACTGTTTTATTGCAAAGATCGTCAGTTACCAATTTTTATAAAACGATAGAAAATTATTGAATAAGCATAGTCAACAGTTTATGTCTTACTAATTAAACACCAAAGACAAAGATATGTGTAGAAAATTAAGGCGGGGCTTAAGACTCCCTCTACTATGACTAGATTAGTTTAAAACCACGCTACCAGATGGATACATCTCTCGATGCTTGTAAATGCCAGTATTTCATATAAATAGTGTTTCGGTGTGGGTCAAAGAATTGGTGCTAAATATTAATTAATTTTCATAAACAAGGGCTCATTTTAAAGATAAAAGTACAATCTATAGGATTTCAGCTATGGAATTTGCAATTGTTATTGATTTACGGAGTAACAGTGATGTGAAGTTAGACAAAGTTTAGGACATTGTAAAACTGAAAATTAAAAATAAAACAATATTTTAACTCTGAAATCCAACGGGGCCAATCTTTATCTTCAAATTAAAAAAAAAAATCAAATTGATCCGACAACATTTGGTTCAAATTCTTTGGCCCTTCCAAATGCACGTTTCCGTTGCGCGTAACCTAGGTACATTACGCTCTTAAGCATAAATTTTAAGAATTTAATTTGTCTGTATTACTGACTTTCCCCTTAGTTTTTTTTATAATATATTAATGAATTGATAATATATTTGTTATCATTTTGACCAATTCTCAACAAATTATTATAGTACTATATTATGATTATAACTAATGGTCAACAAATAACTATATTATAATTCTAAATTAATTGACAATCCACGCAAATAATTAATTAAAATAATGTAATTTCTGTTATAATTTTGCACTAATATTTTTATGCGTCTGTTAAGTTACACATGTTTCTTTTTGGATGCTTCTGGTCGCCGGTATCCTGCTTGGAAAGGAACATATTGTACCTCTATCTGTTTTTGTCCTTTTATAAAATGCTGGATAATTTTGTACACTGACGAATCATTTAAAAAATAAAAATTATATTCTTCACTCAAATAATAAAAATAAAGCAGTATGGAATCTAGTAAATAAAAATATAAAAAACAAACAGAATAAAACGCCTAACACTGATATATCAGCAAAACATTTTAATAATTTTTTCGCTAATATTGCCTCCAATATTATAGGAAATCTGCCAGCTACAGGCGATAACCATCTTAAACCATTACAGGCAGTGAATAAATGTAATAATTCTTTCAATTTGTTCCCGACGAGTAACCAGAAAATCGAAGCGACTATATTAAAATTTAATAATACGAAAAGTAGAGATAGATATGGTTTAGATGTAGCACTGATTAAATTAGTCGCAATCTATATTGCATGTCCACTAAATCACATTATTAACTTATGCTTCTCCGATGGAGTTTTTTCCTCGGAATTAAAAATAGCGAAAATCATTCCCATATACAAAAAAGGGGATCATGACGAGGTATACAATTACCGCCCTATTTCTCTCTTACTGATAATCTCAAAAATTATTGAAAGCATCGTTAAGGCTTGTCTAGTTAATTATTTAAATAAATTAAAAATTTTAACAGAGTCGCAATATGGTTTTCGTAGTGATCGTGCTACTACTGAAGCATTGGTACAAATGCAAAGTTATATTTTAAATGCGCTGGAAAATAATAACATTGTAGATATAACATGTGAGGACTTATCTAAAGCCTTCGATTGTGTTGCTCCAATAATCATGTTAGACAAACTAGACCACTATGGTGTTAGAGGTATTGCCTTAAAATTTTTCAAATCATTTTTAACGGGACGGCAACAGAGAGTATATATCAACTGCGACGCTCCTACCTCGATACCCTGTACTATCTGGCAGGTAGTGGAGTTCGGTCGCAAATGACGCTTACCTGTACTCGTTCACTCATGGGTATTCGGGCGCCAACCGATTTCTCGGATTTCTCAGTGGAGCGAGGTCCGGGTTCCAAGATAACACACACACTCTCTCGCATAGGCACACACCAAAGAAAACAGCAAGAAACTTTTAACCCGGATTTATTTTTTTCCAATAGTATTACAAAAAAAAACAAAATAAATAAAACAGTTCAATCGTAGGATTCTCCGTCCCTGGTCCTCTCTGTTGGGGCGTCCTTTGTGGGCGACGTCGTCTATATAAAGAAAACAAACACCCCCCCCCTCTCGCGACAGCGAAGCTGGAACAGACGCAAACTTTGCCAGCGCGCAACACTTCCAAATGCCAGTCAAACCACCACCCTCGGGCTAGAAAAAGATCTCTCCGCCTGCTCTATCCGTGGTATGAAGTAGTGCACCCGGCCTTAGCTGGAACGGACGCAAACCTTGACAACACTTCAAAACCCCAACACAATTTGCTCCCCTTACTCCGCAAAAGAAAAAAAACAACAATCCCTCGCGGCACTCTTCGCGACACTCTATCCGCGTGGGAAGTGATACGTCTGGCGAAGCTGGAACAGACGCAAACTTTGCCAGCGCGCAACACTTCCAAATGTCAGTCAAACCACCACCCTCGGGCTAGAAAAAGATCTCTCCGCCTGCTCTATCCGTGGTATGAAGTAGTGCACCCGGCCTTAGCTGGAACGGACGCAAACCTTGACAACACTTCAAAACCCCAACACAATTTGCTCCCCTTACTCCGCAAAAGAAAAAAAACAACAATCCCTCGCGGCACTCTTCGCGACACTCTATCCGCGTGGGAAGTGATACGTCTGGCGAAGCTGGAACAGACGCAAACTTTGCCAGCGCGCAAAACTTCCAAATGCTAGTCAAACTACCCCCTCGGGTAGGACAATTATTGTCCGTGATGAGAAGCGGGGTGTCCGTCGATGCTGGAGCATACGCAGCAGGGTCAGAACGCTACACTTCAAAATCACAAAACAATACAAAAAAAATAACACTACCTATAGAAAATTCAGAGTTAAAGTACTACCAACCTCGGTAGGACAATTATTGTCCGTGATGGAAGCGGGGCGTCTGTCGATGCTGGAGCATACGCAGCAGGGTCAGAACGCAACACTTCAAAATCACAAAACAATACAAAATATAACACTATAGAAAATTCAGAATTAAATAACTACCAGTTTACTTACTCCTATTCGCCTGTTCACAAGTTGCAGAGGTTTACTACCTCTGCTGGAAGATAATCTATTTGAAATTTTCGGTGAGGTCTATGCATTCAAATTCCGCTGTGCTAACGAGATACAAGAAATGACCGTCAGCGCCATCTAGTAGGTGTGGAGGCAACTGCCGGGTCAGGTCTATGTGTCTGCTGGCCCCTGTGCTAACGAGATGCAAGAAACGACCGTCAACGCCACCCGTTAGGTGTGAAGGCAACTACATCCTAATAGAAAAATTTTAAATAAATAATTTACGGAAATTAATTTTTAAAAAAAATAAGGCCGATTAAATTTTAATTTTTTTAAAAAATCATTTATGATAGGCCCCAACTTATCCCAAACACAAAAAAAAAAATACATCCGCCCTCCGAGGGTGTCGAAACCGGGTCCCCCGAATGTTAAGCTAATATGCTGAGCATTAAGTCCGCTCACCCATTCTCGCCTTGTTAAAAATTTCATTTTTGGGACGGTCACTTGTGCATCGTCACACAACTAAACATTCTCGGAGATGGAAAACGTTAATCTGGGTCTTCCTCAGGGTTGGCCTGTATCTCCGATATTATTTCTATTATATATTAACGACTTGCCGCCAAATATTGAAGACTCCGACGCAATATTATTTGCTGACGACACTTCATTTCTGACGTCAGCATCCGATATATTTTCATTAAATGTCAACTCCACTAAAACTAGAAAACAGTCGGAAGAATGGTTTAGGTGTAATGAATTAAAACTAAACAGCGACAAAACAGAAAATATGATAATATCAAATAAAAAAATCACATGCGAAAAAAAGGAGCTAAAATTTCTAGGAGTATTCATAGATAGTAATATTACGTCGAATTACGGATCAGTACAATTATAGATGGTGCAACTGCAAGACTGGCTTACTTTTCAAATTTTCAAAGTCACGTAAGTTATGGCATCTTGTTATGGGGAACAAGCAGTAACGGAAATAAAAATTTTATTATCAAAAAAAAAACAATACGTATTCTGTCTAATGCAAACTACTTAGCGCACTGCCGACCACTATTTCAAAAACTTAAAATTCTACCTCTACCTTGTATCTTCATTTATTTTACAGTAATTTATTTTAAAATGCATATAGAAAAATATACAACTCATTCAAATATTCATTCACACCATACAAGAAATAAAAACAAATATAATACTTTAAAAATTAAAAAATAAATCAAAACAAGGTTCAGAATACTGTTAGGAATATGTTACTGAAACATTGTTTTTATACAATCGAAGGATATCTCTGCACACCATTAGAATAAGTATTTACTAATAATGTATATTATATATAAGTGTAAAATTATGCATATAAAATTATATTATGTATGTATGTATATGTATATAGGCATGTACGATACGTATGTGTGTTCTGTATTTACATGTATGTACGGATATGTTGTGTGTGCGTAAATGTGTATATGTATTTGCAAGAATATATGTATATGTATGTGTGCATCTGTGTATTTGTATGTACAGGTACATGCATAACCCCTGACACCAGGCATGCAATTACTTATTAAATAACCTGCAATAAAATTATTATTATTATTATTATTATTATTTATATTTTATTATTGGGGCGCATATGTCGGGGAGCGCATTTGTTGCAAGCGCATTTTTCGGGGCGTTTTCGTCGGGGTGGTTTTGTCGGAACACATTTGATGGATCACCATGTGATGTGCGCTTTCTGCAGTCGTGCGAATCTCAACAGAAATACTTATAAATAAAATTACATATTCAGATCAATTCTGTTAAAAGTTACTGTGTAGTAACGTTACTACAAGATAAAATATTATAAAAAGTATAGTGGCTTTCATTCATGATAGTAACTGACCTTGTTCATAAAGACAAATATAGTTACTATTATCATAGTAACTGAGGTACAGAATTTGTCTGATTGTTAATAATGAGAAATACGTTATTGAAATTGAAAAAATTAAGCCATTTATCAATGTGGCGCCCGCTCCCAGCCTAAGTAAGGTAAGGTGGCCATACAGTCACACAAATGGTATTCGCGGCGGCGACTACGAAGGACTACCAGCAGAAGGCTAAAAAAATCCTACGATGTCTTTGAAAACACTAGCCAAGCGACAAACAATGCAGAAAACGTTGCTCAACACGATGGGTGTATCACATAAATAAAATACAGTACCATAAAATACAATATTATAAAACTGATAATAACAAAAGTTATTAAATAAAAAAATTACTAAATTAGCTAAATTTAAATTCAAATAAATCAGCACACGTGATCAAGAGATCAGCGTGTGCGAACAAAAATGTACAAGTTATGTGCTCAGGCGATAACAGAATAGAATTATATGTTATAAAAATATTAAATAAAAAATCAAATAGAGTTAATTTAAAATTGGAATGGACTTACAGTGAAATGGTTTCAGTCATAAATATGTAGAATATCGTTCCCAACTTACGTGGTACTGGTGTCCCAAAAAACAGATTCCTGGGTCCTCGGATGGTTCCTTGGCAGGTGTAGACACAGAAGAATTTAAATGATGACACCAAGAGGGTGTAAAATCACTTTTAACTTAGAAACTTGTAAATAATAATTCGGTAAGCGAAGTATTCACTGAGCAGGTCAGTACATGAATGGATTAGGTGAAAAATTAATGTTAAAACCCGCAAGTAGCTCTCTACATTTTATAAATCCACCAAAAGTTTGTGATTTAAATTAAGTTATTTTAATTTAATAATAATAGCGACCTTACGGGCGCGACAATCAGTATATTGTTGTTGCAAATGCATTCTTTTTTCTTTAATTTTATTTAGACATGTTTTTTTTTTCTAATAAATGTACCTTGAATATAGTTTTTTATTTATATGAATATTTCAGAGACTAGAATATAAAATAAAATCACGCGCTAAAAACAGATTTAAGTCTGCCAGGTCGAGGAGAATTAAGCTACATTTACAGAAATCTCTGTCAGGTACAACTAGTAACCCACGGAGCATATTGTGTAGTCACTCATCGAGCTACAATCTGCACGCCTGTGTCATTGGTATAGGAAAATTTCGACACGCCGCCCCTGTATAATGCGAATGATTATCACTTTGCCGCTAGGGTGGCAGTAGTGTAGTGCGGTTTCCCTCGGTTCCTTTCGGTGATCGGTGGTTCCCTTGTTCCCCTTCACCCCCGACCAATGTTGTGTACTGTATACTGCTGTGTACAATAGTGCAGTGTTTCTCAACCGGGGGGCCGCGAAGTCATACAAGATCGAAGCACGAAATTATAATAGAAAAACTCTCAATATTGCAAGATATATTCAAAAATATATGACATTTATATTTATGAAAATATACCTTTTAAACATAGGGTCATTCCATGTCAAGTGGTCTGATTTCAGAGAAGTGCCCTGCTCGACCATCACGGATTTTGATGAAATTTTGTATGGACATTCACACATGTCCCCAACGAACATTGGTAAAGTTTTACGTTCATCCATGCAATACTTGCTGAGATTTAGTAATTTGTTTGACCCCATACCGCAGCCTTCTATGTTATGACTCCGAGATTTCGACAACTTTGAGACACAGTATCTCTGCCAATATTTTGTTGAGAGAAACAAAACTTTGCCAACTTATACAACTTTTTGCGCTCTATTAAACAAAATAATAAAAAAATCTTCATGAGCGATTCCCGTGAAGAAAATTTGGATCAAACTTGGCCTAAAAAATTTGCAACTCGAAAAAATTTTAAAGTTTGGCTTTTTATACCTCTGAAAGTAAAGGTACGATATACGTGAAATTTTGCACATAATAACTTATCAATACAAGGTTAACGAATATAAAATTTCACACTCCTAATATTTTTCATTAGTTCAGGAATTGAGTGTAAAATTGATGATTTTGGTGAAAATGCTAAAAACAGGGTATATTTAGCCCACTTTTACAAAAATATACCCTCTGGAAACTGTTTTAAATTATTTTCATTAGAAAGAGCATGTTTTAATCCCCCTAAAAAAGTAGTATTGGTTTTTCATCCCTGGTATATAAGGCCTTAGAAATAGGGACAAAGTTGAGAACATTTCTATCACATGCTGCTATCGCAATATCGCATGCATTCCATTATTTTTCATCTTGTTTGTTTTATACAGGCATTATAAGTACCTAAATTGCGTTGATCCATGGTGACATTGTCACTACCAGTTCAGAAACTTGAACCAATAACCCCATCGCCATAGGGTCACGCCCGATAGCCGTGCAATACCAGCCACGGGTGGGTTTCCTGGTTGAGGATCCCAAGCCTCTAGTTTGGTTTCTTCGTTAAGGTTCCAAAGCCTTGTGTGGGTATCTGTCCGGTTCCCAAGCCAATGATTGGGCAGCTTATTCTAGGTTCCTAAGCCTGAAGTGGGTATCTTACATGGTTCCCAAGCCGAAGTCCATGATGTTGGTATGAATTGCCAAATTCCAACTATTGCTTATTTATTATTGAATTTAGTAGCCACTTTCTTCAGTGTCACTTCTTGGAATAGATACTGTCGGCCTGGTGACATAACTGATGGTGCTAGAAGGCCACAAATATAGTGTTGTGCTGGAACCCAACAAATATCTTTTCTTTCGGGCCAATAAAATGAATGAGCCAAGCCTCGCGGATGCATAAATTTTACCAAAGCATCATTTTGTTCCAGAGAAATTTTTACAACATTGCCTACCCACCACTTATTGTCATAAATGCAGGCAACATAACAACCGGGAAATAGTTCGGCTAATTTTAAATTAGGATCGACAGAATTGGAAAGTTTGGCCGCAAAGTTAACTGTGTCATTTGAAACTTTGCTGACAGAAATTCAAATCAACTGGCGCAAACTGGTGATGATCTCTTGTGCCAGCTATTGCGGTGCTAGCTTTCCATCTTTCTTCTTGCAGCGTCCTGTTTTCTTGAATTTCGTCAGTCGTTGAATTATATACCTATTTAATTCCGTGAATGTTTTCGTCACAAAAGTTGAACAGATCTATTGGCGTCAGTATTTGATCGGTTAATGTTCGCTAGAGGCCGGTCAATTCGGGACTTTCCCGGCCAATTCGGGACGTTTAGTCACCGACCGCCGCTGCTAACAGTACAGAATTCTATACCCAAAACATGCTGACGCGTGACAGCACTAACAAAATATTTAAAAAATGTCATCAGTGTAGAACCACCGCTAGCAGACTAACAGATTCATATAGCGTACAAAAATTAATTGTACACTATAAACTTCAGCAGGAATGAAAGGAAAGTGACACAATGTAAAAAAATGCATATTGAAGTATATGACGTATCGATAGCAATATCCTCAACTTTGTCCCTATTTCTAAGGCCTTATATACCAGGGATGAAAAACCAATCCTACTTTTTTAGGGGGTTTAAAACATGCTCTTTCTAATGAAAATAATTTAAAACAGTTTCCAGAAGGTATATTTTTGTAAAAGTGGGCTAAATATACCCTGTTTTTAGCATTTTCACAAAAATCATCAACTTTACACTCAATTCCTAAGATATTTGTTGGGTTCCATCACAACACCTTATTTGTGGCCTTCTAGCACCATCAGTTATGTCACCAGGCCGACAGTACCAATTCCAAGAAGTGACACTGAAGAAAGTGGCTACTAAATTCAATAATAAATAAGCAATAGTTGGAATTTGGCAATTCATACAAACATCATGGACTTCGGCTTGGGAACCATGTTAGATACCCACTTCAGGCTTAGGAACCTAGAATAAGCTGCCCAATCATTGGCTTGGGAACCGGACAGATACCCACACAAGGCTTTGGAACCTTAACGAAGAAACCAAACTAGAGGCTTGGGATCCTCAACCAGGAAACCCACCCGTGGCTGGTATTGCACGGCTATCGGGCGTGACCCTATGGCGATGGGGTTACTGGTTCAAGTTTCTGAACTGGTAGTGACAATGTCACCATGGATCAATGCAATTTAGGTACTTATAATGCCTGTATAAAACATACAAGATGAAAAATAATGGAATGCATGCGATATTGCGATAGCAGCATGTGATAGAAACGTTCTCAACTTTGTCCCTATTTCTAAGGCCTTATATACTAGGGATGAAAAACCAATCCTACTTTTTTAGGGGGATTAAAATATGCTCTTTCTAATGAAAATAATTTAAAACAGATTCCAGAGGGTATATTTTTGTAAAAGTGGGCTAAATATACCCTGTTTTTAGTATTTTCACAAAAATCATCAACTTTACACTCAATTCCTGAACTAATGAAAAATATTAGGAGTGTGAAATTTTATATTCGTTAACCTTGTATTGATAAGTTATTATGTGCAAAATTTCACGTTTATCGTACCTTTACTTTCAGAGGTATAAAAAGTCAAACTTTAAAATTTTTTCGAGTTGCAAATTTTTTAGGCCAAGTTTGATCCAAATTTTCTTCACGGAAATCGCTCATGAAGATTTGTTTATTATTTTGTTTAATAGAGCGCAAAAAGTTGTATAAGTTGGCAAAGTTTTGTTTCTCTCAACAAAATATTGGCAGAGATACTGTGTCTCAAAGTTGTCGAAATCTCGGAGTCATACCATAGAAGGCTGCGGTATGGGGTCAAACAAATTACTAAATCTCAGCAAGTATTGCATGGATGAACGTAAAACTTTACCAATGTTCGTTGAGGACATGTGTGAATGTCCGTACAAAATTTCATCAAAATCCGTGATGGTCGAGCAGGGACCACTAGACCACTTGATATGGAATGACCCATAAATAAAATTTATGTTAATGTAAATACTTTGACAACTAATTTAAACGGTTCGCGTTGGAGGTACTTCAGGTACTTTCAAGAAGGTAAGACTTGAACGTGCAAAATTTTTGGTTATGCTCCGAGCTATTGTTAACTAAAGGGTAAGGATGGGAAAGTGTTCAAAATGGAAAGCAACTTTGAACACTTGTAAATAAAAATAATTGCAAGCCATTATAGGTAACCATAACAGATATTAAAAACATCTTTATGTAAAAGTTGTTTCTTTTCAAAAGCTTTATTCAAATATACCCAACACGCCATACGTTCCTATATAAAAAATCGAAGTCGTTCTTGATATCCTGTACTTCCGGATTATTTCGGGAAATTTAAATACTACCATCCAATTATTTGGGTAAACTCTGGTCACCCAATTCTTTTCCCAGCTTGCTCACACATCGTCTTTTCGAGAATCATCGTGTTTCCTCTACCTTGATACACCTTGAGATTCCTCCCTCCCTCTTCCCTCTCTCTCTCTCTCTCTCTCTCTCTCTCTCTCTCTATATATATATATATATATATATATATATATATAGATATATAGGGGGGCCGCAGATAATATTTACGTTATTTTTGGGGGTCCCATGCCAGAAAAGGTTGAGAAGCACTGCAATAGTGTATGTAAAATATGGCAGTTAACATAAGTCTTTAATTTTTGCGTGTGTTTTATATTTCGCAGTGTATAACCTATTATTATTACTGTCTATATTGACTGTTTGATATTTGTTATTGTGATTTTGTGTTGTTTGTTCCAAGATAATATAAATGGTATCAATAATATACTGATTATATTTGTTAGAAATATTTGTATGGCTCATCAGCCGAAATCAAACTTATATGTATCGTATATATATATCACTTTTTCCTTATAAAGTTTGCCGACTTCTGAACCGTACTATTTATGTACCTACTATGTGTATGTATGTTAAGATCAAAACTAGTTCTTGGACCTCCTTTGTAATATGTTACGTTAGCAACACTAACATTATGTTTTCGTTTACTCTATTTTATTTTGCAGTTATTAAATTCTGAAGATGCCGCGAGGACGTGGCAGGAGCAGGACGACCGTGTTAGGATAATAAGTTGTTTTATTTTTCAGTTTAATTTAGATGATGCCACGAGGACGCGGTAAGATCAGGACGGCCGTGTTAAGATCAAAACTAGTTCTTGGACCTCCTTTGTAATATGTTACGTTAGCAACCATAACATAATGACATATATGTGACAGATTGTAAATAGACGTAGTAATAAATGCTTATATGTGCTTGGATTTGTGTGTTTTAATTGATATTATTACAAACGCTATAAAGCTTATATCATGTATAATACGTAATAATATAATGTTCAATTTTATATACTTTGTGTCTCTGTTTATGATCCCTTCTTACTTTATAACATCTATACATTTTCATTTTATGTAAAATTTTATTACATTTTTTAATTGTAATAAAATTAATGTACTACGAAAATGTATACTTGTCTATTTTAACAACTATTTTTTTATTTGGGATTAATAATAATGGATACATTCTAATTTTGCGGGTTAATAGTTATAAAGAGAATCGACAGATGGTACTAGTTACCCTGACAAAAATATTTGTACAACGATGGCTCTTCTGGTGATATTATGTGAATCTGTGTATCTAAACGCACCAGGAGAAATTTTAGCGAGTCACACAAGTGATACCTCATGGCAGTTAACGTGTTAATAAATATTAATTTTGGATTGATTGGCTAAGGTTCTATTTTAGCAGCAACAGATAAGGAGAGGTTTAGCGAATGTACTCATTAAACTTGCTAATAGTTTATGTGTGTGTTCTGTGGAGAAGAGAAGATCTTGTTTCCTCCATTTCATCCAATCATAATAATCAACTAGATTATTTGAAACCAGTTTATGTCGAGAAATAATAGCAACCTTGTTCCACTTCTATCCTAGATCGTTAGTGTTTTTATAACTACGAGATTAATTGTAGATAACGGAATAAGAAGTAGATAAATGAGATACGTTGAATCAAAGCGGATAGATATATACTAAAAAGCTCAAAAGATTCAGAAAGTTGTATGACAGAAACAGTAGTTTTATAAATAACTACAGATTATAGTGGAAATCGGTTAACAGAAAATCATGGGGACGGAAATATGTTTCCCTGTAAAAATAATTAAACAAAAAATACACACAAAGTTTTTGAGGTCGTAATAATCATAAAAGTTAAGATAAAAAGTTTAAATACTTTCCATTGTACCGTTGAGGGAGATAAATTTACGAGTTTTTACTAAACACCATATTCACCACTATATATGTATCATTCACTTCAATAATACATAGTAAATAAAATGAGGAAATAATATGTAAAACGTGATTTGTCACAGTAATGCAGTAACCAGTTGGGAACCTAACTTTTTGATCTATTTATTTCTAAGATCCCAAACATTGAATACAAACATGTCATTAAATTTTTATTGACAAAAATACTAAAATAGACTATTGAAATTTTGACAAATAACGTTTTGCATGAACTTAGTGGACAAAGAATGATTTAAATGGACAAAACAAAGATTTAATTTGATCTGAATGAATGTTTATAAACAAAAATAGGTTTAACTTATTTTATTAATTCTTTTTTTTTTAATATTATTATTTGACTATCATTTTTAGGGTTTTGTAGGTATGACCAAAAAACCCTTATACCGTCATTTTGTCGTCTATCTGTCTGTCTGTCTGTCTGTCTGTCTGTCTGTCTGTCTGTCTGTCTGTTCGGTAAAAATTGTAGCCAAACGGCTAAACCTAGAGAGTTGAAATTTGGCAAGCTTATACAACTCTTTGACCCGCACATAGGAAAAATACTAAAACATCTAAAAAACATATCCCTCTAAAAATATAAACAAATATGTGCTCATCGAAAAAAAAAAAATATTTTTTTTAAATTCTGAGTAGGGTATCAAATGAAAGCCCTTAGTACGTGGATTAACGATCAAAATTTAATTTTTGCAAAATAAATTATTTTGATGCGTTTTTTGCCAAAATTGTGCAAAAAATTTTTTGTCCCACACCCTGTAGCCCAGATGGTTTAACCTAAAAATCTGAAAAAATTCTAAGTAATGTACATTGGTGTGAACCGGAATAGTTCAACAGGAATTTTTGATCAGATTATGTTTTCGGAAAATAACGCATTTTTTGTATTTTTAACTAAAATATGTTAACTATTTAATACGTTGTGTAACATACCAGATCAGTAGCTCTCGGGGCGTGGTTGGATTTGTCGTACGCTTATTAATATAACTTAACTTGTAAACTAGGGTTCGAATCCTGTTGGTTTTATTTTTTGTTTTTTTTTTTGCATTTTTATTTTGTTTAAATTATTTTGTTAAAATTCTAGTTATATTTGGTAAATGTTGCATTTAATTTTTAAAAGCGTAAATTTAATAACCAGTGGAAAGTGTTGAAATTCTAATTTAATTCTATGTTTGACGAAATCAAAGGGCGGGACTTATGATGTAAGCAACCAATGGAAGCCATAGGTGCAATTTTCAAAATCTTAATGAACTTTGCTATATAAAAAAAATACTGCATATATTTAGAAACTTAAATAATGGTATTAGGCATTCGAATTAAAATTCATAAAAAAATATTTTGACATAAAATTTGTTTTGGCATCCCAAATAATCATCGTTCAGTTACTAAATACCTGCAAAACCCAAAAATGTGTGAAAATTCACACTCAATTTTTTAAATATGCACACAGAGCTTAACAGCACAGGACTATCGTGGATGGAAACAAAGAATGCTGCTAAAAATCGAAAAGATTGGAAGGATTTAGTAATGACCCTTTGCGATGGAATCTTATGTTTCCATCTAGTTTTTAATTTAATGTGTTACGCATAAAATTTATATTATTATCCTTAAAACTACATTTTTAGGGTTTTGTAGGTATGACCAAAAAACCCTTATACCGTCATTTTGTCGTCTGTCTGTCTGTCTGTCTGTCTGTTCGGTAAAAATTGTAGCCAAACGGCTAAACCTAGAGAGTTGAAATTTGGCATGCTTATACAACTCTTTGACCCACACATAGGAAAAATACTAAAACATCTAAAAAAACATATCCCCCTAAAAATATAAACAAATATGTGCTCATCGAAAAAACAAATATTTTTTTATAATTCTGAGTAGGGTATCAAATGAAAGCCCTTGGTACGTGGATTAACGATCAAATTTTTATTTTTGCAAAATAAATTATTTTGTCCCACACCCTGTAGCCCAGATGGTTTAAATTAAAAATCTGAAAAAATTCTAAGTAATGCACATTGGTGTGAACCGGAATAGTACAACAGGAATTTTTGATCAGATTATGTTTTTGGAGAAAACGCATTTTTTGTGATTTTTGGCTAATAATGTACACAAGTTATAGCTTTGTAACACGCCACACTGGAACGTGTGTGCTGGTGTAGTGGTATTAGCCGCTGATTTTTCAACCAAGTAACCCGATCCGAAAGGGTTCGAACCCTGGAGAAAGAGACAATATTATTTTTTGTTTTTTTTTTAATTTTTATATTGTTTAAATTATTTTTTCAAAATTCTAGTTATATTTTGGCAAATGTTGCATTTTATTTTTAAAAGCGTAAATTTAATAACCAGTGGAAATTGTTTAAATTATAATTTAATTCTGTTTCAATGTACACGAAATCAGAGGGACGGAACTTTTAACAACCAATGGAAGCCATAGGCGCAATTTTTAAAATTCTTAATGAACATTGCTATATAAAAAAAAAAAAATACTGCACATATTTAGAAACTTAAATAATGGTATTAGGCGTTCGAATTAAAATTATCAAAAAAATATTTTAATATTAAATTTGTTTTCGCATCCAAAATAATCATCATTCACTTACTAAATACCTGCAAAACCCTGAAATGTGTGAAAATTCACACTTCACATCAATTTTTTTGATATGTTAATGTTAGTTATGTCACCTAACAAAACAAAAATCACATTTTAATTAATATTACAGCCAAATTTTTTAATTAAAATACTGTAAATTTTAAATAAGCCGACCACAGCACGAAGGTTGCCGAGTAAATACGACTGAGCATGACGTCAAACCCCAGACTACAATATAATCTTTACGTGTGTATATTGTATTGTTCCAGAGTTTCGTATTTGTTTTTAAACAATTTTTCAGTTACTACCATGAATAAAAGTCATTGTACTTTTTATAATATTTTATCTCGTAGTACCGTTCCTACACAGTAATTTTTTACAGAATTGATCTGAATGTTCCCAACAACATAATTTTAAACGCAATAGTTTCAATTAAAACCAACAGATGGGAACAGATTAATGATTCTTTTAAAGGTAACGCTATCTCCATTCTTATTTTATTTTTATTATTATTTTACTGGCAACGCTTTTATTATTTATGTATTTATTTATTTATTTATTTATTTCTTTATTTACTTACTAATGTAATTACCTATTTTTTTATTTTATTTATTGACTTATTTATTCAATTGTTTATTAATACAATGTTCCATTACTCGACGAAAGTAACCGCGGTTGAAGTTTCCCGTTCCGAAAGTGTACGACATTAACCTTTTCAGGAAAATTGTTAGGTTTCGGAACAAGGTTACTGAAAATTTTGGTTACTTTTTTGTAACCAAACTAACCGTAGAAATATCGCGGTTAGTGTGGTTATTTCCTGCCTCTACAAACTTCAGATCTAATGTAAACTACAAAAGTCGGGGATTTCAAAACAATTACAATAAGGCGAGAGTTAAGTGGAGGAAATTAATCGTTTCTTTGTAGTGCAAGTAGTAAATTATAATATTATTTTACTATAGTCTATAATTAAAACAGTAAGAGTGGCGGCGCTAGCTCTTAAAATCTGGGGAGGCCAAAAAAAAAATTTGATTAAAATTTGGGGTGGGGCAGTAAATATTTTTTTATCGTTTACATATGAAAATGATCTGAAAAAAAAAGGTCCTCACTTCTAAAATATATTTTTTCCAAGCAATTCTAGGGGGCCATAGCAACTTTTAGGGGGGCCAGAGTAACTTTTAGGGGGGTCCGGGCCCCCCTGACCCCCCGCTAGCGCCGCCAGTGAGTAAGAATGAGTGTAAGTAACTGATTTTTAGTAATATTGATCGATGTCGTGAAAAATAATATCGGGAAAAATCATATATGTTCTTATATAATGTGCCATTGTAAACAAGTACTAATAAAACAAATATTTTTATTAATAAGTTTGTAAGAGAATATCTATAACCTATAACGTCCATAAAATGACTTTTCAGTTGTCTGTTTTATCAACTGTGAAGTGTGACTACCGTTCCGTAACTAAAACTCGTTTTCAGGTAACCACAACTTACCACGACTTTACCGTAACCGCGACCGCGGTTGTTAGGTGTGCAGTTACGGAACATTGTAACTGCACACCTATTTACCTAAGGAAACATATTTCATCTTTATTTTAATGTAATGGCAACGCATTTTACTTTTATTTATTTATTTATTTATTTATTTATTTATTTATTTATTTATTTATTTATTTATTTATTTATTTATTTATTTATTTATTTATTTATTTATTTATTTATTTATTTTATATATTTATTTTTTCTTTACTTTTTATTTTGTTTTATTGTTATATTTCATTTATACTGAGTCAGTGATTATAGTAAAAATGTCACATTTTTCTACATACAACAATATTACACATTATTTAACTCAATAATTAGCAAACTGCCATAACTGCCAACATGGGTGTATGGTTGTTCGTGTGAAGGATAACACCTCTATTTACGAATAGCCGCTTCTCAGAATTACTTCTGAAAATCTTGTAGGTATTGGTCCCTCACAGATCATCAACTCTTGTTCATGGCTAGAAGATACTGTGAGAACACCACAGTGGCCACACCCCGGTAAACCCTGTCGGCTCAGGGTACAAACTGGGTAAGGGTAGCTAGATATAGCGAAAAGGAGCAGGCTTCTCCACAGTGTGTGAAATCTCATATGGATTTAGCGGCAGAGGCGAGAATTAGTCACATTCTCCAATGGTAAAAAATGCATATGAGTGGCCTGCATGCGCAGTAGTCTCTATAGGGCGCTGTATTAACCTCTATTATGAATACAGTGGTCAAGTGCTGCAACTTGGTTTGTAACGAGAGCGGAATATTTCACACCGTCCTCGATCTGTTTCTAAGTGAATACAGAGAGCTTAGGTTAGACTTGGCGAATGAGAAACTTTTTAATTTCCAACGGCAGTCTAAGCTATGGAAAAGCCAGAAGCACTACGGCTTAAAGGGCGTAATATTGATAAGTAAATAATACTACGGCCAAGTACTGCAGTTCTGTTCTCCTCCCAACGTCTTAACCATGTTTTGCCTTGGGTAAACGAGATTAAGAACCGAGAGAGTACCATTAGCAGCTGTGCAACTCTTCTGGCACTAAAATATTTCATTGCATAAACATTCACAATATCTTCACTCATTTTCTTCATCTTCATTTAGCAAGTCCTATGACGATGGGTGCGTGGTGGTGGGATAGCTGCTATGCTATCAGACTGTCCTAGCTGCAACCTGCACATAGGCGACCGTGGGAGAATGGTCGCTTCTCGACTAAAGAAGGGGATGTTAGTCGAATTCGGCAACACCTGCGGTGACAAAGCAGCCCTATTTAGGGACAGCGCTGATTTCCTCACTCCGAGGAGGAGGCTAGAAAAGGTGCCTCAAACATCGCTCATCCCTACTTATTTTGGAGTAGGATAACTACGTCCTACCCAAGCATTGAAAATGTGGTTGAAACACAAAATCTTATATACCAATGAACCTTGCAACCTGGAACATACGAACCCTACTTGATAGAGTAAACTCTAACAGGCCAGAAAGAAGAACTGCCCTTATTGCAAAACAATTGCATACTTATACCATCGACATAGCGACGCTTAGCGAAACAAGGTTAGCCGAAAGTGGTGAGATCGTTGAAGTGGCTAGTGGGTATACCTTTTTCTGGTCTGCTCTCAAGCAACATGAAAAGAGGCAGTCACGCGTTGGGATCGCCATCCGAACCAAACTTATTCCTTTGCTGAAAAAAATGCCTCAAGGGATAAATGACAGGATAATAACAGCACGAATTGCATTTAAAGACAAGAAACACATGTCCATAGTAAGTGTGTATGTTCCAACTCTGACGAATGACTACCTTATTAAAGAACAGTTCTATGCTGATCTTAGCAATGTACTCAATCGCATTCCGAAAAATGACAAACTGATATTAATGGGTGACTTAAAATTCTAGAAATCCATGGTACTGGAAAACTTAACAGTAATGGCCTGCTATTACTCACTCTCTGTCAGAACTTCAATCTGACCTTAACAAATACGATCTTTCAGTTACCGGACAAATACAAAAACGCATCCTAGATGCATCCTAGATCTAAACACTGGCACCTGTTAGATTATATAATAACAAGAACAACTGATGTGAAAGATGTCCTCATCACACGTGTTATGAGAGGAGCAATATGTGACACCGACCATCGTCTTGTACGAACAAAACTTAAATTAGAATTAAAAAAACCAGAGAGAAGACCAACAAACAAGGTCCTACCAACGGTGATCCAGACTCTCGAGCACACTTAGAAACCACTATTGAAAAAAGTTTTTCCAGTATGTCCTCAAATCAAACCAGTACCAATGAACACTGGTCAGACTTGTCATCTGTAATTTTTGATGCTGCTAAAACCTCTCTTGGCACCTACAAGAGAAAACATCAAGACTGGTTCTATGAAAATGACAACGAGATCCAAGATTTCATTGAACGGAATGAAGCGCTGAGATCACAAATATTAACAATATGTCCAGTGCTAACAAGACTCGATTACTACTAGAGAGGAAACAGCTACAAAGTAAAATCAGAGAAATTTAAAACAAATGGTGGAAAGATAAAGCAGAAGAGATTCAAAGTTATGATGATTCTCATGACTTGAAAAGCTTTTATCAAGCCTTAAAACAAGTTTATGGTCCACAACAACGTTCAATTGTGCCTCTACATAATAAAGACAATTCTGGTACCTGCCACAGCACTCAGGATATACTTTCAAGATGGCAAGAACATTTTTCTGAGTTATTTAATGCTGACAACGTGTATGATCTCTCCGTAGCTAATGTATTTCCCCAGTACCCAATACTGCATTATCTTGATGAAAAGCCAACTTTTGAAGAAGTTAATGATGCTATAAATCGCTTGAGCAATGGAAAGTCGCCAGGGGCTGACGGCTTACCTACAGAAATTCTTAAATATGGCGGAAATTTACTTATTTCAAAAGTTGCAGGTATTATAATTCAAATTTGGGAAACTGGTGATATTCCACAGGATTTCAAGAATTCATTAATAATTCCAATATACAATAACAAAGGAAACAGACACTGTTGTAACAGCTACCGTGGTATTTCCCTTCTATCAACTACAGGGAAAGTGCTCGCAAAGATACTTAATAACAGACTCAGTTCGATATCGGAAGCTCTTAATCCAGAACCACAATCTGGTTTTAGGAGAAACAGAGGGTGCAACGATATGATATTTGTCATCCGACAACTGCAGGAAAAATGAATCGAACAAAATAGGGACTTATATATCTGTTTCGTCGATTTCAGCAAAGCATTTGACACAATTCCACATCCATTACTCTGGATAACACTACACAAATTCGGATGTTCTCCTAAACTCCTACAGCTCATTCGTAATTTGCACGACAAAACGGAAGCAAAAGTCTCTTTAAACGGAACTCAGTCGAATTCATTTCCAGTAACTATTGGCACCAGACAAGGATGTGTTCTTGCACCTACACTGTTCAACATATTCCGTACAGCAGTATTAGAGGTTGCCTACTGTGACTACTTAGATGGTGTGTACATTCGTTATAGAGTTGACGGAGGGCTACACAAATTATCAAGATTCAAAGCCACCTCTAAATTGCAATACTCTACAATACAGCATGCGCTCTATGTGCACTGTTATCAAGTGATCCCAATGACTTACAAGAGGCAATATCAAGACTATCTGAAACAAGCAAGCGTTTTGGTCTACAAATAAGTAGAACGAAAACCGAATTTATGGCAAGAGCTCCAAACACAATAAATGTAATTTCTAACTTTTTTGTTGACGATAAAGCTCTCAAGGAAACAAACGCTTTTAAATACCTTGGAAGCATCATTTGCTGTGACGGTAGCCTCGATGCAGAAATAAATAATCGACTATCAGCTGCTGCTAAGTCATTTGGAAGTCTTAGAAAAAGAGTATGGCTAAACCACGACCTCAGACTCGATACGAAACTTGCTGTCTATAGAGCTGTAGTGCTCCCAACCCTATTGTACGCGTCAGAAACATGGACCCGGTACCGTCAACACTATAGCACTTTGGATAGATTTCACCAACGATGCCTAAGAACAATATTGAAAATAAAATGGCAGGATCACGTCGACAATATATCTGTTCTCAATAGGGCCAACTCCACCAGTATAGAGTGTTTGCTCATGCAAAACCAACTTAGATGGTTCGGTCACGTAATACGTATGCCAGGAGAACGCCTACCGAAGCAGTTACTTTACTCTGATCTGCAAACTGGCGTTCATAATCTCGGAGCCCCGAGGAAAAGATACAAAGACGTGATACTACAGACACTTAAAAATGCTAACTTAAGCTGCCATTATTGGGAAGAATTGGCAAAAAACCGGAATATATGGAGAAGAACTACACGAGAGGCATTATCAATGTATGAAAACCAAAGACAGCAAGCCGTACGAGCCAAAGCAATAGCGAGGAAACAGAAAACATCGGACAACAACAGCACGGCCGTGCTAACATGCCCTATTTGTGACAGACGTTTTACGGCCAAAATAGGTCTCTTTAGTCACCTTAGAGCACATGAAAGACGCAACAATCTATAAAATAAAAAAACATATATATATATATATATATATATATATATATATATATATATATATATATTTATTGTGACTCCTATAGTCGAAATCGATGAAGGATTATTATTATTTACATACAAACAAAAATAATAATGTCCTTAGTAGCTAAGTCCAAAAAATATTTTTAAAAATAATATTTTGTCTTTTCTATGGATACGATAAGCATTTGTTTTATGGCTATGTTGCTTTTGAAATAACTCACTTCATTAACATTATATGTGAAACATGTATGTTGCTCCTTAAATAATTCACCCGGTATGTATCTGTCCATGGATTTGGGGTCCTCGGTCCACCCCGTGTTGGCCAGGATCGGCTTGAACCTATCTCCGAGGCGGGGGCTACCGATCAGGTAGTCGAGGAGCCTGAAGAAGCCTTCTCCCACTCACATGGTACTGCTTACTTCGGTCGTCACCGTGTGGACTGGAACTTGTAGAGTTGGCTAGGTTCCTCTGCCGGATTCCATGCGACGTCCATGTACATATACTACTGATTGACCTAGTTCCAACATTCATTCGTCATGACAAATATTTTCTTATTACGAAAATGTAGCGTATGCATTACGTAATTAGGTAATATGTGCTAGATTCTAACAAATAGTTTTTTTATTTAAACAGCTTAACACCGCAATCCTGACCTAGGATTACCTTTGTGACAATATCATTTCTGTACAAGATAAAAATAATGCCTCAAGATTGTCCCTTGCGGTACTTCAATGTTTACCTCAACAGTAGATGAATCTTTATTATTTAGAGTTTTTTGTTTTCTATTAGAGAGATAGCTTTTGAACCACTTTAACGTATTACTTGTTACCCTAAAAGCCTTTAATTTCGTTAACAACATCCTAAGATTTATTGTTTCAAACGTGCGTTTTAGATCCAAAAATATAGCAATGAGAATTTTACCGTTATCTAATTCATGCTTTCAGTCATTAATAATATAATTTAATGCCGTTTCACAAGAGTATTTATGCGTCAATTTGTTTCTTAACACATTTTTCTAGTAATTTTTCGATTATGTCCATCGAATTAATTGGCCGCATTTCTTCACATTTAATTGTACGCGGTATTTTTTGTATTGTTTTCACCAGTGAATATTTCATTTCATCTGAAACTATTCATTTTTCAAAGAATAATTAATAATCACCAACAGTGTATCACAAATAATATCATATCGTGCAACAGTTTGCTCTTGTCTAAATAATTACATGTGCATCGCTTTAATAAGATCGCTAGTATATCTTGTTTAGTGATTCTAAGTAATAATAATGACTCGGTGTTATTTTGTTTAAATTTTGTCTAGTGTGAATCTATCTATTCGAATTTGAATAGGAGACGTCTATACCCAAAACGTGTATAAATTTTATTTATAAAAGCATGCAATTCGCCACACCGACCATCCATCTTCCGCTTTAGCAATTATGTTAGCCTTAACAAAATTATTAATGGAGGGCATACCTGTTTTGCCGTGTTGATAATATATTGACAACTTAATGTTTGACAGATGCGAAAAAGATGCATAATTAGAAAACCTGATAAAACAAATAAATTTTAGAAAAAATATGCACACTAGATTAAAAAGGTTTCCTATTTTTTATGTCCTTAACTGTACATATTGTGTTCAAACTGATGCTATTTTCTGCTATTTACAAAAATATTATTTAAATTTTCATTCATTTGAATCTCATCTGTTATAATGTTACCATTTATGTTTAGACTGTTTCTTGTATTTTTAACATTTCCATTTAGAAGTTCATTTAAA
Source organism: Liopterus haemorrhoidalis (assembly GCA_963971575.1). Classification (NCBI taxonomy): domain Eukaryota; kingdom Metazoa; phylum Arthropoda; class Insecta; order Coleoptera; family Dytiscidae; genus Liopterus; species Liopterus haemorrhoidalis. Next base: position 17,117,907 of record OZ020619.1, read on the forward strand.
ACTTTAAAAGTATCCTTTTGATCACCATTACACTCTTCCAGTCTATTCACATACCATTGATTTTTATATTTTCTCATTTTCTTAACATGTTCATTTCTTATATTTTTATATCCTCCCAGTCATTTTCTAAACTTGTTAGTTTAGCTAGTTTATTGGCTCTAACTTTTTTTGTTCTTAATTCTTGTAGTGCTTTATTCATCCACTTTTTGTTTCTTTACAAATTGTGAACTATTTACTTTTATTATATTATTGAATTCTCTTACCATTGTATTACAGTCTAATATTTGTACATCGTACCAGTTTATTTTACTAAGTTTAGATCTAGATTTATCCCTACAATATTTACATACATAAGCACTATTATTTTTTAATTAGATAATTGTCAATAAATAAAAGACTAATCTAATTACTTAATATTGATTTTCGAAAAATTAAATTTTTCCATTTCAGGGTAAAGGGAGGCCTTTGCCCAATTGTTTACATTCATTCCTAATTCTTGCTGTTCGTGTTCATAGATTTCCCGCGTGTTCTTTGATTTCGTCTCTTCATATTCTAGTTTTCCTACATTTTCTTCGTTTTTCATTTCTAGGTATCCAAAGTATTACCGTTTGAGTCCATCTATCATCTTGTTGGCGAATTACATGTCTCGTCCAACTCCATTTTAAATCCATTGTCTTCCTCATTGCATATATGAGTGTCTGTTTTTCGACTTAATGTTGCTTTCCTGACTTTGTCTTTTTTTGTTATGCCTAGCATACTTCGTTTTATTTCCGACCGCCAACATATATAAGGGAGGTATTGTGATCATACCAATTTGGACGTTTCAAGATTTCGATGGATCTCCAGGAATTGAGGCCCCTTCATAATATTTTGACTATTTTTAGCATGATGTCTATCGGTCTGTTGTGTCTGTCTGTCTGTCTGTCTGTCTGTCTGTCTGTCTGTCTGTCTGTCCGTCTGTCCGTCTGTCTGTGTACATGTGCAGAGCAAATTCGGCTGAAAGGATTTTTATGAAACTTCATATTTAAGCTTCTGCCATCAATGGCACGAGATGATCAACTTTTGGTAAAAACCGGTTGACTAAAAATGGGAGTTTACTCGTGTCGATTTTAAGATCTTTGCGAATATTTCACAACAGAAAAATATCTCGAAAAAAATTATTAAACAAAAGTTGCTATAAAAGCAATAACTAATAACTTTTATTTGAGACATTTCTTGATAAAACGAAAAATTTAGAATAATTTCTGTAAAATTTTTCGAAATTTTTAAGTCTCAATTTTTTTCATATTTATATGTAACGTTTCCATAGCATAATAAATAATATCTCTGTTAGAAAATATTAGGTCAAGTTATTTCTACTCTGCTGCTAGAATGTAATTTATATAAGAACTTTATGATGGCGGTCGGTCCTGTGGTGGCCACAGCTGTTTTTTTTTATCTTTGGTTTATGTTGTTATGTATTTTTTAAAGTGAATTTTTGTTAGGCTCCTTGTTTGGTATCCACATATTGTAGGACAACATTATTTCTTTTTTAAATTAGAAAAACGTTAAGTTTTTGTCCGATTTTTCATTGTAGGTATAAAAAAAAAATAGGATACGAATCTTATAAGATTCGTATATATAAGAGTATATATATATTTATATATATATATACACTAGTGCAGTGGTCTTCAAACTTCTTACATCTGCGGAACCCTGCTAAAAATGAAATGCTATTTCTCTGGAACCCCAAAGAAAAAAGCCACAATAGGTCTCTTTTTAATTTTAAGGTCAAACGTTAGAAAATAATAATTTAGATGTATATTATTGAATTTAGTGTTCATCAAAATTGATATTTTATAGCTGACTATATTTCTATATATACTTACCTAATATAATATTTAATGCAAATTATAAATAAAAATTGAATCGAATAATTAGCGCTTTGCTGTTTTTAATCTTACTTATTTATTTATTATAAACATTTATTAGCAATCATTATAAATATAAAATCCAGTAATACAGTACAAACTATATATTTAAATTGTAGATGAAATACAGTAGGTGGCGAAATTATTAGGGACAGTACACTTTTTTTGTAATTTTCAATTTTAAATTAATGTTGTGAGCAAATACGTAAATTGTTTTTAAATAATTTTTGTTCTATATTTTTGTTGCTGGTATCATTATTATTTTAAAAAGTGGCACTACTGTCAGTCTGCCTTATCCGTCAAAACAGGTCTGCTTCTCGGACGAGTCAACATTCCAAATTTTGGTGGACAAAAGCTCATTCGTCCCACGACGCCCAGGGCAAAAGGTCCACCAGGACTGCCTTGTGGAAAGGGTTAAACTCCCCGTTAGCGTAATGGCGTGGTCTGTGATCTCAGCTAAGCGTATGGGAGGCCTCTATATCGTGGAAAGCACCATGAGGCAGGACCAGTACAAGCGAGTACTGGAAAGCTGGTTTCTGCCCTAGGTCTAAGAATGGTTCCCTGGCGATGAAGAGTATGTGTTAATGCACGACTCGGCACCCTGGCCGGGGAATTCTCCTGATATGAACCCCATAGAAAACCTATGGGAGTTCACGAAACAGGAGATCGACAAAAAATCATCACCATCAAGCCGCAATTGATAGAAACCCTTATCAGAGAGTGACATCACAACCCCAATCTCCGGCACAACGCAGAAGTCTGCATAGAAACCATGCCCCAACACCTGGAAGCCGTAATCGCAGCAAAGGGTAGCATTACCAAATATTAAGATTTTACTTAATTTCCTAATAGTAGAAAAAGTTTAACGTCCAATTGATATAATAGTAGAAACAGGAAAAAATATATTCACTCAACTTTTTTGGACAAAAACGTATATTTCAGTAACACAACGTTTCACTATCCACTTGTTAGCTTCCTCATGTGCTACAAAGAACATTTAAACTATAGTAACAATCTTATAAAAGTAATATAAAACCTTTACCTATACTAATGTTACGTTAATCTAACATCATAAACATCATCGATCACAGAGAATGGTGTAGTTGTAATACTGACTTTCAAATTTGAATAGAAAATCCAAAATGGATAGGAAAACAGGAAAAAGTTTTTAAATTAAAAATAATAGATGTGAAAAACTATGAATTTAAATTTAGAAAAAACCCCTAATTTATCTAAGTCCCATTAATGGGGATTACGAAATCCAGACATATATGAAAATTCGCATAAATCATTACACTAATATGACAGTCAGTAGCTCTACACTCCCTAAAATCTGGTACGCACAAACCAAAGAGATTTGCAGCGCTACCCACTGTACAACATAATGTAACAATTTAATTGAACAACATAAAAACACCGTAAACGATAGAATTCAATAACACAGTGAGAATACCCAAACATACATTAAATGCTGGACTATCATACAACTCAGCGTACTATTCCCCCAAAATCAATGGTACGCACAAGGATAATGTGAGAACAGTACACTAAATTGTATATCAAGACCAACACACCCAACACCGCTGGTGGTCTCTCGAATCTGTCTAATAACACATAATAAAATTTAACATTTAAAATATAAAGTTGATTCCATAGGACAAGGGAAAAGGAACACTTGGAAACAGAATATCATTCAAGAAAAGTCGCCCCAATTCTTCATATTGTCTGAAAACAACAGATTATGAGACATAACCTCAAAAATTAGAATAGAAAGAGTAATCACAAAAATAAATCACTCACCAACATCTAAAGCAAGCATAGAACCGATAATATCAAAGAATTATGGAACAAAACTCGAAAAATAATTCGATGTAATATGATAAACCAATGACACGAGTGTTTCCTATCACCTTGTGCCATGGAAGGGCCGAAAACATATCAACACAGTGAAGGTGTGTTCGTTTGTGTTGCCCAACCTACACAGAACTGCACCTCAGCTATGCTATCTTACACTGTGACGTCAGCTGCTCTTGTCCTGGACAAGTCTGGTGCAGCACAAACGAACAAACCTTGACATGGGAACAAATTCTGCGGCAAATTCAAACTACAAACCTTCACACAAAGTAAAACGAGACAATAAGAAAACTAAATTTGGTTAATAATATTACTGTAACAAGCAGTTAAATTTTGAGTGTCGGTTTTAAAGTTAACTGTAGGAAATTGATTAATAAAAATCATTTCACTAACACTACGTTTGAAATAATTTTGTTCCGTATCTAGGACCTTGACATTATTAAAATCAAAATTATGAGTGGTATCGAAATGATGTTTGGCAAGGGCCGTTTTGGTGTTCCCCCTTTTATTACGGTTCTTCTCTCTACAGTCATAAGAAAGGTTGTACATTGCCTTAAGGTATTGTCTCGTCTGACCTATGTACGAAAGACTACAGTCGGTACATGGTATTGGTTGGTGAGTGATTTATTTTTGTGATTAATCTTGTTATTATAATTTGTTGAGGTTATGTCTCATAATCTTATGTTTTCAGACAATTTGAAGAATTGGGGCGACTTTTCTTAAATGATATTCTGTTTCCAAGTGTTCCTTTCCCATGTCCTATAGAATCAGCTTTAAGTTTTAAATGTTAAATTTTAGTATGTGTTATTAGACAGGTTCGAGAGTCCAACAGCGGAGTTGGGTGTTGGTCTTGATATACAATTTAGTGTACTGTTTTCACATTATCCTTGTGCGTACCATTGATTTTGGGGGAATAGTACGCTGAGTTGTATGATAGTCCAGCATTTAATGTCTGTTTGTTTATTCTCACTGTGTTATTGAATTCTATCGTTTACGGTGTTTTTATGTTGTTCAATTAAATTGTTACATTATGTTGTACAGTGGGTAGCGCTGCAATCTTTTTGGTTTGTGCGTACCAGATTTTAGGGAGTGTAGAGCTACTAGCTGTCATATTAGTGTAATGATTTATGCGAATTTTCATATTTGTCTGGATTTTGTAATCCTCATTAATGAGACTTAGATCAATTAAGGATTTTTTCTAAATTTAAATTCATAGTTTTTTACATCTATTATTTTTAATTTAAAAACTTTTTCCTGTTTTCCTATTCTTTTTGGATTTTCAATTCAAATTTGAATGTCAGTATTACAACTACACCATTCTCTGTGATCGATGATGTTTATGATGTTAGATTAACGTAACATTAGTATAGGTAAAGATTTTATATTACTTTTATAAGATTGTTACTACATTTTAAATGTTCTTTGTAGCAGCTGAGGAAGCTAACAAGTGGATAGTGAAACTTTGTGTTACTGAAATATACGTTAGTGTCCAAAAAAGCTGAGTGAGTATATTTTTTCCTGTTTCTACTATTAATTTGCTAAGTTAACACTATTTATAAAAAAGTAAATAGTTATGAATAAGTAATTATGTAGTTTTATATTTTAAATAAAGCATTATAATGAATAAAAATAACTACGAAACCCAAAGCCACTTATTTGATCATTAAATTCATTTAAACTTGAAAATTACAGAAAATTTGTACTGTCCCTAATAATTTGACCACCTACTGTAAGAAGTAAATAATAATCACTACTCAATAAATTTGAACTTTTTGTTGATAAGTAAAATTAGCTGTTTTGGAATAAGGTCAGGATATATTCCACTAATGACGAAACTTGATGATACAAATTTTTGTAGCACCCTCAGATTTAAAGTTATTTAATTTCCAAAATTTACCAAAATCATTGTATCCTCATAAAAAAATAGAAGAAATCCATTTAATTAAAGTTGCGGAACCCCAGGTTTCCGCGGAACACAGATTGAATACCACTGCTCTAGTGTGTTAGATAGTCTAAAGTGTTGAGGGTGCAGACGGGCACTGCCGTGATAAATACACTCCCATTGCTGTCACGTGGTTCTGCTCGTGCCGACTTAAAATTCCCCTGGAAAATGAATATTGTATTACAAAAATTATTACAAAATTTTAACAAAATAACTAAGCGAAACAAACTCAATGATAGTCAACTCACAAAAGATTGTTTCGTCATATTGTTACTATTTGCCTTCTCCATATACTTATTACAGTATTGCGTAACGCGGGCATTTCGCCATTTTTTATAAAACTTAGTATAGATATTTATATTTGATTGTGTAGATTTTAAAATTTAATTTCGAAAAATGTAACGAAGCGCCGCTGTATCGAACCATATAAGAATTGAATCTGTAGGGATTACAAGCCGGCTGGTTCCAATCGCTGATCAAACCAATTCATTTTAATTACTGAAATTCCCTCCAAAGGGTTATTTGAAGTGGTTAATTAATTTCAGATATTTTTCAAATTTGAAAACGTTCGTTTCGGTTGACAAGTCACGACTAATAAATCTTTAAGCGAAATAAGAACAGAAGGAGAAAGTTTTTCTCCGATAAAAAATAATCTGTCAATAAAATAAATCAGTAATTTTTTTACTGTTATTCTGTAAAAAAATTACCTCTCCTGTTAATTTAAATTTTACATTTAATCATTTTAATTTACTCCACAATGTTGCCAAAATATTATTATATACAGCCCTGAACAAATGTATGGAGCACCCATGCAGTTAAAATATAATATCTAAATTTATGTACATTGTAACTTGTATATATTTAACAAAATGTTTTTAAAATATCTTTGATACATTCTAAAAGACGTACGTCTAACCAGATAACCCAAAATGTAAACAGAGTTATGATAAATCTTGAAATACAAATAAATACAGGCTTAGGTCTATTATGTTTTGTTTACATAAAAATAAACAACTAGGGCTTGGATCATTATTACACATACGTTCAGTGGCGGATTAAGCCTTCGCCGGGCCCAAGACATTTTTGACTTACGGGCCCTCAACCTAGAGCCGTTCAAAGGTGAAGAGGAAAGGGGAAGGGTTTGCGAAAGTCCGCCACTGCATACGGTTGAAGTGAACACTGTCTTTTTCATGTTCTATTGAGTTCAAGTGAATATTTTTAATCTTATTAAGGCTAAAAAACGTGAACTCACTGTGGAAGAAAGGAATCAAATTGTATTTCTACATTCATAAGGACAGTCGCAGGTGAAAATAAAAAAATTAATAAATGGAATCTTCAAGAAAAACCGTGCAAATTACCATCAAAAGGTTCCAAGAGACTAATACTTATGAAAACAGACTAAAAACCGGAAGAAAACGTGCAACCACTACCAAAGATGATCAAGAAAAGCCGTGCAAATTACCATCAACAGGTTCCAAGAGACTAAGACTTATGAAAACAGACTAAAAACCGGAAGAAAACGTGCAACCACTACCAAAGATGATCAAGAAAAGCCGTGCAAATTACCATCAACAGGTTCCAAGAGACTAAGACTTATGAAAACAGACTAAAAACCGGAAGAAAACGTGCAACCACTACCAAAAATGATCAAGAAAAGCCGTGCAAATTACCATCAACAGGTTCCAAGAGACTAAGACTTATGAAAACAGACTAAAAACCGGAAGAAAACGTGCAACCACTACCAAAGATGATCAAGAAAAGCCGTGCAAATTACCATCAACAGGTTCCAAGAGACTAAGACTTATGAAAACAGACTAAAAACCGGAAGAAAACGTGCAACCACTACCAAAGATGATCAAGAAAAGCCGTGCAAATTACCATCAACAGGTTCCAAGAGACTAAGACTTATGAAAACAGACTAAAAACCGGAAGAAAACGTGCAACCACTACCAAAGATGATCAAGAAAAGCCGTGCAAATTACCATCAACAGGTTCCAAGAGACTAAGACTTATGAAAACAGACTAAAAACCGGAAGAAAACGTGCAACCACTACCAGAGATTGATCTTTTGTGGATTATAAAGAGAAGTGCTCTTCGTAAACTTTCAATATCGTCAAAAGATGTGGTGAAGTTAAAGTTTCTTCTAGAACAATTAGAAGACATCTAGTGGAATCTAATTTGCATGAAGAAAAGCTCGCCGAAAACCACTGTTGACTGAGCTACACAAAAAACTTCGCCTTGAGTGGGCCAAGAGACATTTAAATTGGACACCTGATGAATGAGCGAAAACATTTGAACTGATGAGTTCAGTATAGAAGTAAGCATTGTAATAGTTTAATGTACTTACGAATTTAACAGAAAAATAAATTTATAAGCAATTATTGCACTAACAATATAAAATTTAATTTACTATAAATTTACGAAATTAAGGTTTGTTTTTTTCTTTTGCGTATCAGCTTTATGGACAATTTGAACAATCTTTATAAGACGTAGGAGAAATGGAAGAAATGAAGGGGGCTGAGGTCACCTGGAAATGGGGAGGAAGGAAGGGAGATAGGAGGAGGGGTGAAGAAACGGTTGGAGGGAAGAGAATGGAATAAAATAAATTAAAGATGGGCGAGAGAACTGGAAACATGAAGGAAGGAGATCGGAGAGGGAAACCAGAATGAGAATAGGAAGAAAGAGAGGGACACTGGAGCAAGAAGAAAGAAATGAGAAAATGTAACATAGTTAAATTAAATTGTACTGTATTGTACGTTATGTAATTTGGATTGTTTTGGATATTTTATTTCTATTTGTAATGGCTAATACCCTGAACGCCGCAAGGCCTAGGGAGAAATAAAGAATATATATATATATATATATATATATATATATATATATATATATATATATATATATATATATATATATATATATATATATATATATATATATATATATAAGACGTAGGCCGGGTGAAGCTTTTCATCCTGACAGCATCATCCCTACGGTCAAATTTGGTGGTGGTAGCATGAAGATCTGGGGTTCCATGTCCGCCAGTGGCTTAGGCGAAATCATTTTGTGCGAAGGACGCATTATTCTGCTCGATATATTACCATGCTTAATGCAGTTTTGGAGCCATCAATATTAAAATTATTTGATGAAGACAATTCAGAATATGTTTTTCAACAAAATAATGCCCCTTGTCACAAAGCCAAAGCAACAACTAAATGGTTTTCCAAAAACAATGTGCCAATTTTTGCATGGCCTCCCAGTCACCAGATTTATCGCAAATTGAAAATTTATGGTTGATTCTGATAAACCAGTGTCTCTGATACAAGCAGAATTGAATAAAAATATTGTGGACAAATGATTCAATGTACAATCTGATGTATGTAAAAAACTTGTGGACAGTATTAAAAGGGTACGTGCGGTAATTAAAGCACGTGCAGGTACCACAAAATATTAATAATTTTGATTAAAGTTGTCATTAAAAGCTGTATGTGTTATTTTATTTACCATTTTTCCTGTAATAATCTTAAAATTCAATAAAACGTAGGGTGCTCCATTCATTTGTCCAAGGCTGTATGTACCAGGTCTACAAGTATGAAATGCGTTTTTTTTTTTAAATAAAACACATAAAACTCAAAAGAACAGTAAAAGTTTATTTATTCAAAGTATGCTGCATTAGAAGTTATACATTTTCCCCATCTTTCAGGCAATTTGTGAATACCTCGCCAATAGAACACTTCCCCTTTCCCCGCAAACCATTCATCTAGCCATTCTTTCACATTTTCATATGAACAAAAGTGCTGCTCGGCAAGTGCGTGACCCATCGATGCGAACAACTGGTAATCTGAAGGGGACAAGTCTGGTGAGTAAGCGGCATGGGGTAGCAGTTCCCACTTGAGTGCCTCCAATGTGTTGCAAACTGCTTTTGCCTTATGTGATGGAGCGTTTTCGTGAAGAAAGATTACCTTGTGCTGTCTTCTTTCGTATTCTGGTCGTTTTATGAGCAGCGAATGGTTCAATTCGATCAGTTGTTGTTGGTAGCGTTGGGTATTAAGTGTTTCACCAGGTTTTAACAATTCATAATAGACCACACCCTTTTGGTCCCACCAAGTATAGAGCATTGTCTTTTTGCCAAAGCGATTCGGTCTTGCAGTTGATGTGGATGGTGAGCCTGGGTTCACCCATGATTTTTTGCGTTTGGGATTTTCAAAATAAATCCATTTTTCATCGCCAGTACGATGCAAGAAAGACTTTCTTTTGTATCGTGCAATCAAAATTTCACAAGTGTTTTTGCGTTTTTCCATCTGCCTCTCATTCAATGAATGTGGAACCCATCTGCCGACTTTCTGGATCTTACCCATCTCACGTAGGCGATTGGAAACAGCTTGTTGCCTAACTGCTCTGCTAGTTGTTTTTGTGATTGACTATCGTCTTCCTGTAGCAATGTTTCCAGTTTTGTATCTTCATATTTTTTTGGAGGTTTTCCATGTTCTTTATCTGTAAGGTCAAATTCACCACTTTTGAAACGCCGAAACCATCGTTCACACGTATCTTGCGATGGAGCATATTCACCATAAGCTTCTCGAAGCAGTCGGTATGATTCAGCAGCAGTTTTTTTTCAAATGAAAACAAAACAGTAGTACTGTCCGCGAATGCTCTTTATTTGGCACAAAATTTGACATTTTTAACACAGTAAAACAAAACTATATGATGACTTTTCAAATTAAACCTATACGCATTTGACTCTTAATGATAACTTAACAAAACGCCGTATGTGTTGAAACTTTGAACTATAAACTCTGTTTACTCGGCAAGTTTGAAAAAAATCCGCATTTCATACTTGTAGACCTGGTATACGTAAATCGCCGTTATTGAATTCAATTAATCTATACACGAACTAAAATGAATATTTATTCTTTACAGTATCTAGTTATTATACCTATACAGGTGGGTAAACATTTTACTACTGTAAATAATTTATTCCTCTTCGATATCTTAAATACTACAAACTAAATTAATTCAAACAATAGGTTAAAATATACCAGCTGTATGCGTTCATACATATGGCTACGGAACTTGCATTATATAACGTATTCTACTTTGTGTACTAAACCACAGAACCGTGCGGTGATATTTTAGCGCCTGGAGCAAACATTCTAACAAGGAGTCTTTATACTGAGGTGACATATTATTAAGGCTGCCAACATATTACGAATGCTATATCCCCCCTCCCCCAAATAAAAGTATCTACTCACCATTTTTTATATATGTTTATATTCCAAGATATTATGCAAAGTTTCACTGAAACACCCACCCAACACTTTGGTGTTGTATATAAAAAAGGATTTTCTTTCTGCAAAATCTCATTAAATTTGCAAAAACGTCTTTTCGGCAACATAATAAATGTTAAGGGTAACTGTTGGGCCCGCTAGGCGCCCAAATTTTCCAATCCTTCAATTTTATTTAATTTAAATGAAAAAACACAGTTTCTGTGTATTTATCTATGTTTTAGGCCAGCTAGGGCCATATAGAAATTATTTATTACACTTTTATGCAAAACTAATACAATAGTTGACCGCATTTTACATGTCGCTAATTGTCCATTAATAATTAACCTGTCGTAGAGATAACGTTTTTTGAGCGCGAGAAAAAAACCGCATGTTTAGTATAACCTAAAAACAGTGTTTTTAGGTTATACTAAATCTCTCCAGAAGAGATATCCGTCTCCAAGGAAAAACCAGAATCCAGCTAAATCCAGCTAAGTGTCTAACACTGTTGTTTTATTCTGTTTATTTTATATGAAAACATTTTGTTTTTATGTGAATATTATTTATTCCAGAGTAAGTTCCTTCCGAACTTACTTCATTTCAGTTTAAAGTTTATTATTGTTGTTCAATTTCTAGTCTAGCCTTTTGTTGACATAATTTAGTAGCAATAATTTTGTATATTGTTGTGAATTTGCGAATTATTGTTCTAAATATTCAATTTATTGTAATTACTGTTACAATCTTTTCTTAAATTGTTAGTGCAATATAACCATTTGTTTGTTCCACATTTACTAGTAGTTCTTATTAATATTGCACTAAAGGTTAGTTTTCACTACAACATTTTGTATGTTAATATTTCTAGTGTTAGTTATCTAAGATTTTGTATTGTAATATTATTGTATTGCGTCCGACCAAGTACACCGGCTATTTTACATCGCACCATATCTTGCCAGGTGCACTTTACTCCAGTGAGTTGAGTCCACGAATTTGTTTGTGTTAGGTACATCGTCGGTAGGGGCAAGATCTTCGAGGGAAACATCGAGCTTCGACTCCCCCTTTCACCTTATTTGTGGTCCTGGATTTTACCCCTTCTTTCCCCAGCTAGGGCTAACTACTCCCTTTGTGCTAGTCTCCTAGAACAGCCCCTAGGAGCAGGAGAGTTACTGCGCGTACGTCCACGATACGATATACCACTCCATTTACCGGCGCGCTACCAACTCTTTATCGGTCCTTCGAGTTAAAATTCGTCGACCTGTGTAGCTCTGTCGTGACCTACGGTTACGACCAATCGTAGGCAGGCGCTACAGTAACGAAATTAGTAAATAAATATTAGTGCAAGTCAAAGTCACAGTTTTGATCACCAATAATAGTTTTGAACACCAATAATTAAACACTAACAATAGAAAACAGATATTTCCCTTATAATATTATTATTAAAGTCATACACTACTATAATATTATTATTAAAGTCATAACTAATTGCAAAATACATCTTACAACTGACTAAACGCAGAACACTGAATAATAATGCACACACTAAAAGTGATTCTCTATTCCGGAGTTCCGGGACGATTTTAGGTACCGATATAAAAGCAGGACATGGATCGGTAATCCGGTACTGAAAAGCCTAATAAATCGTAATAAACATCCAACATTTGTGGAAATTATTCAACGCCTTTATCGCATTTCTTGCACTCGGTCTAAGAATCCTTTTTTTTTTTTGATTTCCTAAAATAAATATAATGTTAATTTTGTATAATCTTTATTACTGCAACTAGTTTCGCTCATTCGAGCATTATCAAGCTACAAAAACATTATGGAAGTAAAAATATACAATTTTGAACATATAAATTGATCAAAAGAATGAAATACAAATAAAATTATAAAAAAATTAAAAAAACATAAAAACGTACCAGATTGTCGTAAATAATTAATACAAATAAACTACTCTGTTTAGTTATACTTCTGTTTGGTTATCACTATCGTTTTAGCTAAAGCGGCATAGACGGAGTCGTGTAGATGCGGCACTATTACAGCACTATTAGATACATTGCAAGTTTACGATTCATTATTTTATTTTCAAATTTGTTCAAATTTTAAATAAAAATAAATATTTAAAATATTAATCAATTGCCAGGGGGTTAATGGTCGGGGGGTTATTGGTACGGGGGGTTAATGTCCCGGGGGTTATTGACGGGGGTTAATGTCCCGGGGGTTACTGTCCCGGGGGTTATTGTCCAGGGGGTTAATGGCACGGGGGGTTATTGACATGGGGGGTTAATGTCCCGGGGGTTAGTGTCCCGGGGGTAAGTGTCCTAGAATCCTTATTTCATTTATATCGACAAAGTTGCCGCTCATTTGTACGCCGACCAAATAAAATGTAATATTTATAAACAAAGATAAGTAAAAACCAAATTTATAAAGATGCAACAAGCAAATAATAGAATTTTTATTATGAAAATATTATAAAAATAAACAAATGTAAAATACCTAAATGGCGCTCTCGTGGCCCAGGCGCCTGGAACGATCGCTCCATTGCTCCATGCCACCGCACGGCCGTGCTAAACTGATTCTTAGCTTTTGACATGTTTTAATTTACAAAAGAAGACGTATTCTACTTTAGCCATAAATACAAAAAAGCCTTAACATTATTAGTTTAAATTTAACCACGCATTTAAAAATAACCAATTTGGTCAAAAACACAAAAAAAGTGACAACTTCCAAAAATATAATCTGATCAAAAAATCTAGTTGTATCTACTATTCTGATTCATATTATGTAATGTTAATTACACACAATTTTTTCATATTTTCAGGTTAACCACTTTTTTTAGCACATTTTTGGTTAAAATAAAGATATTTAAAAAAAGTACTTTTGTACCTTAACCCGTAGTTGACCAAAATATACACATCCAACCAAGTGGGGTGTAGTATATCCTAGGCTTTTCTCATTTAATATCAATTAAAATAAGGTAAAATTTATACAGTTAGATGCTGTCAAGCCTATAGAACAATATTACAAAAAAAAAAAAAATCAAAATAACTATTTAATGCTTTTTTAATCATTTTTTCAATAGAAGTCAAAATCCTACGCCAATTTCTTTCCTAAATTGCATAATACTTCAAGTTGCGTCTCGTGTTGACTGACAACATTGCATCTCTCGTTCACACCAACTCTCACACATACTAATTTAGCTAGCTCTCTGATTGGTCTATGTATTTTGGTGGGGGAGACAATTTCATTCTCATTTCTCAAGCAAAGCTTGAATTTTGAATTAGTTGCTATTAGATACTAACAACGTTTATTTATTTATAATTCGTTCGAAATGCGCTGTTGCCAAATATAATTTAGACATATTTTTTTGTAAATGGTGTTTTTGATTTTTTTGTCGATTAAAAATTAAATTATTGTTCAATATTTACTAATTCATAAATATTGTCAATAGATACATCATTTCCATTATTAATATACTGGGGTGTGACACACCCCATTTGGTCAAGCTTGGGTTAATCTGTGTTTTAAGCAGGGATGGAGAGTCGGCAGAAAAATTACCGACTCCGACTCCCCACTCTGACTTCGATTCCGACTCCCGACTCCTTTCACCCATAAATCGTTAGTCGCTTTCGTCCGTCTGTCTGTCTGTGTACACGGGCAGAGCAAACTCGGCTAAAAGGATTTTTATGAAACTGCATATTTAAGCTTTTGACATCAATGGTACGAGTTGATAAACTTTTGGTAAAAATCGGTTGACATGGAAATGGAAGTTTACTCGTGTCGATTTTAAGATTTTTGCGAATATTCGGCAACAGAAAAATATTTCGAAAAAAATTATTTAACAACAGTTTCTATAAATTCAATAACTAATAACTTTTAATTGAAACATTTTTTGATAAAACGAAAAAAAAATGTTTTTTCTATCTATTTTTTCATACTTATATGTAACGTTTCCATGGTCATAATAAACAGTGATGGGCGCGTAGAATACATGATGTAGACTAATGTAGATTTTACGCGTAAACATGTCAAGTAGAATATGCTTTTGTTTACGTGTCGAATGTAGAATGTAAACTGTACATGCGCAGTACGTTAAAATGTAATATTTGAAATAATAGAATGGTAATAGTTTAAATAGTTTACTTTAATGTTTATGTTTATTTCAATTTTATGTAATTCTAATTACATATATTGTTTCCAAAAATGTTATCTCACAAATCGTATGTTGTTATGGACAATATAAATTACTTGGTTTCTGTCTGTATGAACTACTAAAGTAAAATTAAAATTAAAAGTTACTAGTTGTTTTAATCAGGAAGCTGTCAAAAATATTAAATTTGAGTTCTTTACTGGCTCTTCTGCTTAAAACTGGCGGTATTTTATTTTTTTACACGTTACATAACCTCGTTTTTCATTATTCTACGCTAAATTCTACGTGTCTACACAGTCTACACTTCTCTACGCTGTCTACGGTAAATTTACACGTGGACGTAAAAAATTCAAGTTTACGCGTAGACGCCCATCTCTGATGATAAATAATATCTCTGTTAGAAAATATTAGGCCAAGTTATTTCTACTTTGCTGCTAGAATGTATTTTATACAAGTACTTTGTGATGGCGGTCGGTCATGTGGTGGCCACAGTTGATTTTTTTATCCTCAGTCTATGTTGAAATTTTGTTAAATAAAGTCGAAAAATGCTGTCCATATCGATAAGAGATTATCGAACAATACTTTTGTATAACGCAGTTAAGCAAACAAAATTATTTGTTGTAAATACTATATTCCCATAAACAGTGATATAACTACAAACATGCAAAACAAAAATAATAAAATTATAAAAAAAATATTTAACCAAAACACTATAGACAAAAAAACATATAATTCAATAGTTGCAAACAATTATACTATTCCCAAAATGTATGGTTTGATTAAAACACATAAAAATAATTTTATCGCTAGACATATAGTCAGCAATATAAATTCTCCATCATATAAATTAGCTAAATTTATAGTACCTATTTTAAACAATTTTTCAGACACCAACAATAATTATGATGTTAAAGATACATTTGTTTTTAAAAATATTATTGATAATTTACCTAACTGACCTGACAATTTGTACAACGTTGCATCCTTATTTATTAATATACCGATTTGTCTAGTGAAAGAAATAATTTCTGACAAATGGTTAGAAATAGAGCCATACACTAATATGAGTATGAAAGATTTTTTGGAAATAATTGAATTTCTTTTTGATGCAATGGATAATCCATTATCACCTGTTTTATACAAAATAGTATTAATAGTTAAATTAATAAAAAATAATTATTTTTTTTAACTTAGTTAAAAATAGTATTAAACAATTTATTAGACAAAATTACAACTAAACTACCATTTAAACCAATAATTATTAAGAAATTTGACGACGACTTATTTTTAGCCATACCGAAAGATAAAATTAACGGAACTTTAAACAATTTTAACTCCTTTAATGAACATATAAAATTTACTATGGAAATAGAAAAAACAACACTTTACCATTTTTAGACATTAAACTTATTAGTGTTAAAACCAAACGGTAAATTAATTACAGAGTGGTACAAAAACCCAGTAAATCAGATAAATATTTAAACTTTTATCCTAAACACCCTTTAAATCAAAAAATAAATTCGGCAATAAACCTAAAACATAGAGCTTTCAATTTAAGTCATCCAGATTTTCATAAAAAAATTAAAAACAATATTAAACTTATTCTAACCCAACATAATTACCCTAAACGTATTATACATAGAATTTTATATAATAGTAACTCATGTAGATATAACGGAAGACGTAACAAAAATTCATTTTTCAATTCCGTATGTACCTAACTTATCTAAACAACTAAAACAAATATTAAAAAACAATAATATTAATATAGCAATGAAAAACTTTAAAACCATCAATAATATACATAATCAATAAAGACAGGGATAAAAAAGCCGTATATTGTACTATACCGTGTAAAAATTGTAAGGCTAAATATGTTGGTCAGAGCAAAAGATATTTAAAAACCAGACTAAAAGAACACGAGAATAATATTATCAAAAATAAATTGGCCAATAACAGAAGTAATAATCCAATAGTAGAACATGCTAATAATTTAAAACATGAATTTGATTTTCCCAATGCTAAAATTTTAAACACAGAAACAAATTGAACAAAACGTCTGTTACTAGAAATGATTAATATAAAAAAATTTATGTGAAGTGTGTGTGAATTTCTGGGTTTTGCAGGTATTTAGTAACTGAATGATGATTATTTGGGATGCCAAAACAAATTTTATAAAAATATTTTTTTATGAATTTTAATTCGAATGCCTAATACCATTATTTAAGTTTCTAAATATATGCAGTATTTTATTTATATAGCAAATTATTTGTATTTTATTTATATGGCTTCCATTGGTTGCTTAAATCATAAGCCCCGCCCTCTGATTTCGTCAAACAGAATTAAATTATAATTTCAACACTTCCCACTGGTTATTAAATTTACGCTTTTAAAAAATAAATGCAACATTTACCAATATAGGTATAACTAGAATTTTGATAAAATAATTTAAACAAAATAAAAATGCAAAAAAAAAACAGAAAAAAATAAAATTAACAGGATTCAAACTCTGCAACGTTTGAACTGCAAATTACAAAGTGCACGACAAAACCCACTGCGCTACTAGAGCTACTGATCTGGTGTGTTAGATAGGGAATTAAATATTTAACATATTTTAGTTAAAAACGCAAAAAATGCGTTATTTTCCGAAAACTGAATCTGATCAAAAATTCCTGTTGTGCTATTCCGTTTCACACCAATGTACATTACTTAGAATTTTTTCAGATTTTTAGTTTAAATCATCTGAGCTACAAGGTGTGGACAAAAATTTTTTTGCACAATTTTGGCAAAAATCGCATCAATATAATTTATTTTGCAATAATAAAATTTTGATCATTAATTCACGTACTAAGGGCTTTCATTTGATACCCTACTCAGAATTTTAAAAAAATATTATTTTTTTTTATGAGAACATATTTGTTTATATTTTTAGGGGGATATGTTTTTTAGATATTTTAGTATATTTCCTATGTGCGGGTCAAAGAGTTATATAAGCATGCCAAATTTCAACTCTCTAGGTTTAGCCGTTTGGCTACAATTTTTACCAAACAGACAGACAGACAGACATAAAGACAGACAGACGACAAAATGACGATATAAGGGTTTTTTGGTCACACCTACAAAACCCTAAAAATATAAAAACAACATAAATGGGAAAACAGACATAGAAAATTTAAGTAAAATATATTATAATTTAATAAAAAACGATTAATAACTCCATCTATTGATGCTGTAACTGGCTTCATTTGGAAATTCATTATATTTTTGAAAAATATTTGATATTCATCGACATGCACATTTAACTGCCTGAACAAGTAAGAATTTTTTTTAAAAAAAATATCGGTTAAATGTGTAATACATTCAGTGTGTAATTTTAATTATTGGTTTATTTTTCTATCTATTTATCTATTTTTTTTCTAACATTTTATTAACATTTTTATATTTGCAAGTAAGTTTATTATATATATATATTAAATATTGTTTTTATATTTTTATATATATATATATATATATATATATATATATATATAATAGGTAAATCTTGACGTATGTATATGTAGTAAAATAAAACTTCTCAATCGGTCGTCAAATTGTAAAATATATTAGAATAACAACAGAAATATATCAGAATAACAACATTGTAAAAGATTGGTTCTTGAAAGGAATTATAGACCGTTCTACGAAGGCCTTTCTTACCATCAACAATGCGGTACCACCAAGAATTTAAATCTTACCGAAAATTCACAAAATTGATGTACCCTATCGACCAATAGTGTCCACTAATGAGTCACCCACTTACAAATTATCTAATTGGTGCTCACAGATCGTATCCAAGATCGTTGGTAACAAAGAGAGCAACGTAAGGAACTCCTTTGATTTCGTCAATATAATCAGAGGAATAAAGGTTCCACCAGGACACTCCATTTTGTCTCTAGACGTGATTTCTCTATATACCAACGTTCCGGTAGATCTGGCACTTAACATTATTAGTAATAAGTGGGAAGACATCGCCGAACACCATCATGAATTAGATAAGAATGAATTCTTGACGGGAGTAGAATTTTGTTTGAAGAATACGTACTTCAAGTTTGAGAAAGACACGTACAAACAAACACAGGGATGTGCCATGGGAAGTCCGATCTCTAGCACTATAGCTAATCTAGTTATGGAAGACCTTGAGTCCAAATGTCTAGCCAAACTTAATGTTAAGCCTGGCTTCTACTTCCGGTATGTCGATGATCTAATTTTGACATATCCTGAGAACAAGATCGACGAGTTATTAAGAATCTTCAACGGTTACCATGAAAACCTTAAGTTCACGTATGAATTGGAGAATAATGGTGAGATATCATTCTTGGACACCAAAATAATACGAGAAAATAATGGTCCTAATATCAAAACAAACTGGTATCAAAAGGCAACCCACAGTTTCAGATATATCAACTTCTACTCGAACCATCCAATGAGCCAAAAAATTAATGTTATTAATAATGCCATTGATCATGCAATTGAACTTGCAAACCCAGAATTTAGACCAGAAAATTTGCGTAAAATAAAAGACGCCTTCATTCGCAATGACTATTCTGTAGGTCTGATCAATAAATGCATCAAAAATCGCATTAATTTCATCTATAATGGCTCTCAACGACAACAGAATGATGAAAGCCTAAGTTATGTTTCTGTTCCATACATGAATAAATCATCACAAGGTTACAGCAAAATTTTGAGTAAACATAACCTCAAAGTTGCTTACTCCACTAGTAACAAAAACAGGTAAAACTTCACTAATTTAAAATCACAGATTGAGAAAACATCAAAAGCCAATGTCGTATACTCAATACCCTGCACTGATTGTAGCAAAATTTATGTTGGCACCACTAGTCAAGCGCTTAAATGTAGGCTCACTCAACATAAAAGCGACACCAGACTTAAGCCACAACGCACCGTTTTGACTATTCATGCCAACAAAAGCAACCATAAATTTGACTACAATCAGGTGCAAATATTAGACATTGAGAAACATAGTGGGAAAAGGCTTATCTCGGAAATGCTACATATTCAAAGTACCTTCCATAATAACGTCAACAAACGTAGCGACACACAAAATCTTAGTACATGTTATACATCACTGACTGACTTTTTCAAAGTCTAGTTTTTGATTTATGCGCATGTTCCTACCTTTGATATGTTTCCATTCCTACCGTTCTATGTTTTTCTCAGTTTAGACATGTGTGAACCTCCTTCACACCTCGTTGGTAAGCTAACTTAATTTTTTATTTTAGTACATTACTTCTGAATTTTGTTTTTTATTTTCATTGTTTTTTGCTATATTTTAACATTTTTTGTATTATTTATATTTTTATTTTTATTTTTATTTTGTATTATTTTATTGTAGACTGAAGATGACTACGCTTGAGTAGTCGAAACGTCTCTTATTAAATGACTAATATATTTTACAATTTGACGACCGATTGAGAAGTTTTATTTTACTATATACATATATATATATATATATATTTGTAATTCGATGTAATAATTTTGTAATACAACTTCTTCTAGATTTTGAAAATGGTTGACAGAGAGAATCTAAACTAGTCAGCAAATAAAATAATTTTAACTATTTGACAAGAAAAGAACTTTGTTTTATTAGATCCATACCCAAAAACAAATAATACTGAACCAATCCATTTAATACAGTCAATGAATCTATTTATACAATTATAAATTATTATTTTTGAGGTTTGTTGTTAATTTTTGAACCACATAATTCATCTCACAGGACTATTAACTGGTGTTCATTAGCAAAATGTCGCCCTTTTAATTAATTTTTGACGTATAGGAACAACTCAAAATCTCATGGTCCAAACTGAGGACCAGTCAAATTTTTAATTTTCTACCGCGGACCCTTAAAAATAAATGTACTATTAAACAAATTGTATATGTAAACTCTACATACAGTATTGAGCAAAACAAAGGAAACTTCTTGAAAATCAATAAATTTCAATTTATTCATTCAATAATTTAACTTAGAAAAAAAAAAAATATTCCAAAAATATTTCCACTATTTCAAAGTACATAGTTTTATTGGTTTATAAAATACTTACAAAGAAAATTCATAAAAAATTAGTGGAACATTAACAGAACATTATGATTCTAACAATTTTTGTTTACGAGCAAAACAAAAGAAACTTATTTATTTATAACAATAAAGGCGGGTTGCTAACGTAAGAGTTATCTCTAACTCAAGTTAAAATCATTTGTTTTTGTATGCTACAACATACAAAAACAAATGATTTTAACTTGAGTTAGGGATAATTCTTACTTTAGCAACCGGCCATAAGTAAAATATATAATTAATATTTGGTCTAGTAACCTTTGTTTTTTATAACTTCTTGGTATCTATTAGGCATAGACTTTATTAAATTAATAACAACATCTGAGGGTACTGATTCCTAAGACCATTGTATAGCTTAATACATGGCCGTTTTGTTGGTGTATCTTACGCTGCCAATCTTCCGATCTACTATTGCCAATAGATTTTCAATTGGATTGAGATCGGGTGACTGGACTGGCCAATCTAACACTCGAATCCTATTTGGTTGCAACCACTCAGTTACAAGTTTAGATTTATGCCTATGATCTATCATGTTGGAACGTCATATTTTCTTCTGCGTAAAGATACATAACTCGCTCCAAAATATTTCTATAGTCCATAGCTTTCATTATATCATCAATTTTGTGGAGAGGACCAACTCCATGCGAGGAAAAGCATCCCCATACCATTACGTTGCCGCCACCATGCTTTACTGTTGGGATACAGTATAGCGAGGATCTAAACGTTTATTTTTTGGTCGTCTCACAAATTGGTGTTCATCTGATTTAATCAGATTAAATTTACTCTCATCTGAGAATAATACAGTTTTCCATTGTTGAAATGTCCAATTTTCGTGATTTTTTGCAAATTTTAATCTAGTCTTAATATTTTGGGAACTGAGCAATGGCTGAGCAATGGCTCGTCGCATGGAGCTGGTCCTCTCCACAAAATCGATGAGATAATGAAAGCTGTAGACTATAGAAATATTTTGGAGCAAGTCATGTATCCTTACGCGGAGGAAAATATGCCGTTATCATAGTGGTTCCAACACGATAACGACCCTAAGCATCAATCTAAACTTGTAACTGAGTGGTTGCAACCAAATAGGATTCTAGTATTAGATTGGCCAACCTAGTCACCCGATCTCAATCCAATTGAGAATCTATTGGCAATAGTAGATCGGAAGATTGGCAGCGTAAAATGCACCAACAAAGCGGCCATGTATGAAGCTATACAATGTTCTTGGGAATCAATACCCTCAGATGTTGCTGTTAATTTAAGAAAGTCTATGCCTAATAGATGCCAAGAAGTTATAAAAAACAAAGGTTACTGGACCGAATATTAATTTTATTTTATTAATTTTTTCTTTTGTTTTGCTCGTAAACAAAAATTATTAGAATCATCAGGTTTTGTTAATTTTACACTAATTTTTTATGAATATTCTTTGCAAGTATTTTATAAACCAAATAAAACTATGTACTTTGAAATAGTGGAAATATATTTGGAATATTTTTTTTATTAACTTAAATTATTAAATGAATAAATTGAAATTTATGGATTTTCAAGAAGTTTCCTTTGTTTTGCTCAATACTGTATATAGAGTTTACATATACAAATTGTTTAATAGTACATTTATTTCTAAGGGTCCGCGGTAGAAAATTAAAAATTTGTCTGGTCCGCGGTTCGTTTTCAGTTGAGAAACACTGGTCTAGATCTTTCACCAGGAGATTTTGAGTTGTTCCCATACGTCAAAAATTAACTAAAAGGGTGACATTTTGCTAATGAACACTAGTTAATAGTCCTGTGAGATGGATTATGTGGTTCATCACAATTGTAAAAAATCAGCTGTGGCCACCACAGGACCGACCGCCATCACAAAGTACTTGTATAAAATACATTCTAGCAGCAGAGTAGTTATTATTGTAAAAGACAATAACCTATTATATTACGTTGACAAATTCAAAATGTGTATTTAAATTTTTTCTAAATATTTTTCTGTTGCTAAATATTCGCAAAAATCTTAAAACCGACACGAGTAAACTCCATTTCTAGTTAACCGATTTCTACCAAAAGTTGACCAACTCGTGCCATTGATGTCAAAGGCTTAAATATGAAGTTTCATAAAAATACTTTTAGCCGAATTTGCTCTGCATGTGACCACAAACCGACGGACAGACAGACAGACAAACAGACAGACAGACAGACAAACAGACAGACAGACCGACAGACATCATGCTAAAAATAATCAAAACTTTATGTAGAGACCTCAACTCGTGGAGATCCACCGAAATCTCGAAATGTCAAAATCGGTATGACCACAATACCTCCCTTATATATGTTGACGGTCGGTAAAAATAAATTTGTACGACAAAACTTTCTTAGCGCTCTGCGTAATGCTTAAATATTGCACATACTCGTACATGTATGAATAAGTTCGAAAGACGATTCTACGAGCATTTTTAGGGGCCCCATTGCATTCCGGGGCCTCTCACTAGTAGCCTCGTTCGTCCCTGCTTATTAGATTCCTGCAAAATCCTGAAATATTTGAAAATTCACACTTTACATCATTTATAAATAATAATATTTATAATTGCATAAAATATTTCACGAATTTTATACGTATTATAAATATTATCTCTAATACCTCTTAACAACAGTTGAGCGATTGCGTGACCTATCTGCTTTATCTGAGGCTCGACAAGTCAAGCTGGTGATCTTTCAGCGTCTGTTAGCTCGCGTTAGAAAAATACCCAGAAAATAATTACACACTTTCGTGAACCGATGAAAAAACAGTTGAACGATCATTAATTATGAGCAATTTGTCCCATCACTAACTGGTTCGAGTCGCTGATTCGTGATTTCAAAGAGAAATTGACAGTTATCAAACGTGACAGCTCTTTAAGTTTTGTGCAATGGAGAATATATGTTATTTTAGTGCGTTGGCACGTCTGTCTGCTTGTTTCATTAATGCTGCTTATTACTAGACTTATTTTTATTGAATAATATTTTTCGACTATATTATCATAGCATGGTAATACAATATGATCGAAAATAGGCGGCTAGTACGGCGTGAATTTTATTTTTTAAAATGTTGTGTTGGTAAGATCTGTACTGTATATAATTTTTTATGAATATGTCAAGTTTGGCAGTGTGAGCTTATAATATAATTCTAGGCCACAATCACAAAATATGTACTATCGAAAGTTACTTTTGAAATGGATATATATGATATCATATTTCATTTGGTAATACCTTACTTAGGCCGCTCGCAACCACAGGCCGCCATCGGTGGCGGCCACATGCTGCGGACTGTATTTTATATGCAGTTTAAATAGACTCAGCGCAGACACGGCGTTCGTAGTGGCCCACTTGAGCCACACGCTGCGGGAGTGGACGTGTCTCCGCTACTTGTAGCCGGTGGCGGCTCAGTTTTTCTAGCGCACACACGACCACTGTCGTTCACCACCGTTTGACTGGTATGTCAGCTGCAATGCTCTGTATAGAGTATAGTGTGCACATAAAAATTTACAGACGAATAATATGGATATTGACATGTACAAATCGGAAATTGAAAATCGCCCGCTATCTAATTCGTGTATCTTGATGTTTCAAGTGATCTTGCAGCAGAAATAATAATTCATTAAATATTGTCAAGCTCATTCGAAAATACTTGAAAAATTTGTCTTCGTGTAATTTTAAATCTTCAAAAAGGGAGAAAAAGTGTTCATTTCTCTCGATAGTATTTAATATTGGATGTACCCAATAACGGCGATATTTTTGTAATCTACGCCGCCTGCGTCATCTTATTACCAGCAGCGCGATAAGTGCGTTCGAGTCGAAGTCCATATTGATACTGGCAAGAGAATAGATAAAGTGGCTACTTTGACTTTAGCGGAACTATATTTTGCAAACCAGTAACTTTTAACATTTAAATGAGGCTTTTGAACATTTTATTTAGTAAAATCAATTCCAATCGTTAAGAGTAAGCTCGTGACAACTTACAAAAATAAAACTTCCATTAAGTTCCGCTTAAACGTTTGGAATAACCTATAGATCTGATGACTTTTGTGGTATATACAGACTTTGACGTATCTATGTGAACCAATACTATGATAATATTATAAATGTATTGTAAATATTCAACATAAAAATGAAGATTTCCTCGCAGTTATAGTCTGTTTCTTTGGTTAAGCGGAACTAGATTTTGAAAACTATTAACTTTGATCGATAGCAGAAGCAAACTTCAATCATTGAGAAATATAAAAAAAAATTATGCTTAGTTCCGCTTAAACATTTAGATTAGTCTTTATGTATTACAAAATGAGATATATAATACCATTTTGAGCTTTTACTTTAGTTTTTTGTGATTATAATACGTATTTTTCAATTATATCAGAAATATTTTTTACAAATATGTTGGTTAAACTTAACCTCAAACTTGTTTTAAAAGATTTCATATGTCAGTCGCCAATAAAAGGATACAAAATTTTGATATTGCCAACACAATATTTTTTTAAATTAATTCCCTGGCTTTCTAGACGCCATTTTTCTTTTTGATCTTATTGTACCATGGTAATGCTAACGTTTCTTAAGTTGTGAAAAGTAATATAAAAAATATTTAAAAATAATGTTATATTTTTTTATTCCTTTTTAGAAATTAGACTTATTCTTTTGGGTACATGAGACCCATGTGAAAAACTGTTGTTATATAGAAAGTTGGTAATTGAGTTGCTTGCTAGCACAACGCTTAAAAATGTCTACAACTTACATGAATAAATTACAAAAAATAAAATGACTGTAACCAAATTTAAAGATTTATTTGCTGAGAGATTAATAAGAATTGATTCCCTAAATACACCCCGTAAAGAAAAGAATGAACAAAATTATATATTAGAAAATATTTCTAAAAAAGGCCGATGCTCACTTTGTTATGATAAATTGAAAACGATTGGCGCAATCTAAAGTTTCCCAAATGCGTAAAATGTGTAATATTCCCCAAAAATATTTATGCATGCATTTTTTTTTTTGTTGTATTTATTACGTCTTAAAATGTACATGTCAATCCATAGTTATAACATCGTAAAAAGGGGCGGCAAAATTGAAGTAATTATTTAAAACTCTAAAGCGGGAAATTGAACTGAAGGTTCGTGGATTATACTCGTTCTTATTGTCGTTGTGTTAATGAATCTTCAGATAGATTCCCGTAGTGGGACCAGCATGTACAAATACAGGTCGCTTGTAGTCGGGCTGAATTCGGCAGTGGTGTCATCCTCGACGGACGGGAGATGGAGTGATGTCAGTTCTGTAGCCGGGTAATATAAGTTTATTGTCCTTAAAACATGAGCTTCCAATAGTACTCCGAGTATCACCGTTCTCTACCCTCACGTTGGTGGCAAACGATATCAACGACCGGTGCTCAGGGCTCTCGCCATCACACGGACGTGGGATAACGTTGTGAGGGATACCCTCGTATACAGAATCTCATAACGGCACCAGATAACAGCTTCCTGGCCGGAACCAAGATTGAGCGGCCCAAGAGTGTGACCGTCTGTCCAAAGCGACTCTCGCCAGCGATGCTGACTACGTCAAATTACCCTGAAACACGGGCTTTGAAGAGCAGGGGTCCCAGGGATACCTTCCTGGCCGAAAACAAGATTGAGCGGCCCAAGAGTGTGACCGTCTGTCCAAAGCGACTCTCGCCAGCGATGCTGACTACGTCAAATTACCCAGAAACACGGGCTTTGAAGAGCAGGGGTCCCAGGGATACCTTCCTGGCCGAAAACAAGATTGAGCAGTTCAAAATTGTGGCCGTCTGCCCAAACCGACTCTCGCCGATAATGCTCACTACGTTAAAACACCCAAGAAACATGGACTCCGAGGAGTGCGTATTTAGAGAAGTGTCTCAGTCACCGGACGGAGGTAGTTTCCGACATCTGAGCCTTAGAAACGCAGAGCATACGATTCACCTCCTGATACCACACTAGAATACTAGATACTAGATACACTGAACACTAGATAATCGCTTCCTGGCCGGAACCAAGAATGAGCGGCCCAAGAAGGTAACCGTCTGCCCAGACTGACTCTCGCCGGCGTTTCTGACTACGTCAAAACACCCAAAATACACGGGCAGCAGAGAGTACGTGTATCGAGAAGCGTCTCCATCACCGGGTTAGCGTATACTTTACCTTCTAAGCGACGTCCTCTTCTTCCGTTCAGTTTAATGTAGCCTTTACGACCAGCATCTCGTTGTAGTCCGCCTGGTTGGCTGGTGGGCGGCATCAGGCTGCTGAAACCGCTGTTGCACTGCTCTGCCAGTCTACTGAGCCGGTTGATACACCCTGTATATATATGAAGCATTAATTTTTCCGCATCTAAAGGTTTCCAAAAAATATCTTATATATAGTAAGCGATGGTGACTAACAAACTGAACTGTCTGCTAAATGTCAAGGAGTACATTTTTTGTTGTCTTTAATCACAACTAAATTAACAATATGTTAAAAATCATGAATCGTTTTGATGTGGGCACCTGGTGCTACGTAACAGCGTTATAATTGCTAAAGCAACAGTGCAATATATGATAAGTGTCGCACTCGTACCGTTCCGGTATGAATGAAGAATGGTGTCAGACCTCAACAAGGTCAACGAAAAGATTCGTGTGACCATCCCGCACGTGACAAGAAAATTAAATGTAATGGAGGCGTAAGGTAGGCGTAGGCACGCCGAACAACCTCAGACAAATTAGTGAGCAGGCTAAAATCGGGCGAGTTATTAAAGTGCAGCACTTCACTTTGAGAGGTTGTTCCCAAAGACTGAGACAATTTGGAAGATTGACCCTAGGTTGAATATAGGTTGAAACGGCGGGGCCCATTATGTGATTAAGGAGGATGGAATAACCACCAATCAGTGTTACATTTAAAAAATATCTAGATACAGGTACAGATACCTAAGAAAAATTGTATCTAGATACAAATACAGATACAGAATTATAAAAAATATCTAGATACAGATACATTACAAAAATGTTTGTATCTAGATACAGCTAGATACTTTTGTAGAAAACACTGAAAAATTAAAATACCATACCAAACAAAATGTGCATGTTAATCAGTATTATACAAGCTGTTCAAAAATTACCGTGACGTCACAAAAAGTCCACTAAATTCAAGGTAAAACACTATTCTACGGAATAATTTTGAACTAAATAAGGTATGTATTATGTTAGTTATATGTGCTAATGTATAAGACTAATGTTCGTCTTATACATACGCAGCTATGTATGTTCTTGTTAAGGGAATGTTCATTTCAATAAAATTTTAGCTCTAATTGTAGTGGAATTCTTGTACCGTCACGATCATTTTTGATCACTAATAAAAAATTACTGATAAGAAATATGTTTTATATATATATATATATATTTTCTCATTCCATACAAATTTAATTTATAAACAAAATTTCAGTTAACATTCTGACGCTTAAATATTAAATTTATATGAATGTTTAATAATTTATTTAATTTTACGTCCTTTTGCCTGCCTTGACCGGCCTTTGGGTGAGGCGGACTAGAGTCAGGCCCAAGTTATGAAATGCCTCAAAAAAGTTATCAAAGTGTTAATCATTGAATACTTTTAAAGGGCCTTAATTTGTCTTACCCAAGGACTCATAAAACTACGGTCCTCTCCCAAATCACTTGTGTGGATATAATTATTCATATGTTTTTAGTAAATTGATTATTTAAATAGCAACAATATTTATTCAAAAACTTAGTTTTCATTAATAATAACCCATTTTTCTTGTGTTGCATAAAATACCTTCTAATTCTACGGCCATTCAGAAGCTACGAAAAACGAGTGAAAATAACATTTTTTATTGACATTCCATTTAATTTAATTTGTAAACGTCTGAATTTCAATTGTTTTCTGAATTTTGTCTATAGCAAAAATAAATTATTCAAAATGACAATTTGTAATCAAACTATTATATCAGCTCGGCATCAGTGTAGAAAAATAAAGAAACGAGCAAAGTATCTGAAATTCAGATATAAGATACTTAAATTTAAATATCTAGATACAGACACATATTTCAAAAAGTATCTAATTTGTATCTAGATACTTGAAAAAGTATCTAGTTACTGTATCTAGATACTTGTAACTAGATACATTGCAACACTGCCACCAATTTCTTCTATTGAGTCCCTAAACAAAAGTGGAACCGACGGGATGCACTTGAGTAACATGAAAAATTATTGTAAATAATTTTGATACCGAACATAAATTGATTGTGGAAATTGTTGAGTAGAATATAGCCAGTCTCACTAAATAATTGCATAAGGGGCTTAGTATATAATATAAAATAACAGAAATAAATGGATCACCTAGTAGACGGGGGATGTAAACACTTCATACCTAAATGTGCAAATTGCAGGCGAAGGCGCACATAAATTCTCAAAATATTTGTTCCTCCCCAACACAACCAAAATACATTGGGATGAGAAACTATATACCACAAATAAATACCCCACAATTATATAATAAATTTAAGTACAGGGTTTAACAGAACTATGCACTCGATATGTGAGTGAACCAACTGTAAGGGAGGTAATTTTGGTATTATTTCATAAATAAAATTTCATAAATAAATTCATTATAATCATTCAATTAGAGTAAAATATTTAATCTATTAAACGATAAAAAAATAATTTATTGCTTAGAAAGGGCATTTGAGATAACGGTAGATTTGTTTATTATTTTAACTTGACACTTTGTCAATACAACATGAAAAGTGAATCGTAAATTATTGTGTTAAAAAAATATACGTCAACCATAAGCATATAAATAATAATTAAATTCTGTTTGAGATAATAATATTATGATTCGGCTATTTTCTAATGGGATATTTATCTGAGTTATCACCAATAAATTATGAATTTTAAGATAGTTCAAGACAGATAATCAAGAGGTGTTAAATGACATTTAACAGTTGGGCGATATTATCATTTTTTAGGGTGGTCGCATTTTAAGGAGTAGATTGAAAACCATCATAACGTTAAGATGTTAAAGAGAGTTGAACTTAAACCGTCGTAGTGGTTAAGTCGTGTTAGGGAGTTCATTTTAAACCGTTGTGAAGTTAAGTCGTGTTTTTAATTAGAGATTTTGTTAACCATGGGTTAGAGTCATTTAGGGTGTTCGGTTGGACTAGTAAAATGTAACAAGTAATTCCGTATGAACGTTAGTGTAGTGCCCAGCTAAAGACATGTCAGAGATAAATGGTTTTAGAGGATGTCAGTCAGGACTGTGGTGTCCAGTGGACAAATTAGTGATTAGCGCTAAAGAGTCCAGTGTTTAGTGTTTGTGAATGTCTCATTTGGATTTAGCTGTATCGACGTAATTGTAAGTCTAGTGTAATTAATATAAATATTTAAACCTTATCATAATTAAAGTAGATTAGCTAAAATGTTGAGTTTAATTAACACAACTCTTAATCCTTCCAAGAATCATAGCAACCAGCTAGCGGACGAATAGGGAGGGTCCAGACTTGATCCGCTCGCAAGTCTTGGAACCCATAATGTGAGGGATGTACAGAGTAAGTACAAATGAAATAAATAAATCAGCCAACCGTGACATTTCATATTTATATATCGTAGTCCCCACACAACAGTCTGTAAATGCAGTGAAACAATTTATTTTCAACAATTTAAACTCATATAAACACCAAATATGCTCAAATACACAAACTTTTGACTAGCTAATGCTAAGAATGGCATGCGTAACAAATAAAATAACCGCAATTTGCAAATACTACAGCAAAATACAACATGGGCCAGTTAACTACACGTAATACAATTAGTAAAAATTATCTTTTTTAAGATAATTTTTAAGATAATGATCATAATTTTTGATGATCACTTAACTTTCAACGAGCATATTGATAGTGTAGTATCCAAGGCTACTAGAATGTTAGGTTTTGTAGTGAGAAGTACGAAAGACTTCACAAATATCGAATGTATCAAAACACTAGACTTCTCTTTAGTTCGACCTCACTTAGAGCAGCGTTTCTCAACCGGCGGGCCGCGGCCCCCTGGGGGGCCGTGAAGGCTTCGTCGGGGGGCCGCGAAGTCATACAAGATCGAAACATGAAAATATAATAAAAATGCACTCAATCTTACAAGATATAAATTTTATTCATATTTATAAATTCGAGTATCTTATATTGATATTCATAAAAATATACCTTTCACAACATAAATAAAATAAAAATTTTATTTATTTTTATACTTAATATACTTATTTTGACAACTAATTTAAACTACAGGCTATTTCAAATGTTTAAGTTGTCACTAGCTAACTTTATAATGAGTAAATAGGCTTTTAGTAAACAAAATGATCAAAAGCTTCATTTAATCGATAAAAATTAACTAGAAAATCTAGTTCCGCTTTAACAAAAAAAAAAAAAAACAGACTATAAGTAGACTATATCAAGGTCAAATAAATTGTATGTGTCGGTTAATGGGTTTCTCTGACAACAGTTCGCGTTGGAGGTACTTCAAGTATTTTTAAGTTGTGCTTGGAAGTGCAATATTTGTTATTATATATTTTTTTAATTGCTCTCCGAACTACAGGTAACAAGAGTAAGGATGCGAATGTGTTTAAATTAAAATGGAAAGCACTTTGAACACTTGTAAATAAAAATACTTTATTTTCAAGTCGATATAGGGAATGTAATCGTCATTTAAAAATATCACAGTTTTTTTGTCAACCGTAAAAGCTATTAAAGAAATGTTTAAGGAAAAGTTGTTGAAAAGCTATATCCAAAGATATCCAATATTACATACGTTCCCATTTAAAAATTCGAAATTGTCCTTGATATCCTGTAATTCCGGTTTTTTCCGGAAAATTTCAATACTACCATTCAATTTTGTGGATAAATTTTAGTTCAAAATTTTTGACGTGTGAGCAACGTCGCCTTTTCGAAAAAACTCGTGTTCCCATTATCTTGATACACTATATGGTATATATATATATATATCCCCTATATATATATATATATATATATATATATCTATATATATATATATATATATATATATATATATATATATATATATATATAGGGGGGCCGGAGACAATATTTATATAATTTGGGGAGTCCCAGGCCATAAAAGGTTGAGAAGCACTGACTTAGAGTACGCATCCATTGTTTGGAACCCGGCTCTCAACAAGGATATTTGTAAAATAGAACGTGTTCAGCGTAAATTTCTGAAATATCTTTATTTAAAAAATATCGGAAAATACCCTGACCAAGGCTTTCCTCAAGAAAAATTACTGGTATTATTTAAAATTCAATCTTTAAAATTTCGAAGAGAAAACCATTTACTGATATGTCTTTATAAAATACTTAACAATATCATTGACAGCCCTTAGATGGTAAATCCTTGAGATGGTAAATCTCCACTGCCGTATTTACAAGGAACCTTAAAACGTTTGCCCTGGCTAAACTAAGATCAAACATTTTAATCAATTCACCATTTTATTCTGTTTAATCTTTATAACCAGTTTGACAGTGTACTTGATATATTTGTGGTTCATTTGTAAAATATTTTCAGAATGTGAACTCTCGCTAGATTTAAACATTGCACACATTAATATTTATCAACCATAACTAAATTATATCAGTAAATTGTAAATGTTTTATATAAATGTAAGGTTAGGTTAGTATAGTCATTCTATAATAGGATAAAAATCTTGCGATTGACTGTAATGCTATAAATAAATAAATAAATAAATAAATAATTACGTAGGACGTCACTGGAGTTTACAAATTCTCACAGTAGGTAAAATCGGCTAGTCTATAGGCGACTATGACACATAAATTAACAATAATTAATATAGGCAATCGTTGTAAATGTATAACAAATATTTATTATTTAAACAATAAATTAATGTAAATGTAAAATGCATTTGCAACACTAAATGCATAATATAAAGCCGTAAAAACGGGAAATTGGTAGAGTGTATCAGATACACTCTGGTAATTTAGGGGTTGTAAGGTCCTAAATCTTAAATGAAAACTAACAATTGTTCCAAACACGTGGTTTTGGAGACAAGGGAAGTTATGTAATAAGTAGAAAGACTGTTGAAAGACTGCAGAGAAAAACTGTAAATTTCTACTTACAAGTTAATCTTATATAAAAATAAGATTAAAAAGGATACTTAGGTGACCGCAGGGGGTGCCCTTGGGACGCTTGGGTCCTGGAAAAATCTAGAACTCGTCCGAAATTCTTCTGGATCGTTGGTCCAAACCTATAATTTTGACGGAAATGTTCGGACGAAATAGCGCAGAATATTTGCCAACCAGGTAATATTTTTGTTTGCGCTGAACGGGCGCAGCAATAAGTGATAATTTTATATTCTAAATAAAAATACCTGCAGCGAAAAAGAATTACATTATTTATTTATTTATTTTATTATTTTTTGTTTTTGTTTCTCCTTTGGTATAAAATTCAATAATTGGTGACCGTGGCAATACTTACATGCTATTGCGCGTTGCAAAACACCGTTGTACCTTGGCATCTTCGAGGCTTCTCGTGGACTTGCTTTACGAGCGGGTGAAAGTTTTTGATAGATTACTTCGATACGAACATAAGTGTTTGTAATAAAATTAATGCGATTTTTACGTCTATGATGGAAAAAAGGAGTGAAACTTCGGGGTATGTATCGTGCCGCATTCATGCGTGGATCAATTAAATAAGTTGCAGGCGACTGAGTCGAGAAATCAAGAAAATATTTATATCGAGTAGGAACTGTTGTAGCAAAAATATGGTTCTCTATCATCTAAAAATAATGCCACATGATCGAAAAGGATTCTTCGGAGGAGAGTGACGAAAAAAAAAACGCAGAATGTGATGAACAAGGGGCACGTTTCGTCATGTTTAAGGGACTATTACCGGTTAGAAAGACAAAAAATGACCTATAATTAAATATTTTTTTTCTCGTTTCCTTTATTATAGAACGTTGTGCAACTTTTTTTATTTTATTAATATTATATTCAAGATTATAAATTTTTTTTTTTTTTTTTTTCAATACATAGATAATTATATAGATGGCGCCAAAGTTCAGTAACAAAAAATTATGATGCTCCATGGCCCGGGGTTAATCTCGAAATTGACAAGTCTGAAACAAAAAATTCAAAAATAATTTTAAAGATGAAGGTGTCTTACATCGTAATTTACCACCTATTATAAAAAAAAGGGTGTAAAAACAAAATGGCGGATAGGTGAAAATTTTTTTCTAAAAATCATGTTTTTTTCCCCTTTTAACCTTATCAATTTTCTTTTTTTTTCAATTTTTTTTGCAATTTTCTGGTAAATTACGGTAGAGGACATCAAAATGAACAAAATTCACTAAATTTTAAAAATATCCGTTGTGTAGTTATGGAGAATAAGTCTGGGCCGATTGAAAAAACACCATTTCGAGAAAATCACTTTTAAAGTTTTTTTTAATATTTGTATTGTAATATTTTTAAAAAAATTAAGTTTCATCCCTTACAATTGGTTAATCAGCAATCCCTGGTCCATATAAAAGTACTCCCGAATCAATCATTTGTTGCTGTTCCTCTTGCTGAGCAGTTTGCTTTGCCAAGCGAGCTTCCTTCGACGCCGCGGTACTCGCTTTATTGGCCATCTCAATGGGTTCCTCATCTTGTTTTTAAACATAATCATACGCAGAGTGTCCAATTATGCATCCCATTACCTCCAATATTTTCAAGAGGGACGTTCTACCTTCATTAAATATTGCTAATGAAATATTAGCAGCCAACTCAGTAACTTCTCTTCCCACAAACGTATGTTTGGGAACGATAGCCCAAAGTGTTTTATATATATATTTTAATGTTTTATTATATGTTTAATTATATATATATATATATATATATATATGTGTATTTGAACAGAATAACGGTGTTGAGAAGCACACCTGCCGAAACTCGTCAAACCAGCTGTCGCGCACCGAAAAAGCACATGCGCTAAAATTGCCACCAATTTCTTATTTTTTTGAATTTCGTTATAAAAATTTAGGATATGATTTCTGAAGGTATAAGGAATCAAAAAATGTAAAAAAAAACGATTTTTTGAAAATAATAACCGGTAATAGTCCCTTAAAATTATGTTATCTAACTGAAACTATACGAAGGCTAGCGATGTCGCATGTGATCCAATTCAGATTTTTCTGCGCCCCTTCTTAAATTCAAATTCCCAAATAATAAAAAGTATGAGGATATTTTCAAAACATTCGTAAATCCATTTGAAGTTGAAGTCAACCAAAGTGACCAGGTTTCAGAGTTTCAACATCGTTTCGGGATCTGGGTTTTGTTATAAAATCTCCGGGTTACGCTTATTTTTTTTTTAGTAATGTAAATGGTTTATATCGTTTATATACGATTCATATAATCATATCAAATCTCGCGCGCATATCTCTTCTTATTTCCGATCATTCCAACGGTTAAAGCCGATTAGCTGGATATATATTGCCAGCAGCAGTCGCTGACTGTTTGACTGTTCTGTGTCGCCAACTGCAGCACTCGGACTATCAACTGTCAGCCGGTAGTGCGTCAGACTGTAGCGGGTGACGGTGGACGGTCGATGGACGTTTCACGTTAGATAGTTAGTTAAAATTTTTGGCGAACAGCTACACAGGCTATTTGCGCCTATAGTAGCCCATCTAAATGACTAAAAAATAAATAAATAAATAATAAATAAATAAAATCAATAAAAATACGCATACTCAATAAAAATGTAATAACCTAATTACTGTGACGTCATATTTTTAGGTATTATTTTTAGCTCTTTTAATTATTTGACTCTAAGTTAGTTTAATTTATTTTTGTATCCTTTTAATGTTAATTTTGATTTTGATTTTGACCTGTGTAAACATGCTTAATGTAATAACACCAATAAATATTATTATTATTATTTTGGGGTTTGTCAGGTCTTGACAAGCGTCCACTAATCTCAAACTTCAGCAACCTTTTGAGCCGCGTCATACTAGAGACTAGTGGAGCTAAATACACACGACTGCATCCCAAACCCTGGCGATATGCAGCCGCGGAAATTACGCCAGATCCAGTGCCCGCACAATGCGGAGCGACCCGAGCAGCACTGCTTTCTGCATCCTGCAGATCAAAGATTATTATTTTGGGGTTTGTCAGGTCTTGACAAGCGTCCATATTCAGAGTTCCTATTTTAGGTACTTCAAGAATAATTAATGTTAATTTAATTTATATTATTATTATTATAAAAGAAATCGTGCACGGACAAATACAAATAAATAATATAAAAAGTCTGTTGCAGAGATTGAAAAAATGAGCAGACGCAGGTAATGGTAAGAGGCTGTAAAGGGGCCAATTACCATCGAATATCACAGGTTAATAATAAAACACATTAAAATACGGTGCAAGACTTCACAAATAAAACAGTAAGTTCGATTCTCTCAGGAAGCCTGTCTATGAGTACTCTGTCGTCGCTTAGATGTTTTATGAGATAAAAGCAAAATTTAATAAAATATATGACATGTTAGGAATTTGATGATTACCTATCAAAAGATGAGCAGAAAGAGTTACTGAAATGTTGTCAGAGCAATATGAAATATAATTTCTAATTTAGTTCCCCTGTTTAATTTTATTTATATTTTATTATTATAAGCATTTTGAATCATTATATCACTATATACACAGTGATGGGCGGTTACACGTAAACTTTAATTGTTTACGTTTACGTGTAAACTAATGCAAACAATTGGTAAACTTGTCAACAATGTAAACAATGTAAAATTTTTAAACTGTTAAATAATGAGGTTAGTTTTAGTTATTTAATACGAATAATAGAGAGTTGATGAATAAGTATATTCAGTTAAAAACAATAAATTTATTAAAAAAATGGTGGGAAGAAACCGAAGGAATAGTTCTGAAGAACTAGGGTTTGTTTTAATTAAAGAAAACGAAAGAAAAAATAGGGCGTTATGCAAAATTTGCAATGAATCTTTTCGTTATTAAAAAATATAGGCTGATTTTCTTAAAGGTGAAATTTAATGTATTTTGTTATTAAAAAAAATCGATTTTTATTAATATGTATATTGGCTTGTCCTAATTTTACATACTTACTTTTTCATTTAAAATCGTTACATTAAAATTTTATTATTTATAAAAATGTATTGAAAGTGAGGTTCTGTAATTCAAAACAAGTGCGCATGTCTAAATCATTGTTTACATTGTTTACGTTGTTTACATTGTTTACAAGAGTTTTTTTTACTTTACATCATTTGTTTACGCGTCAACAATGAGGTAACTTACATCATGTAACTTACGCGCCCATCACTGTATATACATATTCAGAGTTCCTATTTTAGGTACTTCAAGAATAATTAATGTTAATTTAATTTATATTATATTTTTTTTATATATGTATACATATATGTATTTTTTGTGTTGTTTGTATTAATTGTTATAATACAAAACCGGTATTTCCAATTTTTTTACCGACCGTCAACATATATAAGGGAGGTATTATGATCATACCAATTTTGACGTTTCGAGATTTCGATGGATCTCCACGAATTGAGGTCCCTACATAACGTTTTGACTATTTTTAACATGATGTCTGTCGGTCTGTCTGTCCGTCCGTCTGTCTGTCTGTCTGTCCGTCTGTCTGTCCGTCTGTCCGTGTACACGTGCAGAGCAAATTCGGCTTAAAGGATTTTTATGAAACTTCATATTTAAGCTCCTGCCATCAATGGCACGAGTTGATCAACTTATGGTAAAAATTGGTTGACTAAATATGGGAGTTTACTCGTGTCGATTTTAAGATTTTTGCGAATATTTCACAACAGAAAAATATCTCGAAAAAATTTATTAAACAAAAGTTGCTATAAAAGCAATAACTAATAACTTTTATTTGAGACATTTTTTGACAAAACGAAAAATTTTGAATAATTTCTGCAAAATATTTCGAAATTTTTTGTCTCAATTTTTTCATATTTATATGTAACGTTTCCATGGTTATGATAAATAATATCTCTGTTAGAAAATATTAGGTCATGTTATTTCTACTCTGCTGCTAGAATGTAATTTATATAAGTACTTTATGATGGCGGTCGGTCCTGTGGTGGCCACAGCTGATTTTTTTTCAATGTTAGGATTTACCTAAACTGAAATCTGGTCAGCCTGTATGCATCTAACGCCCTCAGATTTACAAATGGAATTAATTGACCTTCAATCGAGTATAGAATTGAAATATATGTTGGAGTCAATGATAAATTGGAATTTTACGGAAAATATATTGTGGACGATAAATTTTCCAACCTGAAACAACTAGCAATGTGCATTACAGCTGCAACACAGATTAATACTACTAGCAGATGCGAAACGCAGCATCGGCACCTTTCAAGTAGTAGGGTATAATTTGGTGACCTTCAATCACGGCTGCCATTTTGCCGTTGGTGTTGGGCGGGCGGGAATTTTTAAGACAAATTTTAGGCAAAAAATTCTATTTTATATTTTGTTACACAATAAGTAAGAAATAAGTAGTAAATATTGAATAATTAATTATATATAATTTTTGTTACAACCAGGATTTAACTGGTATTAGAAAAAAGTATTAAAAAAGAGAAATATTCAAAATATATATTTGTTTATTTATTTAATAAAAATACATCACATAATTATTATAGTTATATTAACATTTATTATTACTTACACAATAGGATAGACGTACATATTCATAACAAAAATAATAATAATAAATTGGTTTTTAGGGTTTTGTAGGTTCGAAAAAAAGTCTGTCCGTCCGTCTGTTTGTCTGTCTGTCTGTCTGTTTGTTTACACGTGCAGAGCAAATTCGGCTAAAAGGATTTTTATAAAACTGCATATTTAAACTTTTGATATCAATGGCACAAGTTGGTCAACTTTTGGTAAAAATCGGTTGACTAGAAATGGAAGTTTACTCGTGTGGATTTTAAGATTTTTGCGAATATTTCGCAACAGAAAAATATTTCGAAAAAATTTATATAACAAAATTTGCTATAAAGGCAATAAATAGTAACTTCTATTTGAGACATTTTTTGATAAAACGAAAAAAAATTTTTTTGAAAACATCTATTTTTTCATACTTATATGTAAAGTTTCCATGTTCATGATAAATAATATCTCTGTTAGAAAATATTAGGCCAAGTTATTTCTACTCTGCTGCTAGAATGTATTTTATACAAATACTTTGTGATGGCGGTCAGTCCTGTGGTGGCCACAGCTAATTTTTTTTACCGACCGTCAACATATAAGTATAAGGGAGATATTGTGATCATACTGATTTTGACATTTCGAGATTTCGATGGATCTCCACGAATTGAGGTCCCTTTATAACGTTTTGACTATTTTTAGAATGATGTCTGTCGGTCTGTCTGTCCGTCTGTCCGTCCGTCCGTCTGTCTGTCTGTCTGTGTACACGCGCAGAGCAAATTCGGCTAAAAGGATTTTTATGAAACTACATATTTAAGCTTTTAACATCAATGGCACGAGTTGATCAACTTTTGGTAAAAATCGGTTGACTAGTATGGGAGTTTACTCGTGTCGGTTTTAAGATTTTTGCGAATATTTAGCAACAGAAAAATATTTAGAAAAAAATTATTTAAGTTGTTATAAATGCAATAACTAATAACTTTTATTTGAAACATTTTTCGATAAAACGAAAAAAAATTGAAACATTTTTCGAAATTTTTAATTTTTTTTTCATACTTATATGTAACGTTTCCGTATTCATGATAAATAATATCTCTGTTAGAAAATATTAGGCCAAGTTATTTCTACTCTGCTCCTAGAATGTATTTTATACAAGTAATTTGTGATGGTGGTCGGTCCTGTGGTGGCCACAGCTGATTTTTTCATACTTATGTGCAACGTTTCCATGGTCATGATAAATAATATCTCTGTTAGAAAATATTGGGCCAAGTTATTTTTACTCTGATGCTAGAATGTATTTTATACAAGTACTTTGTGATGGCGGTCGGTCCTGTGGTGGCCACAGCTGATTATTTTTTTTTAAATATAGTTAAAAATATTTTATTGAGATCAATATTGGTAGTGTCGGACTCACCATACATTGGCATGGAATACCGACTAAAAAAACCTGTTTGCTACTTGATTCCGCCAAGGAATTATCCTAAAAAGTAAACGGCTAGATCTAGAGAGTTGAAATTTGGCATGCTTATACATCTTTGACGTTCGTTTCACTTGAATTAGTTTATGTTATTTCTAATAATTTCCATTTCAAATTTTATTTATTTCCCAAAGACAAAAATTATGTGAAACAATACCTGCAATAACATTGGCTGGGACTGCATGTGTGTGAAGTCATGTTCTAAACCTATAAAAATATTATCACAATTATTTGAAATTCTAAAACACTAGGTAGGTATATTCTAACATCTCTGGTTCATTCGGTAGGAAAAAAAAAAAAAAACTGTATAATTTCTGCTTCGTATTGGAAGTACATCCAGGAACCATACACCAAGTACCACCTCGTCCTCGAATAACAACTGATTCTTTAATTTTATCCATTTTTACTAACAATAAAAATCAAACAAACTAACAGCGCGCGTTGATTGACAGTAA